>JAPDVR010000005.1:22543213-23227194 GCA_026230005.1 Gila orcuttii | reverse complement strand
GAAATGTAATGTTGACATCCTGTGTAATACCCCCTCGAACCTTATTGGGCTTGTTGAGTAATTCCCCTTTCATGGCCATTGGGAGAAGCCTGCAGTGGGTTATCCAGGGCAAGGAATGAGGATGATAAACAGAAAGAGGAGATACTCGCACAATATGATACCTGAAACTCAGAGAGACGCCTGCATTCAGCTAACAATGAGAGATCTCCAGACTGGATTAGTGTTGCGCTAAGAGGGCTACAAAGTCAGGCCATTACCCAGACAGCAGCAGTGGAATAGGGCTTGAGATAACATCACGGCACGCAAAGGGAAGAGAGAGGGTTAGCCTTGGCCCAATTGCACCCCTTCCATGTTTTCCTGCTGCTGATAAACCTTGTCAGATGAGGGATGGAAGACTTTGAGTGTACACAACACATTGTTGCACATACACTGTTTATGTAGTCCACTGCTGCAAGGTTGTGCAGCATTCAGAATTGAATTGAGAATTATTGTAAAAAAAATCTTTTTATGAAGCCTATTTGAATTGAGGTGGCAAACAGGAAGCAATTTTAAATATAAGGAAGTTAAATTCTGAAATTTAAAGAAATTCATATAACTGCAGAGGGTGTAATTTTAACAAGAATATTTTTTGTTAAAACAAACTTTGAATGATGGCTTTACAAAGCATTGCTTTCAAGTTTGAAAGAGTCTAAATAGTACTGCATTTTTTATTCTGCAGGTTGATGTTTTATTAACAAAGTTCAGGAGAAGCATGTTCAGATAATTTTCCCAATTAGCTTGAAAGGAGGCTTATATATAGAGCTGACTTACCTCTGTTCCATGACACTTTTTCCATGACACTCCTCCAGCCCTCCAACTCCTCACTCACGATTATTCCTATCCTTGCCAGGGGGAGTGATCTGTGTTTGAGCCAAATTCCAAGCTCGGAGCCCTCTCCTTGGACAGCACGCCAGAATACGCATATTTAACCCCATAAACTGCTTTATACTGCCGGTGTTATGGTTTAACTGGTTACCGTGTTAAGTTTTGACCGTACGCCAGATGTGAATGATCAGCCGCAGATTTGTCAATTCCGAAAGCTTGTGCAATACGTCCATTACAATTAATTATTTGCACTACATGCTGCTGATATTATTGTAGAGATTAACAAATAAGGGATTTCATTACTTTTATTGGTAAAAGTTTGTATAACAAAAGGCCAATAAAGTTATACTTGTTACAGGACTTGAACTGCGTCAAAAAAAAGCAGTCAGCTTAATGCTAAAGCGTCTTATCACAATGAGCCATCAATTAGCGACAGAGTGCAGATGCAGATTTTACAAAACTACTACCCTGAACAACATGAAACAGGCATCATTTGAAAGCTCAGAGTCTGAACTTGAATAACCAATTTGAACTCCTAAGTAGTGCTCAGTCATTTGCAGATAAATATATATATTTTTCATAATTTATTAAATACTCTTTTGCACTATGTACTGCAATATGTCAAAAACGTCACACAGATCAGATAGTCATGTGTCATTTGCAAGGTCTTAGGGAGTAGAATACATCAAGCATAATTGTTTTGGGCATTGACTAAACTTCATTTAATCTTTGTAATTGAAGCCCCACAATACCCAATTTCATCCAAGATGGCGCCGACCAGTGTTGTGGCTTCCCGTCGCTCCTCAATGCTTTTTAGTTTGTTTGTTTTTTTTGTCTTCATAAATGTTTTATTTTGTCCATGCCAGTCTCTGTGGGTTTACAACCATACTACCCTGTTTAAGATTCGTTTGCATGTTGTGGACTAGCGATAAGCAGTGCAAACAAGTGTCCCTTTTTCTATCATTCGCTGCCATCGTATTTACAGCGTTCTCCGGAGGGATGTGCGTGCTGCAGGAAAAAGCGGCGCCGACGACGAGGGAGACGTGCAGGTGCTCACGCGAAGCAGAGATTCTTGCGGAGGTCTTGTGCGGTTGTGCAGTTTGCTACAGTTGACGGCATCATGGATCGTGTTGCGGATCTTCGGGGTTGGCGATGTTCTCATTTGTTGTCAGTGTATCCAGTTGGAGGTTCGTCAGCGCTGTGGTTTTATCAGGATGCAAAGTTTTCATCACATGTCAGAGGTGCAGATTTGAGCAACTTGATCGATCTTAGGACGGTTTCTACAGCGGCCCCCATGGTTGTACAGACTTTACAGATGTCGCTTGTAAATGCACGCTCGATTTCAAACAAGACATTCATTTTAAATGATTTTATATTGCAGAATGTCTTGGACTTCATATTTATTACAGAGACATGGATAAATCGGGATGAGTGTAGTCTTTGTGAAGAAATTTGTCCACCTGATTATATGTTAATTAATACCCCGAGACTGATGGGTCGTGGTGGGGGTTTAGCTACTGTTAGCAGCATTATAAATGTCACCGTTTATCGACTGCATGTTACTCGAGCTTTGAGGTTCAGTTATTAAGACTTGAGTTTTATAAGTCTGTTTTGGGAGTAGTTGTTTATCGACCTCCAAAGTATAGCCAAGTTTTTATTCAGGAATTTTCTGAGTTCTTATCTACTATTTTATTATTGTCTGATCATATTTTACTTGTTGGGGATTTTAACATTCATATTTGTTGCTCTGGGAAGCCTTTGGAGAAGGAGTTTTCTGATTTGATGGACTCATTCAATTTTATACAACATGTTTTTGGTCCCACACATGAAAAAGGACATACTTTGGACCTTGTTTTTTCTTGAGGGCTGTCTATCTGTGATGTTGTTGTTAATGATGCCTGTATTTCAGATCATTTGCCTGTTACTTTTAACGTAAATGTGCAAATTGAGAAGGTGGAGCATCAGCATTATTATATGCGCTCTCGTATAATCAATCAGTCTACACCTCAGTCGTTTGGTGATATTTTTATCACTCTTTCTGATGTATCATGGTCTGAGTCTGTAGTTATTATGGCAGATCCAGATGAGTTACTTAGGGCTTTTAATTCTGTGTGTTCTGGAGTTTTAGACTCTGTTGCTCCATATAAGATCAAGCATAGTAAGGTTAATCATCAGCCGTGGTTAAATGAACAAACTCGGGCTCTTAGACAGCAGTGTAGGCGAGCAGAACGGGCTTGGAAAAAGAATAAACTTATGATCTCGCAACAGATTTTACGTGATTTACGTATGGGATACCAGAAGGCTGTAAAGGATGCTAAATCCGCCTTTTTTTCTAAAATTATATCACAGCATTCAAAATCACCTAAAATCTTGTTTCAATCTATTAATAGGTTTTTAAACTCAAATACTGTCTCAATACTACCATCTACTGAGTGTTGTGAGAAGTTTTTAAATGTTTTTTTAGACAAAATTAACACAATTAGATCTGGTTTTCATGACTGGAATGGTTTGACAGGAGACACTTTAAAAAATGTTAGCACGTTTGATAAATTTGATTTGGTCTCAATCAAGGATATTAGCCTTATTATTGGTAAGTTGAAAAGCCCAGCTCCTAGTTGGGATGTTTTGCCTTTTGATTTGTTGGCTGAGACATTCAATTATACTGGGCCTTGTATTACTGCTATTGTTAATTGCAGTCTTTATACAGGCATTTTTCCGTTAAGTTTTAAGCAGGCGGTTATTCAGCCCCTTCTTAAAAACCATGCTCTTGACCCGTTGGATTTTAATAATTATCGGCCCATTTCAAAGCTGCCTTGTATTTCTAAAATTTTAGAAAAGGTAGTTTTATCTCAGTTAAGTTATTTTTTGGCTAGAAACGAGGTGTTAGATGTCTTTCAGTCTGGTTTTCAGGCAGGACACAGTACTGAATCAGCTTTACTGCGAGTCTCTAATGATCTATTACTTATTGCAGACTCTGGCAATACTGGGGCGCTAATCATGTTGGATCTAAGTGCAGCTTTTGATTTAATTGATCATGATATTCTTATTAATCGTTTGGAACACGTTGTAGGGCTGAGAGGGACGGTTTTAAATTGGTTTTCCTCATATTTAAGGGGGCGTTCAATTTCTGTTAGGGTTGGGGATTTTTCCTCCGGGTCAGTTTCTCTGGATTGTGGAGTACCTCAAGGTTCAATTTTGGGACCTATTCTTTTTCCTCTGTTTTTGCTGCCTCTAGGTCAAATATTCCGGAAATATGGTATATTTTATCACCTATATGCCGATGATATTCAGATTTATTTACCGATTGGAGCTGGAGGATCAAGCCCTAGTGTATCCCTGGTTGCTTGTTTACAGGAGGTGACTAATTGGTTACAGCAAAACTGCTTACAGTTAAATGCCAGCAAGTCTGAAGTCATTGTGTTTGGGATGAAGAAGGCTGACAGCGGTTTAACCGATTTTCTAGGTATATGGGAAACATATGTTCAGCCTAAAATAAGAAATCTAGGTGTAATTTTTGACTCTGCTCTTATGTTTGACTATCAGGTTAAAAATGTGGTAAAAAATAGTTTTTATCAGTTAAGGACTATTGCCAAAATAAAATCGTTTTTGTCTGTTCCTGATTTGGAAACAGTGATTCACGCATTTATCTCCACACGTTTGGACTACTGCAATGCTTTATATGTAGGAATTAGTCAATCTCTTATCTCAAGATTGCAGTTGGTTCAAAACGCTGCAGCGAGGCTCCTTGCTGGTATCAAGAAAAGGGAGCATATTACTCCTGTTTTGAAAAGGCTTCATTGGCTCCCTGTAAAATATCGGATACAGTATAAGATTTTGTTATATGTTTATAAAGCTGTTCACAAGTTGGCCCCAGAATATATCAAGGATTTGGTGCTTATGAACTCTAGTAGATCTCAAAGGTCTTTTAATTGTCTACTGCTCTTTGTTCCAAGAACTCGTCTTAAAACTAAAGGAGATCGAGCTTTTTCAGTAGCTGGCCCTAGACTGTGGAATGCTCTTCCCCCTGATATTAGAACTGCACCGTCAGTTGATGTTTTTAAAATTCGTGTGAAAACGTATTTGTATTCTGTCTGTTTTAATTCTTGACTCTGTCATTGTATATCGTGTGTTTTGTATGTTTTTTCTTGTTTTTAAATGTACAGTCCTTTGGTCTACGTTGTAGCTAAAGGGGCTATATAAATAAACGAGACTTGAGACTTGACTTGAGACTATATGTAAATAATATACCGATACGGCATTTATGTCACGTTTTTGATTGTAACTTCATGAAACATGCTCTGATCGTAGATTATTTACAGCAGATTCTAACGATTAAAATGAGTCCAAACATAATGAACATAATCCATTTCTCAGATCTAAAGAGATTCCTCATGGAGGAACAATTTTAAAAATGCCCATTAGGGGGCGTCAAGGGCTAAACAATAAGGCTACCTTGGTTCCAAATGCTGTGACTTTTGATTACTTTGTGCTATAAAATTTGATACAGATGTAGCTCACATGTGGGGAAACTTCAACAAAAAATAAATGTCCTCCTACCTTTTTTCCTTCCTGAGTTATTCAATCAATCAATCAATCAATCAATCACATTTTATTTATAAAGCACATTTAAAATCATCCTTGGTTGGCCAAAGTGCTGTACATGAAAGAAAAACAGGAAGGGAAAAAATTGATAGAAAAATTAAAATAAAGATTAAGACAATAAGCACAATAGAGCTATGAAAAATTTAAAGCACAAGAGAAAAGATGAGTTTTAAGCATGGATTTGAATTCAGTTAATGTGGAAGCAGTTCTAACATGTAGTGGCAGGTTGTTCCACAACTTAGAGCCAGCCACTGCAAAAGCTCGATCACCTCTGCATCGTAAGAGAGATCGAGGGACGGACAGATGTTGATCTCTAGACCGAAGCAATCTAGGTGGATTGTGAGGTACGACCAAGTCAGAGAGATATTTGGGGGCTTGATTACAACGGGCTTTGTAGGTGAAAGTTAAGATTTTTAAATCAATTTGATATCGGACTGGCAGCCAGTGTAGAGAGCACAGAATTGGGGTAATATGATCACGTTTATGGCTGCCGGTGAGCAAACGGGCAGCCGCGTTTTGGACCATTTGAATCTGAGAAATTGCAGACTGAGGGAGCCCGACATATAGTCAAGTCAAGTCAAGTCAAATATATTTATATAGCGCGTTTCACAATACAGATTGTATCAAAGCTGCTTCACAGTATCAATCAAAACAACTTAACAATGTTTGTTTATTACTGGAAAAAAAAGACATCCAAGTCTGGTAGAGCTGATCAATGGTATGATTGGTTAATTAATTTGAATATCCCCAACTGAGCAAGCCAAAGGCAACAGTGGCAAGGAACCGAAAAACTCCATCCAGTGACCTAACGGTGTCCTAAAACACACCGTATAGGGCGTTGCAGTAGACCAATCTTGTGGAAATGAAAGCATGAATGACTGTCTCAAAGCTGTCTCTACTTAAGTTATTGCATGTCAAGTGAGAAAGATATGTCAAATTATAATAAAAATATATATATTTTTGTGTCTTTTCTCAGCAGTTTCTCAGCATGAGAACCTACAATACCTATCTTTTGACTCTACTTGCTACAGTTTTGAAGTTATTAGTCTTTGCTTTTGTGTATGTCTGTCACGGGTGGTTGCAGGAAGGAAGACGGAGGTGGGGATATAATTCCAAAACAAAGGTTTTAATGATAAGATAACAGGACAGCAGAAAAGGCAGCAACACACACTAAATACAACAGAGATCGGACAAAGACTGACTGAACAGACGGAACTTAAAAAACAAACACAGATGACACTGATTAATAGAACACAGGTGATACAGATGACGATATTGACTAAACAGGTGACACAACTGAACTGATAATGACAGTAACCATGGATACTAAGGAGTGGCGGGAAAAGAACAAAGGAGAACAGGAACCAGGAACCATTCAAAATACAAACTGAAAGTCCAAACAAACACTGACACGTGGCAGTACCTCCCCCTCTTGGAAGGCGCGACTGCGGAGGGAGGGGGTTCAGGAGGAGGACAAAGAGCAGGTGAAGGGCTGACAGAAGATAGGAGGGACCAGGGCAGAGCAGACTGTGCAGATGGCTAGGGTGGAGCAGGCTGTGCAGGCGGCCAGGGTGGGGACGACCGTGCAGGCGGCCTTGGCGGAGACGACGGAGGGAGGAGCCATGGTGGAGAAAGGGCTGACGACTCCAGAGGGCCGACAGACGGAGACGGAGGAGGTGGAAGTGGAGATCCGGATGGAGCCGGAGAGCCGACGAGCCAGTGCGATGCAGAGGATCCCGAGGGGCATGGTGATGCCGACGGCTCAGGCGGGGATCCAGAAGGCCGCGGTGGAGCCGGAGCGACAGAGGACCAAGGTGAAGCTGGAGATAGTGAGGAGCCTAACGGAGCTAGAGGGACGAAGGGACGAGTCGAAGCCAGAGGAGTGTAGTCCCGAGGCGAGGGCAGGCCGACAAACGACCAAGGCGAAGCTGGAGGGATGAGGGAGCCCGGCGGAGCTGGTGGACTGATGGGCCACGGTGGAGATGAAATGACCGGGGATCCACCGACCATGCTGGAGCTGAACACTGGTAGACCCGCAAGCTCACCTCACTGATGGTGGCATGTGGGTGAGCTGTGGGGATAGCAGGAGGTGACGACAGCGTGGTTGAGGAAGGGATGATTTGAGGAGGTGGGAGAGGGAGGCTGGGTGGGAGTTCAGGAACAGGCTCAGGAACCGACTTGGGAACAGACTCAGGCTCGGGAACAGACTTGGACTCAGGCTCGGGAACAGACTCGGGCTCAGGCTCGGGAACAGGCTCAGGCTCATGGATAGTGAGTAATAGATACTAAGTAACCATGGATATTAAGGAGTGGCGGGAAAAGAACAAAGGAGAACAGAAACCAGTCAAAATACAAACTGAAAGTCCAAACAAACACTGACACGTGACAATGTCTCTTATGTATGTTACATGTAAGTGTGAACTTGTGAAAATACATACGACAGTAGGTGGTAACAAGTGACTGTATTTACAGTTTGTGTGAGTCATTGAATCATTCAGTCATTCGATTTGTTTGAAATCACTTATTCATTCAGGGAAGAATCAAGTGACTGGCTGCATCCAAAATCATATACATATAAAAAAAGTAAGTGTCAAAAGAAGTATGTCCGAATTCACAGTATTCATAGGCAAAGAATACTCAGATGACCTACTGCTTCCGGTGAGATTCTTATTATATAGAACATACTTCTTTAGCCATCATGAAGTAATTACTTTCAAAATACTACATTACTACATTCAAAATAAATACCTAAAAGTGTATGCAATTTTAGACGCAGCCACTGTCTTTGAACACTGTCTTTCAGTACATAGTCGCTCAGGAACATAACACTACTGTGTGAGTCAAAAGTCTAGAGTGAACAAGGTAGTATTAGCTTGATTGTTAGCATTTACAATCTTGTCAAAGCATATAACTTAGAAGTATTAAAATAGATAATGCATAAAATAAATAGGGTGAATAAAAAGACTAGTGTTAATCCGTGTTTTTTTATTATTATGTGTACAGTATATTATTAAAGTATTTATTAATATTGTTAATTACATTTTCAGTTTTCATTGAATACCAACCCATTTTCACTCCCAAGGCGTCAAAAACTGAAGCATGGTTAAGCGCTCCCGGTGTCACAATGAAGACTCTAAAGGCACCCCTCTGCGTCACTCTATGGACGAATTTGGAACTCCATTGCTTTCAGTGGGAAATCTGTGGCGTCAACAACAGATGCAAATTTTATCATTTTATCAGTAGGAAATTGCGCTGAAGAAGTCTCATTCCGAGCATATCGCGATATTTGGCATCAGTTCACGTGTGCCAGATGTTGGTAAGTAGTCGTAAAAACGCTGCCCAGATAATGTTTGTTATGTCTTTTCTGTTTGTCGAAATTAATCAGATTAGCTCTCTCATGTTCAGTCACTGTATTACATCTGTTCCACTGAGGCTTTGCGTTTCATTGCTTTCTAATCCAAAACACCTTACTAAACTAGTGTCGTGTCAATTTGTGGTTACAAGTTGTACTGAGCACTCCAGCCTAGATTCACCCAGGACACTCAGAGCACTCCCAAACTGCAGGGGGCAACCATGCAACAGAAGTTGGTGGAACCAACTTTTGGAAAGTGTGCTCTTGGGACCATATTAGCCTGCACACCCACAGGAAGGCATGGCATTGAAATGTTTGGTGAAAGCTCAGTTGACTCTCTCACCCGTTCCTGAGAAAAGATACTATGATCACAGCTCCTGATCATCCAAAGACGCAACTGGTAGGACAGAATGAGATTGAATGTGTTCAGTTCAGGCTTCTATATGACTTTTGCTTGGAAAGTGCGATTTAAATTAAATAGTGAAAACTTTACTATGTGAACGTAGAACTTAACAGTTGATAACCACTCTAAGCATGTGTATAAGTTTAATTATGGGATTGGTATTTTAATTACTAGAGATCCAAGGTTAATCTGAATGACATTGTTTGGTTTGGTTTGAGGATTCAGTTATATGTATTCATTATTACTTTGAGAAAGTGGTATTGTGATTTATTTGTAACTAATTCATGTTTTTGATTTGTGTATTTTAAAGGTTATCAACCTATTCTGTTCATCCCTGATTTACCAAACCATCTTTAAGAAAATAAAAACCTTAAAGTGAACAGATTTGAGTTGTCCTTTGCGTTCATTGGAGATAAAGCAGTTTTCAAGTCTGAGCAGAGCTGTGATCTTTCAGAAAAAACACAAAAAACTTGACAACTTGTGTGATTAAACACTGCCTGTCACGTGACGTGCTATAGACCTAGACCTTCAATCAGTTAATCATATTCGTATCAGGTTCAGAGTAGTACAATTAGTTCCAAAGTGGTATTTGTAGTAGAAGCACAGTAAAAACAACACTTAACATGATTTTACCACAGTAACCTTAGTTTTACTGTTATAGGTATAATAAAAGGACCGTAATCACAAAACTTACCATGCTTTTACCACAGTATTGGTAGTTTTAATGTGTCATTTGTTGTAAATGCACAATAACCACAACACTTACCATGCTTTTACCTCAGTAACTTCAGTTTTACTGTGATATGTGTAGTAAAAGGATAGTAACCACAAAACCTACCATGCTTTTACCTCAGTATTGGAAGTTTAAAAGTAATATTTGTTGCAAATGCATAGTAACCACAACACTTACCATGCTTTTAATGCCTAATAATTTAAAATACAAAAATTGTAAGGTAAATCTGTACTTTTTCCTTTAAATAGATAGAAATGAAGGAGAAATTAAAACAAGACGGTAAAAAAAGCATAAAAATATAGACGTACAATAATATATCCTTTCTAGATTACAGTAATCAAGTAAATAAAACAACACCCCAATAGGTCAAAGCTTTACCCTAGCGGTCAGCATATACATTTTGGCAGTCATGGATGAAACTATTTTGAAACTATTTCCTGATACTATTCACCCTAGATTCCTACTCTTCTCTCACTATTAAAATGCACACATATTGCACTGATTTTGCATTATAAGCTGACAACATAAGATAAATAAATGTAAATGTGTTCTTTTATCAAAGAAAAGTCATAAATGGTTTAAGCAAATCCCACTCAACCCTCCTGCTGATTTGCTTTGCATTATCGCAAAAATGCTATATCGCCGGTGATAATACAGCTCGTCGCGAAATATTTCTATCATGCCTGAGCGATGCTGTGCAGTTGGATGCGATCAGATACGTGATCATACAAAAGGAATATCTTTATACCGTATCCCAAAAGAAACAAAACGGAGAAACAAGTGGTTGGCGGCAATAAACAGGCGAAACGCTGATGGCGGTGTTACTGTTTGGCTTCCAACTCAACACAGTCCAACTCAACACAGCTTTGCAGTCTTCATTTTGGATCAGGTAAGTTGTCCCCTCGAAGGCTAATGAATGATTTCTCGGAGTTAGGGATCAAATGTTATAAATCCACTGTTGCCATAGAAATCCGCAATGTTTGTGTGCTCTATCATTCAGCATAACATAAGCTTGTCTTAGCCGGACACATCAGGCTCCCAATTTTACAATATGTATATATATATATATATATTTTTTTTTTTTGCTTTAAACTGAAAATCATTTGTTAATCAAACTTTTAGCTGTCGCCCTTTATAATAGAACTATTGTGCTTTTTTTTCACGGTTCTAACGGTGTATGGGTTGACTACATTTTTCTACGTTTTTTTTTGTAGCAGTGGAAAAAAGAACCTACCAACATTAGCTAGAAACAGTATTAAAGTAGTAGTAAAGAGCAGAGAAGAGAGCCGTGGAACTGCTCAGTTAGCTTCAGAGTCAGTAACGTTACTGTTAGATGCATTTACCTAACACACTGTAGCCCAATGTCAAAACGTGTTTATGTAATTATATTATTAGTATAATAATATACTAATAATATATATTACCCACAGCAATGGATCTATTATTAGGGGTGGCCCACCCGTATAATAGATCCATTGCCACTGAATAGCTGATGGATGTATTCCGTCAAAATGGCTGACACGCGGCTAGGGGTCACGTGACTGGGAGATCCCTATAGCACTTTTGTGGGTACTCAAAGCGCTTTACATTGTAAGGACTGGGCGAGTGGTGAATCTGAATAACTAAATACATCCTAGCTAAAATCCCAAAGCCTTCAGGCCCAAAAAGCCTGGATGTAAATTAACATACACACACACACACACACACACAACCACACACGCATCCCCCACAAGTGAAGCCCGCTCAGGACAGAGCGTGGTGTCCAGTTACGAGACAATTTTATGACTGACTGGAATATCCCAAAGAAGGTGATTCTAAAGAGAAAGAAATTTCTCTTTTTAAAAGACATTTAACCAGATATATTCAATGTGTTTTTATGTGTGTCCATTTGCCCATGTCACATTGGAATGACTATGATTTTATCGTAGCTTAAAGTGAATTATAAATACCTTCATTATGCATTTTAAATATAACTTTCTATTCCCATAACTTGTACACATAGTTCTGGACACCTCCAGAATGCTTTCGGTGTGATCAATCAGAATACGTACAAATATAGTTTACTATGTTTTCCATCTTTGGAGTGAAAAGAGACCAAAACTAACATCACTGGAGTTCTTAGATAACAGCGTTTACGACCCAAAGGAATGTTGACAGAACTGTGGCTCTCTCTGAATTCTAACCAAGGAGGAGAAATGAATCCTGTATTCATATATATATATATATGCTATTATATATCCACTTGAGAATTGTATGAACAATGTATCTAAGTTCCCTATTTCATGAGTTGCCTTTTTGTGGTTTGGTCCATGTTTCTCGACAACTCTAATGGGATAACGTTTCAAACTTTGCCAACTAATGTTTAACCAAATCCATTTGTGGCAAGTTTGGTCTCGATAAACTCCAATTTTCATCCCCCATTTGTTAATTGACATTACATTTTGCTAAATTTTGTGACACATTAGTATTATAAGAATTGTGAAGATTCTTCTCTTAAACACCCAATGAAACTAGAGATTTAAATGCCTGGTTATAACACAAAGGGTCATAAAATCTCCCTCCAAAGGGACAGCTCCTGATTGGACCCGCTTCCAAAAGAAGGCGGAAACGTCAGGTCTTCAAAAGGACTGAATACCAGTTTATCCCTATCTTACTTCTCTTGTCCTCATGTCATAATGTAACGTCTCGCCTCCGGGCGAGCTCTTCGCCTTTCTTTTATTTGTTTCTAGTTTAGTTTGTGTTTTTCAGTCTTAGATAAGTCTCCGTGTTTAATTCCAATCGACAAGTGAAAATAAAACCGCGTGACCTATCTCTTCAGCAAATCCATCTACAAGGGACCTTTAAACGAGCGCGCGCGCGCTTTGAAGGAGAAACGAGCACGTGACCACGTGACGCGCCGGACCGAGAGACACACGCTTCTTCACAAGCCATGCAAAGAGTTACCTGTGCAAGTATCCGTGTTTGATCACGCTTTTAAGATTTGTTGAAGTCTTGTAGTCTCTCAAAATTCTGTTGTCTATGTGAATTTGTTATTTAGAAAGATCCTCGGGTCTTTCTAAACTCCCTCTTGCATAACTGCAACTCTCTACATTTCCTCTTTCTCTCTGTCTCTATGCATTCCTCGTTCATCGATGCCTTATCGTGTTTTGTTGTTTATTATGTTTGTAAATACATATATCCCATGTAACCGTAGTAAATACATAAGTAGTTCTGCCTTATTAAATTCATTATATTAATTTGATTGATGTACTGCCTTTTTGCTCATTTTCAAGTCCCTTAAGTGTCAAAAGATCTTACAAGCTTACAAATTAAAGATACTTTACAGAGTATTTGCTTATAGGGCAGGAAACCCAATTCTTGTGGCCACAGAATTGCTTTTCCTGAAATCCTATAAAGTAGGATGATATTGTGGATCCCCACAAATATTATTCTGACAATTGAGCTAATTAATTTGCCTGTTTTGTAGGGCGTGGTCCGTGTAATTAATTACAATCAACTTGTGGTTAATTGCAAGGATACACATGCGTGCATGCAGGTAAAATGACATATCATCCCTTATCAGGAGATTTATTAACATCTAAGACTGATCTAATCCAAACATGTATGAATAATTATTAATTACCAATTATTAATTATGATATGCAAATCCCCCACGGATTAGATCCGCCCCTGAGTCTTTACAGTTTGGTGGAGAAAATGCTTAGCACATTTTAAACTTGTTTTTGAGCAATTCAGTTTCAATTTATGTCTATATTGTGATTTAATATTGTACGTGCGCCTTGAGTGAGCGAACGCAATGCGAACTCACTGGCTGACTGATTAAAGGCACAAAGCCGAGTCCATTTCAGCACATTAACAGCTGCAAAATAATGTCTAACATTCCTTTTGCCATTGTTAATAACTAAAAGTAAACTGCAGTTTCATAGTATTAAATTTGTCCTACAAAAGACGAAGAAACCTCTTTTGAATTGTGACATTTTAATGTTAAACTCCCCTGTCCGAACGAGATTCTTCTGTCAGGGTGAAGACAAGATTTAGTGAAACGATGCTCTTTCACTATTCTTAAGAAAGGCCTGATATTATAATCGTTAGATTAACGATAAACTCCTGGTTAAACATTGACGTAGCTACTCAATTGTAAAAAACCTAAAGCATATTTAATCATAAGTGCTATTAGATAATATGTCATGGGAGTCGAAAAAACAGACGAATATTTCCTGTTTTCTTTTGCACGACGCAGCGAAGCAATCCCGCCAGACATGTTTGTTAAAATATAGCACCAAAAAAATCCAAAACCTAAAAACATTTTTAATCATAAGTGCTATTTGATAAATGTTATTTGGATCCGAACGACAGACGTATAATTCCTGTTGTCCATATTAATGTGTGGAAGCGAAGAAATCCTTCCGTGCACACGTGTGTCGAATAGAAAAAACCCGCCGAGGTTTAAAATTCATAAGCGAACACGTGTGAATCATAGCGCTAATTGTTGTATGTGGGAATCGAAAAACAGATGCCTAATTCCTGTTGTCCCTATGTGTGTCTGTAGCGAAAAAAAAAAAATCCTGCCACGCCGTTTTGTGAAATATAGCACCAAAAAAAAAAAAAAAAATGCTGAAATTTTATTTTGGATAAGTGTGATCTTACAGAAAACATAGCTTCTGCACGCTCAAATTTGAATCACACATGGAAGCTGGCTGGTTGTTATTCCCCTGACAAACACTAGAGGGCAGCCCTTAGGCCTAAGTGCTTGACAGTTCTCGAATTACGCACCGCCCCCTGACTTTACCCTCCATGAGCGAAATAGCGCCATCTCGTGGACACTAGTAACAAGGTCGTCTTTTCCTAAACAATTTCTCTCATCACAATTTCAGATTTTTCCTGTGAATTTCTGAAATTGTGCTTCCAACTTTCAATGCATGTGCAAGTTCCAGTTTTACTAACATGATTTCACTCCTGACTGAGTACACTTATTTTGAATTTGGTTCAAACCACAGTTGAATTTAAAATTTAAAAGTAAGTAGTAGCAGTTTCTGATGACCACTTAGGAGGAATGCGCCCCTTGTGGCCTCCCCCCCTCTACGTCAGCTCATCACTTAGTTCCTAACATCATTCTTTTCTGAAGTGGCTTTCTCCCAGTTGGTTTTATTTTGGTTATTATCATTGATACCTCACCGTAGTCGTGATCATCATCAAATATAATGCCAACCTTAATTTCCTACACTTATTCAAATTTGGTTTGAAACAAACAAATTTCAAGATCAATTTTAATTAAGTCTCCTTTCCTGTTGGGAATGGTTTTATGGCTTTATTTCTATATTTCCTTTTTCAAATTAGTTTTAATAATTTTGATTTGATACGTTATGACAACTGTATCCTTACTATTCTAGAAGTTACTTAACATCTATGCATACGCTTGATTTGAATTGTATTTAAACCAGTTTGAATGCAATTTAAATCAAGTTCTCTGTCATCCAGGTTGACCACTAAGAGGAAGTGGCCCAAACCCTTTGTGGCCCAAACGCGCCACTACAGCTTGCTTCCTCCTGTGCTCTTCCTGCTGCACTTAATCTCTTCTCTGAATGGAGGCTAGGTTGGTCTGATAATTAACATTGTCATAATTCCCTTTTTGTTTGTACCATAATTTTAGTAAAGCCGTTGCCTTTGATGATTTTTCTACAAAAATAGACACTCAATTTGATTTAGATAGAGAGAGCTTTAATTCACGTTGATGTTCACTTGTCCTTCATCCTGTTTTGTGTTTGTAGGTAGAAATTTCTCTCGTGCTGTGGTGATTTGACAGTCATCTCTGCTTGGGGTCCAGCAAGCTGGTTCGTCTGACCTGCGTCACCAGCGCTGACTGAGCTTTTCTGTTGTGCTCTGTTCCTTTCAGTTCACCTAGAGACAGAACCTATCTGAGACAACAAGGAACGCTGAATAATAGTTTGACAACAAAGCCGTTAGCATCAACAGGTGACCCCTAAGCTACCGCCCCGTTAAAAATCTTTATTCAGGCCCATGCTGACCTACCCAAATCAGAGCCCCGAGCCAAGAGCATCGCAGACGTGGACAAGCTGATGGCGCACAAACCAAGCCAAAGCTTCCACGACAAAGACCGGTCAGACACGTCAAAACCTCGCTTGCCAGCTCATCGCACAAGCACGCCTTCACGAAAGGAGCCGCATCGCCCTGGAGCACGAAGTTGCAACGCTAAGGATGCAAGCCGAGGATGACAACGACCTCGAGCTACAGAAGGAAGTGGAAAGACTTCAAACTGCCCTGTCTGATCCTCATCTGCACATAGACCGAAGAGAGCAGTCAGAGAAAAGAACCAGAGAGGAACTCAACGAGAAACTCCGACAAAGTGAAGCCCCTTGCAAAGAGCAGAGACTGAACTTAAAGAGACTCGAAAGCCACGGCCTGCGAAAGAAATTCGCAAGGCCCGTGCTACCATCCACAAGCTCGTTCAGCAGAGACAAGATCTCGAACACGAACTTGACAACATTCACACAGAGTTGCAACACTCTTATAAACTGCAGCATGACTGGAAAAGGGGAAACACACACCACAAGTTTCCCCTGACCGGTCCGCACCTTTCAGCCAAGAACCCAGAGCTGTACAGGGGGGTGAAAGCCCACTGTTCAAAACATCACCAGCCAGCCCACATAGCATGACTACTCAACAGCTAAGAGAAGCTTACACCAAGCAAAAGACTGTGTCCGAAAAGTCTTTGAAAAACCCCACAATCTACTTTGTCTCTGAACCCTACGCAGAGCTGCCTCTAGAGGGCGCCCCACAACACCATAGCCCTGTTTACAGAGAGTCAAGACCGTTCCAGGCCAGCAGAGGGCAGCACAACCGTGATGGTGCTCGTCCAAGGCACCAGAGTGAGCGCTCTGAAAAATTCTAGGAAGCCAGTCAGCGACCCAGAAATAGCCGACCCCCATCACCAAGAGACTCAAGCCCAGACAGCCTGGAGCGGTACCCCTCTCAACATGCCACTGGTAAGCACAAGTCTGAGCACACATCAGACAAACACAGTGCCACCACGTCTCAGACAGCTGAGACCCTGAAGTCGCTGAAAAGCTTCTTCACAAAAGACTTTTCAACGAATACAAGAGGGACGAGCCTGACATCCTATGCCTGAGCGTAAGACCTACAACAGGCACACAGAACACTGCTCGTCAGCCACAGACCACAGAGCAAACTGTCACATCACAAAGTGACAGCAGCACACAGCCACCACAGCTGACAGCTGCACAGCCTGAGCGAGACAGCACAGTTTCCCACAGCTGGGTCCAAAAGCCCAAAAGACCTAGAAATGCTGCTTTGTCTGTCTGTCTCCGCAGAGAACTACACAAGACCGGCCCTAACCGCCCGTCGATCGCCACACCAGCCCCTACGCCAAGACTCCTGGGGAACCTGATCAAAAGGGGGTGACAGCTGACAGTTGTTCCTTTGAGTCCTACCCACCCGGTGGACATCTCACAAATGGACACTTACCCCTTTCTGATTGGCAAAGATCTGCTAGAATGTTTTGAGCTTTTATTAGACTTCAAACACCTGACAGTCTGGGCCCAAGTTCAAGAACCCCTCCCCTCCAGTCACACAGGTCACCAAAGCCAGACTGGCCGGTCACAGAGGTCACGAGAACTACAACAAAGCCAGACTCCAAAGTCACAGAGTTCCCCGGAACTCCAGCAGCCATCCATGGGTACACAGCCTCTGCACCAAGTCAAGGTTCAAGTTCGCTACCCTGCTCCTTCCAGCTCGCCAAAGACCACGCAATGCCCACTCAACAATGCGTGACCTAATGCAGAAGGCCTCTAACACAGAAGGCCTCCTCAGAAAGAATTCCTAAAACCCCAATGATTTTGAACTGCAAAACCAGAAGACACTGCACGAACACAGTGCAAGACTCTGCTAAAAAGGTCCCTGATCAGTATAGGACATAGAACTTGTAAAAGTAGATGCAAATGTGTGCTCAAAGAGTTGCAAGACTCTGCATTCGTAAAATTAGAATTTTACTGATTTAAAAGATTCTTAAATGGACGTGTAAATCTCAACGGCCAACAGACTATGCACGACTTTTTTGAAACAAACAGTTTCTAGATGCTGGTTGAATTGGCACTGCTAAACATTAGGTTTCCTGACAATGAAGGGTTACAGAAAACACTAGCTCCAAATAGGGCATACGTCACCCTGACGTCAGAGTGTAGTAAAACCACCTGAGCCTTAAACTACTGTTAACCTACAGGCGTGCATTTAATCTTTGCGATCCAACTAGAACACAACGTGCAATACGCATTTTTGATCGCTGGCTTGTCTAAATGCAGATAAAACGATAGCTGGAATTGACATCTCTACTTTAAGTGAAAGAGTCTTAGATTTCCAACTAATATCAGTAAGTTCAGCCGTAAAGCGTAAGTCTGTGTGACAAAGGAATCTCATTTCAGCAGCCTCTAATCTGTACCGATATCTATTCTGCTTTGGTTAAAAAGAAATCCAAATCGCAGTATGACTAAACCTGTGTCTGACAAACAAAAAGCTCAGGACAGAGTTATATATATGTAGACCTGGGTGATGCTCCCCTTTCTACAATGTAAAGGCCTTACAAAATATTGTTAGATTGATGTAATTCACCTAAATTTTAGCTGCATCTACAAGCAGAGAGCTACTAACGATCAAAACTGTTTACTTGCTGAAAAGTCAGCATTTGTGCATGAGAGGGACGTAACTATAGATGCTTAGACAACCTTTGACTTACAGCAAATCTATTTCCTTACTCGGTAAACAAATAGAATAAGTTGTGGAAAGTAAAGAGAAGAGTTACATGAGTAAAATTAGCAAATGCCAAAACACAGTCGCATTTTACTTAATGTAACATCAAGTTCTCGAAAGACTTAAAGTATAGGCGCCCCCTTTTAACCCGTTTAAACATGCATAACTCATTTAAAAGGTGCAGACATTCTTCAGGTACTGTCGAATTGTTCTGACATGCTCTGGTTCCCATGACAACGACTTGTCACAGGAAGCGCTAACTAGTGATGTCACTTTGTAAACAAACGAGCCTAGGTGGCTAAGCTATCCTAACCTAGCGTCCATCCAGCTTACGCTAAGCTAACCTAACCTAGTGTCCATCCAGCTTAGGCTAAGCTATATAATAACTTCTACAGTTAGGAGTTAGCATCATTTACTTGAAGCCGTAATTACAGCTTTTGTTTATACAGTGCAAAGTATTCTAGAATACTTTCCCTAACCCCAGTTAGGGTTTGTAATTCTTCACTTTCCATACTTTCAATTCTTCTCAGCTAAATTCACCTTCACTAATTTAGGCATAGTCCTTGCTGAGCACTGTAGGCTAAATTTGCAGATGCCCCGCCATTTACACTCAAGTTTAATTACATTTAAAATGTGTAGCTAGAGAAGAATCCGTATAGTAATGAGAATCTTCATCAGCATGTTGACTAAACCTTTGGAGGGACACACACAGAGTGGTCTTGAACACGCAACCGCTTTAACCCACTATGGAGTGGTGGTCCAGGCAAATCCAAAGTTTATTCACTAATGCCACTGATTATTCTCACATTCAGATCATTCCCGTTGTTTTGATCACTTTATTCCTTTTCGCATTTAATTTTATTTTTTTTTTGCTCTTCGTTAATTCTTTAATTTCTTTGACTTTGATAATAATAGCAGTCAGCTATTCCCTTGGCTATTCGGTCATCTATATGATTTAATTTCATTTCCTCTCTTGTTCAAATGTGGTTCCATTTCCCATAGGGCCCAGAAAGGAAACAGAGACACCCTTATTTGTTATTTTGGCTTAGTTTCAACCAGTGCACTCATTTTTGTGACCCTGCAACACAAGTAATTTCAACAATTTACTAGGGCACAACTATAGTCCAGAGGATTGATAATAAGCATAATTTGAATAGGAAAGCTGTCCTTTTTCCCCCTATCATTCACTTCGTCAAGCTGTAGTGAACCACTAGTTAAGTCCAGAGAAATAATTTAGTCATAAGAACCATCTTAAGTCATTTATTTCATCTCGGCTATGCCCTTTTCAGGACATACTCTCGGAACCACATAAATTCTTCGCCTCCTAACATCCACAGCTAAGATAAGGATACAAGACACACTTCACTAGCTAGCCACACATGAAACACCTAGCTTTATGCTACATACCTAGTGAACCCGTTAAACCGTGGTTCTGAACTTTTAGGGTCATGCATTAGTCTCTCCCAAGAAGTGTGACAAAATGTCACAGAACCTCTGCTTAACCTGACCTTAACCTTCCAGCTTACCAAAGTCTATGACAAACCAATGGACATTATGAGAAACCACCTCTCAGACCCCTCCAACCACCCTAGCACGCCGTCTGAACCCACCGACGACCGGTGCCCCAGACACCTGCAATACACCTTGGACATGCTGCATACACAAGACAACATTCAGCGTTCTGCACCTGCACCTGACCTGAGATTCCACAGATAAAAGAGCAACTCACAACACAGAGTGCATCCCCGCAGACCATCGACAAGACACTAAATGGAATTGTGGTAATTTTCAACACTCTCAGCGTTCTGCTGACCCAGACAGTGAATTCCACGAAACAGCTGTTTACTGTCTTCCAGAGTGACTTTGCTCAAACTCAGCTGGTAACAGCCCTGATGACAGACACGCTGCTGGAGGTGAACTCCTCCATTGACAGCCTAGCCATGAGTAGAATTCCACCGCACCTGATACCCTTAAGCCTTGTGCAAACCATGCTGGCTTCCGCCATCCCCGCTCCAGCTGACTCTCTACAAATACACCTTGCCTACTCGCTGGGTAGTAGGGCTGTGCGATATGGACAAAAAAAAACTATCACGATTTCTTGATTTTTTTTTTCGATTTCGATTTTAATCACGATTTTGACACAAACAGACATGCTTTGCAGTTTTAATGCATTCTGGGTGAATTTGAAAAATATTTCCAAAGGAAACCAATTACAGCTTTATCGTGTAGCACTAGATCTGGTAAAACGTTACACATTGCTCTTTGTATTGTTGTAAAATACATTCATGAAAAACAAGATAACAAAAATCAAAAAGATCAATTATTTTATATAAAGTCTACTATAAAATTAAGACATATATTAAGTATAGCACAGCTGTTTAATGAGGCAACAACATATGATAGATAGGACAGAACAAAAAAGGCTATTAATAATCTTTCATTGCACAAAAGTATTATGATATGATTATGAAAGACTCCAATACAGTGCAGCACACAGCGCTTATGCGCATCCAGAGCGCAGAATGATGCGCTTGAAGCAACAAAGAGTCACAGCGCGCAGCTCTTCGAGTCCGCATTGAAAAGTTCAAAGCACAAAGGAAAGAGTCAAGACATATCGATGCATAGTGTATTATACAGTATCTATCTATGCAACAGTTTATTGAGCCTTTTCTTTTAACAGTTTTTAATTTCAGTTACTGTGCGCGTGAAGAACAATTATAGACAGTACTCTCCAGTGTTGCGATCCAACAGACACACGGTAGAAACGAACATGATTAAGGTACAGTCCAGCAAGATAGTCATTTAATGCGAAACCATAGAGCTTTATCTACAGATCAAGTATAATAATATTAACATTGAATCATCTTGGAGAGAGTTTCCTCGTTGACTGTCGTAACGTTAACCGAACGCGACGCGCTGTTTGAACACTGAATGGAGAATGACTGACAGCCGCAGCGGAGGGAACTACTTGTAAACCAATCAGGTAATGGTATTCCCTTACGTTCCCAAAAGAAAGAAACTTGGTGAGGCAAGCCCCTTTGCGCTAATATTTCCATGCACTGGCGCTCCCTTCTGGCACGCGCACCTGTTCGCAGTTCACTGAATCTCTGGTACCCGCCCGGTCTGTTCTGTTCTCGCGCTCAATTTAGGCGCGCTGCATTCTGATTGGTTCGGATAGCATACTGGGAGGTTGGAGTCGGGAGCGCGGAAAAAAATCGTGCTATGAAGCGATTTAGAAATCGCGCATGCTCAAATCGCGATTTTATTACGATTTTGATTAATCGCACAGCCCTACTGGGTAGTGCCAGCCCACTCTGCGTCGACCCCAAGCAGAGAGAAGTGTGTTTTGCTCCGGAACTTGCCCATCATAGAGCCAAGCCGAATCTACCGGCTCAAGAACATTGTCAATGTCAGATTTTGAAAAGTAACACTCACATCAAGATCCGAACGCCGGACGTGGTTGACTTCAACGACAGCTACACAAAGCTGTCCTTTGCTCCGAACCCGTACGTGTGCACATTGACCAAAGACATTCACTATCTCTGCCCTAACAAACCCTTCCTCAGAGACAACACTGACGGAATCTGCAGGCTGCAGATCAGCGACACCCGCTGCCTTGCCGAAGCTAAGCCTCGCACTCAAGTCATCGAGACCCAAGCAGAGATTGTTGGTGACAGGGCTCGTTAACACTTCTGTGCGCACACCTGCACTCAATTACGACCAGATTGACACTGACACCTGTGTCACCTCGCTCCACCAGAGCATGTGAATCCAAGTACCGAAAGGCGCCATCCTTCACCTTGATGACCTGGCATGGTACCATCTTCCAAGCAAAGAGTACAAATTAGAACTGGAAATCCCATCCTTCTCCAGGAACCACACTTTCACCCTAACTCCAGAACGGGAGTTGTGGTTTGCGAAAGGGGGGTCCCAGCAAATTGACATTGCTTCTATCAACACAGCCCTCCGAGCTTTGTCTCAACTGCTCTACTTGACTACCCCACCTGTTGTCCAGGCCTGGACCACAGTGGACACTTCGCTGTGTAGCTCTAAGGTACTCAGCCACACCCTGACACTGGGCTTGTCCTTCATCCTATACAGGAGATTCAACGAGATGCGAACATCCACAGCCAAGCTCACGGCACCCTCAGAAAGAGGGTACCATGCCAGAGGCCGTGCTGAACCTCATCAAGCTGAGCCCTCGGCCCTAACAGCCACCTGCTACCCGATCATCATGATTCACCTGTCATCCGTCCATTGCGATGATTTATGTCCGATGATGTCCACACCAGGACTTCATCAGACAAAAGGGGGGACTGTAAGGACTGGGCGAGGGGTGAATCTGAATAACTAAATACATCCTAGCTAAAATCCCAAAGCCTTCAGGCCCAAAAAGCCTGGATGTAAATTAACCTACACACACACACACACACACACACACACACACAACCACACACGTATCCCCCACAAGTGAAGCCCGCTCAGGAAAGAGCCTGGTGTCCAGTTACGAGACATTTTTATAACTGACTGGAATGTCCCAAAGAAGGTGATTCTAAAGAGAAAGAAATTTCTCTTTTTAAAAGACATTTAACCAGATATATTCGATTTGTTTTTATGTGTGTCCATTTGCCCATGTCACATTGGAATGACTATGATTTTATCGTAGCTTAAAGTGAATTATAAATACCTTCATTATGCATTTTAAATATAACTGTCTATTCCCATAACTTGTACACATAGTTCTGGACACCTCCAGAATGCTTTCGGTGTGATCAATCAGAATACGTACAGTATTATCCAGTAAAATATAGTTTACTATGTTTTCCATCTTTGGAGTGAAAAGAGACCAAAACTAACATCACTGGAGTTCTTAGATAACAGCATTTACGACCCAAAGGAATGTTCACAGAACTGTGGCTCTCTCTGAATTCTAACCAAGGAGGAGAAATGAATCCTGTATTTATATATATATATATATATATATGCTATTATATATCCACTTGAGAATTGTATGAACAATGTATCTAAGTTCCCTATTTCATGAGTTGCCTTTTTGTGGTTTGGTCCATGTTTCTCGACAACTCTAATGGGATAATGTTTCAAACTTTGCCAACTAATGTTTAACCAAATCCATTTGTGGCAAGTTTGGTCTCGATAAACTCCAATTTTCATCCCCCATTTGTTAATTGACATTACATTTTGCTAAATTTTGTGACACATTAGTATTATAAGAATTGTGAAGATTCTTCTCTTAAACACCCAATGAAACTAGAGATTTAAATGCCTGGTTATAACACAAAGGGTCATAAAATCTCCCGCCAAAGGGACAGCTCCTGATTGGACCCGCTTCCAAATGAAGGCGGAAACGTCAGGTCTTCAAAAGGACTGCATACCAGTTTATCCCTATCTTACTTCTCCTTGTGTCATAATGTAACGTCTCGCCTCCGGGCGAGCTCTTCGCCTTTTTTTTATTTGTTTCTAGTTTAGTTTGTGTTTTTCAGTCTTAGATAAGTCTCCGTGTTTAATTCCAATCGACAAGTGAAAATAAAACCGCGTGACATATCTCTTCAGCAAATCCATCTACAAGGGACCTTTAAACGAGCGCGCGCTCGCTTTGAAGAAGAAACAAGCGCACGTGACCACGTGACGCGCCGGACCGAGAGACACACACGCTTCTTCACTAGCCATGCAAAGAGTTACCTGTGCAAGTATCCGTGTTTGATCACGCTTTTAAGATTTGTTGAAGTCTTGTAGTCTCTCAAAATTTTGTTGTCTATGTGAATTTGTTATTTAGAAAGATCCTCGGGTCTTTCTAAACTCCCTCTTGCATAACTGCAACTCTCTACATTTCCTCTCTCTCTCTGTCTCTATGCATTTCTCGTTCATCGATGCCTTATCGTGTTTTGTTGTTTATTATGTTTGTAAATACATATATCCCATGTAACCGTAGTAAATACATAAGTAGTTCTGCCTTATTAAATTCATTATATTCATTTGATTGATGTACTGCCTTTTTGCTCATTTTCAAGTCCCTTAAGTGTCAAAAGATCTTACAAGCTTACAAATTAAAGATACTTTACAGAGTATTTGCTTATAGGGCAGGAAACCCAATTCTTGTGGCCACAGAATTGCTTTTCCTAAAATCCTATAAAGTAGGATGATATTGTGGATCCCCACAAATATTATTCTGACAATTGAGCTAATTAATTTTGCCTGTTTTGTAGGGCGTGGTCCGTGTAATTAATTACAATCAACTTGTGGTTAATTGCAAGGATACACATGCATGCATGCAGGTAAAATGACATATCATCCCTTATCAGGAGATTTATTAACATGTAAGACTGATCTAATCCAAACATGTATGAATAATTAATTACCAATTATTAATTATGATATGCAAATCCCCCATGGATTAGATCTGCCCCTGAGTCTTTACAATATATAAGGGGGGAATCTCCTCAACCACCACCAATGTGCAGCATCCACCTGGATGATGCGACGGCAGCCATATTGCGCCAGAACGCCCACCAGACACCAGCTTATTGTTGGAGAAAGGAGTGATGAAGCCAATCAATATATATGGGGATGATTAGGAAGCCATTTTGATGTATATAAGCCAATGGGCAAATTTGGCCAGGATGCCGGGGTTGAAAACCTACTCTTTTTTTCGTAGGACATCCTGGGATTTTTAATGAGCACAGAGAGTCAGGACCTTGGTTTTAGGACCCACACAGACCACAAGGTAAGCACCCCCTTCTGGCCTCACTGACACCTCTTCCAGCCGCAACCTAGTTTTACCAGAAGTCTCCCATCCAGGTGCTGACCAGGCTCAACTTAGCTTAGCTTCAGTGGGCAACCAGTCTTGGGCTACAGGGTAATATGGCATTTAATGTCATAGAAGACACATTATTAAATGTATACTATAAATGTCATAGAAGAGTGTTTAGCTTATGACAAGCAACATAATAGAAATTACGTCTCTGATGGAAGTGTGTAGTGAAATGAATTAGCGACCATATGAACCTCATTAGAGTCTCTGCAATTGACGTCCCCGCCCGCCTGCATCACTTTATATGAGCGAATATCTGTGGAGGGGAGACGGTGCCAGTCATCTAGAATGTGGTGAATGTCAGCCAGGAAGTGAACGGCAGGTGATGCTGTGGGGGCTTGAACTGACCTTTGCTTTTTACTCTGATTGGACACAGCTGGTATTCATAGACCCAGAGAGAGAGAGAGACTTCAGGCACAGCCATGACACTACACTTCTTTGGCACATCCATTTATTGGCTACAATCGCTATGACATCTGTACCATATGCCACCATATAAAGATGGATGACCATTTACATTCATACTCACACACCAATTCCAACTACCAAAAGCCAATTTATGTCGCTTTGCCAATGGCCCAATTTTTTTTCTTCCGTTTTAATACAGAGCTATGGATATTTTCCATTATTTTTAGAAGTTTTATGTTTTCGTTTAGCATGTTATTCTGAAGAAAAAAAAATCTCTCCTGTCTGTCACTTTCTGTGGGGAAAAAATCTCAGCATGACTCTCTTCGTTCTTTCTATTTGTTTTTTTCTCTCTCATTTTTTTAAATCTCTCTCTCTCTCTCTCTCTCTCTCTCTCTCTCTCTAGTGTAACCAAAATGTTAATCATTTATGTATGCTAATATTTATGCAAACATTTTATTTAATGCAAAATATATATTGAATTTAAGTGAATTTGTTATATAAATCATTGTCTACTGATGCTGCAAATCTGTTAGAAAGAGATGAGCCCTGTTTGTTTTAACACAAATGTAGGAGGGGAGACGAACCAGTGAGCTTTAATTAACAGTTTCTCAATGATCATAATTGCTGTCAAGTAGATTAATCAGTACTCAGGAATTGCTCTTCATTTTATTTATCATCCCTGGCACAATGGAGTTCTTCAGATCTGTTGAGTTATAGCGCTTGTCATCTGTATCTCTCTCCTTGACTTTCCATTTTGTTAATGAAGCACCTGCTCACTCATAATTCAAATTAAAGATTGGTCAAGCATTCATTAAGAGAAGCGCTCATGCCCATCTTTTTATTTTGTTTATTTCTTTTTGGCTGTTTCACCTTTTGTTTCTTTCACTCGTTCTTTTAAAGGTGCCCTATAATGATTTGAAATAATATTTAAATTTGGTCTTTGATATCTACATATTTGGTATTTGGTATTTCATATTTTAGGTCATTTAAAATGTCCAGAAATGGTTTTACAGGTCCATGTTCAACTCTAGAAATTGGCCCTAGAATGAAATGGTCTGTTTTTACCTTATTTGGAAGGGCCATGAATAGTAATGAAGAGCTCTGCACTGATTGGCTGTTTCACTGCGGGCTCATTACAGTAGCTCAGAGCGTCAGCAAATAGGTTCCTGATGTCCCGCATGACAATGGAGAGATTAGGTGTTCGACCGTACATGTTTGATCCTGTATCTGATGAAGACGGCGATTTTGAAGAACAACCATTTGTTTCAAGATTACAAATGGACGCTTCTGAGTGGTAAGTTTTTTTTTTTGTTTTTTTTTCAGCAAGAACTCAACTGTCACGTCAATGCTAGAACTTCTATCTAAACGTTAAGTAGAATTAACTTTACTCATTAACTCACAATTTTATTTGTAACATGGTAAAACATGATAATTATTATAAACTAACGTATAATTTCAAAATGACAGGTTTTCAAAGTTGAATCGAGACTAAAAAACAGCAAATTGTGTTGCGCGTGAATGTGTTGACTGGAACGTATTTACTTTAAATTAACCTATTAAAGACGATTTATTTAGCCAACCAAAGTACATTGAAGAAGACATTCAATATAGTCATTGTCGTCTTTTTTACTACTCCGCTGTTTTATTGTGATTAGGGATTTGCCTAACAACAACTTACACCACCAAGAATGACATTCTTGTTTTGGCTCAGGTAGTGCAGTTGCATATTTTGATCCTCATTCCACTTGTGTATGATAGCAGGTTCAAGGTATGTCCTGGCATGTTTTCTGAAAGCATCATATGTATGCATTTTCAGGTACATCGCCCTGAACACCTATAAAAAAAAATTGAGAAAAAATTTGTTAGTCCTGTCTAGTTTTGGCTTATATGTGGGGTACGAATGATACAATACCTTTTGCATCTTCAGAAAGGAAGCTCCGCTGAAATAGATGGCAGTCCATCTATTTCAGCGGATTTGTTAGTCCTGTCTAGTTTTGGCTTATATGTGGGGTACGAATGATACAATACCTTTTGCATCTTCAGAAAGGAAGCTCCGCTGAAATAGATGGCAGCAGACAACTGAAGGTTGCCAACAGGGGTGCTGCCAATGACAGGCTGACTCCTCCATTGTCTGAAGAACTCACAGTGAGGGCACAGTTGGTCAATGGCTATAAAAGTCCCTCTTCTGCGTGGGCAGACATTACAAGCCCTGGTGCAAACAGGACAACTGTTGAAAAGGCTAAGGAGACATTTTTCAAAAACAATGTACTTTGCATCCTTGTGGAATGGCATTGATGTGTCACTGAAAGAAAAAAAAAGATACATTGTGCTTGTAGGTGAAAACATGAATACAAAATCATTTTGTGTATTAATTGGTAATTTGTTACAGCAATATAACTTACAAAATGTGTGATGATTCTGTTTCCGCTGTAACAGACCGTGCAGGATCATATGTAGAATCTTGTGGATCAGTCTCTGAAGAGGAAATATTCCCCATTTCCGTATCCTCCAATTCAACACGGGGTTTTTTGGCAGGCCTTGAAGCCTTCAATGGTGTTGATGTAAATGGATCTATGGTGGACCATGACATTTCAGTAGTTGTGGTGCCTACCGCCACACTTTCAGATGACATGGTCACCTGTGTGCCTACCAGTAAAAAATATATATTTAATTAGGGAGGGGAATAATGGTAACCCATACAAAATTTAAATAGCAGGGCACAAGTCATCTTTTGTAAACATTAGCACAGAAGGATCATGAAATGCAAATAGCGACTGACTTATATTGAGTTATAAAAACTGGGATGTACACAATTAATAGTAGACAATTAATCTGTCCTTATAATCAAGCACAAGCGCTTAATGATAAGTAACATTACCTTTGCTTCGAAGGTTGGACCTCATTGTGTACCAAGACAGCTGTGTTCCTTTACACAAGACATTAGGTGGATCATCTGTTTGGCAGCCTACATCACTAGTATGCAAGGGCTGTGGTGCACTCTGAAATACAAGCGTGCAAAATAATTCATCATCAGTTCATACAAATGTAAAAGATTAACAAATGGACTAACGTTAGATGCCTTGTCAAATTAATCTAGCTTCAGTTTATGGTGGTGGAGATTGTCACGTTAGCTAGAAGGATCCAGTGAGCTAACATTATCCATGAGCAAATAAAGTAACGTATTTAGCCCCTGACGTGCTGTTGATGAAATCGAAGTTAAATTATTTCACAAAAGGGAATTTGCATCTGTTTCTACTGTATTATTTTTTATAATTATATAACAACACAGGCAATAAATATTAATCCTCAGCATAAACACTTTGTCACACTAGTTATACGTTGACTCGTTACTTGGAGTATTATGTTACTGTACTATGGTATTGCGCTGGATCTAGATAACAGTGTAAATCATCGTTAATAAGATCACTACTTACCGCTTGCGGGATTAGAGTTGGAATTGCTCCCTTCTTCAGTAAAAGACGCTTAGAGAAGCCTGCTTGAAATTGTCCCAGATTTGTAAATGAGTCCGAGGTGAAATGTGCGGAGCAAACTAACAGTTTATAATTAAAGTTTTGCGGTATTCGATTGTAAATAAACATCAACCATGCCTGTTGACATGTCTTTTCTGAAGGAAGGGTATGAAAAGTAGTCACATTTCCTGCACAGCCTGGGACATAACATTTATTGCCATGGTCTGCCATTTTCCCTATGAGTCTCGATTGTATCTTCCCCTGCAAAACTTCCTATGCTTCGACTGCGCAGTTCCGCTTGTCATTGAACATGGGCTGGCATATGCAAATTTGTGGAGGCATACATATTAGTGATCCCGACTATTGCGTCACAGTCGGTATTGTGTGGAGAACCGACAGTTTTTCAGGGGTGTTTTTCATAAACGTGAATTAAATGAGAACGCGAAAACAGTACAGTTTGAGATTCACTCTATGTCATGTCCATGCACTGAACTCTTGTTATTTGACTATAACAAGGTAAATTCAATTTTGAATTATAGGTCACCTTTAAGACTTTGAAAGGCATTTTTTGAAAAGAAAGTTTTTTGGGGTCGGTAAAATTTTTTTGAAATAAGTCACACACACACACACACACACACACACACACACACACACACACACACACACACACACTCACCAAGGCTGCATTTATTTGATTACAAATACAGTAGAAACAGTATATTGTGAAATGGTAAAAAATTATTGTTTTCTATTTTTAATATATTTTAAAATGTAATTTATTAATATTTTTTATTTGGTTATTTTAATAAAGTTCAAAAGAACGTCTCAGGTTACGTATGTAACCCTGGTTCCCTGATAGGGGAACGCTCTGCGTGATTACGTGTAAAATCAGTCCAATGGAAGCCCGCTACGACATAGGTGACGTCATAGACCAGGAAACTATAAAGCACCCCTGAATTCAAACCGTGACAGCTTCTGAAAAGCCTGAAGCAAGTCGATCAGGGCATGCAGGAAGTATGGCAGATAAACGCAGCGTCTCGTTCCCTATCAGGGAACCAGGGTTACATACGTAACCTGAGACGTTCCCTTTCAAGGGAACTCGAGCTGCGTTTGAGACGCAGTGGGAACCCCATACCTACTACGCCATAGTGACAAATGTCCGTTCTGTGTGAAGTCCTTGCGCACACTAAGAAGCAAGCAACCTCGCCCCAGGAGTGGAGAGGTCAAGATCATAAAACCTGACAAATGTATGCGGAGAGGACCATCCTGCCGCATTACAAATGTCAAGAAGGGAAACACCCGAAATTAAGGCCATAGAGGCCGCCATACTCCTAGTAGAGTGGGCCCGAACAGCCATAGGCGAGGGCTGTCCGGCCGCTTCATAAGCCAATGATATAGCCTCAACTATCCATTTGCTCATCACCTGTTTAGATGCAGGGCAACCTCTCTTGAGTGACCCAAAGCAGACAAATAACTGCTCAGACTTACGCCACAGGGCAGCTCTGTGGACGTAGGCATCTAAAGCCCGAACTGGACATAACAGGTTAAGTTGCTCCTGATCTGGGGTATTAAAAGGTGGAGGATGAAAGGCCTGCAACACTATTGGGCCCCCAACATTAACTGGGACCTTAGGAATATAACCCGGTCGCGGGTAGAGAAATGCCTTCACCATACCAGGTGCAAATTCCAGACATGAAGGGGCAACCGACAGTTCATGCAAATCACCAATTCTCTTGATAGAGGAAATAGCAAGGAGAAATACAGTTTTCAAAGTGAGGAATTTTTCAGAAACCTCTTCGATGGGCTCGAAGGGAGCCAAAGCCATACCCTCAAGTACAATGGCCGAGTCCCAAGCCGGTGCTCTAGAGTGCAGTGCAGGTCTCAACCTCAGTGTACCATGGAGAAAACTAGTAATTAAATGATCTCTCCCGATGGAAGTACCCCCCAGAGGGGTGTGGTAGGCCGATATGGCCGCCACGTAAACCTTTAAGGTGGAAGGAGATAATCTGGCAGAGAAACGATTTTGCAGGAAATCAAGAACTGAACCAACAGGGCAGTTAACAGGATCTAAGTGACGTTCACCACACCAGGTGGTGAATAATTTCCATTTCAATGCATAACGTCTTCTCGTTGAAGGAGCTCTGGATTGAAGAATGGTCTCCACGACCTCAGTCGAGAGACCGGATTCCCTGAGCCGGGCCCCCTCAGAGGCCAGGCCCACAGTTTCCACAACTCTGGTCGAGAGTGAAATATCGTGCCCCCTACCTGGGACAGCAGGTCCCTCCTGAGTGGAATCTCCCAGGAAGAGCCATCCAGAAGAGACACTAAGTCCGAGAACCAAACTCGGGTCAGCCAGTAAGGGGCTACTAATAGCAGACGAGCCCCCTCCCGGCGAACCCTCTCCAGAACCCCCGGAAGCATAGATATCGGGGGAAATGCGTACAGGTGCAGCCTCGGCCACACCTGCACCATCGCATCCAGACCGAGAGGAGCTGGATAAGTGAGGGAGAACCATAGCGGACAATGGGTTGTATCGTATGATGCGAAAAGGTCTACTTGAGCCTGACCAAACTCCTCCCACAGGAGCTCCACCACCTCGGGGTGAAGTCTCCACTCCCCGGGCCTCAGCCCCTGTCTCGACAGAATATCTGCTCCCACATTCTGATGCCCCGGAATATATACTGCCCTGAGTGACAGCAATTTCCCCTGGGCCCATAGGAGGATCTAATGGGCCTGTTTGCAAAGGTGACGTGACCTCAGACCCCCCTGATATAAGAGATATAAGAGACCACCGATGTGTTGTCTGTGCGGACCAACACATGATGGCCTCTCAGGTCTGGCAGGAAATATTTGAGCGCTCGAAATACCGCCATCATCTCCAAACGATTTATGTGCCAGGAACATTGATGGTCCTGCCAAAGACCTTGCGCCGAGCGGCCACTCATGACCGCCCCCCATCCCGTGAGGGAAGCATCCGTCGAAAGCGTGACTCATCGACAAGAAGCCCCCAGCACTGGGCCCTGGGCGAGGAACCAAGGTTTCTTCCACATGACCAAGGCACGAAGGCATTGCCGCGTGACCTTGATCTTGCGGAACGGATTTCCCCTCGGAGAAAACCCCTTGGTCCTGAGCCACCACTGCAGGGGTCTCATGTACAGAAGGCCAAAAGTAATTACTTTGGACGCAGCTGCCATGAGACCCAACAGTCTCTGAAACTGCTTTACAGTGAGTGACTGACCTAGTTTCACATTCTTTGCGGCTATGAGAATCACAGAAATACGTGCAGGAGACAGACATGGTCGATGCATTGTGGTCGAATCCCAAATTACACCTAGAAAAGTGGTCCTCTGAGCAGGGAGGAGCACACTCTTTTTGGTGTTGAGCCGCAACCCCAAACTCTTTATGTGGGACAGAACGACATCTCGATGCCGAACTGCCAACTGCTCTGACTGAGCTAAAATCAACCAATCGTCGATGTAATTTAATACTCGAATGCCCTGGAGTCTCAAAGGAGCCAGAGCTGCATCCACGAATTTTGTAAAGGTGCGGGGTGATAAACCTAGGCCAAATGGAAGAACCCGATACTGGTATGCTTCGCCCCCGAAAGCGAACCTCAGGAACTTCCTGTGATGAGGTTGGATAGATACATGGAAGTACGCGTCCTTCAAGTCTATTGTTACAAACCAGTCCTCGGACTGAATCTGTGATACAATCTGTTTGAGTGTAAGCATTCTGAACTTGAGTTTCTGAACTCTGCTGTTTAAATGGCACAGATCTAGAAAAGGACACAACCCTCCATCCTTCTTTGGAACAATGAAGTAACGGCTGTAAAACCCTGACTCTCTGCTGGGAGGAGAAACCCTTTCTATAGCTCCTTTTTGAAGAAGTGTCAGTACTTCCTGCTCCATAACCAGAGTCCACTACCGTAGGGAGGACCCCCTGAAATCTGGGCAGATGAGAACCGAGCTGAATTCTGTAACCCTTTTCTATTATGTGCAGGACCCATATAGAAATATTTGGCAGAAGTTTCCACGCTGCCAGAAATTCCGATAAGGGAACCAGTGTCTTGAGACTGGCCTCTGGATTTGATTGAACAATCATTTCGGTGCCCTGAAGTGGCGAACCGGCAGGGAACAACCGAACTGACCGTTCTACAACCCTCCTCAGAGGATTGCACAGGGACGCTGACACCTCGGCGCCCTGAAGCGGCGAACCGGCAGGGAACAACCGAAGTGGCAACGCTGCGACTCTCCTCGGAGAATCGCCCCCGGAGGGCACCAAGGAGGGACGGTTCCTCGGAATCGTTCCTCCCTGGAGGGGACCACCCTCAGAAGCCTGATGGCCTTGTGTCAGGACTTCTTCTTAGACCAAGCTCTCTTAGTGATGACAGTCCTCAGATCCTGTCTACCTCTAACAGGCTTGGACTGTGACCGCCACGCGGGAACCCCGGATTGAGGAGGCGCCCGAGTGGCGACGCTCTGTTTCTGCTGGGATTTATATGCGGAGCTCGTAGACGGATGAGACTGCTCAGGCTTTATGTTACGAGCAGCCTCGGGGACACTGGACCGGCGAGGAAAAAAACCTCTGAAACGCAGCCGCTTGTTTCTTGTTTTCTTGAAACCTATCGACAACACAATTTATAGCGTCGCCGAACAGACTTGTAGGTGAAAGCAGTGCGTCCAGAAGAACAGACCTCTCTTTATCTTTTATCTCTGAAAGATTTAGCCATAAATGACGCTCCGTGGCCACCAGGGCTGCCATAGAACGGCCCACAGATTTGGCCGTCTCCTTGGTGGCCCGGAGAGATAGATCTGTCATCAGATCATTGCATCAGCACTAACTTCCTCACAATCGTCCATGTCCCTCAGCAGGTCAGCCTGGTATGCTTGGAGAATTGACATAGTATGTAAGCATGCCGCGGCCTGACCTGCTGCCGAATACGCTTTACCCACCAACAAAGATGTATTTTTAAAGGTCTGGTGGGTGACGTCGGGGCTTTCAGAGAAGATGATGACTCGGAGGAGAGATAGCTCGCGAGCGTGTCCTCAGCACGAGGCATAGTCAGGTAACCATAGTGACCAATCCCTTGAACCTTACTATAATTACTAGTCTGAGGATTATGCACTCTGAAAGACACCGGTTTAATCCACGATCTCGAAACCTCGGTGTGGAGATCGGGAAAAAACGGGAGTTCCTGACGAGGAGGTTGTGATCTAGATGGTAGATAGTGCTCATCTAAAAGACTCTTTCTAGATTCAACATCAAAATCATCGGCTGGCCACTCAATATTTAATTTAGTAACAGCACGAGATAAAACCTCCAAAAGCTCCTCATCAGCAGGGGTATGAGCTGGCGAACATTTAGAATCCCCCATACCAACGACATCCAGATCCTCAGAACTGGATAGCCGTAATATTGGTGCCTCAGCCTGGGAAGGAGAAACCGCAGCGCGGGCTCCTTCCTGGGCAAAGACACCGGATCCAGGAGGTAAGGGAAGAGAAAGGGCGGGGCCCGTCTCAAACCCAGCTACTAGATCTATCTGTGAACCCCAAGATGAAAGCCGTCGCTGTGCCTCAGCAGCAGCGGGACCCGCACCTCGGGGAACGCGAACCGAACCGTCCTCCTCAAAGAACGCCCGGCGAGAGCGTAGAGTTTTCATAGACAAACTCATGTAATGCTCACGGTCAGCCCCCTCGAGGACTGACTGGGCATGCTCCACTCCCAAACAAGCAACACAAAGCTTATGTGTGTCCCCACCCGTGATATAACGAGGACAGGGAACAACACAACGTTTATAAGAATGCTTGCTCGCCATACTGATAGATAATATATATATATATATATATATATATATATATATAGGGCTTGACAGACAACAATAAATAGACAAGGATAGATATACAGAGAGCGCTTGCTGAAGGTACAGAAGGTGTCGCGGTTTGAATTCAGGGTTGCTTTATAGTTTCCTGGTCTATGACGTCACCTATGTCGTAGCGGGCTTCCATTGGACTGATTTTACATGTGCTTCATGACGTAATCATGTAGAGCGTTCCCACCGCGTCTCAAACGCAGCTCGAGTTCCCTTGAAAGGGAACAATATTTATTTCAAATAGAAATATTTCATTACATTACATTCATTACATTTTAAATGTTTTTATTTCTCTCTCACTTCTGATCAATATAATGCTGTTGAATGAAAGTATATATATATAATAATAAATAAATACTTTCATTATATTTATATATATATATATATATATATATATACAGTCCCTGACAAAAGTCTTGTCGCTTGTGTACAAATTGAACTGAAGTGCCGCTGAAATATATTTCTAATCAAGATTTTTTTTACAAGAAATGGCTCATTTTAATCCCAACAGCTTTTGTAATAATGTTTCAGTGCAAAACGAAACTGTCAAAAAGTATTCTAATATTCACAGCTTGGTAAAGCCCACTGAGTCAATTTTTGCAAAGACATAAGTGTTGTCGCCTTGTCATTTGAGCTTCACCTGTGACTAATAATGGATCAATTAGGTCTCAGGTGTGTATAAAAACAACCCCAGTACACTAGACCTTCACATCAACTGCAGCTAGACCTCTGCAAACATGCCCAAGATTCACCCTGAGACTAAAGTTTTGATTATCAAGAGGCTGAAGACCAGATCCACTGCTGATGTGGCAGACCCCGCAAGACAACTGCTCGAGAGGACCGTTTGTTGGCTCGAAAATCCAAGGCCAGCCCATTTTCCACTGCAGCAGAGCTCCACGAGACCTGGTCACCTGAAGTCCCTGTGTCAACCAGAACAGTTTGTCGGATTCTGTCTTGAAATGGCCTCCATGGTCGAATCAGTGCCCAGAAGCCAGCACTAAACAAAAGACAATTGAAAAACCGTGTGGCATTTGCCAAGGCCCACAGCCTGCTAAAAGGATGGACGCTGGAAAAGTGGAAGAAGGTGGATTTTTCAGATGAATCTTCTGTTGAATTACACCACAGTCGTCGCAAATATTGCAGGAGACCGACTGGAGCCCGCATGGATCCGAGATTCACCCAGAAAACAGTGAAGTTTGGTGGTGGAAAAATCATGGTCTGGGGTTACATCCAGTATGGGGGTGTGCGAGAGATCTGCAGGGTGGAAGGCAACATCAATAGTCTAAAATACCAAGAAATCTTAGCTACCTCTTATATTCCCAACCATAAAAGAGGCCAAATTCTGCAGCAGGATGGTGCTCCATCGCATACTTCCATCTCTACATCAAAGTTCCTCAAGGCGAAGATGATCAAGATGCTCCAGGATTGGCCAGCCCAGTCACCAGACATGAACATCATTGAGCATATGTGGGGTAGGATGAAAGAGGAAGCATGGAAGATGAAACCAAAGAATATTGATGAACTCTGGGAGGCATGCAAGACTGCTATCTTTGCTATTCTTGATGACTTCAATAAATTGTATGAATCCTTGCCAAACCGCATGGATGCAGTCCTTCAAGCTCATGGAAGTCATATAAGATATTAAATTTGGATCTCACAGCACCACTACTTAATTTGCTGACATATTTTTGTATTTGCAGTAAATTTGTTCAATTTCTGTATAGGCGACAAAACTTTTGTCTTGCCAAAATTTGACCTTTCTGTCTTTGTTTCAGATTTTCTTGTTGAAAACTTTTTTCAGTGAAACTAATTTATTTCAGTGCATTAAACATCATTTGGGAGGGTTTCAGCTTTTCATATGAGCTATTTCTAACACCAATTGATTAATTAAAAGTCAGGTTAATAGCAGGTGTTTCTACAAAATAGATGAGCGACAAGACTTTTGTCAGGGACTGTATATATATATATATATATATATATATATATATATATTACTGCCCCCAAACATTTAAAAGGTAGCTATAATCAAACTCTGCACTGCCAGAACATGGTTAAAAACAAAAATTCTTTAAAAAACAATTACCATTTCATCCTTTAATTCAATTAATGTTTCTGCAAATATTTCTCATTCTGAGTGTTAATCATAATCATAATCATTTACCCTTTAATAGTGTTAGTTCAGTTCAGCACTGTTCTTCGCCTTTTTGTAGAATGTAGCTTCATTTTTCTGCACACATACATCATAACTGTATTATTCATAAATACAATATTTTTTATATCTGCAAATAAATAAATAACTGCAATAATATAATTGATGATACTATAACTTCCAATGAGGAAACCCATTACAGCTGTTTCATGTGTAACACAGTTATCATATGGCAATGTTTATTTCCAATCTACTGTAGATAAATCTGATCTGTGAACAAATGCATCAAAGATGCAGCAAAAGATGTGTGTCATGTTTGGAAATAGATAAATTCATTCCATCATGCATCCTTAAATTTACTGTGACATTAGCTGGGATTACATTCACATCTGATATATAATGGAAAACAGGATTACAGGGCTTGTGCAACAGTACTGACATTCATCATTCTTCTGGTTATAATTTACTGTAAACCGGTACTGAATTGCAGTCTGTTTGTTTGGGCTGGACATAATATTGGTTGGACCAATGGCATGATAACAGATGGAGAGTATGTTCAAACTTGCTTATTATTTTCACAATTCTGTTTGGTGACGCTAGCGGCTCAGAATTTACACTCTTCACCTTTAATATCTGATAAAAACATGCTGAGCTTCGGCCTGTGTGAAAGCAGACAGACAAACACACCATGTGATGGCCGTAAGGAGAATGTTCCGGAGCAGCACAGTTGGAGTGTTTTAATGTGTGCTAATGGATCGCTGTGAGATTGACAGGTCTAATGAAATATATGTCTCCCTCCCAGAAGAGAGGAAGGGTAAATAAGGACAGCACAAGATCTGGGTTCAGAATAGCGTACTGCCTAGCACACAAGCTTTCTGTGCAGTATGTAGCTGAATACTAACACCAAGACATTTTAAACAGTATTGCGATATATAGGGCCTATACGGTTAGCAATGTAAAATCGTATTGGGGGAGAGAGAGCACATCTGAAGTTCTCTTTCATTCCTCTGAGAGAATGACAGAGACAGAGGGAATACATTCATCTATGATGCGTTAAAAGATCTTGTGATTTCACAGTAAGCAAGCACAGTCAGGGTTCAAAATGAGTGTCATGTTGGGAAGTAACAGATAAATTCATGATAGATACACACATTTCAAATAGAGCACTCTCTGGAATATGACTTACACATCTGACTAGAACATTTATCAGAAAATTACCACATTTAAAGTCTTGATCATTAATTCCAGTGATAAACAACCAGGCAAAATACATTTCGTAATTTTCTGTGACATTAGCTGTGATTCGATTAATGTCTGATATATAATGGAAAACAGAATTGCAGTGCATTTACAACAGTACTGATATTCATCAAATGTTGTAATTTAATAACCCTATATGTATTAAAATTTTTACAGTTAATTCTACCCCAACTGCTTAACATACTCATTCCATTCAAATGTTGTTTTGTAAATTATTTCAGCATTTGTTGGATTTGTTGGACTTTGATTAATTAGCATTAATAGACTGTTCAGCATTCACAATGTAACAACACAATGTAAATGTGAGCTGGCAGTGCAGGTGACCAGGGCGGAGCGGGATGAACAGGCGGCCAGGGCAGAGCGGGATGTGCAGACAGCCAGGGTGGAGCGGGATGTGCAGACAGCCAGGGTGGAGCGGGCTGCCAGGGTGGAGCTGGCGATGCAGGTGACCAGGGCGGAGCAGGCTGTGCAGGTGGCCAAGGTGGAGCAGGCTGTGCAGACGGCCAGGGCGGAGCAGGCCCTTCGGGCGGCCATGGCAGAGATGATTTTTCTGGTGGCTGTGGGCCTTTGGGCGGCTACGGCGAGGACCTATGGCACCCCAAAAAAAAATCTTGGGGAGAGTGACAGAGTCAGGAAAATGCTCTGGCTGGGCAGTCTCTGGCTGGGCAGACGGGACGTGAACAGTCTCTGGCTGGGCAGACGGGACGTGAACAGTCTCTGGCTGGGCAGACGGGACGTGAACAGTCTCTGGCTGGGCAGACGGGACGTGAACAGTCTCCGGCTGGGTAGACGGGACGTGAACAGACGCACGCACGCACGCACGCACACACGCACAAAAACACCGTAACAAGAACCGACGAGGACTGACTGAACTGAAGCAAACTAAATACAAGCACAAATCAAACATAACAAGGTGATAACAGGTGACACAGATGAAGATGAGGAACAGGTGGGTAATTGAGGGAGTGAGTTCAGGTGTGGAGACAAGGAGGATTCTGGGAAGTGTAGTGCAGACGAAGACAGACAGGAAAAAACTTTAAATTTGTAATTGTGGTGATCAAAGATGAGTTTTAAGGGATACAATTATTGACTACAGGGGGACTTTAATACTTTTAATCAGCAGGGATGCATAAAATTGATCAAAAGTGACTGTAAAGACATTTATACTGTTAGAAAAATATTTCTATTTCAAATAAACACTGGTCCTTTGAACTTTGTATTCATTGAATAACCAGACAAAAAAGAAGAAAAACAAAACTGTCACGGTCTGAGATTTTAGTTTCATTTCCATGGACTTTGAGTTCTCTTACGAGAGGTTCTCTCGTATTGCGTAAGTTTAGCTTACGCTACGGGAAAGATTCATCTTCTCGAGATACTGAAGCCAAAAAAATTATCCTTAATTTTTGTATACCTTGTCAACGCAGTGCAGCAGCTAGCAGACCTAGAGCAGGCTAACTTGCGTGCTCATTGGCTGCCCTGCGGGCAACTGCTGCAGCCTACCAGTGAGCCGGGCGTGACATCACGCCCAATGAAGGGCGCCCGCGACTTCATAGCGTCACAGCCCGCCAGAATGGGCGTGGCTTTAGCCTATAAAGGAATTGGCTGTAGGCTGCTTCCCTGATTTTTGTCTCTTCAGCGAGCTCTTCGCATTGCTGGATCTGAGAGAAGCCACCGCCGCCGTCGAACAGTGAACAGCCAGCTTAGGACAGCGCTGAGGAAGCCGGCCGTCTTCGCCACCTTCAGCCATCCGTGCGAGCTACGCTATCCGGCGACGTATCCTTTTTGCCTTGCTATTTAGATTATTTTCTAAAAGAGCAGCGAGCGTCTTTTTCAAGATGCCTCGCACTTCCTGCGGCTCGTGTAGAGCCCCGCTCAGCGCCGGAGACCGCCACCTGATCTGCGCTCTCTGCCTGGGCCTGGAACACGCAGAGCTCGCCCTCGCTTCCGGGGGCTGCGAGCTCTGTAAAGCGCTTCCGCTGTCGACCCTGCGGGCTCGATTCGAAGCCTTCAACCCCCCGCCCCTCCTCACCGACGCGCAGCTGCCGCTCACGAGCCTCACTGCCGTCGCATCTGAGGATGAGGCCGAGGGACACGTACTAGCACGCGGCTAGCTCTCTTTACGTTATAAGAGAGCTACCCCGCCCTCGTGTCCCCGTTCGCGCGTCATGCAGAGCCCTCTCGAGCTCTCTGCATGACCCGGACGGGCATCATCTGTGTTAATGTAGGTCCCGTGCCCACTACTCGTGCGCGCGCCCTCGTACAAACACTGTTCCAGTTCTGCTCGACCAACGAGCACGCGGCTAGCTCTCTTTACGTTACAAGAGAGCTACCCCGCAATCGCGTCCCCGTTAGCGCGTCATGCAGAGCCCTCTCGAGCTCTCTGCATGACCCGGACGGGCTTGCGCGCCGCCGTCGAAATGTCTCGCCCTGTCAGTCCCCTTAGATAAGGCTACTGCAGCGGTGTATTTGGAAGCCAACGAGCCGGTGATGCAACCCGCTCGCCTGCACACATCCGTTCTCGCGGCGACCCAGAGAAGTCTTAAGTGAGTATATATGAGGTTAAGAATGTAAGTTACGTGCCCGCTCACGAGCGCTCACGCTTACTAATAGACACATCGCCTTCCGAAAATACGCGCGCTTCCCGCTAAGGCCGGACCGCCGTCAAAGTTTATTCTCTGTCAGTCCCCTTCAAACAGGCTACTGCAGTGGTTCAATTAGCAGCCAACGAGCCGGTTTGTTTACCCTCTCGCCTGCACACAAACGCCGTCTTCACAGCGACCCAGAAAAATCTCAAAAAGAGTATAATGTCTGGTCCAGCTCATGCCGTCGGTGTTGTAAGTGTAGTGAAGTGCCCACGCCCCCAGTGTTCACCCCTACACATAAGCACTCCGAATCTCGCAGAGCACACTCTCATAAAGCGCAGAAAAGCCGCTCGAGTGTTGAATGTAAGAAATGTGTCCACAGGTCTGTGCCCACTATCTGCCCGCTCTGTTACACGATCAAGAAGCAGGTTATGTATGTAAGTCTCGTGCCCACCAGAGTGTGTTCACGCTTGCTAACACAAACCTCCCCCCGGGCTCCGCCCGCGCGTTTAAGTGTTATCACAAAACGAAGGGCATTAATAAAATGCTCCCCATCCATTATGATCGGGACGTCAAATACACTTGTAAGTCTAGTGCTCGCGCGTCATAAAGTGAAAAAAGAATGTTCCCCATCCCTTATGATTGAGACATCTCGCAAATCAGCCGGTTTTCAGCGAGCAGCCATTGCCCAGAACCGAGAGCGCGCGCGCCGCGTTTTCGGCTCCGGGTCAGTTTCAAACAGCCTTCGCAGCGACGTCAGGGCGGCCGCCCTAGATCGCGCTCAGACAGCCGTCACAGACCGCCGCCTCCCAGAGGGCCTCGGCAGAGAATCACGCTGAAATCTGACCACGCGAAGCCCTCCTAACAGTAAAAGAGAAAAGACGCGCGTGTCCCGCTGCGGCCGGACCGCCGTCAAAATTCATTTCCCTGTCAGTCCCCTTCAAACAGGCTACTGCAGCGGTTCATTTAGCAGCCAACGAGCCGGTTTATTCACCCTCTCGCCTGCACACAAACGCCGTTTTCACGGCGACCCAGAGAAATCTCAAAAAGAGTGTAATGTCTGGTCCGGCTCATGCCGTTAATGTTTTACTTGTAGTGAAAGTGCCCACGCCCCAGTGCTCACCCCTACACATAAGCACTCAAAATTCTGTGTCACTCACAGAGCACATTCTCATAAAGCGCAGAAAAGCCGCTCGAGTGTTGCATGTAAGAAATGTGTCCACAAGTCTGTGCCCACTATCTGCCTGCTCTGTTACACGGTCAAACAAACAGGTTATAAACGTAAGTCTCGTGCCCGCCAGAGAGCGCTCACGCTTACTAACACAAACCTTCCCCCGGGCCCCGCCCGCACGCTTAAGCGTTATCACAAAACGCAGAGCGTTAATAAAACGCTCCCCGTCTATTATGACCGGGGCGTTAGATACAGTTGTAAGTCTCGTGCCCGCGTCCACGCGCTCACGCTTACAGAGAGCTCTATCACCCAGAGCGCTGCTCGCGCGTCAAAATGTGGTAAAAGTTTGTTCCCCATCCCCTATGATCGGGACATCTCACATAAATCAGCCGGTTTCGGCTGTCAGCGAGTCGCCATTGCCCAGAACCGAGAGCGCGCGCGCCGTGCTCTCGGCTCCGGTTCAGTTTCACAAGCCAGCAAATGGCGGTCTGAACCCGGAGGCCATTCGCCCTCTAGTGGCTCACATAGCCGCGTGGGAGAACATCCCAGGGATTTCTGAATGGGTATTGATTACAATAAAGCAGGGCTATACACTACAATTCATTCGCCGTCCCCCGCGCTTTCGAGCCCGGACCGCGACAATAGTGAATGCGGAAGTAGCACACCTACTTCACGCAGAAATAGCAAAGCTGCTGTGCAAAGGGGCTATAGAAAGGGTACCGCCTTCTCTAAGCGAGTCAGGCTTTACAGCCGTTATTTTCTCGTGCCCAAGAAGGACGGAGCCTTCAGACCCACCCTGTCCCTGGCACCCCGTACATTTACAAAGTGCATGGGCGCGGCACTCGCCCCCCTGAGAAGTCAGGGGCTGCGTATAATGAACTATCTGGACGATTGGCTGATGTTGGCACAGTCAGTGACAGAGCTTCTATCTCACGGTCAACTGGATCAAGAGCTCATTACTGCCCAGCCAGTCAATTTCCTTTTTAGGAATAGAACTGGACTCGGTAACCATGACGGCTCGTTTGTCGACACAGCGTGCGCGCCGTGTTCGCCACCTGGCCGCTTCTTTCCAGAAGGGCAGCTTCCTCCCTCTGAAAATTTTTCAGAGGATGTTGGGCTGTATGGCATCAGCTGCAGCGGTGCTCCAGCTGGGCCTACTGCGCATGCGCCCGCTCCAACGCTGGCTGAATGCTCGCGTGCCCCCCCCGAGCCTGGGTATCTGGCGGTCGGAAAATCTGAGTGACTCAGGCCTGCATAGCAGCTCTGCAGCCCTGGTTAGCGGCCAGCTGGTTCCAGCAGGGAGTAACGATGGGAACCGTCTCTCACCGGAAAGTCATCTCAACAGACGCGTCCAACTCAGGCTGGGGAGCGCTGTTCGAGGGCAGACCGGCCTTTGGCCAGTGGTCAGACCGGGAGAAGGAGTTTCACATAAACTGTCTGGAAATGATGGCGGTCGAGAACGCACTGCAGTGCTTCCTCCCGTTCATACAGGGCCAGCATGTTCTTGTCCATTCGGACAACACATCTGTGGTTTCCTATATAAACCGTCAGGGCGGTGTCAGATCCAGAAATCTCTGCAATCTGACGGAACGCCTCCTTATTTGGTCTCAGATACACCTGCGCTCGCTGAGGGCGGTGCATGTGCCTGGCCATCTGAACGACGGCCCAGACAGACTGTCCAGAGACAATGTCCCCCCAGGGGAATGGTCCTTGCACCCCCAAATGGTCCAGAAACTGTGGCGCCTATTCGGCAGAGCGGAAGTCGACCTATTTGCGTCAAAAGACAACGCTCAATGCCCAATGTTCTTCTCGAAGGACGAGGACGCGCTGGCCCAGGTTTGGCCCAGCCTCCCGCTATATGCTTTCCCTCCGGTCTCTCTGTTACCACAGGTGATCAAGAGAATCAGGGAAACGCGCCACTCGGTGCTCCTCATAGCCCCGCGTTGGGAGAATCAGATTTGGTTCCCGGAACTAGCACAGCTGTCACTTACAGCTCCGTGGCAGATTCCGGTGAGGGCAGATCTCCTCTCTCAAGCTCGCGGTACGATCTGGCATCCCCATCCAGAGCGCTGGTCGCTGCATGCATGGCTGATCAACAGGTACTCGTTACCCTGCCAGAAGGAGTGATGAACACGATCATGCAGTCTAGAGCCCCTTCCACGAGAAGGCTCTACGCGTCTAAATGGTCGGTGTTCTCCGGTTGGTGCACCGACAGAGGTCTGGACCTGCGGACATGCGGGGTGGCGCATCTGCTCACTTTCCTACAAGAGCTGTTGGATAAGGGAAGGTCCCCTTCCACGCTCAAAGTGTACGTGGCGGCCGTGGCAGCGTTTGCAGAACCAACGCACGGCCAGTCACTGGGGAAACATGAGTTGGTCATCCGCTTCCTTAGAGGAGCTAGAAGGATGAATCCGCCGCGCCCCCCGTCGGTTCCTATGTGGGATCTTTCATTGGTCCTCGAGGCCCTGAAAGCTTTTCCTTTCGAACCACTAGACTCCGTGGGGTCGGAATATCTATCACTGAAAACGTTTTTTTCTGACTGCGCTGTCATCAGTAAAACGCGTAGGGGATTTACATGCGCTGTCTGTCAGCGCGTCGTGTCTTGAGTTTGGACCAAATGACTCTAAAGTCATCCTCAGACCTAGACACGGCTATGTCCCTAAAGTGATGGGCACTCCATTCAGAGCGCAAGTTATTTCACTCGGAACAGCTTTTTGTTTCGTTTGGTGGGCGCACCAAGGGTTTCGCGTCCTCGAAACAGAGCCTGTCCAGATGGATAGTAGACGCTATAGCGGCCGCTTATGCGTCGAAGGATCTGCAATGCCCTCTGGGCATCAGGGCTCATTCCACGAGAGGCGTGGCCTCTTCGTGGGAATGGTCCAGCGGGATTTCTATCCACGACATATGTGTAGCGGCGGGCTGGAGCTCCCCGTCTACCTTTGTCAGGTTCTATAACCTAGAAGTTCCCGCCTTGCAGGCTAAACTGCTGTCAGTCTGAACGAGAGATGTATTCTGCCCAGATCTCCTGCTCAGATTACTCTCACATGACTCAGCTCTCCTGGTTGAGCTGCACTAAAGGGATTATGCCATGTGCCTATACAGACCCCGCGCCCGCGCTGCTCTGTATTCCCTATGTGTGCTTATGTACAAGTGATGGCCCGCGAAATGGCCGGCCACCTTATTCTTCCACTTATGGGGTTCCCCCTAAAGTTCGGGGTCTCATGTGGATGCTTGGCGCGCACGGCGTTGACAAAGTGTTCCCGTAGCGTAAGCTAAACTTACGCAATACGAGAGAACCTCTCGTAAGAGAACGATACTCGGTTACTAACGTAACCTCGGTTCTCTCTAGAGAGGGAACGAGTATTGCGTAACCGGCCGTGCTCGCGCCACGAGCGACTTCGCTTCAGTCGACAAAAACCAGGGAAGCAGCCTACAGCCCATTCCTTTATAGGCTAAAGCCACGCCCATTCTGGCGGGCTGTGACGCTATGAAGGCGCGGGCGCCCTTCATTGGGCGTGATGTCACGCCCGGCTCACTGGTAGGCTGCAGCAGTTGCCCGCAGGGCAGCCAATGAGCACGCAAGTTAGCCTGCTCTAGGTCTGCTAGCTGCTGCACTGCGTTGACAAGGTATACAAAAATTAAGGATAATTTTTTTGGCTTCAGTATCTCGAGAAGATGAATCTTTCCCGTAGCGTAAGCTAAACTTACGCAATACTCGTTCCCTCTCTAGAGAGAACCGAGGTTACGTTAGTAACCGAGTATCGTTTGTTTCTCTTGAGTTACCTGTTTCCTTTGTTCTATTTTCCCGCCAGTCATTAGTTGTCATGGACATTCATTCAATCATCACACCTGTTTGTTATTTAGTCATCATCACTGTGTATATATAGTTGTTCGGTACTATCAGGTCTACACACTGTTTTGTTGCCTTCTTACCTGTGGATTACCTGAGGTTGTTTTATTTAATAAAACCTTTTTGTTATTTAAACTCTTTTTGAATCTTCTTTTTTATCATCCTCTGGACTAAGTAAGACAGTATCTGTAACGGGCTGAACAAGACGAGAGACGTGCGGATCCATATGCAGGGCTTTATTCCAAAACATGGTCGTTATACAGGCAAGGTCAATAAACAGCAAACAGGAACGGCAGAGGTATGACACAGAGTGATCCTTAGGGCAAGCGTGGGTCGACGATCAGCGAAAAATATCCAATAGGGGCAAGGCAAAGAGAGATAATCTAGGTAAGCAGCAATAGTCCAAACAGAGTCCAAAGGGCTAGGCTAAGGGTAAATCCAGGAACCACGGGCAAGAATCAGAACACAGGAAAACACAACAGGCAAGACTAAGAACACTGAATGGGCTCTGTAGAGTATCTAACACTAGGGGAGCGCTAAACGCAATACAATACTCGGCCACAGGGAGAGAAAATCCAAGGCTTATGAAGAGTGTGATATAGTTCTCAGGTGTGAGTGTGATTAGTGGAATCAGCTGTGTGTCGTTAATGCAATGAATGATGGGGATTGTAGTGAAGTGCAAGAATCCATGCTGTGAGTCGGTGACCTCTGGTGGTGACCAACCGGAAGTGCAAGGACCAGATTCGTGACAGTACCATGCTCTCCACAGAAATATTAAGCAGCACAACTTTTTTCAGCATTGATAATAATAAGAAGAAATGTTTCTTGAGCAACAAATTAGCATCTTAGAATGATTTCTGAAGGATTGGAAGACACTGCAGACTGGAGTAATGATGCTGAAAATTTCGCTTTGGATTACAGGAGTAAATTACATTTTTAAAAACATTCAAATGGAAAACAGTTATTTTAAATTGTAATAACATTTCAGAAAATTACTGTTTTTATTTGATCAAATAAATGCAGCCTTGGTGAGTATAAAACATTTAAATAATTCTAACAAACCCCAAACGTTTGAAAGGAAGTATGACTCTTTTGGATGCATACATTGAGTGACATTGATAAGTTGGCTGCAGGAGGAAAAATGTGACAAAACTCTATATGCCTCCTTTAATAAATCGATTTGAAACTAAACATACAGAGAAGTTTTCAGCTTAACCTGTCAGGTCTATTGGGTCCATAACAAACACGGGAAGAGATTCTCACCTCTCATATCAAGACGCATCAGTCACCAAATGCTCCTGAGGGCACACCTGCCCCGAAACAATGCCCCCCTCTCTTCACCCCGCACTCCCGTCATATCATTCAGAAAAAAACACTTTGCTTTTCCGCGGAGTCTTCCAAAATACTGACAGATGGATATGACCTTCCCTCTGTTCAATGAGTTGCAAGAATGCTGACTGATGAATCTGAAGTGGGGTTTTGAGTCTGTACGAGTGTGTTTGTGTGACAGTGGGGGGTCCGACTCGAGAGGAAAGGTGTGTGAGGATAGACAGAAGATACACAGGGCAGTTGTGACTGTCACGGCTGACACAACTGTCTCTCCCACCACAGGGATCTGCCTCAGATGCTTTAGGGTTGTTGACTTGTTACATTTATTTGCCATCAAGTAGGTGCACACAATTTGAGATGTTAAGAGACAGGACAGACATTTAACTGGAAATAGCACTTATATTGCTTGTCAATGCAGTTTAAAGACTTTAAAAAGTGAGACTTCATTTGTTTTAGTGTTTTTTTTTTTTGTTTGTTTTTACTTTTCTTAAAGCTGTCAATTAAATAATTAAACTATAAAATTAATCAAAATCAATTGCATAATATGTATAAGAAAATATCCCAAAAGTAAATGTTTAAATCCACAATATAGTCTATACTGTAAAAATGATCGTATTGTCATAGCAAATATTATATGCAATTCATATGTCAAAATAGTTAAAAACAATTACTAAACAGTAATTTAATATTTATTTTTAAAAAATACTTTAAAATCTAGACCCCTCTCTCGCTCTCCTTCTCTCTGGGGTTGTCAGAGTGTGTGGTATCTTTGTGTTTCTGCTGTGTGTATGTGCTTGGCAGGATGGAGGACAGGACAGACAAAAATACAGATAATTACAGAGAGCAACACTGCCTACTTTATGAAACTATAAGGAATACTGGTGGTAACACTTTACTTGGAATCAGTTGCATTATTGCAATACATTATACTCCGTATACATGATACCATACAGGATAATGCATTATGGTTTTAAAATATAGTATATGTACACTACTGATCAAAAGTGTGGGGTCTGTAAGATTTTTTTTATGTTAAAAAAATACAATAATTTTATGCTTACCAAGGCTACAATTATTTGATTAAAATGTTGTGAAATATCATTAGTTTAAAATAACTGCTTTCTATTTTGATTATGTATGTAATGTAATTTATTCATGTGATGACAAAGCTGCATAATTTAACAGCCATTATTCCATTCGTCATCTCTTCATCTCTTCAAGTTTTGCTGCTTATTATTTTCTCAATTCTTTTTTATTATTTGTATTATTTTAATTAATAAAAAGTTTAAAATAAAAGCTTTACCATTATAAATGTAGTTACTGTCACTTTTGATAAATATGTGTCCTTGCTGAATAAAATATTTTTAAAAAATCACAAACAAAATAAATAAATAAAATGAAAACTTACTGACCACAAACAATCTTTGAAATCTTTGAATGTCCATTTGTTAATGCCTTACCAGCCAGAGAAACCTAGCAACCAGTCAGAAGTCCCAAATAATGCTAAGCAACCATCAATGTACAACCTTTATACGGCATGATTTTAAAACTATTTTGAAATTTCAAGCTAGTTTCAAGCAGTAAGCAACCACATGACCAAGCACCACTCATGTTTCTTCAGTCTAAATTGTTTTATAATCAAATGAAATTTAGTTGTGTATCTGATATTTATAGGAATTGTTGCACAGCCATTATGAGTTCTTTAAAGTTTATGATGTGAAAAATACCAATCTGACAGGACGGTTTTGTTTTCACATCTGCTATCAGTCTCCATCGTGATGACTCACCAAACACTTTCTGATGATACACATGTACTAGTTTATTGATTTTGCTGAGATGCAGTTTGCAAAGCGGCTTGTCAATGTCTAACAGTCATTGGCCTATTTAGAGGTCACAGAGTATCATTTGACAGTGCTGGTAATAGATTGCAGGGAAACTAGTGGTGTGCCAGTCAAATCCTGCTCTTGTTCAAGATGTGAAAATAGCAATGATAGACCCATGTTTTGACTCTGTCAGTCACAGTCTAAGGTAACTTCTGTTCATCAAATTACTTGCTTCTGTGTGCATGTCTGCGTGTGAGAGGAGAGAGACAAGCCGACAGGAAATAGTTTGACAAATACACCAAAGGATTGCTTCATACTGGAATTAGGTTGGTATTTTCAGAGATTATTTTCAGATTATTTACTTACTTCGACGTGCTAAAAAATAATAATAGTAAACTTCACATCACATCTAATACACATCATATATGTTAACATAAAAGATAAAAAAGTAATCTAATGCAACACATCAAGTATAAAATGATAAACATATAAGAGACAATTTATTATAAAAAATATATAAAAAAAACTAATTCAATGAAAAGGTAATTCTTTTTTATTTATTTATTTATTTTAAATATTGAGAAAACTGGCTTCCCTAATATCTATTGGTAGTGCATTCCACAGTTTTGGAGCATAATTTACAAAAGCCGCATCACTGATTTTTGTTTGTCTGTTGCTCGGAACCTCCGATAAATCAGTAAAGTTCTAGATGGAATATAACCAACGAGAGAGTTGGTGATATAGTCTGGTCCTTGTCAGTTATGAGCTTTGTACGTAAGGAGAAGGACTTTGAAATCTATTCTAAATTTTATAGGGAGCCAGTGCATTACAGCAGTCAAGTCTATTTGAAATAAAAGCATGAATTAGTTTTCACCAATTGGCAGCATGTACACTGAAAATAATAAAGGACCATGGCAGATCCCTTGTGGGACTCCAAAGTGGGTTTCATGTTTCTTAGACACAATCTCCAAAACTAACATATACATTTATCCCTTTAATATATGTTTTGAACCAGTTTAACACACAATTGGAAAGACCAACTTTTCCAAATGATTGATTAGAATGTCATGAATGATCGTATCAAACACTGCACTTTAATCTAAGAGGACAAGATTTTTATGTATAAGAATTTATTCTGAGGTCACAAAATATTTTCGTAAGGGCAGTTTCAGTACTGTGGTAAGGTCTAAAACCAGACTGAAACCCATACACAATGTGATTTTCTTCAAGAAAAGTGTTTATATGTGCTACAATTACCTTTTTGAGTATCTTAATTGGGTGCTTGGATATCGGCCAATAATTTGCCAAGACACTACTGTCCAATTTAGTAATACAAGTAAATTCCCCCAACATCTCTTTCACAAGATTTACCTGCATTAGTTCTGATTGATAAAATGTGTGTCATTGAAGAACAATGCAGATACTTTGCATTTTGCGGCAGTACCAATTGATCAATAACTGAGAATAGTATTCTAGGATTTTCAGAATTCTCTGTAATAATCTTGGGAAAATAATCCTTTATTGCCAGAATTATCTTTTTTTATCATAAACAGCCTATATATATTATAACTGTAACCGAGATTTCCTCTATTTTCTTTCAGCAGCTCAACAACTTCTCTTAGCCTCTCACATTATTCTTGTTTAACCATGGAGAATTTTTTATAAGTAAACCTATTTTTGACCTTAAATGGAGCAACAGTATTTAAAATTTAAGGAACAGTCACAACTGTATGGCTCAGACAATCTTAAATTATATGCAAAATTTACCAGAGCCTCGTCATTTGAAATTCACTTCTGGGCCATTAATTCCTCTCCCTTGTGTTAATATTGCATTAACATTGAAGAAAACACAATAATGGTCTAAAATTGGTAACTGAGATAAGATGTTATCAGAATTTAATCCTGTCGTTATTACAAGACCTAATGTGTTACCATACTAATGAGTGTCTTCATTGATGAGCTGGGTGAGTTCAAAACTATCCAGTATATTAATGAGCTCCATAGCTTTGGAAATTTCAAATCCCTACTCAAAATTATTTTATCATATCTAGTAATACCAAGTGAAATCTCCTTGATAATTCCTGAAAAAAATGGAACTTGTTTTGGTGTAATGATGAGCACTGATAATTCTCCTTAAGCTCTATAGCAAGATTCACCCAGATCAATGTCATTACACACACACTTTGAAGAGAACTAAAAACCCACCACCCTTCCTGTTTTATCTAATGGACAGATTAGAATTGTAGTTAGCAGGACAGGTCTCAATCAGCGTTACTGCACCAATAGTGTTATTAAGCCGTATTTCAGTTAAAAGCATTCAATCCAGATTATTTTCAGTTGTCAGATTTTTAATAAAAAAAATAAATAAAATAAAAGATCAGCCAATGATCAGCCATTAAACAGAGCTATTTTTTTAATGTAACCCTCGTTCCCTGAAGGAGGGAATTGAGACGTCACGTTCGAACATACAGACAAATTGAGTTCCCTTACAAGGGAACTAGAGCTGCGTTGAAACACCACGGGAACGCCCCTGCATGATTGCCTCATGAAGCACATATGGAATCAGTCCAATGGCGAGAAGGAACTTCATCGGCGGGTGACATCATCGACCAGGAAACTATAAAGCACCCCTGAATCACAACAGTGCTAGCTTCTGAGCCTTCAGCAAGCACTCTGTGTGAAGCATTGTCAGTGTTTTTGTCACATATATATATATATATATATCCCAGCACTCGATATCTCACGGGTGGGGATACACACCAATTATGTGTTTTTTTTTTGGGAGTGCAGCATGCCCAATCAGTTCTCGAGGGGAATGATTGTGAGCATTGTGAGCGTTTACCATTAAGAACGCTGCGCTCCCGCCGATTGCTCTTCAAGGAGGGCGGTTTGGTTCGCGCTCCCTGCAGCTCGGGTCCCGCTTCTGCCGAGGCAGAGCGGCGACTTCAGACATGGGGTTAGCAAATGGATCTGATATCAGGGGTTCAAGCCCTATCTCAGCCTTCACCTGTCAGATCCAGTGCCTCAGTTCAGGGTTTGGAAGCATGCTCTGCAGTTTCTTCATGTTGTTAGTATCGGTACAGGAGATACTGAAGACTCGTCTTTTCAGTCTCCTGCATGTGAGGAGCTAGTGGAGGTGCTCACTCGTCATGTTGAAAAATTAAGCATATAGTGGCCAGCTGATAAACAAGAGTCAAGGCAGAAAAGTAAACTTGATGAACGCTTTCTGCCTTCCCGTTTGCAGCCTCCACGCTGGTACTTGCCGTTTTTTCCAGACCTCCACACCAAGGTGTCGAAGTCCTAGAAAAAGCCGGTTTCATACCGTATTTAGTCCATAAACGTCCACATATTCGAACATTTATGGGTCTAAACAGCATGGTTATGGGGCGATGCCTAGGGCGGAAGAGACGCTTGCGAGCCATCTCTCTCCTGATTCGGCATCGTCTTTTAAAGCACAGGTATTACCCTTCAAGCCACTCAGAAACACCTCAGCTTTGGTGGGTAAATCTTATTCGGCGGCGGGTCAGGCCGCTGCATGCCTGCCCACCATGTCCATCCTAGAGACATACCAGGCCGACCTATTAAAAGACATGAGCGAGAGTGAGGAGGTCAGCACTGACGTAATTCGAGAATTACGTCAGGCAGCAGATTTATCTCTCCGTCCCACCAAGGAGACGGCTAAGTCAGTGGGCCGTTCTATGGCAGCCCTGGTGGCCATGAAGAGGCTGCTTCAATTCTCTCAGCCATGAAACAAGTGAAGCTAGGACAGCCGCTCACTATAAAGCAGTTTCAGAGACTGTTAGGTCTGATAGCAGCAGCGTCCAACATCATACCTTGCGGCCTGTTGTAAATGAGACCGTTGCAGTGGTGGCCCAGGACCAAGGGTTCTCCCCGAGGGGAAACCCACTCCGCACGATCAAGGTCATGCGGCACAGCCTACGTGCCTTAGTCATGTGGAAATAACCTTACTTCCTGTCCCAAAGGCCCGTGCTGGGAGATCCCTGTCATCGCATTACGCTAACGATGGATGCTCCCCTTACGGGTTGGGGGGCGATCATGAGTGGTCGCCCAGCCCAAGATCTGTGGCAGGACCATCATCTCTCGAGGCATATAAATTGTCTAGAAATGTTGGCGGTGTTCCAGGCCCAGAAACACTTCCTCCCAGACCTGAGGGACCATCATGTGCTTGTTTGGTCAGACAACACATCGGTGGTCTCTTATATAAACCATCAGGGGGGTCTGCGGTCACGCCCCTTATACAAGCTGGCTCTCCAGATCCTCCTGTGGGCCCAGGTAAAGCTTCTTTCATTGAGGGCGATTTATATCACAGTTTCGGTCATGCCGAGGTAGACCTGTTCACTTCCAAAGAGACATCACAATGTCCATTGTGGTTCTCTCTCAGCCATCCAGTCCCTCTTTGGGCCCAGGTAAAGCTTTTTTCATTGAGGGCAATTTTATATCCAAGGGTATCTAAATCAGGCATTTATGGCTGAACCTCTCAGGAATGAAGGAGAGAGAAAAGACCTTCTTTCTGGACGCCCCGCTTTCCCCTACTGGCCTATTCGGTGACGCAGTAAATACGGTCATCGATGGGTTTCAAGAAGAGAAAAAGCAGGTGGCATTGTTCCAGAAATTCCTGCCACTCTGTGTTCATGTCTCAGGGACTGCTGGGCGGGAGCAGTCCCGGCCATCGACCAGCTCCTCACACCAGGGGCAGCAAAAGCAGAGTGTCGCGTCTCGCGCTCACCCACAAAAAGAATGAGTCTTCTAAGGGTAAAAACGGATCTGAGGACTTTCATTGTTGCGAAGAAGGCTTTGTCTAAGAAGAAGTCCTGACGCCACTGGTGGGGTAGTGCCCGCCGAAAGAAAACTGAGTTCACCACATTACACGGTGCCCGTTCTCTCTCTGTGTTATCAGGGGACTGTTCTGCCAACCCTGCCTTTATGCCGGGACGTAGAAGGTCCCAGCGGACGTTTTTACGAGGGGCGATCGCTCCCTCCGAGGAGGGGCCTAGAGCAGTCAGACCAGTTGTTCTCTGCTGGTGCGCCATTACAGGAAACTGTGTCTGCTGCTCGAAATACTCCAGAGGCCAGTCTCGAGAGACTGGTACTCTTAGTAGATTTTCTGGCAGAGTGGAAAAGTCTTCCAAATATATCTCAGTGGGTCCTGCAGACAATTGAAAAGGTTACACTATTCAGTTCAGGTCTCGTCCACCACGATTCAGAAGGTTCCTAACCACAGTGGTGGGCCCCGAGCAGGCTCTGGTAATGGAACAAGAGGTAAAAGCTCTTCTGCAAAAGGAGGCTATAGAACGGGTTCCTCCTCCCAGCAGGGAGTCCGGTTATTACAGCTGGTTCTTCATTGTCCCAAAGAAGGATGGAGGGGTTGCGTCCAATTTTAGATCTTCGCCTGTTAAATCGCTCAGTAGGGAAGCTCAAATTCAAAATGCTCACTGTCAAGCAGATCGTGTCACAAATCAGATCCGAGGACTGGTTTGTCACGATAGATCTAAAGGACGCGTACTTCCATGTATCCCTCCATCCACAACACAGGAAGTTCCTGGGGTTCGCGTTCGGGGGCGAAGCGTACCAATATCGTGTTCTTCCGTTCGGTCTATCTTTATCTTCCCGCACGTTCACAAAATGGATGCATGCAGCTCTGGCTCCGCTGCGACTCCAGGGCATCTGCATTCTGAACTATATCGATGATTGGTTGATTCTAGCTCAGTCGGAGCATTAGGCGGTTCGGCATCAAGATGTCGTTCTCGCTCACATCAAGAAGTTGGGGTTGAAGTTGAATGCCAAGAAAAGTGTGCTATCTCCACTTCAGACAGACCACTTTTCTGGGTGTGGTATGGGATTCGACGATGATGCAGGCACCCCTGTCTCCTGCTCGTATTGCTTGGATTCTCTCAGCTGTGAAACAAGTGAAGCTAGGACAATCGCTCACTGTAAAGCAGTTTCAGGACCATCATCTCTCGTGGCATATTAATTGTCTAGAAATGTTGGCGGTGTTCCAGGCCCAGAAACACTTCCTCCCAGAACTGAGGGGCCATCATGTGCTTGTTCGGTCAGACAACACACCAGATCCTCCTGTGGTCCCAGGTAAAGCTTCTTTCATTGAGGGCGATTTACATCCCAGGGTACCTAAATCAGGGGACTCACATCCTGTCGAGGCAGGGGCCGAGGTCATCCAGGAAGGGGTGTTCTGCATCTAAGCAGAGGCTGAGTAGGTGGATGGTTGAGGCTATCTCACTTGCTTACGAGTCGGCTGGACAGCCTTCACCTTTGGCTGAAAGAGCTCACTCGACTAGTAGTACAGCTGCTTCTAAAGATTTATTGTCAGGAGTTTCCCTACATGACGTTTGTGATGTGGCAGGCTGGTCCTCACCGCACACATTTGTGAGGTTTTACGATCTTGACTTCAGCTCCACTCCAGGGGTGCAAGTGCTTACATCCGAATGTGTGCTCTGCCTCATCAAGGGGAGGAAAAGAGGAAAAGGTCGCCGAGCGATCACGGGAAGACAGTGGTGTCTTCCAGGATCTCGTGACCTCCTCATGCACCTCGGGAAAGAAAGGTATTGGGGGCGGACGCTGATGGGAAGCAGCGCCCGAGGCACCCAAAAACCAATCATGCACGCGGCTGCCTGAAAGAGCATGGCTGTCATTTCGGGATCTGACTCGGACAATGCTGGCACACCCGAAGGCGGCAGCACACCCGAATCATCATCTCGCGATGACTCGAGCCCGCCTTATGATGCTGCTACGGACATGGTATCGTCATCTGGAGGAACGATAGACACACGTGGGCCCGCGGGCGTCATCGGTGCACTCGCGGGTTGCGGCATGCAAGAGGGGGGTGTGGGCTGAGGAATTATCGTCGGCGCTTTGTTCTACACCGTCACCCTCAGGTCAACCTGGCCACCAGCCGAAGTACCACCTCTTGTGGAGGGTGTAGATCGGGGTGTGGATGAAGGGACTCTCGCTCTAGTGAGCTCATTGAGTCTCGTCTGCAGTGTCGCGATGGTCATGTTCCCGCAGTGAGAACATGAACCATCCACAAAAGCTGCTTTAGCGTGATCAATGCCCAAACACACAAAGCAGCTATTGAGCCCATCAGATTCAGAAACCATCCGAAGTGCACGGACGAGACATCTTTCACCGTTGTTTTGGAAAGATGCATCGCGTGTACAACTCTAAAATGAGAGGAAATAGACTCCACAGATGCTGAAGCGACCAGGGAGAAAATACACGTCTGGCAATCACTGCACAGATCAGCATGCAATGTGAATCTCGCTGGAATTCGCCGTCACACCAACACCTGGAGAGTAGCTCGTCTCGAAGAGTGAAAACTCAGAATGGCTTGTGGAGTGAAGAATAGACTTGGCTCCAAAGCGAAAACATATCTGCATGTTGCCAGCATCTTTCTTTTTATACCCATGAAGTGGGGCAGAGTTACGCTAAGGAAATTCCGCAGACCCATGGCATTTCTTTGCAATTGGCTTGTTTTATATTTCTCGAAGCTGATAGGCTTTCTAAGTGAAACCCCATTCATCATCACGATGGAACTCGTAGTGACTATGAAAGGGAACTAGGGTTACATATGTAACCGAGATGATCCCAGTACGTTCTGACGTGACATCAAACGTGACCGACTGAAAGGGAACTGTGATGTTATGGAGAAATAATTCAAATCTGATACTTTTGTTGCTTTTTTTCACAAGTGGTATTCTGATAATCTTCTCATTGACATTGAGCATCAATATCACCATTTTGGTAACACTTTATGGTAAGGGTACATGAATTATCATGAATTCATGTATAAATTCATGCATGAGTTAGGCATTAATTCATGCATTTATATCTCATGAATCATCAGGAACTAACACGAATTCAACGTTTTCATTAATGACTTCATTGTGTCACGGTTCACCGTCTATCTCTGCACTACATTCCCCAGAATCCTCTTTGGCGCACCTGCAATTACTCTCCCATGAGAATTATCACCTGCACCTGCTCACAATCAGCAGCCTCATTAGCAAGCTCTATAAAATACTCACCACAGCCTCAGTTCATTGTCAAGCCTCCAACAGGAACAGACCATTATCCATTGTCTCCCGAAGTCTCTGATGCATCCAGTGCCTGCCAAGTAACGTATACTCATTTGTGAAATACTAACCTCTGTATCCTTGTTCCGCTGTCTCCAGAAATCCTGTCTGAATCCATGTTTCCCGAGATCCGGTATTCTCCTGATCTTCCTGTGTTCACGCTGAGTTTTACTTGCTCGTGACTCCATCTGAAAGAGAAAAGACAAGTATTAATGAACTGTGACTGCTTGACATCAGCTAACCTGAAGAGGACCTGCTCACCTGTAATCTGCCCCGCACGTAGTGATCTTCACTGAATCTGCAGCTGAACTTTGAATACTCACCTTTGCACTTGTCACAGTAAATAAAACTGTGTTTGGATTCACTTACCTCTGTCTCTGTGCCTGTATCCTGACACATGGATAAACAACACCTTAATTAAAACATTAACTAAGATGAGTACATCATCATGAATTATGATTTATTACGAATGATCATTATGTTTTCTTTGTTCACAAAAAAAAAAAAAATTGGTCTTTACTATTCATTGTGGATAAAGCTACGGTTATGGTACATGATTCATCATGAACTGAGTTATATATTATTTACTTATAATATATTATATAGACTCATTACATGCAAAGTGAGATATTTCAAGCCTTTATTTGTTATAATTTTGATGAATATGGCTTACAGCTATGAAAACCTTTTCACAATATTCTAATTTTTAATTTGGGGTTTTCATAAGCTGTAATAGCCTGGTTAAAACCAGACCATTCTCAGTTGTAACTGAGTTAGGGTCTGGCAAAGCGTCATAGACAAATCATTTCCAGAGGGGCGTCACCAACGGACGTTGCGGATAGACCTAAAACCAATCAGAGCGATGAAGGAGATGACGTATGCAGAGCGGCGGAGAAACGAAAGGAAACGTTTTTTTAACAAAAAGGAAACGTTCAAATCGCTTAAAACAGACGCTATAGCTGATTCGAACGAGTGATGTTCGACGGCGGCATCCATCTTTGTAATGTAGGCTACAAAATCTGCTTCAAAATCCCAGCGCTGTCGTCATCGTGTAAAGCCCGCCCAAACGTTTCTGATTGGTGCCTCGATTTCGACGGATTGGAAATGGGTTTGAATGAGCTCTTTGCCAGACTAACTTTCAGAGCAAATCTAAATTTGCCGGAAGTTGTCTGGGTTTTCCCAGGCTAAAGCTGTAAGCCATAATCAACAAAATTATAACAAATAAAGGCTTGACATATCTCACTTCACATAATACTTCTACATAATACATAATCACTTCTCACTATATAATATATTAGTTTTACCTTTTAAGTTGAATTACTAAAATAAATCAACATTTGCACAATATTCTAATTTTTTGAGTTTCACCTGTACATTACAAGGTGACTCCTTACCCTAAAACATTTTTTTCTTTTTCTTTTTTGTAAAAGAGCTTTATGGTTTTGTAAAGAGTTTTCAGATACAAGCACTTAAAATAAAGTTAATGGTGTATGTACTGAATTCCTTCTCAGCTCTTCTCAGGTATAACTGTTGATTTAACTGGTTTATACTGTTTAAGAATAAAGCAGTAAAGTTAAGATCAAAGTCCATTTGTGTCCACAGTACATTGTTTGCAAAGGCTTGAACTTTCATGTTCATATTCATGTCATTTCACAGTTATGCCACCATTAATAGCACATTGTTCATCAGTGTTTCAAAGGACCAAGTCACCACTTTAGTTGAGGGGCCACACACATGATGAAGTCATTAAAAGATAATGCTTAGTTAATGATGACTACTGTATTTGAATGTCAACAGAATTCGTGTGCTTTGTGCTGTGATTGGCCAATTTTGAGGTCTGTCCAATTACCTGCAGGCTATGAAGAAGACATAAACATGCTCTATAACTCAGATCATAATGAAAACATATTGTTCATCAGTGTTTTAAAGGACCAAGTCACCACTTTAGTTGAGGGGCCACACACATGATGAAGTCATTAAAAGATAATGCTTAGGTAATGATGACTACTGTATTTGAATGTCAACAGAATTTGTGTGCTATGTGCTGTGATTGGCCAAATTTGGGGTCTGTCCATTTACCTGCAGGCTATGAAGAAGACATGAACATGCTTGGAAACTCAGATCATAATTCAGAAAAACAGTTCTCACATTAATTGATATACTGTTCTAGCATGTATGCATGCATCAGGTAATGTGGATTTTTGTATATTCCTTTAATAATTCAAAGAGTAGTCTTGCATGCATAAATTAATGCTTTTTTTATGCATGAGTTCATGATGATTCATGTACCATAATCGTAGCTTTATCCGCAATGGATAGTAAAGACCAATTTTTTTGTGAACAAAGAAAACATCATGATCATGTGTAATAAATCATAATCAATTCATGATGATGTACTCAGCTTAGTTAATGTTTTAATTAAGGTGTTGTTCATCCATGAAGTCATTAATGAAAACGTTGAATTTGTGTTAGTTCCTGATGATTCATGAGATATTAATGCATGAATTAATGCCTTATTCATGCATGAATTTATGCCTAATTCATGCATGAATTTATACATGAATTCATGATAATTCATGTACCCTTACTGTAAAGTGTTACCCCAATTTTTTTAAAGATTTATTTATTTATTTTTAATTATGTTTATATATATATTTATTTATTTATTCATTAATGTATTTATTTATTATTTTTAATAGAGTGGTGCAGGTATGACATCAGAACTCGGAAGTCTAATTTGCCGCTGGCTCCTTCGAGATTTTCCTATGGTCGAATTAGACTTCCGGGTTCTGACGTCATACCTGCACCACTCTGTTATGACTGTTTTTACTTTGTATTCATACTGACTCAAAAATAATAATTTATATTATGTTTAAAATAAAGTTACATACAGTAAATTCAATTTTGTGAGCTGTAATTCATTATACATACATCATACCACATTTTGCAGCCTATAACTCTGATACTTAATTTATCATATAAATAATTTGAAAGATCAGTGCACACGATTAGACTGAAATTATACACTAAGGATTTTACTTACAAAATTTTCATTATAATTACTCACTTTAATGCTCTAATTAGAAGCGTATGCACAATATTATTTAATTTCCAGCATTTGTCACTCTGTGCAAGTGTTAATTGCTATGGTAGCTTTAAAATTAATTGCTATGCATTATTATTTTAATTTTTGCCACTAGTTTGTATTTTTAGTAGCGTCTCAATTGCTGAAATGTATGTCCCTGGATAAAACCACATTTTTTCAGTGACATACCTGCTTAAAATTGTATCGAATTAAGTTTCGGCATCTCTCAAACCAGTATTAAAATTTGCTTTTATAGCTGTGCACACTGGAGGAAGAGAGCCAAACCATGCAGATGTGAGTTTGCATGTGTTTTTCTCTAACTTGTCATGTCCAGGTTGATTTTCTCAGTAGATGGGGTCACAAACAGGTGAAAAGTGGATTGTAATTCCCACAGGCCCAGCAGTCTTTCGTATGATGTTATCAGGTGCTCTCCTACTTTCATGTAGGAATGAGGGTTGCATTATTTTGCAATTCTTTGATGTGAACTGAGACAATATTCTTCCTCATCAGAGGATGACTCATCCTATGCTGGATTGGATTCAGGTGCGCCTTTAAAAAAAAGAGCAGCATTACATTAAATTTTGTTTCACTTTCTGACAGTTTCTCCCACAGTATGTTTCACTAGCATTATGAAATGACTATCACTGTGTGGCAAAGACCTAGACATTGAGGACATCTATCTATCTATCTATCTATCTATCTATCTATCATGTGAAAAAGAAAGGACACCCTTTAGAATGTAATTGTTTTACGCATCAGAACATAATAAAAATCATCTGGTCCTTAGCAGGTCTTAAAATTAGGTAAATACAATCACAGATGAACAACAACAAATTACATATCACACTGTGTCATTATTTATTTAGCAAACATAAAGCCAAAATGGAAAAGCCTGGTTACAAACTAAGTGCACTCCATGATTCAATTGCTTGTAGAGACACTTTTAACAGCAATAAGTTAAAAGAATATATCAGTCTCTCACATCGTTCCGGAGGAATTTTGGCCCAGTCTTCGTTACAACGTTGCTTCAGTTCATTGAGGTTTGCTGTGTTTAATTTTCGCCTTACTTGGTTCGCCTAACATTATGGCCAAACATCTTCACTTTGGTCTCGACTGTCTAATAGACATTATTTCAGAAGTCTTTAGGTTTGTTCAGATGCAACTTTGCAAACCTAAGCAGTGCTGTTATTTTTAGAGAGAAGAAGCTTTCTCCTGGCAACCCTTCCAAACCCTTCCATGCCATACTTTTCCTGTCTTTTTCTAGTTGTACTGCCATGAACTTGAACATTTAACATGTTAACTGAGACCTGTAGAATCAGTGGTGTAGTTCTTGGGTGTTTTGCGATTTTTCTGAGCATTGGACAGTCTAACCTTGGGGTGAATTTGCTGGTACACACACACACACACACACACACATAAATACATACAAACTGTACATACATACATACATACATATATGACGTCCGGTTTGAACATACACATACACAAGTGAGATTTCCAAGGCAACGGCAGTCGTGTGAACTATTATTTTGCTTTTTGGTCTCCTATTAAGTTTAATGGCCTCTCAGTCTCAAAACTATGTCAAAACTTCCTCTTTTGTGTTCCATATGAATGAATCAATGTTACACGGGTCTGATTTTTAGGGCAAATTGTTCCTATTAAAGGTCATTCAGTCTTAAAGACAGGTCAGATTTTGCCAGGAAACTATAAAAATGGTAAGTTGTGTGGTTTGTTCTCAGGGGAACCTGGTATTAACCTAATTAACCTTGCACTTCAGTTGTCTATAGCCCTTGTAAACACTGGGTAACTGACCCATGCACCTCAGGCATTGTAGAGAACTGCTGGAGATTAATGTGTTTTAAATGAATGTGTCAAAATGCACTTGAGAGAATGGGAGGTTCCTCTCTCTTTGTTTTATCCCTTACGGCTCTGTGACTGGTTTCCCATGGCCCGAAAGCAATTGGCTCACCGGATCCTCCATTACTTATCTGGTGATGGAATGAAAGAACAAGTTCTTCTCTCCTAAACTTTGAGCAGTGAATAAAGATGTCAAGCAGTGCAGTGTGCTCTTGGGTCAAAGTTTGTTACCATAGGGATATGATTCTGCCATCTGTTGTTTACCCGCCTATGTAACATGGTTTAAAGCCTACTGCCTCCATCTGTGTGCCCTGACAGGTAAACAAAGATAGGCAAACTCATTACAAAACCGTCTCTGAACTCAGTTTCCATCTAATTTTCCCATGATTGTTCTTAACATGTGTTATGACGTAGGTCAACGGTAAATTAAGACACAAAATCTGGCCCATGTGGCACAGTAACTCACTAGCAGAACAGCTGGCTGAAGGCTAAACAATCTTTCATGTGTATTCCCCATCTAGCAGATTAAAGCAGCATAAGCTGGTAATGCTGGTCTGTTTCATCGGTTTTAGAGGGGTTTGGGATATATATATTGTGGCGAGCAGGACGAGGCCGAGGGCCATGGGAGACTGGCACGAGGCCAGTGGCGTGATTACTGATGAGAACCACCTGCGCGACGCACCGGTCTCGTATCTCTCACGGAGGAGCGGAAGCATAAAAGGTGGAGCGACGACAGAGGAGATCGAGAGAGGAACAGGCCTGAACTTATGTTTAAGATTCAGGGAAGAAGGAGGCGGGAACCAGCGAATATTCAAACAATTATAATAATAAAATAAAACAAATACAAAAACAAAAGTACAAGCCAGCAGCCCCTCACAACCGACTGCTGGGCACACAAAACAGAAACAAAACATAAGTTCAGGCCTGTTCTCTCTCGGTGGCGTGATTAATGATGAATGACATCTGCGCGACACACCGGTCTCGTATCTCTCACGGAGGAGTGGAAGCATAAAAGGAGGAGCGACGACTGTGAAGAGCGAGAGAGGACAGGCCTGCATTTTATTTGATGTTTTGTTTTATTGTGTGTGGCGGCAGTCGACCGTGAGGGACTGCCGTCTTTACTTTCGTTTTTGTATTTGTTTTATTTTGTCATTAAAATGTATTTGATTGTTCGCCGGTTCCCACCTCCTTCTTCCCATAACATCTGAACTGCATTACACTGGTGCCGAAACTTAGAAGGAGATGCCTTTTGAAAAGACTAAAATTATTCAACCCGCCAAAGTGGCTAGTTGGAGTGACTGTGTTACCCGTCACGAGCAAAATCCACCCGCATTTGGCATTTGTCAAGATCTGGTTACGAGGCTATCCCTCCAGTGGAGCGGTCTGTCGCGCCACACCTGTGTCCGGCGGCCGCTGCCTCTTGGATGGGGGATCCTCGTCTCCCTCTAAGGCCTGTGAGTTCTCATCCATCCTCAAGTTTTCGGACACAGCCTATGAGTGAAAGGTGACTTCATCATTGTGTATCAGACATTGCCACCTTGTGGAATAAAGGGAACTTACACTTATTCAGTCATCAAAGATTTCAAATTATTCATCAAATTATTGTTACACTGTTACACACCTCGGGTAATTAGCAACCCTGTACATTATTTCTTACAAAAAATGAATGGGAAAACAGGCATTCTTTTACAATTTTTTTGTATTGTTATATTGTTTATAATTCATTGATTGATGAATACTAAGAAGGTTGATGTCTAACTTTAAAAAATGAATGGGGATGAGGGTAATGAATGACGTCCTGGTTCACTAAAGACCCGATGTATGTGTTTAAGGGTTAATGACACTTTTAAAATATGTAAATATTAATAAGAATTATATCAAAATCGTTTATACATTCTGTAAAACCTTATCCCGGGAAACATAGCAAATGTCATTCTGCACATGCTAAACTTATATCTAAATTTGTTTAGGAAATTATTTAGGAGAAATGAAAACAAAACAAAATTAAACAGTTATTGTCATAAGTGTCACGGGTGGTTTGCAGCAATCACGAATAAGACACTGGAGTCTTTATTTATAACCCGTAACACATATGGGGCTATAAATATAGGGTTTGAAAAAAGGAAACCAAACTAGACAGGTAAAACTAATACATAACTATAGAAACAAACCAAGGAAACTGAGCAGCGAAACATCAGTCCATAGAATGGATCATAAACCTGACATAAATGTATGCAAATTGCAAATTATAAAATAGTAATTCATGAGAAATATTTGAGTTAATTTGAAATCTCGCAAACAAAGAAGCAACATACAGTAGCTATAAAAGTGATGGTTTTCAGGTGGGGCCCAACATCTGAATGACTTGGAATGCCAAGAGATTTCAAATGAGAATGTGTACATTTCCGTCTTTTGAAAGGGATTTGATGAGATTAAGGCCTGGAGGGAATTAAATGGAAGGAGGTGTGGAAAAGCCTCATTGTTTTCAGATCTCATCCAGGCAAGACCTTTAACTTGGATTTGCATTTGGGCTGAACTAATTGAACTCCTCCCAGCTGTGTTCTAGAGCAAGTATGCATACTCATATACGCACGACTCCTGCCAAAGCTCTGTAATCCCTTTTTGCCACTGCAGTGCAGATAGAATTCTAGCAGTCTATTCAGCTTCAATTCAGTTTTCAATTCCAAGGTGATTTTATTGGAAAAGGCGGCAGCACAAGTTGCCAAAACAATTAACAAAAAAGGCTTGCTTCACAGAGAAACGACATAGTCTGTGGAAAACATATATATTCTGATCAATAATTCTCATTTCCTCTTCTATCCCCCCATAGAAACCTAGAAAACAATCTTGAGCATGTGTGTGTCAAAGGGATTCTGTTTGGCAGATCAGATTAAAGTATAGATTTGTTTCTTTATTAGTGTTATCCAGTGTTGAATCACTGCCGTTGACCCTCAATGGCAAGAGCTTATTGAAACACATAAGCCTCTGTGAGTTTGATACATATCAGGTGACAAAAGCCACCGTACCTCAATTCCCCCATGATGCAAAGTCTCAGAGGAATTAGAACCTCTTTTAGTTGAACTCTTCAGAATATAAAGTGTTGCTAAACAAGAATAAACACAGGTGTTAAAAAAGATGTGATCATAAAGATGGGATTTAGCTGCTGACTTACAGGTCCTTCTCAAAAAATTAGCATATTGTGATAAAGTTCATTATTTTCCATAATGTAATGATAAAAATTAAACTTTCATATATTTTAGATTCATTGCTCACCAACTGAAATATTTCAGGTCTTTTATTGTTTTAATACTGATGATTTTGGCATACAGCTCATGAAAACCCAAAATTCCTATCTCAAACAATTAGCATATTTCATCCGACCAATAAAAGAAGTATTTTTAATACAAAAAAAGTCAACCTTCAAATAATTATGTTCAGTTATGCACTCAATACTTGGTCGGGAATCCTTTTGCAGAAATGACTGCTTCAATGCGGCGTGGCATGGAGGCAATCAGCCTGTGGCACTGCTGAGGTGTTATGGAGGCCCAGGATGCTTCGATAGCGGCCTTAAGCTTATCCAGAGTGTTGGGTCTTGCGTCTCTCAACTTTCTCTTCACAATATCCCACAGATTCTCTATGGGGTTCAGGTCAGGAGAGTTGGCAGGCCAATTGAGTACAGTAATACCATGGTCAGTAAACCATTTACCAGTGGCTTTGGCACTGTGACCAGGTGCCAGGTCGTGCTGAAAAATGAAATCTTCATCTCCATAAGCTTTTCAGCAGATGGAAGTGCTCCAAAATCTCCTAATAGCTAGCTGCATTGACCCTGCCCTTGATAAAACACAGTGGACCAACACCAGCAGCTGACATGGCACCCCAGACCATCACTGACTGTGGGTACTTGACACTGGACTTCAGGCATTTTGGCATTTCCTTCTCCCCAGTCTTCCTCCAGACTCTGGCACCTTGATTTCCGAATGACATGCAAAATTTGCTTTGATCCGAAAAAAGTACTTTGGACCACTGAGCAACAGTCCAGTGCTGCTTCTCTGTAGCCCAGGTCAGGCGCTTCTGCCGCTGTTTCTGGTTCAAAAGTTGCTTGACCTGGGGAATGCGGCACCTGTAGCCCATTTCCTGCACACGCCTGTGCACGGTGGCTCTGGATGTTTCTACTCCAGACTCAGTCCACTGCTTCCGCAGGTCCCCCAAGGTCTGGAATCGGTCCTTCTCCACAATCTTCCTCAGGGTCCGGTCACCTCTTCTCGTTGTGCAGCGTTTTTTGCCACACTTTTTCCTTCCCACAGACTTCCCACTGAGGTGCCTTGATACAGCACTCTGGGAACAGCCTATTTTTTCAGAAATTTCTTTCTGTGTCTTACCCTCTTGCTTGAGGGTGTCAATGATGGCCTTCTGGACAGCAGTCAGGTCGGCAGTCTTACCCATGATTGCGGTTTTGAGTAATGAAACAGGCTGGGAGTTTTTAAAAGCCTCAGGAATCTTTTGCAGGTGTTTAGAGTTAATTAGTTGATTCAGATGATTAGGATAATAGCTCGTTTAGAGAACCTTTTCATGATATGCTAATTTTTTGAGATAGGAATTTTGGGTTTTCATGAGCTGTATGCCAAAATCATCCGTATTAAAACAATAAAAGACCTGAAATATTTCAGTTGGTGTGCAATGAATCTAAAATATATGAAAGTTTAATTTTTATCATTACATTATGGAAAATAATGAACTTTATCACAATATGCTAATTTTTTGAGAAGGACCTGTATATGCAGGGTCCAAAATTAACATTCACACCAGATGAAAGTTGACTTTGAAAGTAAATAAAATAAATTAAATAGCAATTAAATAAACTATAATAACTATAATATAATAAATTATATAATGTTAAATAATATAATACATATAAACGTTTTAATAAACTTGAAGGCAACATTATGTGGTTTAAATTTGTGTAAGAATTGTATGCGAGGTAAGCTGATGTAAGTAATGCAAACATGCTGATATCAAGAACATAGATTTTGAACTGGTGCTGAAGTGTTTAATATTTTGCTCAGTGCAGCTGCAGCTCATCTGTAAGGGCAGGTGGCCCCACCAAAATATTAATCCAAACATAGACCTCTATGTACACTGAATTAATAATAAATTGTAAATGTGTTCAGCATGCTGCAACAAATCTTTTTTAGACTATTTTAAGTCTAAATTTTAAAATTTAGCACAGGGTTTCAGCAGGCATGTATCATGATACTAAGTGGGGCAGCCAGTTTCGGAGCTTTCCCCAGCTACAGCGACCCTTGATTTTACAATGTCAATCTGTGGTGAAAAATAGAACTGCAGTGCGCCCTAATTGAGAGCCATTGGGGCAGATTTCAGACTGCCCTGCTTATTTTCACATTACCTCAGGTAAACCTAGCTCCAGACCAAGACGATATCAGTCCGCTTCAGCTACTATGTGTCTGCATCAGGTCAGTAACTAGTTGGCATGTTATTCATCTGTGGAGTAACATATCAAATTAATCGAAGAATAAATCCTTTAGTTTAACCCTTTGATGCACAAGCTATGCAAACCCCTTCTAATGCACAACATGGGTCTAAAAAGACCCGCATTCATTTCCTATGTTATTTCAGTCATGGCTGAAAGTTTCTTTGCTGAATTTTTAAAATATATCCATTTTATCATTTGTTATTCAAGGTATTCACTAAATATCTTGTTTTTGATTTCCACAAATCATTATGTTTATGTTTCCTTTCTTACTTTATAAACAAACACAGTTTTTGTATTTCTACATCAATTTTACATACACGGGTCTAAAATGACCCTTATTAATTTCCTATGTTATTTCAGGTGGCTTTGACAGTTACAGATTTTAAAATCAAAAAGGCGGGAAATAAAGGACCCTAAACTCTTAACACATAGAACCATTTCAGCATATGAAGGCTTATTCAAGACGATACGGTTCTTAATAGAACTTTTAGGCCTATTACATGTAAATAAGCCTTAAAGGGGCATTCGGCAACTATTTCAACTTAATAAAACCGTTTAGAAATCATTTGGATGGTTTAATAACCTGTTCTGGTGAAAATGGTGACTTTCCCCGCTCCCCCCAACGTTCCTAGGCGGAAAACCAACCTTGCAACATGAGGACTAACGTCCTGGTAAGTTGGAAATAGGAAGTCTTGTGAGAAGCGAACGAGCGAGAAACACAAACTGCTTTACGGCAATTTGACATAAACACACACGCCGCCCTCAGTGTGTATGAAGTATTACCAACCTTGGTAGACATAGCTCCACACGATAAAGTTGGCCGGCTCCGATAATAAAAAATGCACATGAGCAGCTGTAGAAAGGGGGAGGAGGGTGCCGCAAGTGAGTTTTTTTACGACATTGTTGTGAAATATACGCCCCACAGCTGTAGGGGGAGCTCGCTGACAAAACATGCGACAACAAAAGTGAAAATCAGCGAAGAAATAGCTAGAGTTGCTGAGTTCCCCTTTAAAAACCCATCTTTTTTAGTGTAGCTAACATTAGCTAGCTAGAATAGAATATGTCAACAGCTAGCTAGCTAATAGTATTGGATATGTTTCTCTTTCTCACAAGTAATTTCTCACTAGGATTTCATGGTCAAGGTAACCATAGCCTAATATTCAAATATTATGTCCAGTTATCTTTTACAAAATATCAAATATTTCCTGTGGTTAAAATTAAATAAGACTTGCATCAAATATACAAAAGCAGCTGTGTTGAGTTGTGAAATGTGTGGCAGGTGAATAGTATGTAATATTATAGTAATAGTATTTATGCAGTAAATATGTTGCTACTTGCAAAAATGTGCAAATATCAAAGGTTTCTATATGGGTCATTTTTTACCCATGTATGTAAAATTGATGTAGAAATACAAAAACTGTGTTTGTTTGTAAAGTAAGAAAGGAAACATAAATATAAATATTTAATGAATATCTGGAATAACAAATGATATAATACATATATTTTTAAAGATTCAGCAAAGAAACACTCAGCCATGACTGAAATTACATAGGAAATGAATACGGGTCATTTTAGACCCGTGTATGTAAAATTGATGTAGAAATACAGAAACTGTGTTTGTTTATAAAGTAAGAAAGGAAACAGAAACATGATTTGTGGAAATCAAAAACAAGATTTTTAATGAATATATTTTAAAGATTCAGAAAAGAAACACCCAGCCATGACTGAAATAACATAGGAAATGAATACGGGTCTTTTTAGACCCATGTTGTGCATTAGAAGGGTAGTGACACAAAAACAATTTTTATTCAAAAAGTAAGAAAGGAAAAATAAAAATAAGTATTTGTGATGATCAAAAACAAGTTAATTGAAGAATACCTGGAATACTGAATTAGTATTAGTGCTGCAAACACGGACAGGCGAAGACTTGTGAAGACTGCACCATTGTGCTATTGCTCCAAAATTGCACTACAATGCATTGGGTATAACAGTACGAAACCGTAATACATAAGTACAGTAGTTTACTGTTGACAATTGTCTGTAAATTAACAGCAGTTGCTTACTGCGCAAATTGTTGCCCAGAATGCATTGTTTTCTACAGTACATTACTGTTTTAATGGAAAACAGTGTGTTACTGTCAGAAATCGGCTGTTCCCTTTCGAGGGAACTCGCGATGCGTCGATGACGCTTTGGGAACGCTTCCAGCGTGAATGCTTCTGAAGCATCTATGTCAACTAGTCCAATGGATGGAATAAACGTCACGGGTGGGTGATGTCATGACCAGGAAGAGATAAGAGCGCATCCGGTGAAACCGGCATTAGCTTCTGTTGCCTCAGCAAGCGCACTGTGTCAAACTGTCTGTTATATTTACTGTTGTCTGTCTGATATATATATATATATATATATCTATACACTATGGCGAAACAATTACACAAACTCTGTGTTTCTCCCTGTTCGCGTTATTTAACGAGTGGGGACACACACAAGCTTTGTGTGATTTGTTTGGGAGTTGAGCATGTGGGGCTGATTGCCGGCATTGTGAGAAGCTTTCGCTTCACGTGCTCCGCTCCCACCTGTCATTTTTCGAGGAAAGTGGCCAGGCTCGCGGTTCTCAGAGTGCAGGAGAATGCATTCCTGGGGATCGCAAATGGATCCCGAGGGATCCATTGCTCTCTCTCCGGTATCGGAAGCCCACGTCGTGCTCTACCTCCGAGGAGGTAGATGTGTTGAGCATTGAAAGTGACACAATCACTAAATATTTTATGCCCAGCAGAGAAAAGGGGCGCTCGTCCTAAAAATAAAAATAAATTAAACAAGCGCTTCCTTCCCTCTATTGTTTAACCTCCATCATGGGGCCTTCCCTTTTTTTCCGATCTGCACAGCAAGCTGTCTAGATCGTGGAATAAACCATACTCTTCACGACTATTCAGCCCTCAGGTTCATGTTTATTCAGATATTAGGGGGTTGAGAAAGTATGGCTATGGGGCGATGCCCCGGGCAGAACAGACACTTGCGAGCTATCTGGTCTCCCGGTTAAGCATCGTCCCCGAAGGCGTCGGCTCTGCACACTAAACCATTTAAGGAAACTATTTCTAATCTAGTGGGCAAAGCATATGTGGCAGTGGGTCAAGCCGGAGCCTGCTTGTACACTATGGCAGTGCTACAAGTATATCAGGCTGACCTACTTGGGGATTTGGACAGAAGTGAGGGAGTTTGGCCTGATGGGGTTCGAGAACTTCGTCAGGCCACATATTTATCTCTCAGGGCCACTAAGGAGACCGCCAGAGCAATTTGGCAGTCTATGGCAGCCCTTGTGGCCACTGAGAGATACCTCTGGCTCAATTTGGTGGAGATAAAGGAGAGGATTCATCTTTCCTTCTTGATGCTCCTATCGATCCTTCTGGTCTCTTCGGCGACACTATTGTTTCGGTCGTCGAGAGTTTCCAGAGGGCCAAATTTCAGTCAGAGGCGGTTTAAAGAAATCTCTCCCTCGTTATGTCCTAACCTCTGGGGCTGCTGGGCGTGAGCAGCTCCAGCCGTTTAGTTTCTTATACGCAGCACAGCAGCCAAAGCCTTCAAAGCAGAAGCCAGATCTGAGGACCGTTCTTCACGCTGAGAAGGCTTCGGGCTCAAAATAAAAGGTCCGGCGCCACCGGCGTCAGACCAGTGAGGGCAGCCCCAACCGGGGTGGAGCGGTGTACACCTCATTATACGGTGCCTGTTCCATTTGGGTGCTCTCAGGGGACCGTTCTGCCAACCCCGCCACCCTTGGTGCTTCAGGGCGCAGCGGTCTCCAGCGAGCTTCTGGCGCAGCGTCACCTTGACATGAGGGGGGTTCGAAAACAGTCAGTTCGGGTGGTTCCTGCCAGTATGCTTCATGTCCCCGAACTGGCGGTCTCAATTACACCAGAGGCCAGCCTCGAGGGGCTGGTCAACTTGGTAGATTTTTTGGCAGCGCAGAAGCTACTGACGAATATATCTCTATGGGTCCTGCAGTTAGTAGTAAGAGGCAGATTTGGTTCTCGTCCTCCAGGCTACAACGGGGTGTTGCTCACGTTAGTGCATTCCGAGCAGGCTCTGGTAATGGAGCAAGAGGTAAAGGCCCTGTTAGCAAAGAAAGCTATAGAGCAGGTGTACTCAATCGACATTGCGTCGGGTCTTTACAGGCGTTATCTCATTGTTCCAAAAAAGAATGGAGAACTGCGTCACATACTAGATCTTCGTCTGTTGGAGTGTTCGGTGCTGGAACTCAAGTCCAAGATGCTTACACTCAAACAGATGGTGACTCAAATCATATCTGAGGAATGGTTTGTCACGATAGATCTGAAAGATGTATGCTTCCATATCTCCATCCTCCCTCAGCACAGGAGGTTCCTGAGGTTTTCTTTCAGGGGCAAAGAACACCAGAATCAGGCACTTTTTTTCGGTCTAGCTCTACATTCACGAACTGCGTAGATGCAGCTCTGGCCCCGCTCAGGCTGCAGTGCGTACGCATTCTGAATTGCATAGATGACTGACTGATTCTAGCGGAATTAGAACAGTTAGCGGTTCGGCATCGAGATGTCGTCCTCGCTTATATGCGAAGGTTGGGGTTGAGGCTCAATGCCAAGAAGAGTGTGCTTTCTCCAGTACAGAGGACCACTTTTCTTGGAGTGGTCTGGGACTCAGTCACGATGCAAGCCGTTCTGTCGCCCACTCGTGTAGCTGTTATCCTTACTGCCACAAAAGAGCTAAAGCTAGGCCAGTCACACACTGTGAAACAGTGCGAGAGATTGTTAGGCCTCAGGGCAGCAGCGTCTAATGTGATACCCTTTGGCCTGCTGTACGTGAGACCTTTGCAGTGATGGCTCAGGACCAGAGGGTTCTCCCTGAGGGGAAACCCACTCCGTACGATCAAGATCACGCGTCAGTATCCCCGTGCCTTGGTTATATGGAGGAAACACTGGTTCTTGTCCCAGGTTCCGGTGTTGGGAGCTCTCTGCCATCGAGTTGCTATCTCGACAGAGGCTTCCCTCACCAGCTGGGAAGCGGTATTTGAAGGCCGCTCAGCTCAGGGCTTGTGGTGGAGTCATCATCTCTCTTGGCATATGAATTGCCTAGAGATGATGGTCGTCTTCAATGCTTTGAGACATCTCCTCCCAGACCTAAGGGGCCATCATGTGTTGCTCTTTGACAGTGACTGTTAGGCTTCAGGGCAGCAGCGTCCAATGTGATACCATTTGACCTGCTGTACGTGAGACCTTTACAGTGGTGGCTCAGGACCAGAGGGTTCTCCCCGAGGGGAAACCCACTCCGTACGATCAAGATCACGCGGCAGTATCCCCACGCCTTGGTTATATGGAGGAAACTCTGGTTCTTGTCCCACAGACAACATGTTGGTGGCCTCTTATTTTTGTATCCTCAGGAAAATACACTCTCTGAGGGCAGTGTATATTCCAGGGGGCCAGAATATTGGAGCAGACACCCTGTCGAGGCAGGGGCTGAGGCCAGGGGAAATATTGGAGTTTACTGCCAGGTAGAAGTGGATCTGTTTGTGTCTCAGCACACAACGCACCTTCCACTTTGGTCCTCCCTCACTCAACCAGCCCCCCTGGGGCTAGATGCTATGGTGCAGACGTGGCCGAGGCTACGTCTGTACACATTTCCCCCTGTTGCTCTGCTCCCAGGAGTTCTGGAGTGAATCCGCCAGGATGGAATAAGCCTACTGCTAGTAGCCCCATGCTGGCCGAGCCGAATTTGGATTGCGGACCTAATTCTTCTCCTCGACGGCCCTCCCTTGGAGATCCTGATCAGGAGAGACCTTCTGTCTCAGGCAGGGGGCGCAATATTGCACCCCCGGCAGGGGATTTGGAATCTGTGGGTTTGGCCTCTGAGGGGGCCCAACTCATAGAGAGTGGTCTCTCAACCGAGGTTGTTGAGAACATTCTAAGCTCCAGAGCTCCCGCTACGAGGAAACTATATTCACTTGGAGAGTTTTTTCACTTCTTGGTGTTACCAGCGTCAGTGGGATCCGGTTAACTGTTCAGTAAACACAGTATTCGAGTTTCTGCAAGAACGCTTTGCATCAGGTTTGTGTCCTTCCACGCTTAACCCTCTGGGGTCTAAGGTGTTTTTGGGGTCCTTGAGATGTTTTGACATGCCCTGACATTTGTGCTTTTTTTCAGTTGCTTATAAACATATCTATGGCAAAGGTGTAATTACACTCTATTTAGCACAAACAGGCTAAATAAATAATATTATGGTATTACATACCATAATATGTGAGCAACATGTATGTACATGTTTGTATTTTTGAGAGAATATTGTTTATGCATGGTTATTGATAAAACTAAAAATTAAAGTTTCTGAAATAAGGCCACAAAACACATACTAAATATGTGTCCACAATACTTTTGACTAATGGATGTTGTAGCCTAGAGTTTTTGCTTCAAAATGATCTGAAAATCACCCAGCCTAATCATTCACATAAAACAATACATTGATTTAAATTTTGTAAAAAACTTTTTGTTTGGAAAGGCAATATGCGTGTGGGCGTGATCGGCCCAACCCCTTATCATGAATAATTCACGCCTGAGAAGACAATGTCTCACATAATGATGAGCCTTTCATTCAGGTGTGTCACACAAGAAAGAATGTGAGGAGGAAAAAGTAAATAAATGAATAAATAAATATTATATATATATATATATATATATATATATATATATATATATATATATATATATATATATATATATTAGGGCTGGGCAAGTTATCGCGTTATTATCGCGTTAACGCATTTATTAATTAATGCCGACAATTTTTTTATCGCACGTTAACACAGTTTTTTTATTATTATTTTGAAAGTCCGTTGCTCATTGGCTCTGAATAAACATAGGCCTACAGTCAAACCATGATCACAGGAGGGGTGGGATGTTGGTCAGCCAGCAAATAACCCACCCAAACAAGCAGTGGAGAGAGGCAGGTTCTCTCTGGTGAACAGTTAAAGGGTTGCGCTCCGCGAGTGAATGACAGGCGCTCTATGGATAGTACCTATAAAACCTATAGATAATAACTATTTAGATTCTGGAAACTCACTAACAGCGAGCCGAGGATCAGTCTCTCTTCTAATGATTTGTGCTGCGCGTCCTTTATAAAAAGTTATAGACAATTCAACTTCGGCAACGAGCGGGCGCGGGCGCCTGCGTGAGGCGAGCATGACCGCAACAGTTTCACAGGAACGCACCCGCTTGTCGCTGCACTTTGTGCTCGGCCACTTCACCTCACTCTTGGCTGATTTATACTTCTGCGTCGGACTTACGCCGAAGACTATACGCTATAGACTACGCGTTGGTTTTCATTTATATCTCTGCATCGTTGTCCGCATTGACGCGCAATTACACATGCACAGGGAGCATGTGAAACCCGGGGAGCGGTTCTAGCAATCACAGAGCTTGCGGTACGCGTAGAATTGACGTTACATTTTTGGAGAGGTGCACGTCAGGGTACGCCGAAGTGTACGCGCGCTACACAGCCACGCCGTGAGTATAAAGTATAAATGTTTTTTTTACTCTGTTTAATGTAATCTTACGTGGGAAACCATGGCATGACCAAACCTAAGCTACTATAAGTAACGTTGGTCGACTTATATCTGTAGTAGTGATCATGACCTCTGACTACTACATAGACTGTTTCTGCTGCTCCCTGATAAAAGATACCTGTTGATACCTGTTCAGAAAAAAAACAAGAAAACTGGACTCGTTTTAACAAACTAGATAAAAGGTAATGCCCTGGCAGTGGCAAATAGCTTTGTTTAAATATTTGATTACATTAATGTTTAAGTTGAGATTTGAGATTACTGTGTAAAGGGAATACTGCTGGTATAAAAGCACCTTATTTGTTTAAAGTTATTGCACTTTTGTGTATATAGCAGTACATTTAAATCAAAAGTGTGCAATACACTACTTTAGAAGTCATTATTCAATTTTGCGAATATACAATGCGATTAATCGCGATTAAAATTTTTAATCGTTGCCCAGCACTAATATATATATATATATATATATATATATATATATATATATATATATATATATATATATATATATATATATATTAGGGCTGGGCAAGTTAACGCGTTATTATCGCGTTAACGCATTTATTAATTAATGCCGACAATTTTTTTATCGCACGTTAACGCAGTTTTTTTTTATTATTATTATTTTGAAAGTCCGTTGCTCACTGGCTCTGAATACACATAGGCCTACAGTCAAACCATGATCACAGGAGGGGTGGGATGTTGGTCAGCCAGCAAATAACCCACCCAAACAAGCAGTGGAGAGAGGCAGGTTCTCTCTGGTGAACAGTTAAAGGGTTGCGCTCCGCGAGTGAATGACAGGCGCTCTATGGATATGTGGCAAGGGGGGCGTGGTTTAGCGGAGTCTGTAGCGGAGAGCGAGGGCGGAGCCGAGCGGTGAGTAAGTGGGTCAAGTGCAAAATGACGAACACCTGTTTCTGATTGCAGTGATTGGCGTGGGGAGACCGGATAAAAGCCAGATGTCAGAGAGAGATCGGAAAGAGAGAGGGACTGGGATCTCGTGCACACATGGACTGAGTTTTTGATGCTGTGTTATTTTTTTTGTGGAACGTGCTATAACTGTGATTCCTGTTCCGAGTTATTACCCTCACGTGGTCTTCCGGTCATTTTGACCCGGAGAAGATTTTCTTTTTCCCAAAAATACTAGTTAATGTTATCGCATTGGACTGAAACTTAGTGAGTTTCTTCACAAAGGGTATAACTACTTCTCAAATGTTTTTTGAAAATTTTCTTACTTTTTTAGGGGGGGGGGTTGTTACCTTGTTACACTTGTGGTCTTCCCGGGTCAAAATGACCGGCCTATAAAAAATACTTATAAATCACTCATTATACCATATTTTCACCCAATCTTGGATTCAATCTTTTTGTCAACTTGTTCTCTTTCAGTTAGGACTGGTTTTGTATTTTCATTTGCATCTGATTAATCGTGGGCCTTATTTATCTAAGAGTAGGCATCTAATTTTTGAGTAAAAAAAAAATATTTTTTTATAATTTTGGATTTTTTTTATTTTTTTTTTTAGAAAATTGGTACTGTAGTTCACACTAGTCTACTTTAATGTTTCACCAGGAAGTTTGTTTTGAAAAACTTTTATTTTGTAAAAAATGGTACATAGTCACACTTGTGGTATTCCCGGGTCAAAATGACCGGCCTATAAAAAATAGCTTATAAATCACTCATTATACGATATTTTCACCCAATCTTGGATTCAATCTTTTTGTCAACTTGTTCTCTTTCAATTAGGACTGGTTTTGTATTTAATTTTCAAATGGTTTAATTGTAGGGGTCATTTATCCGAGCTTATGCACCTTAGTTTTTGAGTGAAAAAAGCATTATGTGTTAATAATTTTGGCAATATTGAGTAAAATATGAAAAAAAAAATTGCACTGTTGATCACACTAGTCTACTTTAATGTTTAACCAGGAAATTTATTTTTAAATTCTTTTATTTTGTACAAAATTGTACAAGTGAGTCACACTTGTGGTGTTCCCAGTCAAAAATGGCCGGCCATTGAAAGTGAATTTAGAAGATTACAAAACACAGGACTTGTATTTTGAAATGCTTTTATTTTCAGAAAAGGGGTGCACAGTAACACTTGTGCTGTTCCCTGACAAATCATTGTCACCATTGTGACAAACAAGACAACACATTAACGCTGTCATATAGAGAACACATATCAAACACTGTTCATATTCTTTCAGTTTTCCAAATTATGAACTAACCAAAGCGTCAAACACCGGGTCTCTGTGTGAACACATGCAAGTGACTAACAAAAGCATTTTTAAATATTAAAGTAGACAAGTGTGATCAACAGTGCAATTTTTTTTCATATTTTACTCAATATTGCCAAAATTATTAACAAATAATGCTTTTTTCACTCAAAAACTGAAGTGCATAAGCTCGGATAAATGACTCCTAGAAAACTGTCACCGTCCCACAGGTGGGACGCTTGCCCATATATATTTAGAACAATAATATCTTAGTAAAAACCTAAAGTAATATTAACAAACTATATATCATTTGAAAGCTTACAATCTATAGTTTTCATATTTGGTGGCTGTTTTTTAAAATAAATTACAGAGGAGCAATAATTTATCAATTTGCAACAAGAATATTTCATATTCATTAGGCGTGTTTAGGCCTTTATTTTGAAATAGAAATAAACATGAAAAATCATGAAAGATTGGTTGAAACCTCAGTTTGTTTTCATGCCAAGAGTTCAAAAGATAGCACCAATTAAATTTTATGAGAAAAAAAGGTCTGAAAATTTTTAGAATATAAAGAAAATATTATGGATTCTCGATTTGTGAGGCAGCAGCGAGCTATAACGCACATATGTGCTCTTTTTATGTTTATTAGAGGTTGAAATCAAATCAAATACTGCCAAAACACCCATACTATTTCTGAACAGGATGCATACTTAATAAATTGTATGAAATTATGGAAATACATGGTTCAGATCACTCAAAACATATATGAAAAAGGAGACGCCCTTATGGTCAGTAAGGAAGCTGGCTGTCCATCTAGTGAAAAAGTTTGGTACTGCACCCAAATAAAATCTCACTGAAAGCTCATTTTTTGAGATATCTACCTAAAATTTGGAACACAACTTGTTTAGATTTTTGGCTTTAATTTTCTAGCAGTTTTAGAGTAAAATATATTTTGTAATATATATATATATATATATATATATATATATATATATATATATATATATATATATATATATATTATATAAAATATAAATAATTATATTTTTACATTCTATATTTTCATAAACTCAAACAAATATAACTTTTTTTCTGTTTCACTTTCATAATTTATTTCACTTCTACAATAATCTGGCAAATTTCTTCTTAAAAACAAGACCAACCATATGTCTATATTACAAAGCATTCTTGAATTACAACCATTTAAGTTTGTATAGTGATTTTTTTGTCTATGCGAAAAAGGGGCGGGGTGACAGCTAAAGGGTTAAACCGTTTGAAAATTAAATACAAAACCAGTCCTAATTGAAAGAGAACAAAACCAGTCCTAATTGAAAGAGAACAAGTTGACAAAAAGATTGAATCCAAGATTGGGTGAAAATATGGTATAATGAGTGATTTATAAGCTATTTTTTATAGGCCGGTCATTTTGACCCGGGAAGACCACAAGTGTGACTATGTGCCATTTTTTACAAAATAAAAGTTTTTCAAAACAAACTTCCTGATGAAACATTAAAGTAGACTAGTGTGATCAACACTGCCAACTTTTTAAAATATTTTATTTAATATTTCCAAAATTATTCAAAAATATTCAAAAATAATGCTTTTTTTACAAATAAAATGAGATGACTACTCTTAGATAAATGAGGCCCACGATTAATCAGATGCAAATAGAAATACAAAACCAATCCTAATTGAAAGAGAACAAGTTGACAAAAAGATTGAATCCAAGATTGGGTGAAAATATGGTATAATGAGTGATTTATAAGCTATTTTTTATAGGCCGGTCATTTTGACCCGGGAAGAACATAGGTGTTATAGGGTTTTGAACACCACATGAGGGTTAATAAAAGTGTACGAGACCCAGTCACACCGACCCTTGTCTTCTTCCATCCTCAACATATTGAACCTTGAACTTTGTTACAGGATAGTACCTATAAAACCTATAGATAATAACTATTTAGATTCTGGAAACTCACTAACAGCGAGCCGAGGATCAGTCTCTATTCTAATGATTTGTGCTGCCTTTATAAAAAGTTATAGACAATTCAACTTCGGCAACGAGCGGGCGCGGGCGCGTGAGGCGAGCATGACCGCAAAAGTTTCACAGGAACGCACCCGCTTGTCGCTGCACCTTGTGCTCGACCACTTCACCTCACTCTTGGCTGATTTATACTTCTGCGTCGGACTTACGCCGAAGACAATACGCTATAGACTACGCGTTGGTTTTCATTTATATCTCTGCGTCGTTGTCCGCGTTGACGCGCAATTACACATGTAGAGGGAGCATGTGAAACCCGGGGAGCGGTTGTAGCAATCACAGCGCTTGCGGTACGCGTAGAATTGACGTTACATTTTTGGAGAGGTGCACGTCAGGGTACGCCGAAGTGTACGCGCGCTACACAGCAACAGCGTGAGTATAAAGTGTAAATTGTTTTTTTTACTCTGTTTAATGTAATCTTACGTGGGAAACCATGGCATGACCAAACCTAAGCTACTATAAGTAACGTTGGTCGACTTATATAGTAGTGATCATGACCTCTGACTACTACATAGACTGTTTCTGCTGCTCCCTGATAAAAGATACCTGTTGATACCTGTTCAGAAAAAAAACAAGAAAACTGGACTCGTTTTAACAAACTAGATAAAAGGTAATGCCCTGGCAGTGGCAAATAGCTTTGTTTAAATATTTGATTTGATTACATTAATGTTTAAGTTGAGATTTGAGATTACTGTGTAAAGGGAATACTGCTGGTATAAAAGCACCTTATTTGTTTAAAGTTATTGCACTTTTGTGTATATAGCAGTACATTTAAATCAAAAGTGCGCAATACACTACTTTAGAAGTCATTATTCAATTTTGCGCATAACAATGCGATTAATCGCGATTAAAAATTTTAATCGTTGCCCAGCACTAATATATATACACTGCCATTCAAAAGTTTGGGGTCGGTACGATTTTTAATGCTTTTAAAAGAAGTTACTTATCCTCACCAATGCTGTATTTATTTAATTCGAAATACAACAAAAATCTGTAATATTGTGAAATATTATTACAATTTAAAATATCTTTTTTCTTTTTTAATATATTTAAAAATATAATTTAAGTTGAATTTTCAGCATCATTACTCCAGTCTTCAGTGTCACATGATCCTTCAGAAATCATTCTAATATGATGATGTTACACCTGTCAGCTGCAGGTGCCATGTGCCAACTGATGACAGCCTAGTTCCTCACCATTTACATTAGACTCTGTTATTCCCGGACTTAATTTCCCAGAACTCTCTGCTATTAGTTATTAGTTTATCTGTTTCAGCTGTGTCTTGTTTCATTTTAGCATCTCCTGGTCTATTTAAAAGCCTTTTGCCTTCATTCAGGATGGAGTCTTGTTTGTTTGTCTTTTTGATTTGGTTCACACTCTGTCAGTATTTTGAGCAGTCACTGGTTTCTTTATATTTATCTTTTCCCGTGTTTTGGATTTCTGGTTCCTGTCTTCCTCTGTGGATTGGAATTGTATTTCGGACTGGATACATGTGCTTGACCCTCTGCCTGGTATGGACTATGACCTTGGATTACATTTGATAATAAACTGCGTTTGAATTTTCACTCTGTCTGCTGAATGCTGTCTCACCACCACAACCAAATCATTACAGAAGACTCCATCCTCATGAATCCAGCAGTTGAACTAGTTCGTATGCGTCAAGGTAACCACACACTCGAAGAACATGTAAACATTTTCCTTGACGTGGCAAATACTTCTGATCTACCGGACTGTGCTCTCATAGACTTTTTCTGCTACGGACTTAACCCTCTTCTCCAGGATAAGCTAATTCATGATGCACCTCGAAGTTCATTCATTGACTTTCTGGACTATGCATTATTGTGGCGCGGGTCCCAGTTTACTGTGGGAGTGGTAGATGGTGGTGCTTCGCCTAAACATTTTTTGGGTGGGGGCTACGTGAGACAAGCTCCGATGGCCACGGAGCTTGACCAGCAATTTCCATCCGTGCCCACTCTAGTGCTGAATACTCCAGTGCTTACAACGTTAGCCAGAGCTGTCATGTCAGAGCCACCAGTAGCTATTGCAGTCATGTCAGAGCCGCCAGTCACCAGTATAATCACATTAGAGCAGCCAACTGCCAGCATACCCTTGCCAGATTTTTCAGTGGTCAAGATCAACAACTCAAGGCCTCCTATTGTGAAAGAAACCTTTCAGTCTTCAGCCGTCGTGGACACCATTCCTGTGTTCCCAGGTGTCGTTGGCGCAGCGATTGAGGTTGTCAAAGCTTTTTATCCATGTTGGGGCTTGATATCCAAGTTGGCGGATCTACCTCTGAGAATGGTCAGAACAGCAGAGCTTCACGTCAGCCACGTCCAGCCAGAGACGCTTCACGTCAGCCACGTCCAGCCAGAGACGCTTCACGTCAGCCACGTCCAGCCAGAGACGCTTCACGTCAGCCAAGTCCAGCCAGAGACGCTTCACGTCAGCCACGTCCAGCCAGAGACGCTTCACATCACTTCTACAGAGCCAGTGTCTATGGACAAAATGGCCGATCCAGAGTCGGTTCACGTCACTTCCTCCGAGCCAGTGTCTACGGACAAGATGGCCGATTCAGAGACCGTTCACGTCACTTCCTCCAAGCCAGTGTCTACGGACAAGATGGCCGCTTTCGAGCCAGTGTCTACGGACAAGATGGTCGCCTTCGAGCCAGTGTCTACAGACAAGATGGCCGAACCAGAGACTGTTCACGTCACTTCTGCTGATCCAGAGACTGTTCACGTCACTTCCTCCGAGCCAGTGTCTACGGACAAGATGGCCGAACCAGAGACTGTTCACGTCACTTCTGCTGATCCAGAGACAGTTCATGTCACTTCCTCCGAGCCAGTGTCTATGGACAAGATGGCCGCCTCTGAGCCAGTGTCTACGGACAAGATGGCTGGCTCCGAGCCAGTGTCTACAGACAAGATGGCCGGCCCAGAGTCTGTTCCTGTTCCCGAGCCAGAGTCTGTTCCTGTTCCCGAGCCAGAGTCTGTTCCTGTTCCCGAGCCAGAGTCTGTTCCTGTTCCCGAGCCAGAGTCTGTTCCTGTTCCCGAGCCAGAGTCTGTTCCTGTTCCCGAGCCAGAGTCTGTTCCTGTTCCCGAGCCAGAGTCTGTGATGTCTGTTCCCGAGCCAGAGTCTGTGATGTCTGTTCCCGAGCCAGAGTCTGTGATGTCTGTTCCCGAGCCAGTGTGTGTGATGTCTGTTCCCGAGCCAGTGTGTGTGATGTCTGTTCCCGAGCCAGTGTGTGTGATGTCTGTTCCCGAGCCAGTGTGTGTGATGTCTGTTCCCAAGCCAGTGTGTGTGATGTCTGTTCCCGAGCCAGTGTGTGTGATGTCTGTTCCCGAGCCAGTGTGTGTGATGTCTGTTCCCGAGCCAGTGTGTGTGATGTCTGTTCCCGAGCCAGTGTGTGTGATGTCTGTTCCCGAGCCAGTGTGTGTGATGTCTGTTCCCGAGACAGTGTGTGTGTTGTCTGCTCCCGAGACAGTGTGTGTGTTGTCTGCTCCCGAGCCAGTGTGTGTGATGTCTGCTCCCGAGCCAGTGTGTGTGATGTCTGCTCCCGAGCCAGTGTGTGTGATGTCTGTTCCCGAGCCAGTGTGTGTGATGTCTGTTCCCGAGCCAGTGTGTGTGATGTCTGTTCCCGAGCCAGTGTGTGTGATGTCTGTTCCCGAGCCAGTGTTTGTGTTGTCTGCTCCCGAGCCAGTGTGTGTGTTGTCTGGTGTTCCTGAGCCGGTGTCTGCTGTTCCTGAGCCGGTGTCTGCTGTTCCTGAGCCGGTGTCTGCTGTTCCTGAGCCGGTGTCTGCTGTTCCTGAGCCGGTGTCTGCTGCTCCTGAGCCGAAGTCTGCTGCTCCTGAGCCGGTGTCTGCACCGCCCTGGCCGCCCGAGGGGTCGTCTCCGCCCTGGCCGCCCAAAGGGGTCGTCTCCGCCCTGGCCGCCCGAGGGGTCTTCGCAGCCCTGGCCGCCCGAGGGGTCTTCGTTGCCCTGGCCGCCCGAGGGGTCTTCGCCGCCCTGGCCGCCTGAGGGGTCTTCGCCGCCCTGGCCGCCCGAGGGGTCTTCGCCGCCCTGGCCGCCCGAGGGGTCTTCACCGCCGCCCTGGCCGCCCGAGGGGTCTTCACCGCTGCCCTGGTCGCCCGAGGGGTCTTCACCGCCGCCCTGGCCGCCCGATGGGTTGCCTGCTCCGCCCTGGTCGCCTGCGCTGACTGCTCCGCCCTGATCGCCTGCGTTGCCTGCTCCGCCCTGGTCGCCTGCGCTGCCTTCTCCGCCCTGGTCGCCTGCGCTGCCTGCTCTGCCCTGGTCGCCTGCACAGCCTGCTCCGCCCTGGTCGCCTGCGCTGCCTGCTCCGCCCTGGTCGCCTGCTCCGCCCTGGTCGCCTGCACTGCCGCAGTCTTCAGGTCCTCTTCCTCTCCATGGTCCTGGTCCACCTTCCTGCCCCAGGATCCACCTCCGCTCCACCTTCCACCTGCTTTTGAGCGTCTGGAAGCCGCTCCTTCGAAGGGGGGCTATGTTACACCTGTCAGCTGCAGGTGCCATGTGCCAACTGATGACAGCCTAGTTCCTCACCATTTACATTAGACTCTGTTATTCCCGGACTTAATTTCCCAGAACTCTCTGCTCATTATTAGTTTATCTGTGTCAGCTGTGTCTTGTTTCATTTTAGCATCTCCTGGTCTATTTAAATGCCTTTTGCCTTCATTCAGGATGGAGTCTTGTTTGTTTGCCTTTTTGATTTGGTTCACACTCTGTCAGTATTTTGAGCAGTCACTGGTTTCTTTATATTTATCTTTTCCCGTGTTTTGGATTTCTGGTTCCTGTCTTCCTCTGTGGATTGGAATTGTATTTCGGACTGGATACATGTGCTTGACCCTCTGCCTGGTATGGACTATGACCTTGGATTACATTTGATAATAAACTGCGTTTGGATTTTCACTCTGTCTGCTGAATGCTGTCTCACCACCACAACCAAATCATTACAGATGATTTGATGCTCAAGAAACATTTCTCATTATTATCAATGTTGAAAACAGTTATTTACATTTTTATTTCAGGATTCTTTGATAAATAGAAAGTTCAAAAGAACAGCATTTATCTGAAATAAAATCTTTTGTAACATTAACACTACCGTTCAAAACTTTGGGGTCAGTAAGTATTTTTATTTTATTTTTTGGGGGAAATAAATCAAATAAATCAATACTTTTATTCATCAAGGAGGAATTAAATTGATCAAAAGTGACAGTAAAGACATTTCTAATGTTATAAAAGATTCTATTTTAAATAAATGCTGTTGTTTTTAACTTTCTGTTCATCAAAGAATCCTAAAACAAATGGTACACAACTGTTCCCTTTCAAGAGAACTCGAGCTGCGTTGAGACGCGGTGGGAACGCTCTGCGTGATTGCGTCGTGAAGCACGTGTATAATCAGTCCAATGGAAGAGAGAGACGTCATAGGCGGGTGACGTCATAGACCAGGAAGCTATAAAGCACACCAGAAAACAGACCGCGACAGCTTCTGTGCCTTCAGCAAGCGATCTGTGTATTATGTCCTTGTCATATTTATTGTTGCCTGTCAAGTTGCAATATATATATATATATTATGGCAAAAGAGAGCAAGCAGCTTTGTGTTGTTCCCTGCCCACGTTATATCACGGGTGGGGACACACACATCAGCTTTTTGTTACTATTTGGGAGTGGAGCATGCCACAGTCAGTTCTGGAGGGGGCTGACTGTGAGCATTGCGAGAAGCTGTCCGTGAGGACGCTCCGCTCCCGCCGTGCGTTCTTCGAGGAGGACGGTTCGGTTCGCGCTCCCCGCGCGGGTCCCGCTGTTGCCGAGGCACGGCGGCGACTCGCATTTTGGGGTTCGCAAACGGATCTGACAGCGGGGGTTAGGACAGGCTCTGCCCTATCTCAGCTTTCACCTGCCAGATCCAGTCCTGGCGATTTCCAGTTCTGAGGAATTGGTATCGTTAGTGTTATCGTTAGTGTAGTGGTATCGGTCATGTGGAAGAACCTTGGTTCCTCGCCCAGGCCCAGTGTTGTGGGCTTCTTGTCGACGCATAATGCTTTCGACGGATGCTTCCCTCACAAGTTGGGGGCAATCATGAGTGGTCGCTCGGCGAAGGGTCCGGACAACACACTGATGGTCTCGGATATCAGAGCAGATATCCTGTTGAGGCAGGGGCTGTGGCCCGGGGAATTGAGACTTCACCCCGAGGTGGTGGAGCTTCTTAGGGAGAACTTCGGTCAACTCAAGTCGACCTTTCGCATAGTTTGTACAATGCATTGCCCTTTGTGGCTCTCCCTCACGCATCCAGCTCCGCTTGGACTGGATGTGATGTATTAGGTGTGGTTGACGCTACACCTGTACGCATTTCCCAATATCTTTGCTCCTGGGAGCTCTGGAGTTATGGATACTGTAGGCTCGGCCTCTGAGGGGGCCCAGCTCATAGATTCAGGTCTCTCGACCGAGGTCGTGGAGACCATACTCCAGTCTAGAGCTCCCTCCACAAGAAGACTAAATATGCATTGACATGGAAACTGTTCTCTGCCTGGTGCAGAGAACGCCTTCTGAATCTTGTTTCTGCCCTGTTGGTACAGTACTTGATTTCTGTAATGAATGTTTCTTTGCTGGGTTACCTCTGAGGAGAGATCCTTAATTTCGTCTTCTCCGTGGTACATGAGGCTGAGGCCTGCACGTACTTGGATTTGCACCTGGTTTGGTGGTAGTATTTCTTCACCCCAGGTCGGGTTGTATTTCTAGGTCCCTACTAAATGTGCGGGTCATTTGTGCTCCAGGCCTTCTGTCCTCCACCTTTAATACCCCAGATCAGGAAAATCTGTTATGCCCTGTCCGGGCTTTGGATGCGTATGTCCACAGAGCTGCTCAGTGGCGTATATCAGAACAATTATTTGTCTGCTTCGGGTAACTTAAGATAGGTTGCCCTGCATCTAAACAGATAATAAGCAAGTGAGTAGTTGAGGCTATCTCACTTGCTTATGAAGCGGCCGGACAGCCTTCACCTATGGCTGTTCAGGCCCATTCTACAAGGAGTATGGCTGCCTCTAGGCTTTAATTTCGGGTGTTTCCCTTCAGGACATTTGTAATGCGGCAGGCTGTTCCTCACCACTGCTTGCTTCTTAGTGTGCGCAAGGACTTCACACAGAACGGGCATTTCTCATTATGGCGTAGTGGGTATAGGGTTCCCACTGCGTCTTAACGCAGCTCGAGTTCCCTTGAAAGGGAACTTCTCAGGTTACGTATGTAAACCTGGTTCCCTGAGAGGGAACGAGATGCTGCGTTCTCCTGCCATACTTCCTGCATGCCCTGATTGACTTGCTTCAGGCTTTTTCAGAAGCTGTCGCGGTCTGTTTTCTGGTGTGCTTTATAGCTTCCTGGTCTATGACGTCACCCGCCTATGACGTCTCTCTCTTCCACTGGACTGATTATACACGTGCTTCACGAAGCAATCACGCAGAGTGTTCCCACCGCGTCTCAACGCAGCGTCTCGTTCTCTCTCAGGGAACCAGGGTTACATACGTAACCTGAGACGTTTTCAACATTGATCATAATCATAAATGTTTCTTGAGCATCAAATCATCATATTAGAATATGACACTGAAGACTGGAGTAATGATGCTGAAAATTCAGCTTTGATCACAGGAATAAATAATATATTAAAATATATTAAAATTCGAAAACAGTTATTTTAAATTGTAATAATATTTCACTATATTACTGTTTTGTGTTGTATTTTTAATGAAATAAATACAGCATTGGTGAGCATAAGTGACTTATTTTAAAAACATTAAAAATCGTACCGACCCCAAACTTTTGAACGGCAGTATATATATATATATATATAATCCATAGAAGTCAAAAGCACATTTTTAGTACATAGTCATGCCTGGAAACATATCCTGTTCAAATAGGCTATATGGGCCACTCTACAGAATTTGTTCAAAGTTAGAGTTGGAAACATCTTGAAAAGAAAATCGTCTTTTCCCATAAATTTCTATTAAATAAAGTATTCTTTTTTTAAAGTACCCTTACATTGGAACAAATACTATAATAACATCTTAGTTGATGAGTTTATTTTTGACCGAACATACTATATATTTACATATGAGCAGAAACTGGCTAACAAAAGCTTATTTGATGTCTATTTTAGAATTAAAACGTTATAATCTATCCAAAAACTATGAAATGTTGTCTTTCATATTTCATCTGTAACATAAACAACAGCGCCCATATGTGCCCTTAATTCATTCACACACAGAAACGTGATTAAAATTGAAACAGTCTTTTTGCGTTTACAGACACTATTCCATATCGCCATTAGAACAAAGCACAAGAATAAAAAACTTACTCACAATTCTCGGCTAGATCCGTCGCTCCTCGAAATGAAAATAAACCAGCGCATGTTCTGAGGTAAATGTCCCAGGATTATTCCTCACACAGCCTCGCAAGACAAAATAGTACATTAATCTGATGATTACATTTCGTCCCCTTGGAATTATAAGGTTCTATCTGCGTTCTGAGCAGTTTTGAGATATTGAGCTTCAAAGTTTTTGCATTACATATAGGAAAATGTATATGGGGAACAAGTTTCTTTCAAACATGAAAATAACAGGGACCCTAAATGTATTCTAAATGTACAATATCAAAACCCTCTCAAATTTGTAAATGTTTTTTTTTTAAATGGGTCAAATGCAGATAGAACCTTCTAATTCTAAAAAAACACTTTTCGCTTAGAATTATAAGGTTCTATCTGCCAAAACATTATTTGAACATGAAATATAAAATTAATGTTGTAACAATATCTCAACATGTGTTAGAAAGTTAAATTTTATCCTTTCTATGACATTTATTTCATATTTTTTAGCACTTCCATGTATTTAGGACATTTCAAATTAAGCAAGGTAGGTCTAAATATTTTGTCCAGTGCAGAATCTTAATTTTCGTTACCAATTTGGTGGGTAATTAAACACATTATTGCAGAAATTGTTACTTTAATCTTTCTTTTGTTTAGACAGAAAGCAGCTACTGTAATACATCTGAGCAGGACTTTATTCCAGCTAAAGTGGGCCAGGTATAATGGCTTTCTCTCTAGACATCAGTATGGCTGAAATAACATGCTAACGTTTATTGTTGTAATTAAGACACCATCAATGAAATTGTTAACTATTTGACCTTTAAGGCTTAATATTGTAAAAATTAAGACATTTTAAGACTTTAAAAACTACAAGAAAATCGACATGCTTCAGCAAATTAATTCATAAAGTTTAATAATCATTGAAAAATGATTCACTGACTATATGATCACAAAAAAATGTCAGACTAATTTTTTAATCACACACACACACCCCCTCTCTCACTTACACACACACCCCCTCTCTCACTCACACACACACACACACACACACACACACACACACACTTTCACACACACACACACACACACACACACACTTTCACACACACACACACACACACACACACACACACACACACACACACACACTGTCACACACACACACACACACACACACACACACTGTCACACACACACACACACACACACACACACTCACACACACACACACACTTTCACACACACACACACACACACACACACACACACACACACACACACACACACACTGTCACACACACACTGTCACACACACACACACACACACACACACACACACACACACACTTTCACACATTAGCGCGCACACACACACACAAATGTTTTTTTTAAATATTCAATTTACTCACTGCATATTTGTATAATTCAAATAATAATAACTATAATAATAATAGTTATTAATAATAACCTCATTGATAATTAATAATAATAACCAATACACTATAAAGAAAATTGCCTAATTGAAGCCACTTCATAACACTACACAATTTAGTGAATATTTAATTTACTGTAAATGTATAGCATTATGCCTTTATGGGGTTTCTTTTTGTCTTCAAGGAAAAAGCTGGCGACATGACATATAAAGTTGATTATGATTGGTCCTCTTCTGTGCATTCGAAGTGCTGATTGGCTCACGCAGATAGAACCTTATAGAGCCAAGTTAGAGTTCGATTTTGTAGATAGAACCTTTTTGTTTTTTCAATAAAAAGTCCCACAATGTACAAAACTTAAAAAAACACATCACATAATGTAAATAAGTTGTCACCGAATAAGAATATGTGAATAACTCAATTTTGACAAAAATGTCAGATAGAACCTTATAATTCCAAGGAGACGATTTGTTGTGTTATCGCGTTTATGAGGGGCGTTGACACGTTTGCATGTGTTGCTTCAGATCACTTGCGTTTGAATACCGCGCGCTCTCCGTGGGCGTGTCACATTAGCAGAATAATGAGCTGAGAGAACGATAATGAGATCGGCTGATACCTCTCGCTTTTTTTATAGATTACATAAACAGAGAATATTTATTTTAGTTTTGAATTAGATATTTTAAAAGTACAAACTTAAATGATTATAAATATATATTGCTCATGCCTGGGTGAATAGTATTCGCTGAGCTTTGTTTAAGTTTAGAGATGTGCTCCAGAAAAAAAGTTAACGGAGACAGAGAGGCAGAAAGCACACCCTGATTATTTTCTTTATTTTACAAAAGCACAATTTTTTATTTCTATTGTAAGTGGACACATAAAAAAGTACATATTTAACAGTTTATTTTTTAATATTTTTTAAGTCTGTATGACCAAAAATGACAGAGTATTTTAAGTTTATTTTGCTGCTATGTGAAAAAAATCGAGCAAAACGCGCCGGCGCGTTTGCCGACCCCAGAGGGTTAAGGTCTACGTGGCGGCCATTGCGGTTTTCCACGCCCTGGTGGGTGGTACATCTTTGGGTCGAGACCCCCTGATCACTCGTTTCCTTCGTGGCACCTTGAGGCTGAGGCCTGCAACTTGCACTAGGGTGCCAGCTTGGGACCTTGCATTCGTTCTAGTAGGCCTATCTGGAGATTATTTCTTTTAAGACTACTTTCTGCTAGCTATTTCATCCCTCAAAGAGTCGGAGACCTTCAGGCCCTTTCGGTCCCCACCTGCCTTGAGTACACCGAGGATGGTCAAGGCATTCTTACCCCAAACATGGATATGTTCCTAGGTGCCTACCATTATTCCGAGGCCTATTGTGCTGCCGGTTTCTGTCCTCCCCCGTTTATTGGACCAGGAAAAGCTGAACCTCTTGTGCCCAGTGCGAGCACTGGACACTTATGTTCATCGGACTTCTCCGTGGAGGAAATCTGACCCTTTATGCAATTGGATAGTCAAGACTATTTTTCTTGCTTGTGTGTCCTCTGGCCAAGCATTTGGTGGTCAGGGCTCATTCTACTAGGCTTCTAAGCTTTATTATCTTGAGTTTCTCTCCAGACGTTTGTGATGCGGTGGGCTGGTCCTCACCACTCACATTCGTCAGATTTTTACCCTGCACCTGACACTGCCCCAAGGTCTCAGGTGCTTAATGCTCAGTGGAGTTATGACAACAGGCTGACACTCAGGCATTTGAAAGTTTGGCGATTTGGGTATTCTCGTTCCTAAAGCGTCATCAACGCATCTCGAGTTCCCTCGAAAGGGAACGTCTCAGGTTATGACTGTAACCATAGTTTCCTGAGATAGGGAACGAGATGATGCGTCGCCCTGCCATACTTCCTGCATCCCTGTGATCGACTTGCTTCGGCAATTTTCTAAGCTAATGCCGGTTTCACCGGATGCGCTCTTATCTCTTCCTGGTCATGACGTCAGCCGCCCGTGATGTTCATTCCATCCATTGGACTAGTTGACATAGATGCTTCAGACGCATTCACACTGGAAGCGTTCCCAAAGCATTATCGACACATCGTCTCATTCCCTATTTCAGGGAACTATGGTTACAGTTGTAACCTGAGACATTTTTTTTTACAGCATTTGTTTACAGTGTATGTTTTTATTTGAAAACGCATCTATTTCTCTCCTGTTTGGCCTTCCTTCCACACTGAGATGACGTTTTTGTCCTGCAAAAACTGAGCTTTTTGATAAAGATTTTTGAAGTGGATTCATTTGATAACGCCATTTTCACATTGGAGTGTGGACTGTGAAAGCTGATGTATTTGAAAACGATGATGCATGTTTTGTCATGTGACACATATTGTACGAACAGATATGTATGTTTACACCACTATTGTGCCTGTTATGTGCTATTTACTTTCACACTCTTACTAAAGATACAGTATGTTACTTTGTACACTCTTTATATCACAGTCCTGCAAAGATAACAGAAAATTTGCAATTTCTGTCCTGCGTCAAAACATGAGAGCAGTTGCACTTTAAGACAAAACAAATAATGGTGACTGTGTGCGACTTGGCTGCATTAGTGAATGGTGAGATATATTGCTAAATACAATGATCCTGCAAGTGCCAGAAGAATAGCATGAGAACGTCTACGGTTACGTATGTAACCCTCGTTCCCTGAGTAGGGAACGGAGACGTTACGTCGGATGACGACGAATGGGGTTTTGCTTAGAAAGCCTATCAACTTTGAGTATTACAAAACGAGCCAATGGCAAAGAAATGCCATGGGTCTGCGGAATTTGCATGACGTAACTCCGCCCCACCTCGTGGGTATAAAAGGAGGAAGTCCACAACAGCAGTTTATGTTTCTTCGCTGAGGAGCCAAGACTGAGCTCAGGCGATCCCCGCAGTACAGCGGAAAGTGGCAGGCAGACGTAACGTCTCCGTTCCCTACTCAGGGAACGAGGGTTACATACGTAACCATAGACGTTCCCTTTCGTTGTCACTCCGAGTTACGTCGGATGACGACGAATGGGGTTACCAGTCTAATCACGCCACCTTCTCAGCTGTCTTCCAGTGCCCTGCGTAAACAGAGATCCTTGTCATAGAGGACGAAGGACTCCATTTAACACAGGAATACAAGGTACACTGGGAAGCATATCCCAAGCTAGGGGAAGTATGCAATTAATGCCAACCCAGAGGGGGGGACTTAGAGAATACACATATGACCCGAAGGAAGTATATGGAGAACACTGGGGTGTCCAGCCGCAGGTGGAATATTTCAACCCCAGGGGTGGCAAGGTGGCTTGCCAAGGGAAAAGACACATGCTCAGAGAGGCTTACAGTGGAAATACACATGTGGGGGTCGCTCAGAGGAGGGACCATGCACACGCGAGGCACCTAGCCGACGCGCAGGCAAGAGACACTGGCGCCGACGTCAGGAGTGCTGGAGGAGCTCAGGGCTTTCGGGGAAGCTCACCTGAGGAGAGTATCGCACGTATCCAGTCCGTGGAGTGGAATGGCGAGCAAGCGAAGACACATGAGAGGACACTGGCTCCACTCGGAGATTATAGAATCTGGCGAATGTGTTAGGTGTCGCCCAGCCTGCAGCTCTGCAGATGTCTGTTAGCGAGGCGCCATGCGCTAGAGCCCAAGAGGATGCCACACTCTGGGTGGAGTGGGCCGTCACACCAAGGGGGCACGGTCGACCTTGCTGCTGGTATGCCAAGGCAATGGCGTCCACTATCCAGTGAGACAACCTTTGCTTGGAGAGAGCCTTTCCCTTCAGCTTCCCACCATAACAGACAAAGAGCTGGTCTGAGGTCCTGAAGCACTGCGTCCTGTCTACATAGGCGCGAAGAGCGCGTACTGGACAGAGCAGTGCCAAGGCTGGATCTGCCTCCTCCGGGGGCAGCGCTTGCAGGTTCACCACCTGGTCCCGAAAGGGAGTGGTAGGAACCTTGGGCACATATCCGGGCCGGGGTCTCAGGATCACGTGAGAGAAAGCCGGTCCGAATTCCAGGCACGCTTCGTCGACGGAGAATGCGTGCAGGTCCCCGACCCTCTTGATGGAGGTCAGTGCAACCAGGAGCGCTGTCTTCATTGACAGGAACTTAAGCTCGACTGATTGCAGGGGCTCAAAGGGAGCACTCTTCAGGGCAGTTAGAACCACAGAGAGGTCCCAAGAGGGAACGAGAGGAGGCAAGGAGGATTTAGTCTCCTCGCTCCTCTCAGGAACCTGATGACCAGGTCGTGCTTCCCTACCGACTTACCTTCGACCGGGTCATGGTGTGCGGCAATGGCGGCAACATAGACCTTAAGGGTGGAGGGAGACAGCCTTCGCTCCAAACCTTGCTGAAGGAAGGAAAGCACAACGCTGATCGAGCAACTCCGGGGGTCTTCTCGGTGAGAAGAGCACCAGTCGACGAAGAGGTTCCACTTCAACGCATAGGGAACCTCACTCTAGCGGAAGTGAAGGTAGCCGCCACCGCTGGTGGAAGGGTACTCAAACCTACCTCGAGCCATCCAGGAGCCAAACGTGGAGGCTCCAGAGATCGGGGCGAGGGTGCCACAGGGTGCCCCGTCCCTGAGAAAGAAGGTCCTTCCTCAGAGGAATGGGCCAAGGAGGTGCTGTCGCGAGGAGTACAAGTTCGGGGAACCAGGTCCGGTTGGGCCAATACAGCGCGACCAGAATGACCTGCTCCTCGTTCTCCCTGACCTTGCGCAAGGTCTGCGCAAGAAGGCTCACTGGGGGAAACGCATATTTGCGGCCCGGCGGCCAGCTGTGCGCCAGTGCATCCGTGCCGAGCGTGCCCTTGGTCAGGGAAAAATACAGGGCGCAATGGGTCGAGTCGTGAGAGGCAAACAGATCTATCTGTGCGTCCCCGAACTGGTCCCAAATCAGCTGAACCGACTGGGGATGGAGTCGCCATTGTCCAGGGAGGGGCTGAAGCTGTGAGAGCTCGTCGGCTGCACAGTTCAGCGCTCCGGGAATGAAAATGGCTCGAAGCGACCTCAGATGCTTCTGACTCCATAGGAGGAGGTGGCGGGCGAGTTGTGACATACGGCGGGAGCATAGACCACCTTGATGGTTGATGTACGCTACAGTCGCGGTATTGTCTGAACGGACTAGTACGAGTTGACCCCGGAGCAACGCCCGGAAGCGGTGCAGGGCAAGACGTACTGCCAACAACTCGAGGCAATTGACATGCCATAGCCGCTGGGGTCCTGTCCAGGAGCCTGCAGCAACATGTCCATTGCACATGGCGCCCCAGCCCGTGGTGGAGGCATCTGTTGAGACAACAACATGCCGGGAAGCTCGTTCCAGGGGGACACCCGCCCTGAGAAAACTGAGGTTCGACCACGGGGTGAGGAACTGACGGCAGGTCGGAGTAACTGGTACTCGGAGCGTGCCTTGTTGCCATGCCCACCTCGGGACTCGGTCGCGAAGCCAAAGCTGAAGCGGTCTCATATGAAGCAATCCGAGCGGCGTGACCGCGGCTGCAGATGCCATATGCCCCAGGAGCCTCTGAAAGTGTTTCAGTGGAACCGCACTCTTGCCCTCGAGTTGTCTCAGGCAAGTCAGCAGTGACTGCGCGCGCTCCTCGTAAGCTGCGCGGACATGGCGACCGAGTCGATGTCCATACCAAGAAAAGAGATCCTCTGCACGGGGCAAAGTTTGCTCTTCTCCCAGTTGACCCGAAGGCCCAGACGAGCTAGGTGCAGGAGCACTAGGTCCCTGTGTTCGCAAACCTGAACTCGAGAGTGAGCTAAGATCAGCCAGTCGTCGATATAACTCAGGATGCGAACCCCGTGCTCCTGAAGGGGAACAAGGGCAGCCTCGACGACCTTCGTGAAGATGCGAGGAGACAGGGCCAGCCCGAAAGGGAGGACCGCGTACTGGTATGCCTGCCCCTCGAAAGCAAACCGAAGGAACGGTCTGTGTCGAGGAAGAAAGGAGACATGAAAGTAGGCGTCCTTCAGGTCGATCGCTACAAACCAATCCTGGGGCCGAATGCATTCGAAAACGCGTTAGGCGGTGAGCATCTTGAACGGCAGCCTGTGAAGGGAGCGGTTCAGCACGCGCAAGTCCAGGATTGGCCGTAACCCACCGGTTTTCTTGGGGACAATGAAGTAAGGGCTGTAGAAGCCGGACCTCATCTCGGCTGGAGGGACAGTCTCGATTGCACCCAACTACAGCAGGGTGGCAATCTCTGCTCTCATGATGGGGGCATTGCCACCGACCAAAGTGGAGCGGACTCCCCTGAAGCGGGGAGGAGACCGTGCGAACTGAATCGCATAGCCGAGCCTGACGGTACACGCGATCCAGCGGGACAGACGGGGAAGCTCTAGCCAGGCTCCCAGGAACTGAACCAGCATGAACTGATCATGCGGACGACAGGCGTCCCCCCGGAGGGGCAGCGAAGCGGAGTAACTGGCTCAGACGTGGATGGCATAGCGGTCCGGTGTGGGGGCACAGGTAGCAACCGTGCCCTGGCAGAGGGGGCCAGGGGAGGACCAGGCTGGTCGTCCCGCGGGGGCCTGCTCTGCCAGGGGTCTGGGGCGAAGCGGTCCGTGGACGGCACGCCGTGTCAACCACCTCTGGGACAGAGGGGGACGAGGAGAGCACGGCTAGAGGGCGGCGCTCTGTGTCGTCCGAGAACTCTGTGTGCTCAGAGACGGGAGAGTCAGTTCTTTGGAGAATAAGGATTCTTGCCCGGCCCTCCACCGGGGAAAGGAGTGGTCCTGCTACCAACTCCTGGAAAGAACTGAGTCCCATCTCTGAGGAGCCCCTCTCAAGAGCGCTGCCTAACCCGGCGTGTAGCGGGGGGCGGGGCTGGAGAGGGCTGTGGCGTCCGACCGCGGCCTCCAGAGCCGGCCCGGGTGAACGGGCGGGGTCGGGTGAACTCTCAGCGAGCGGTCCCTGATCTCATCATGCACGTCCGGGAAGAATGGTATTGGGGTTTGCCATGGACGAGGGTTGGCGGCCTTACCCAAAAACCAATCGTCCCGGGAAAGCATGGCCGTCATCTCCGAATCAGACTCGATGAGTCGTCACTTCCAGGAAAATCAAACCCACCTAGTGAAGCTGCTACAAACATAATATCACCCTCTGTAGCTTCAAATGAAACACACGGGCCACCAGAGGGTAGACCCGTGGGAATTACCTGTTCACTAGCGGGCACCGTCATTGAAGAGGGGGGCTGGGGTCGCGGACACATAGTCGGCGCCTTGTTCCAGACCATAACCCTCAGGTCACCCGGGCCACCAGCCGAAGATTGGGGGGTGGATGAGGGGACTCTCACTCATGTGAGTTCACCGAGTCTCGACCTTAATGACGCGATGATCATGTCTCCACGGAGAAAACATGAGTCATCCACGAGCGCTGCTCTAGCATGATCAAGCCCAAACATACTAGACAACGCTCGTGCCCATCAGAGTCCGATACCAAGCTGCCGCACCATTCATTTTTTATTTTTTTTTTAAATGCACGGGCGAGCCGTCTTTAAAAAGACGTGCCGCGTGCGAGCTCTTTTAGTGAGAGAAAACTCAAGTGTTGAAGCACCCGGGGAGACACGCACCGACTGGCAGACCACTGCAACAGATCAGCAGGAAGAACGCGCTCGCTGTAGATCGCCGTCACACCAACACTCGAGGTACTCGTTTGTAAAGCTGACAATTCAGAGATGGCTTGTGGAGAGAAGAATACACTTGGCTCCGAAGCGAAAACATAAACTGCTGTTGCGGACTTCCTCCTTTTATACCCACGAGGTGGGGCGGAGTTACGTCATGCAAATTCCGCAGACCCATGGCATTCTTTGCCATTGGCTCGTTTTGTAATACTCGAAGTTGATAGGCTTTCTAAGCGAAACCTCATTCGTCGTCATCCGACGTAACTCGAGTGACAACGAAAGGGAACTGTATTATGTCTGTTCTGTCTGTATCATCTCAGTGAGATTTTATGAGGCTTTACGTATGTGGAGTAGTACATTTAGCATATTCCATTTCAGTGTGGATGAGGAATTTCTGGAAAAGGCTTGAAAACTCTAGTGTGGACGGAGAGAGTTTTAAAAAGAAAAAAAGGAAGTTAAAGGATAGTGAGTAAAATATGTAAATAGTCAAGTTGGGTTTCTTTGTTGTTCTGTCTCTACAAAAACTGAAAGTTGTGATCTTCACACAGCTGGATTTATGGCACTGCTGCCATATGGAAACAGCTTGTACCCAAGGTTGAAAAACAGAGGTGTACAGCATGAGAGAAGTAATATCTTCTCCTTCACCCTGTCTCCTTCCTCCAGACAGGTTTATGTTTTAGAGAACGCTAAAGGATGTATTGAACCTACATCTTCATATATATTCGTTTTTTTTTTATTAGTTACTAAAGTTACTAAAGATACTTTCATAAAAAGTGACTCAATGAATTACTCAAGTTTTAAAGAATTGCATGCTAATAACTTGCTCGAACTTTTTCATACTTTCCCGCACTTATAATGTAAGTCTTGTTTTAAACCAACAAATAGTAATAATAGTTTTAAATTTAGTTTTAGAATTTCCACCCTCTCTCTGACCCTTCAATTTAAAAAGACATTTTTTAAAATATTTTATTTTATTTTTTTATTTTATTGAAAACAGTTTTTTATCTGAATACAAAATTAGTTAGTGTTAAGTTTTCATTTCCGTCCGTCATGTCCATGCACAATATGTCGCGATCATCCATCCACTAAAGAACAATCCAGATACAATTTCTCAGTGTTATTTATTTGTTAGTTTTCATCTCAATGCGCTGGCATAACATCAGTGCACGAGGGAGCAGCAGCACAACATTTTTTCCCAAGGAAGGAACACAAGTTGAGTAAAAAAAAAAGTCCACGTTTGTTCACACATGCGCACAATGAACTCTTGCACATTTTTAGTATACAGCAGTCAATAGCATAAAGTAAAAACAAAATAACAGTAAGAAACATAAAATAATATAGTTAATGAGAACATATAACTCAACACCCCCACTTGTTCTCATCCTCTTTAGTCATGTACAATGTCATCACAAATATTTAGTTCCCATACAGAAAACCTTTGAACTTTAGAATTTTCATTTTTGATACAGATTTTGTCAAAATATCTGCCACCATGTCTTCTGATGCGCAGTACACAATATTTATTCTTCCCTCACTGACAGCATCACGGATAAAGTGATATTTCACATCAATGTGTTTAGATCTAGATCTATTTACTGGATTTCTACTCAGTGCAATAGCACCCTGGTTATCACCGTACATCGTGGTGCAAGTGTAAACACTAATGTCCATGCCATTTAGCAGTTGAGTTAGATACATGCTTTCTTGAGTAGTGTTTGCTAGACCAATGTATTCAGCTTTGCAGGTCGACAGTGCCACTGTTGGCTGTTTCTTAGACTTCCATGAACAAGCAGGTCCTTGTTCGGTCATGCTGAAACAGTATCCTGATGTGCTACGCCTATCTTCAACAGAAGATGCCCAGTCAGAATCACTGAAAGCTATTAGACTTAAAGTCTTTTCTGTTTTCTTGAAACACAGTTCGTAGTCAACAGTACCTTTTAGGTATCTCAGGACATGTTTAGCAGCTACTAAGTCGTGTGTTTTAGGCTTTGCAAGGGTTTGTGACAGTTTACTGACTATCCAGCTAATGTCAGGTCTGGTACAGGTCATTGCATAGATCAAGCTTCCAACAATTTCACGGTATTCTTTGGGTTCTTAATCTCGTTGCTGTTTTCTTCCTCATTCCTATTACACTCCACTTTTAACTCACTCGGGGTAGCTTTTGGTTTACAGTTTGACATTCCAAACCTTTCAAGCATTTTGAGAATGTACTTTTTCTGATTCATTTTAATTTCTCCCTCTTTTTGCTCAAACTGAATCCCCCAAAAAAGGATATTTTCCCTAGACCCTTCATGTTAAATCTGGACTTCATTATTTCTTTAAAACTGTTGAGTTGATCCTCACTGTTTGCTGCAATTATCAAATCATCTACCCAGATGATCACTATGATTGTCTCATTTTCAACCTGCTTCCTATACACACAGTGATCAGACTGATTTCTCTCGAAGTTGTTTTGTTCTAAATGATCATTTAAAAGTTTGTACCAGTTTCTCCCAGACTGTTTTAGACCTTACAGAGATTTCTTCAACTTGCATACTAACTTGTCTCCAATGTCAGATGTCGCTTCAAAACCCACTGGTTGTTCTAAGTATATGTCTTCCTCTATTGGAGCATGTAAATATGCTGTTTTGACGTCCATCTGATGAACTAAGAAGTTGTTCTGAGCAGCTATCTGCATTAATGCCCGTACTGAGGTGAGATTTGCTGTAGGAGCAAATGTCTCATGATAATCTATGCCTTCAGTTTAATTGTATCCCTTTGCAACATACCTAGCCTTGAAGATTTCTCCTGTTTCTGAATTTTCTTTAAGGGCATATACCCATCTCCCCCCTACTGTCTTTCTGCCTTCTGGTAGAGTTGTCAATTCAAATGTGTCATTTACTTTAAGTGAGTCCATTTCTTCCTTCATAGCATGTTCCCATCCGGGAGCCTCAGGCGACATAAGGGCCTCTCTATAGGTTTGGGGGACTCCACACACTGCCCTGTAACAATAATCAACACTCACATTGGTTACATCATCTTCAGAGTTTGTCAGGTAATCTTCTAGATATTTTGGGGGTCTCTTTTCTCTTTTCGAATGGTAATGCTTTTGACTAGCCGTGACTGTTGGACCTGAACTGTTTTTGTTGTCTTCTGTGTCTACTTTTTTCATAGTTCCACCATGTTCTGACACCTCTGTATTGTCTGTATCACTACTCTCCACGTCTCCATCTAGGACCTGATTCTCGGTACTTTCCTCACTTTGTGGGACATCAATACTTTTCTCACTATCCTGTGTCCTGTCTCTGTAGCCTTGAATTTCTAAGTAATCTTCATCGGTTTGTGTCTGTTGTTCAGCACTGCTCTTCCTTATGAATTTCACCAATCTATGTTTTGACACATTTCCTGTCTGTGGATTGTATACAAGATAAGCTGGGCTATTTTTACTATACCCCACAAATATTCCCTTCTCACATCTAGGGTCTAATTTCTTATGATTGTGTTTGTACGCATAGCATTCTGATCCAAAAACCCACATTTTAGAAAGGTCTGGCTTTCTTCCTGTCAACATGAAGTATGGAGCATTCTTAGTTCTGTCATTATAGCATCTATTACGGATGTGAGTTGCAGTTTGAACAGCATAAGGCCACAGATCCTTTGGTAATCCCTTCTCTATTAGCAGACACCTTCCCATTTCAAAGATGGTTCGCCATTGTCTCTCAGCTGTACCATTTTGATGAGGAGAGTACGGAGATGATGTATCATGTCTTATACCTTTTCTCGTAAAAGTGACTGAAATGCATTGCCTGTGTATTCTGTGCCATTGTCTGATCTTATGCATTTGACTCTATGGTGCACTGTCTGCAAGGAACTTCTCTGTCGCTAGAGTAGTGTCACTCTTGTTCTTAAGGAAGTAAACAGATACTGCCCCTGAGAAATCATCTGTGAATGAAATGGTATACTTATATCCATCTTGAGAAGTTGGTTCAATGGGACCTGCTAAGTCAGTGTGTACCAATTCTAGGGCCTCACTAGCTTTTGTGTCAGTTTTCCTATTTCTGCTATTGATGAACTTTCCCTCAGTACAAACATTACAGTCTAGTTTGGTATTACCTGTGATTTCCATACCCTCCACCACTTCAGGTAATTTCAACACATCACTAACATTACAATGTCCCATGATCTCATGCCACGTTTTAACGTCACAAGTTAGACTCACTTCGTCCCTGGACATTATATCAGTAACTGACGCATCAACACATTGTTTATTATTTACCGTTTTCAGGTAGTACAGTCTCTCGTGCTCTTCTATGCGGAATACAGTTCCATCCTTGCTTATCAGTTCATTCTGTCCTTCCTGGAAGATCACCCTGGCCCCATCTGTTGTAGCAGCTTGAACGGAGATGATGTTCTGTGGGTATGATGGTATGAACAAGGCCTTCTTTAGGGTGATTCTGACGCATTTCCCTTCCACTGCAGCAGTAACACCTCTGCGTCGCCCCGCTTTAATGCGACGTTGTTCATCCTGGCTCCATCCGCCAGCTCCATGTAGTGTGACTTTGGGTCGAAACTCTCGTCAAATTTCGTGAAATCGCTCTTCTCTGTTAAAATGTGGGATGTTGCTCCACAGTCTACCATCAGTCCATTTTTCGTAATATTGTCTGGAAGAAATGTTTGACTGAATTTGAACACAAATGTTTGTTCTTTCTCATGCTTCTCTTGTTTTTCTGCAGCCTGTTTTGCTTCATCTTTGTGCCCGTCCTTTCTCCGGCGGCATGTCTCATCACTGTGTGTTGAACTTCTATGGTAGCTGCACCACTTAGGTACGCCTTTTTGGCGGCAATATGACCGCGGTTTCCACATCCGTAGCAGGTCACAGATGCTATGTGCACTTTCATCACATTGTCAGATTTGGGTTTATCATCAAATTTTTCTGTCTCTTCATAGCTTCTTAGTTTGCTCTTGAACTGGGTGAAAATCAATTCTTCACTACTCTGTGTTGTATGGATAGCGAAAGGTTTGTAGGAATCCGCCAGACCCTTTAGGATCATAGCTATTATAAGTCCGTCATTTATTACTTCTTTTGCGTTTCTTAGGGAAGTCACCGCTTTCTCAGCTCGGATAATGTAGTCTGTTATCGTCTCGTCAGATTCCTTCTTTAACGAAGTTAGTTCAGTGTATAGGGCGATAATTTTGGGCTTACCCTGACTGGCGTAGTGATCTCGAAGTATTTGTAGAGCTTTTCTGCCATCATCAGTCGCCTCTCGCATCACCAGTGACAAGCTTTTGTCGTCAAGAAACTGGATTAGTTCAGCATAGCACTCCTCATTCTTTTCCTCGTCTATATCCCCAGTAGACAGTATTGTTTCTTTTAAACCCATTATTCTCAGATGACCAAGAAGTTTTACTTCCCATAGTTCGTAGTTATTCTCGTCTCCGTCGAAGACTAGCCTCTGCCATCTTCCTCCTGTAGCATTTGCGCGCCTGGGCCCATAACCTGTTAAGTTTTCATTTCCGTCCGTCATGTCCATGCACAATATATTGCGATCATCCATCCACTAAAGAACAATCCAGATACAATTTCTCAGTGTTATTTATTTGTTAGTTTTCATCTCAATGCGCTGGCATAACATCAGTGCACGAGGGAGCAGCAGCACGACATTTTTTCCTAAGGAAGGAACACAAGTTGAGTAAAAAAAAAAAGTCCCCATTTGTTCACACATGCGCACAATGAACTCTTGTACATTTTTAGTATACAGCAGTCAATAGCATAAAGTAAAAACAAAATAACAGTAAGAAACATAAAATAATATAGTTAATGAGAACATATAACTCAACAGTTAGACAAGCACCAATGCATGTTAGGCCACATTTACATTACATGGTTCAAGAGACCCAATTCCATTTTTTTCCTCCCATGTGGCACAGATCGGATAAGACCGACACATTAAGCAGGAAAAAAAGCACATGTATTCTGATATTCTCAGATCGTTTTCAGATATGTGCATTTGCGTCAGCCATGTAAGAGGACAGTCAATGTGAGTCATTCGTCATTGAAAAAGCAACAGTGGCGAATGAGATCATTCGCCACGGTTGACACCAACCGTGATCACAGACTCTTCTTTTAGGGGTTCAAGCACGAAGTGCTGAAACCCTATTGTAATTGTAAGGGTTTTTATTATTATTTTTCTTCTGCCGTAAAACGCATCGTGCAGCCCAAACCGTAAGTGCTGGAGACTTGAAACTTTGCCAAATGGTAGAATAAAAATCGAGGAGATGTTGAGAGAGTATGACCCCGATTGGCCTATAGGTGGCGCTACAGCAATCAATTGCGCGAAACTGCTCATAACTCCTAGACTGTATATTGTAGACTCAAGTGTCTTATATCACTGGAATGCTGGATGCCTGAAGAAAAAAACGTATATCTCCGATTTCATTTCCGGTATGCAAATGTTTCCGCTATTTTGAATTTTGTCAAAAACCTACTTTTGCAAACTAGCCCTAGGTTTTTTCGATTCATGAAATTTCTATTCACGTTTGCTAGGGGGCGCAAAATTAATGTTGTGGGAGGAGCCTATTTTACTAAAATGGCTATAACTCAATAAGTAAATGAGATAGCTTCACCAAACTCGGTACATAGATGTATGAGTTCAATCTGAGGTCACGGTAAAATGATCGAACACTAGGTGGCGCTATAACACTAAAAAAACATAAAAAGGGCTATGACCACCTGACTGTTAGTCCGACTGACTTAAAAATTGGTATGCAGTGTCTTGGTCCAAGGGGCCATGTATGTCTATGAGGACATTGGCGTATCTCAAAAAACATGGCCGCCATCGACCACTGAATTTGAGCACCTATTAGACAAGGTTAATGGAGGCCGATCGGAAAGAAACTTGGTGGGCATGTTCGACTCCTGGCCCTAGAGGTCTGTAAGAATTTTGAAAGAAATCGGCCACTAGTTGGCGCTAACAAGTTTTATGGCTCTGTAATCACGTGGTGTTGCACACATCCACACAATATGCATATCATTTGATAGATCTCCTTATACTGAACAACTTTGCCTTTAGAACCACTGCTGTCAATCAAATCGTTAATTAAATATTCGCAATTATGTTAAAAACCTACTTTTGTGAACTAGTCCTAGGTTTTTCGGCCGATCTGAACCAGACCAGTCTAGTACAATTCTCTGGACTCTGCAGATTAATAGTTATCATAAAAAAGTTAAACTTTTGCATTTTGCGTATGGCTATAACAGGGTCATTTCAAAATGTGGCCATCACCAAATTTCTTTGAAAGCAAATCTCCACCAATCCTGACAGCACAGGGATTGTTCAAACTCTATGCACTCTATCAACGATATGAATTTCAGGCATTTTTGTTGAGATTTCACCGAGTTATTAGCGAAAAACCACTGGGCACGATTCAAAATGGCGGCCACCATTGACGGTCACGCCCCCTTGTAGAAATTCGCTCATAACTCGAAAACGATGGTAAGGACCGCTATGGGGCCTTGATCGAAATCTATCATCGCGGGCCTTGGGAGCAAACCCCCCACTCCTGACTTTGAACATCTGTAACTCCCGATCCTCGTTGGAAAGGGCGCGTCCTCATCTAGCTTCGATTCGAGTTTGGTGTGATTTGGCCAGGGCATTCCCGAGATATAAGCCCCAAAATATATGCCTTTCAATGGGCATAACTCCCGGCCCCAAATGCCCACCATCACCGGGACGGTTTCGTTCCACAAGGCCCCTCGAGCACTATCTAAGCTCTGAGTTTAAGAATTTTTCATCTTCCACCCACCCACTCACTCACTCACTGTAAGATGAAGGGTGTAATACCACTGTTGTGCAGCATTAGACATCATTTTTTATCTTTTTATGAGCTTTCAGCATTGGCTAACAAACAAACGCTTAAAGCAATATTTTTACTATGATGGACTGGTAATATAGTTTTATATTATTAGATCACAAAGAAATATGTAAGTAGACCATTACAAGATCTTTTCACAATAACACAACCCAAAAACATTGAAAATGTGTCTGTGTCTGTAAGCATGCTTAATGGAGAGAAAATGGAAAAACTGCTTTGTTTTACTGGTGGATAAATTATGGTAAATCATGCTAGAACATGTTAAATCATGCTAGAACATGTTAAATCAAGGTAAACTATGGTAAATCATGGTAAACTTGTCACTCATGGTAAATCATGGTAAACTATGGTAAATAATGCTAGAATCACAGTGCTCTATGGTAAATCATCCTAGAACATGGTAAATCATACTAGAACGTGGTGAATCATGTTTTTCATTTCATGAATCATGAATTACATTTAAATGTAAATGTAAATGTAAATGAATCATGGTAAACCATGCTGAAACATTGTAAATCATGGTAAATCCACTACATACTTGACCTGTAGTGCGGAACCGGAAATAAAGTGAATGAGTTCACCGCCAGTAAATGACTGTTGTGTATGTGACATGGTGTCAGAACAGAAGTAAGTCTATCGTTACTTAATACACAAGGAGTAGAACATTGTATGGCGGCCGAATAGGTTCTACACTATAAGCCACCCGAGCCGTTTGATTTCGACTGTCCTAATGTGAGTGCCGTGTGGAAGAAGTGGCAGCAACGTTTAGCCCTGTTCCTCACAGCATCGGGAAACAGTGACGCATCTTCAGAGAAAAAGGTTGCTATTTTGCTCATGATACTGGGAGAGAGAGGACATGATATATATAGTAACTTTATGTGGGCACCGGCTGAAGGTGATAGAGAAGCGGAAAATCATAATGACTTTGATACTGTGCTCAGAAAATTCGAGCAGTATTCCAACACGAGGAATCCAGTAATGGCTCTGCGTGCACAGTTTTGGGCATACCAGAGACCTGAAGGCCAGGTTTTAGAAGCATTCGTGAATGATCTCAGAACGATGGCAAGTAACTGTCAGTTTACTGATTTAGAGACCACGGTACGAGAAAAAATATTTTTTTTCCATAAAAGATCCGGCAATGAAAATGAAAGTAATGGCTGATGACGGCAATGCATCCCTTGAAGTAGTGACACAGTGAATGCGCACGTTTGAGAGCGCTAAGCGGGAACTTGATATGATACAAGGCAAGTCGCCGCAAACCCCTGGCAAGTCAGTTCACACTCTAAACACCTACACGCGAGGCAGAGACCGTGGACGTTATCGAGGACGAGGGAAACAGCGCGTGCAGTCAGCACAAGCTAGTAACCACCTGCAGAGTGGAGCTACCGCTAAAGCAACACAGCACATGTCCAACGCATGCAGCAGACTCAACCTCGCAACTGCCCTGCGTATGGTAAGGAGTGTCGTCGCTGTAAGAAATTAAACCACTTTGCTGATCTATGTCAAGCCAGAATGCCTATCTATCGTAGCAGAGGTCGTGGTCGTGGAGCATCAACTGTACACTCAGTGGAGTCTGATTTCTAACATTTCTTTATAGACTCAATGACACATGATCTCAGTGATCCCTGCTGGTATGAAGAGGTAATTGTTAATGAGGACAAGATTAAAATTAAACTAGATACAGGATACAAACTGTATGCCACTGTCACAGTTCAGACCGCTAACAGAATACACCAGCATCCCTGTTTACAAGTTTTCAGCTAGACTTTCAGGATATGGAAAGCACAGCATAGAGCACATAGGAAAAGTTCATCTAAAATGCTCAACGCGCAAGGGTGCTCAAGCAAGCTATGACTTTTTCCTCACAACTGAAAATGGACCAACGATCTTAGGTCGTCAAGCATGTTCTGGTCTTCGACTCATTCAAAGAGTAGACAACATTGAAAAATCACTAACTCAAGAAGATCTGTTTGAACAGTACCCCGATGTGTTTAGTGGTCTTGGAAAATTCACAGAACCATATGACATTAAGTTGAAGCCCAATGTGTCACCTGTAATTCACCCGCCGCACAGAGTGCCTTTGAGTCAACATAATCGTCTTAAAGAAAAGCTTGATGATATGGAAGCAGCCGGCGCCATCCGTAAAACATCAAAACCCACAGACTGGGTCAACAGTCTTGTGGTAGTGGAGAAAAAAGATGGCTCACTTCGTTTATACCTAGACCCAAAAGATCTGAATCACGCCATTAGAAGGGAACACTTCATGATCCCAACCAGCTCTGATGTGATCAGCCAGATGTCAGGGAAAATAATGTTCACGGTGCTTGATCAGACAAGTTCATACTGGCAAGTTCCACTCACTGAAGCCAGTGCAGACCTGTACACATTCAATACTCCCTTTGGGCGATATTCCTTCCAGCGAATGCCATTCGGAATATCAAGCGCCAGCAAAGTCCTACAGCGAAGAAACCAGATGGTTTTTGGGGACATCCCAGACATGCATATTATAGCAAATGATTTGACTGTTTGCTGCAGGATTGTGATCCTGACCACATCTGAACAAAATTACTCTCAAATTGAAAAGGAGCTGCTGGCAATCTGTTTTGCAACTGAAAAGTTCAACCAGTACGTGTATGGCAGACCAGTGACAGTACAGTCCGACCACCGCCCGCTCGAGATGATTACCAGGAAGCCACTGCACAAGGCTTCACCAAGGCTCCAGCAAATGTTGTTACGCCTGTTGAAATACAACATCGATGTGAAGTACCACCCTGGAAAACATATGTACATTGCGGATACCTTGAGCCGAGCGTATCAGACCAGTGATGCTACATCTTCCAACATAGAGGATGCACAACAGCTACGGGTACACAGCATTACTGAGGTACTACCTATGAGTAGCCAAAGAATTGAAAAGATCCAGCAAGCATCAGCCAGTGACCCGACTCTCCAGGCAGTAAGAGCAGTGAGTCAGAGACGTTGGCCGTCTCACAAGGCAAGTGTATCTCCCCTAGCGCAACCGTTTTGGCAGGTGAGAGATGAAGTATACATTGAACATGGACTTGTTTTTTAGAAGACAGAGTAGTAATCCCAAAGTCTATGCGACAGGAGATTATTTCCGCCCTACATGACACTCATATAGGCATTGAGAAGTGTAAAACCAGGGCCAGAGCTATCATGTATTGGCCTGGGATGTCTAGGGACATTCAAGAAGCAATTGCTCGTTGCAGTGTGTGTGCAAAATTTCACAGAAGCAACACCCAGGAGCCAATGTTGCCACATGAAGTGCCAGACCGTCCATGGGCTAAACTGGGTTCTGACATATTTACTTAGAGAAATAATATTTACTTAGAGAAATAATAGAGTAGGTGATCTGTTCCATTATAAGTACCCTGAAGTGGTGAGTCTGAGAACCAAGACAGCACAAGAGATCATCAACAAGCTGAAGTCTCTTTTTGCCAGGCATGGAGTGCCGGACATGCTGGTGAGTGACAATATGCCATACGCCAGTCATGCTTTTCGCCAGTTTGCCGCAGATTGGAACATTGACCTGGTGATGTCTAGTCCTACATATCCTCAGTCTAATGGACAGAGTGAGAGGTTTGTGCAAACAATAAAACAGCTAATGAGAAAAGCAGCAGAGGATGGCAAGGATATCTACAAGTGCCTGCTTGATCTCAGAGACAGTCCTATTAGCGGACTCCAAGTCACTCCAGCACAATTGCTTATGGGTCGCCGTCTCAAGTCGATCTTGCCTGTAACCTCTCGTAAACTGATGCCTCAAGCCACGGTGCAAGGTAGAGATGAGTTGGTGGCTCGACAACAACAGATGGCACACTACTATAACCGGGGAAAGAGAGAACTGCCTTCCCTGCAACCTGGTGAAAGCTGCCGCATCAGACAAGGCCGCGTGTGGAACCGAGCAGTTGTGGTACAACCTCATACCACCCCTCGATCATACACTGTCATGACAGAAAATGGAACCACCTACCGACGCAACAGAATTCACCTGTCCGCTGATCCTGACAAATCAGCACTTCAAGTGACACCGGACATTGCTGACCCAGACTGCACACCTACAGAGCAGATGGAGACACGAGTGTCCCCTACCAATAGTGGGTTCCCCAAGGCATCCTCACAGCTGCCAGTGTCAGTCTGTGAGCGCCCAGCCAGGGCAAGATGTTTGCCAAAGAGATTTGATGACTATGTTATGCACAAGTAAAGCTTAAATATTGTACATGTGTTAGTAGCTATATGTTCAAGTCTTAGCACTGGGATTAATATTCAAGTTAGTGACTTTAGACCAGTTAAGCTACATGTATACCCAACTGTTGACTTAAAAGACATTATGTCTTCATGCAAGATCTGTGCATGCGGTGGGATATGTTGAAAACTTTATAAGTTGAGGGTTTGTGTTTAAAAGGGGAGATGTCACGTGTTGATCTAAACAATACCGTTGTCATGCATACGTGACCTGTAGTACGGAACCGGAAATAAAGTGAATGAGTTCACCCCCAGTAAATGACTGTTGTGTATGTGACAAGAATAATGGTAAATCACTTTGGAACATGGCAAATCATGGTAAACTATGGTAAATCATGCTAGAACTGTCATGTTGGGACAAGAACGACGGGAAACAAAAGCGAGTTAACAGAATGTTTATTTGATGAGAAGTGAAGCAGTACAGGCAGGTGGAACAGTGACACAGGGACTTCGGTGGTCAAGATCCGATGAAGACGTGAAGAGTGAGGTGATGGTGAATCGGCAGACGAAAACCCAGTGATGACGACGAAGATCAGGAACAGGAACACAAGGCAGGACGAGACACCGGAACACCAACACGAACGACATCAAACAAAGATCTGACAAAGATGATAGAACAGCGGTAAGTATAAGTAGAGTGGTGGGATTGATTACAGCTGGTGAAGTGGATGAGGATCAGCTGAAGTGGATCAGGTGATGTCATACACTCACGCCCACTACACACGTGCATTCAAACCACAACATAAACACGAGACTAAAAGGAACAGAGAATGTGTCTACCGTGACAGTACCCCTCCTCCTAAGAACGCCTCCTGGCGTTCCCAGACTCCTTACCCTGTCGATTGTAATCATCGATGAGGGAGTGATCCAGTATGTCTCTAGCCGGCACCCAACTTCTCTCCTCCGGACCGTAACCCTCCCAGTCCACCAAGTACTGAAATCCGCGTCCTCTCCGCCTAGAGTTCAGTATACGGTTAACCGAATACGTGGTCTCCCCATCTACGAGTCGCGGTGGGGGAGGAACCGGGACAGGCGGATTAATATGGGAATGAAACACGGGTTTAATTTTAGATACATGAAAGGCAGAATGGATCCTCCTGTACGCGGGAGGTAATTTGAGGCGGACTGCCACCGGACTAATGATCTTGGTGACAGTAAACGGGCCAATAAATTTGGGAGCAAGTTTATTAGATACGGAGCGAAGAGGAATGTTCTTGGTAGAAAGCCACACTTTTTGACCGACGACGTATACGGGAGGCTTCGACCTGTGGCGATCGGCCTTAGCCTTTGTGCGCGCCCCCACCTGGAGTAGAGTCTCACGGGCTCTAGTCCAGGTGCGGTGACACCTCTGAACAAAGGCGTGAGCGGAGGGGACCGCAACCTCGGATTCCAGGCTGGGAAAAATTGGTGGCTGGTAACCTACACTACACTCAAACGGAGATAGGCCCGTGCCCGACACTGGCAACGTGTTATGGGCGTACTCCACCATGGAGAGTTGCTGACTCCAAGAGGAAGGATTCTTGGAAACCAAACATCGCAACATTCTCTCCAAATCCTGGTTGGCTCTCTCGGTCTGACCATTGTTCTCGGGATGAAACCCTGAGGACAGACTCACAGTCGCTCCCAGTAATCTGCAAAACTCTCGCCAAAATTTGGACACGAACTCGGGTCCCCTGTCGTAAACCACGTCAATCGGAAGGCCATGTAAACGAAAAACGTGATCTACGACAGTAACCGCTGTCTCCTTAGCTGAGGGTAATTTGGGTAAGGGAACAAAATGGGCTGCCTTCGAGAATCGGTCCACTACAGTCAAAACGACTGTGTTACCCTGAGAGGGCGGGAGGGCGGTGATAAAATCTAGAGCGATGTGGGACCAGGGTCTCGAAGGAACCGACAGCGGCTGAAGTAACCCGTCTGGGGGTCGATTGGAAGTCTTACCAGTGGCACAAACCGAACAAGCCAAAACAAAATCGTGAATGTCACGAGCCATAAGTGGCCACCAAAATCGTTGCTTGACTAAAAAACTAGTGCGATTAACCCCTGGATGACAAGCCACGTTGGAGTTATGACCCCACTGGATAACGTCGGACCGTAATCCCTCCGGCACAAACAAACGATTCGGTGGGCAACCGGGCGGAGGCGTTACCCCTTCTAAGGCCTTCTTGACCCTCGATTCGACCTCCCATGTGAGTGTGGAAACGAATAGCGTTTCGGGAGTAGACGGGCGTTCGGAAAAATCAAATATGCGGGATAATGAATCGGGTTTGATGTTCTTGGAACCCGGATGGTGTGAAAGAGAAAACTCGAAACGACCGAAAAACAATGCCCACCGAGCCTGCCTGGAGTTTAATCTTTTGGCGGTTCTGATGTATTCTAGGTTCTTATGATCAGTCCAGACAATAAAAGGTACCCCCGACCCTTCTAACCAGTGGCGCCATTCTTCCAACGCTAATTTGACTGCCAGCAACTCTCTGTTACCAATGTCGTAATTGCGTTCGGCAGGAGATAAACGATGAGAAAAAAACGCGCAAGGATGCATCCTGTCATCTGTGGAAGAGCGTTGGGACAACACTGCGCCTACTCCCACCTCTGATGCATCGACCTCCACCACGAACTGACGCGAGGAATCAGGGGCGACAAGGATGGGGGCTGAAACAAAGCGGCCCTTCAGTTTGGAGAACACAGCTTCGGTTGTGTCTGACCACCTGAACGTCGTTCTGGGGGAGGTCAAGGCGGTCAGAGGCGCGACTAGTTGGCTGAAATTGCGAATAAAACGCCGGTAAAAATTGGCGAATCCCAGAAACCTCTGCAGGGCCTTGCGGGAATCTGGGCTTGGCCAATCCACCACAGCCTTGATCTTCTCAGGGTCCATCCGCACTCCCTCAGACGAGACAATGTACCCAAGAAACGGGACCGACTGTGCGTGAAAATCGCATTTCTCCGCCTTGACAAAAAGCCCATTCTCTAGCAACCTCTGAAGCACTCGTCTGACGTGTTGCACGTGTTCCTGGAGAGAAGAAGAAAAAATCAATATGTCATCCAGGTAGACATATATGAACTGATCGATCATATCTTGCAACACGTCATTGACCAGTGCCTGGAAAACTGCTGGGGAGTTGGACAGCCCGAACGGCATGACCAAGTATTCAAAGTGCCCCCTGGGGGTGTTAAACGCAGTTTTCCATTCATCCCCCTCCCTAATGCGAACCAAATGATAAGCGTTACGTAAATCCAATTTTGTGAAGATAGACAACCTCTCGAAGGCTGAAGACATCAACGGCAAAGGATAAGTATTCTTTACCGTGATGTTATTCAGCCCTCGGTAATCAATACAAGGTCGCAAAGAACCGTCCTTCTTCCCCACAAAAAAGAATCCCGCCCCCGCTGGAGAAGAGGAAGGGCGAATGAACCTGGTAGCTAGAGAATCAGAAATATATTTCTCCATAGCCTCCCTTTTAGGAATAGAAAGTGAATATAACTTGCCTTTAGGCGGAGACTTATCTGGCAGTAAATCTATAGCACAGTCATAGGGACGATGCGGAGGGAGAGAAGCAGCACGAGACTTACTGAACACCTCCTTCAGGTCCAGGTACTCCGCGGGCACGTTAGACAAATCCCCTGCTTCCTCCTGAAACACAGAAACAGGAACAGACGAACAGGCAGACACGAGACAAGACTTATGACATTCCTTGCTCCACTCCAGTACTGATTTATGGTGCCAGTCCACTCGGGGGTTGTGATGGATGAGCCAGGGATGTCCGAGGACGATGGGTGCGAGAGGAGAGTCCATGATGTAAAATGAAATGGTTTCAGAGTGGTTGCCGGAAGTGATGAGTGTAATGTCCTCAGTGCAAAGGGAAATGGTAGGAAGTTCTTGTCCGTTGAGTGCATGAACAGCAATCCTGTGAGTGAGGGGTCTGAGGGGAATCTGAATTTTCTGTGCAAACGTGTGGTCCATAAAATTACCTTCAGCCCCAGAGTCCAGAAGTGCCAAGCAGTCGTGTTGTTGGACCGACCACCTTAGTCTTACCGGAAGGAGTGTGGAGTTAGATGTAATCGCTGGTGAGGTCTTTCTAGCGGAGATCCCACCCAATAGTAGCCTCAATTTTACTATCGGGCTTGGCCTTTTACCGGGCATCCGTATGCAAAATGTCCCGCGCCTCCACAATACAGGCAAAGGCCCTGGGACCTCCGCCTCTCCCTCTCCTCCCGGGAAAGCCGAGCTCGACCCACCTGCATGGGCTCGGGATCGTAGACAGGGCTGACCACGTCCCTGCCGCTGGATCGGAGAAGGTCGGTTCCTGTGAAGGTAGGGGTGGACGGGACTCGGCGCTCGACCCTAGACAGCCGAGCGTCCACCCGCAGAGCTAAGTCAACCAACCCGTTGAGCGTGGTGGGTAGATCCAGGGCATAGATCTCCCTCTGGACGTGGTCAGCCAGCCCATGCAGGAACATATCCCACTGCGCCTCCTCGTTCCAGCCGCACTCCGCCGCCAGGGTTCGAAATTCAATAGAATAGTCCGACACCGATCTTTCTCCCTGCTGCATCTCCGCCAGCCTACGGGCTGCCTCTCTCCCCGAGACAGCCCTATTGAATACCGTCTTCATCTCGGCGGCGAGGGTCTGGAACGAGGCGCAGCATGGGTGTTGATTCTCCCACACCGCCGTTCCCCAAAGAGCAGCCGTCCCAGTCAGCAGGGTGAGTACGAACGCCACCTTCGCTTGTTCCGTGTCGAACGTGCGGGGCTGTAGAGCGAAGCGCATAGTACAACGAGTCAGGAACGCTCTACAGAAGGCGGGCTCACCAGCATAATGTTCGGGTACCGGAAGGCGGGACTCTGACTGGGAGGGTCTCTCAGGTGGTGTGGGAGGCGCAGTGGGACCCTGTAGGCGTTGGATCTGCTGGGTGAGCTCGGACACCTGCGTCACCAAAGCCTGTACTGCGCGGCCCGTGTCGCCGATCTCCCTCTGCTGTGAATCCATCCTCCTGATACTGTGGTGAATGAAGTCCTCCAACGATCTCTGTGATGCGCTCGCTGCTTCCCTTTCCTGGTCAGATCGTTCTGTCATGTTGGGACCAGAACGACGGGAAACAAAAGCGAGTTAACAGAATGTTTATTTGATGAGAATTGAAGCAGTACAGGCAGGTGGAACGGTGACACAGGGACTTCGGTGGTCAAGATCCGATGAAGACGTGAAGAGTGAGGTGACGGTGAATCGGCAGACGAAAACCCAGTGATGACGACGAAGATCAGGAACAGGAACACAAGGCAGGACGAGACACCGGAACACCAACACGAACGACATCAAACAACGATCTGACAAAGATGATAGAACAGCGGTAAGTATAAGTAGAGTGGTGGGATTGATTACAGCTGGTGAAGTGGATGAGGATCAGCTGAAGTGGATCAGGTGATGTCATACACTCACGCCCACTACACACGTGCATTCAAACCACAACATAAACACGAGACTAAAAAGAACAGAGAATGTGTCTACCGTGACAAGAACATGGTAAATAAGTGGTAAACCATGCTACGCATATTTGCTTAAATTTTGTTAATTATTTAAAATAATTTTTGAAAATCGAGATCAGATCATAGGTAACACTTTAACTGTTAAACCTTTAATAAACATATTGCCTATGGTAAAATGCCTGTATTGGCTGTAAATGGTCTTTTCCATCTATTATGTCAGTGGTTAAATGCTTGCTAAATAAAACTTAATGTCTTTAATGCTTATGTGCTTAAAGGCCTTAAATCCTTGAACCCCGCTAAATGCTGCTTGCAGCTTTAATTTCTCCTTATTTTTCTCCGCCTTAAAAGAACAGTGTTTTGCTGACTTTTAAAGATATTGTGGAAAGCAAAAGCTTGTATTATCTTTTATTCTGCATCCATTGCAAATTGCGCCATTTTCCCTCCTTTTAGGCCTAAGCTTTTCTGGGTCAGTAACTCTACCTTGGGTTGTTTCACCAAGTGTATAGTGTAAATGCAGAGATTGGATATGGGTCACTTTTAAAAGAAGTAAGCTGGTCGTACAAAAAAAAAAAAAAAAAATTATACATACATATACATATATATATATTAGTCACCATCATCTGAATTAGGCATCAAGACCTGCAGTGTAAATGCGACCGTATATAATAAGCAAGCAAATTAACTGTCAGTTGTCTTTTATGATCAAGTTGAAGTGAACCCTTAAAGAGGCCCTATTATGCCCTTTTACGAAGTCTTGATTTTGTTTTTGGGGTGTACTAGAAAAGGTTTTCACCCTTGATTGTTAAAAAAACTTATTATTTTATCACATATTTTACATTATTGCAGCACATCTCTTCCCAGTCTGGCTCAAATTATCTGTTAAGTTCCTGTTTCGATTAAGCCCCTCCTTCCAAAATATGAAATGTGCTCTGATTTGTTAGCTGGCCCAATGTGTTGTGATTGGCGATTAAATCTTAACGATGGCAATTCAACCAATTCAAGCCAGATTCAGACCCTGAGAATGTTTACGAACAAAAGGATTGTGCAGAACCTTTGCAAGCACAGATTTTTTACAGGATGTTTCAGAGAGGTAAGTTCCTAAGGATCAGTGAACATTCTTACAAAAGAGTGAGCTTACAAAAGCGAGAGCCCCATAACTAAACACTTCATCAACACTGTAATGTTAGCTAGCAGGCTAGCGGAGCCAAACAGCTTTTCCCTTTGTTTACATCGTAGCAACAAGATAAAACTTATAATTGGAACTGTTAATAGAAAGCACAACAACAAATAATAAAACATACTTACAGGTTGTGATCTATAAACTAATTGTCACTACAAAATGAGAACTGCTCTGTCTTTCATGAGAAGCTTTTGTGCGTAGCAGGCATTGTTCTCTCTTAGGTTCTGGAAGCTGTCCTCCGTAAAATGTGCAGTGCACAGATAAAAGTTGGGGTTATAATGTTCAGGAACACTGTTAAAATTCATTTAAACCACTGTTTTCTTAGTTCGTTTTCTAAGGCTAAACAAAGGGATTTTGGAACCGGGAAAACAGCATTTCTTCGGCATGGCAACAACACGCTACTAAATGAGGTCGTCTTCTTCGTCTTGTCCAGTGCAGTTCAACCAGGCCTCTTCCCCTTTTTTTGCGTATTTTGTGGGCAGGGATTATTTAAATGAGTGACTTTGTGACTTCACAAGATCCTGAAAAAGAGTGTTGTAGTCCCAACAAGCCGTTTGTTGTAGTTCTTGAAAAATGTTTTCTGTTAAAGAGAATCTCCCTTTGGAGTGGACTTTGAGCTTTGTAAACTTGCAGATCTGTTTTACGCTCAAATAGGAACATTTCACACTGACTAAAGTAAAAAAAAAAAAAAGTGAAAAAGCATAATAGGACCCCTTTAAAATTGTGCAATGTGTGTGTTTGAGTGTGTTAGTCAGATGTTTATACAGCTTTTCAAATTAGCAAAACTGAAAAAATGCTGGAGAGAGCCATCAAAGCCATGCAAATTCATGCACTGACACTCGCTGACAGACAACCCGGAATTAATCAGCAGTCTGTCAACCAAACTGCATCGTGATTTTCAAAAAAGCAGTGACAATTGTTCTGTTTGTTTGATAACCCCCTCTTTCTATTCATGCAAATGGAAAGTCATTACTCTCAATCCAACAATAATCGCAAATGAAGCAATTAAATGCTCAATTTCAGTACGTCATTTACATGGATACCATGTGGCGTTGATTCATTAGGATCAATCAGTGGCACAGAGATTAATGTCAGAGACAAGACAGTGGAATGGCAGATAATCATGCAGCTTTACTTGTTGGCATTGCCTGCAAACCGCTTTGAGCAGTTTCTTTCTATTTGAAGATAATCTAAAAGCCCACTAGCGCTTGCAGGTCCACGTCTGTGGTGGAGGTGCTCTGTCAAATGAAATCAAAGAAACATGTTGGCAGCATGTGGGTATTTTGGCCACTGTATTTTGACTTTTTCAGTAATCGCTTTAATGCAGGTTGTTTTTAACTGTTAAATATGTTAAAGTAAAGGGTCACCCTGGGTCTGCCACCATCATCATATGACTAATGCTCCAAAAGCTATTAAGAATAATACTTGAACAACAGTTAGTAGTAAATAAAATAATATTTTGCTTTGGACTGTATTATTGTGATTATACATTTTTAAGCATTTTTACAGTGATTTAAAATAATAATAATAGGAAAATTTATTTTTTACCAAAATTGTTTTATTTTTTTATTAAAAAAAAATACATTGAGGTCAAACAAATGTATTACTATTCATTTCTAAAAAAAAAAAAAAAAGAAACCAAACTTTTAATTAGTTTTCATTTTTTGTAGATGTATTTTGTATGTAAGGTAAAGTTCCGTATTAACCTAGAATAACTGTAAGCATCAAATGAAAAATTGCACATAAATTTACATCAGATAAAAAAATTAAAAAACACAGAGGGGACGATTGTAGCTCGATGCCCGACCCTGCAAATATAACACTCACAATCTACCATAAAGAGCTTTTTCATTTGTAAAAGGCTTGAGAGTAGCTCACAAATTGAACAGGAAATCACCTAGTCCTGTCCATCAGTGCGTTTGGGATGAATAGAAGAGACATCGGATCACAGAGATTATTAAAAAAAAATTGAAAGTGCTGAGAGCATTTTTCTAAGGGATGCTCATTCACTATTAAAACTGTAATCATGTCAGATGCTTTACTTATACTGCCCATCATGTCAGATTACTAAACGCTGACAACTGTAGCTCCAACATTAAATCGCTTTTGCAGTTTGAGGCCCCGGCATTAAAGTGCTCAGTGGGATTAAATGTTCAAATGTTTAAATATTGAGGACAGCACAGTGGCCTACCACAAACCTGTTTTTTTTTTTTTTTTTTTTTTTTTTTTAAATCTCTTCCTGGTAGCTTGAATCAGAGCAGCTCAGAACATCTGAATCCACCCTTTAATGAAATTGAAGAAAACCTCATAAGAGATGCAGGTGAAATGAAGGACCAGATGATTGAAGATAGATGGATGGGAGAGAGACCAGTCTTGGTATCGCATTTACTGCTTAAAGGACAATAAGCTATAAAATATCTTCATATATTATCATAGTATCATCTAACTGAAGTTATTAAAAAATAAGGATGAGCTTGAATATTCATAAAAGTATGCATTTTTTGGCGTGTGTCTGCATGTTGTCCAGGTTTCTACATGCATTGGCAAACCATTTGGATTTACCAGCATTTCTGCATTAACTGATCTGACCTTCAGCTAAATCGCAAAAATAGACAAACTAGTCTTTATTGCACAAAAAGTCACTGTGGCGAGCAGGACGAGGCAGAGGGCCGTGAGAGAACGGTGCGAGGCCGGTGGCATGACTGATAATGAGGGACACCTGCGGGACGCACCGGTCTCGTATCTCTCACGGAGGAGCGAAAGCATAAAGGAGGAACGACGACAGTGGAGATCGAGAGAGGGCAGGCCTGGACTATTTTATTTATGTTAATGTTTTGTTTTATTATGTGTGGCGGGACTTCCGTCTTTACTTTCGTTTTTGTACTTTGTTAAATTATTTATTATTAGAATTGTTGAATGTTCGTCGGTTCCCACCTCCTTCTTCCCACAACATCTAACCTTGCTACAGTCACTTACTTTTTCTTGCACATGTAGATTGCATAAAAAAGTCAAGGGGAGTAGCCAAGGGTGTTAAAGTCGACAAAATCTTGTAAGTCGAATTTGTTGATGTGCATTTTATTTTAAATTTGATTTATTGTTCATCCAAATGTACTTGCTTTTCAATTCAAGATTTCAGTAAGGTAAGAGCTAATGGTTTTGTTTGTTTGTTTCCCCATTTAAATATATCTATTGGTTAAAACAATTTCTAGTTGTGGTCTGAATTATATCTGTGAGCAAAATGTCAATATCCTCAGGCAGTGACTGGGTTCATATTTCACTCGGCCCATGAAATGAAATGAATGTATTATTCAGCCGCTTCTTGTTCTGCTTTTCTGAGACTATTAGGATCACAAATTAGAGCGAACACACATTTTATAGCAGTACATGAAGAATCCTGGAAGCTTGGGCATTTTAAAACTGAAATGTCAATATGCCTGTAGGGAGATTATTTTTGTTACTTGGCCATTTATACATCTTGTCATTAATTCTTTACCCCATTAAAGGGCTGCCACAAGACATGAGTGATGACATTTGTCTATGGGTGCCTCAATTACTATGGTTCGAAATCACATGAATACTGTATGGTCATATTGTGTTTTAAGAAGTCAAAACGGGAAACAGCAAATTGACTTAATTAAATTTGTTTATACCTACAGTGTACACATGGGAATTCATGAAGAGAGGATGCACTTCATTCTGAGAGCATCAAAAAACATCCTTTGGTGGGTGAAAGCGAAACACTTCTTCCTACATACTGAATGCAATGCTGGGATGCACTGAATTCACTGATTTGCAATTACAAATGTGTATTTGTTTAGTCAGAATCTCAAAGCCATGCTTCATGGTGTACTTTGAGAATGTTGTATGGTGGGAAGTGTATTATTTTGCAATTGCAGTGAGCAATGCAGATTTGTTTATGAAGAATTATAGGACAGTTTCATGCTTCCTTGCACTGGGATTTGGCAAAGACAATGTCGTGGAGACATATGTTCAATGCACGGCATAGCATAAATGCTCAACGCACTAATGGCACTTCTGTTCGCCAACATTTGTGAACATCTGTTGCTGAGCAGAGGTGTGACAAAACTGTTTAGCATTATTTAAACTTTAAAATAAAGAATTTGCAGAGAAATTTTTACAATGTACACACTCAGGCAGAAGAAAAATGTGATACAAAGTGAGAAAAACATCTAGCTAATTTTCTAAAATAGAAGCAATTGATGGAGAGGCTTTAATTGTATCACAACATACATCACTGTACTATACTATCACCCCGTCATGTCAGCTAATCAGGTGGAAAACGTGTAGACAGGTTATTACCTTCACTGGCCACTGCATTTCATTTCACCATGTGTCATTCCATGCAACATGACTGCAGTTCCCACAGTAGCTATTACAACCTGTCTGCAATTACCGCACGGCGCATTAGCAGTTACAAAATCATAATTGGCATCACGTTTGACACAACTGAACTAATAGCAGTCAATCAATTGAATCTGTGCACCATAGCTACTAACTCATTGACAGGTAGATGTCACAGATGCAGAAATTCAGTCCATGGCTTTTAAGCTCCAGGTTGCAAATCTCAGAGAATGTTTTAGAATGATTAGAGTAGGATGGGAGCCGTTAAAATGGCAGACACGTCATGTTGCGAGTAGGGTATAGCATACGCTTGAATAAACTTGGTGCTCTGGAAATGTTAGCACTGCCAGGAAATGAGTCTGGAATGAAAAATTAGAGACCTTTGCCAAAACCGATGGTGTAGAAATGTAACAAAGTGCATAAGCAGTGATTTATTGTTGAATTTTTATCTAGTTGAGCCTCTATGTTCTCTGGCCTGTCGTTTGAGAGGAATCCTGGACTTTTTAGGGCACTTCTGGAGTGGCAGCTCAAAATTTCCTTGAAAAAAACTGAATCACAAGAGTGGACAGGATAGCTCAGTATGATAGAACTGCCACTTTCACGCCATTTACACAAACTAGGTATTATTCTTGTTCCCTTCCTACTAGATTATTAGTGGTGTTTACTAAGGCAAGTATCATTATTACTGTTATTCATACTTGGGGATTTATTTCAATAAACCTTTGACCTTTTAACTAAGGAATAGTTCACCTAAAATATGTATTTATTATTATAAATAAATTGTATATTAAATTATTATTATTACTATTATTATTCTCTATAAAAATTAAAATAGAAAACAATGAGAAAATGTTCATTCAAAGATAATAAAAAAATAAATATTAAACCAGTGCCACAGTACAATAGCATAATAATAATACAAATGTATATATATAATTTACATGATACGTTCCACTTTATGCAACAATATTATACTTTCTCACAATTTTGAATGCTCTAATATATTCACTGTTCATCAGGCTTTATGTCAATTCAAGACTCCAAACGCATGCAGATCAAAGACACCCAGAAAACCTTAGCAACACACAGAACACCATATCAATTACATAGCTACTACACCCTGGAAACCAACAACAATACTCAAAGATTGTGGAGGTGAGTTTTGTATGGCCAGATGCCGCATGCAGTTTCTTCACAAATTATTATTTGAATAAATGAAAAAAATATATATAATTTTTCTACAACCCATTTAAAACAATTATTATGGCAAAATATCAATTACAAGTTAGACAACTTTGCCGTTAGGCAGGAGTAACATTCTCAATTTGAGTCATATTTTCCAAGTGGGTTCATTGCTTGATCAAATTTGTAGAGCGGTGTAACGCCTTCAGGCTATGAAACTCAATACTTTCAATTTTTCTTTCAAAATATGTGAGCAAGAGCTGATTGAGGTGTGTACTTCACTATTGTATAAATAGATATCTTTTTAAAGGCACTGGAGTAATTTGACGGTGTCCCCTGTTGACTCATTGACACATTCAGTGCATAAAAAGAACCAGAACTTGTGTCCTATACAAAAGGGCTTTGCAATCACATGGATAGCTGTGTCATTTTTTTTTCTATGCTAGGGGAACCTGTAATGGTTCTGAGAAAACTAGGGATGTTCTGTGAAAATCAACAAAAACAGACCCTATAGAGTGTGTAGTAGCAAAACGTAGATGCGATCAGGTACAAAAGAGTGAAAGAGTTACAGGCCCTGTCCCAAATGGCACAGTTCATATGCACTTTCGGTCTTGTGGACTTACAATGGCTGCTGCATACACATGTCCGTTAAATCCATGAGACCGTAGGGTGTCTCATTTGTCATTTTAGGTTTCAGAAGGGTGCTCGTGAGTGCCCCACTTTGCTGTCGATATGCGCACTTTTGCCAAGCCCACACAGAAGCAAACTCCACAGCAGACTTCTTCCCGAGAGTCAAAGCAGCATTACATCACAAAAGTGTGGACTCGTAGGAAGACCGCATGCGTTTATGGTGCCATTTGGGACAGGGACACATAGAGATGACTGTTCAAGTACAAAAACTCACAATCAAAAGAGAGATTAATCAGTAGAAGTTTCTAGAACAGTGTCGGTCCTTTCCAGAGCCAAATTGAAAGCATCAAATACTTAAATTCGTCAGGCAGAACCAGTCTGGTCCACTTTGAAACTAAAGGCTGCGTTTACACTTGCACAAAAAAATAATCCTATTTTGACAGACACAGATCAGAATTTGTTGTACACATGTAAACACAAAGATCCATAAGAGATCCGATTTTTTTTTCACACATCCGATCTGAGCCATTTACAAATGTGGTTTTAAATCAGATATACAACTGATATACATCTAAACACTTATATCCAATTCACCTTGGAATTCCAAGCCACCACAAGACCAGGGCGACACATTTGGTCACAAATATATATATTTTTAATGATGTCTTGTAGCAGACGTGCCTGTATGCACTCACACTAAAACTCGCAGCTTTTTTTTTTTAAATTGATAATCAGATAATCTGAGGGAAAAAGATGAAAACATATTATGAGCAGGAAGTTATTAACTACGATGTTATTTAGACAATCACAGACATCAACTATCAACATATGAAATGCAACAATGGTGACATGCTTCATGCCAGCATACAAAACTTATTAATTGCTCCCAGCTTTTTTTGATTGTCACCATTGTTGAGGTTTGTATGATGAGAGTGGATGTCTAAGTGTGTCTAATCTTTTACACGAGATGTTTTACGGTTTTCAGAAGATCTCACACAGTTACAATTGATTTATTTGTCACAACAGTTGAATTTATCAAATGTTTTGTTCATTAAAGCTTCATAAGTATTTATACCAGTCATGAAACTTCAGAAAAAGTAAATTAACAGTATTTGAAACAGGCGTCAATATGCTTTTTAAAATCTTTCTCTTTCTTAAGCAATGCACACATGTTAGCTGAAAACACTTGCAATTGCTGAAAGTGAAAACAAGTTTACAAAAGTCAAGGGTAAGGAGCACAACTAGAAGCAAACACTGATCACCATCATTGTGACTTCAAACAAAACTTATTTTCAATCAAACATCAACATTTAAACCTCTGTTTATCTCAAGAACAACTTAAACCAAACTGGTTAGCAATACCTGAAGCTGGTAATGCTGTTTGTGGAGTTGTTTAATTCTCCTCTCCTTAGATCTTGAGAGATATTCAGTTGATTTTGGAATTCTGCGTGTTAAAAACATGTGTTTGAATGTTTCAGGAACATCATACAAACATTTAAATGACATTCTATTAACATTAAGGAAACTGGACATTTTTATGTTATTTGAATGTTACAAATCATTGTTCCTATAATGTTGATTTGTTAATAGAAATTAAGTTGAAAGAATGTTTCAGAAACATCATACTAACCTTAAAAAGTTCCACTAACATCAAGAAAACTGGACATTTTAAGGTTTCCATAACCAAAACTGAACGTTTAAAAAAACACTCTTAGAACAAAAAATTGTTAGCTGAAAGTGAGTCTAGCAATCATAAACAATGGCAGACAAACTGTTTTCTGAATATATGGAAGTTCAAACGAGCTGGTAATGGGATGCAGGTGCATGTGATTAGCTATCTTGTGCATGTAAGAGAGAACCAGAGATACTGGTTCAGAAGACAATTGATTGGTTGACTTACTGAAACAGGCCAATCAGGATGCTCTCTGTCATACATGCACTTCATGAGGCGCACACACACACACACACACACACACACACACAAGGTCTCTCGCTCTCTTCCTCTCCACCATGCGCGCGCTATACGGTTTGAAGCACAGTCTCTTCTGTCTCGCATGCGCGATCTTGCTCGCTCGCTCTAGATTCCGGGAGATTTTAACTAATTTGCGGGCATCAGGGAGCTGCTATCAATATGCAGGAGACTCCCGGAACTTCCGGGAGACTTGGGATGTCTGGTGTGAGTCTTGTGGCTTGTCATATGTTTCCTTGTGCCATGTGCTCTCCTGTCGATAGTCTAACCCATCTTGTTAACTGATTATTGATTAATTTGCCCCACCTGTCCTCCCTCGTTACTCTCTTTTGTTTGCTTCCCTATTTATTCTCCTTGTGCTTGAAGTCCTGTGTTGGTTTGTTGTCATAATTCTACTCATCTATGTTCCTTCTGTGTGTGTTGCCAAGTCAAGGAGGAGATTCCGACAACACGCCGAGCTGATGTTCAAAGGCCCGCTCCACGAAAAATCGGAGGAGGAACATTGCAGCTATCTCCTGTTGTGGGTAGGGGAGAAAGGCAGAGACGTTTACAAAACCTGGACACTGACTGCTGAGAACGCAAGCACATACTATGACAGATTCGAAGCATATGTGATACCAAAAAAAAAGAACCACATCTCCGCACGGTACAAATTCCACGAGAAAGTACAAGTGGAAGGTAAGAGTTTTGACAATTTCTTCACAGAATGTCTCGGTTATGTATGTGACCCTCATTCCCTGAAGGAGGAAGTTGACGTAGTCGACGTGTTAACTGACTGGGATAACACTTAGGGAGCCTGTCAACTTCAAGTATTGTGAAAACGAGCCAATGCACATTGGTGTGCGAGACTTGCATCACTCGCTCCGCCCCGCAGCGTGGGTATAAATACGGAAGTGGATGCACGCACCAGTTGTTTTTTGCTGAGGACCCGAGCGGAGCCCGGAGTCAGCGGTGGTCCAGCAATAGTGGCGACGGGACTCTCCGTTCCCTCCTTCATGGAACAAGGTTTGCATACGTAACCGAGACGTTCCCTTTCAGTCGCTCACGTTCGACGTAGTCGACGGAGGCGGAGCGTGTGATGCAATTCTCGCACGCCAATGTGCATTGGCTCATTTTTACAATACTCAAAGATGACAGGCTCTCTAAGCGTGATACCAATCAGTCACCACATCGACTACGTCGAACGTTAGTGACTGAAAGGGAACTAAAATTGTTAGTTATTATAAAATTGTTAAATATGCCAATACAGACGAGATGGTAAGAGACAGGATAGTCTTCGCCATAAACTCCGCAAAAGTGAAGGAGAAATTGCTAAACTACGGACCAGATTTGACCCTTGATAGAGCTATAGACATTGCACGATTTCATGAAACAGCACAGTACAACTCACCTGGTTGCGCATGCCATGTTCAAACGAGCCAATAAACAGAACTGTATAAAAACTGCCATCAGAGTCGAACGAGGCACAGATTTAGTCGAACACTAATTCAACATGCCAGAATAAAACAGCGACTTTAGAACAATGCATTGTGTGGTGTGCCAAAACACTTAATTATAAACTTCCATATTTCATTCAAAATAATCTCAAAACGCTTTGTGACATTTTGAAAAGCTGTGCATTTATTAAGGCCACTGGAACCATGAACGTAACTGAAACGCTGGTTTGGATTTTATTGTTTGTCATTTAAATGTGCGTGCCTGTTGCATATCTTTATTTTATATGGTCTATTGGTGAAGTAGCCTAAGTAAACTTGCTTAAAACCACGTTTTTTAAAACTCTATGTAGGCTATGGGGAATCCAATATATATATATATATATATATATATATATATATATATATATATATTATAAACAATAATAATAGGCTATAAAATGCATTAATAGGCTAATATAAAATTTACAGTTGCCCATGTTTGAACCCGTGACATCTAAACGATCGAAACGTAAGTTCTACCACTCGGCCATGAATTCACTCACTGAGAAGCGCTCTTCATTCGTCTCAGTCATTCCTCAATAGCCCTAATAGTAAAAATAATCAGCTTCATTGCACCTAGTTTATTTTTGTTTGTTAATTCTGTTATTAATTTGTTTTTGTTTTTTTGTTATCGCGCTGCTCCCCTGGGGAATAGGCTTATGTCGCCCACATAGGCCTACCAGGGAAGGAGCTACGTGGTGGCCAGCGGGGGGCCACGGCCACCACTGGTCAAGGCTCGGCCCCCCTGCCGGCCCCCCCAAACTCACGGCCCCACCCCCAGTCTGAGGAGGGGGAAAATACATTTAGTAAAAAAAAAAACCTCCTGAACAGAAGCGGTCTAAAGGAAGCTGAAATGTATGCATTATTATTTTTTTTTTATCAAGTCATTTGAGTCACGGTTTATGAACTCACTGTCTCTCTCTCGTCTCGCGTGTGGTTATTGTGTGTGTGTGTCTGTGGGCGTGGTCACTGATCACTGCTGATCAGCAGCGCCAGCTGGTTTCAATCCGTTTGTCCCTTTATAAGTTCAGTAACTGGTGTCTCATGTTGTCAGATCGTTGTGGTTTCCCTGGTGTGTTCCTGTGTTCGTGTTGGATCGTGTTTCGTGTTGGATCGTGGATTTCCCTGTGTTCTTCGTCTCATCTGGATTCTTCACCTGCACTGGATTACCAAGCACTTCACTGGGTCTTCACGGGAGATCACCAGCACCAGTCGTCCACCGAGGTCCCTGTGTCACCTTCCACCGAGCGCTGATCGTCTGACCTGCACCTGTGGAGATTACCTGTGTTTTGTTTACTGTGTGTCTTTGGACACTTGAATAAAGAGTCTTTGCATTTACATCCGTCTCTGTGATCCGTTACAGAACGATCTGACCATCATTATGGATGTAGCAGAGACCACAACCTGGGACGAGTTCGCCGCTCGAAGCATCTCGAGGATGGATTCCCAAGAGGAAACCATCGCCAATTCAGGTCGGGCGATTCAAGCGCTCGTGACACAGGTGTCCGAGCTCACCCAGCAATTTCAACAACTCAGATTTCCCACTGCGCCACCCACACCGCCTGTACAACCCATTCCACCGGAGCCGCACCAGCAACGTGAACCTCGTCTTCCCACGCCTGAGGGCTATGCAGGTGAACCTGAGTACTGTAGAGCCTTTTTGACTCGGTGTTCGATGTATTTCTCGTTACAGCCACTGACTTTCAGCCAGGAACAGACGAAGGTGGCCTTCGTTCTCACCCTGTTGTCTGGAAGGGCGGCTCTTTGGGGGACGGCGGTGTGGGAGAACCAAGACCCATGCTGCACCTCGTTCCTGGCACTCTCCGAGGAGATGAGATGTGTGTTCGATCGATCAGTAGCGGGTAGGGAGGCGGCCAGACTACTCGCTGATCTCTGCCAAGGTAACGGCTCGGTGTCGGAATATTCCATTCAGTTCCGCACCCTGGCTGCAGAGTGCCGTTGGAACGAGGAGGCGCAGTGGGACCGATTCCTGCATGGGTTGGCTGATCGTGTCCAGAGGGAGATATATGCTCGACCTTCCCACAAACCTTAATGGACTAATCGAACTGGCATTAAGAGTAGACGCACGACTGGATCGCATGGGCCGCTTTCAGCAGAGGAACCCATTTCGCGGCATGGAGAATCTGCGCGTCGACAATCTGGACACGGTCAGCCCCGCTTCCGAACCTGAACCCATGCAGGTGGGTAGGGCTTGGCTTTCCCGGGAGGAGAGAGAACGGCGGAGATCCCAGGGACTGTGTTTGTACTGTGGGAAAGCGGGCCACTTCATCTTCGCTTGCCCGGTAGAAGATCAAGCCCGGTAGTAACAATGAGGCTACTATCGGGTGGGATCTCCGCTGGGAAGACCTCATCGTCACCATCATCATCTACTCTCCTTCCGGTAAGTCTTAGGTGGGCGACTCACACGCACGACACTAAGGCTTTGGTGGATTCGGGAGCTGAAGGTAATTTTTTGGACTCTGAACTGGCTCAACGCCTTCATCTTCCCATCTCCAGGCTCACACACACGATTTCCGTTAACGCTCTCAATGGATAACAACTTCCTCATATTTCTCACACCACTGAACCCATCACACTCATAACATCTGGCAACCACACTGAGACCATAACATTTCTACTCCTGGACTCCCCACTGGCACCCTTGGTGCTGGGTCACCCCTGGTTACGGCAACACAATCCCAGAATCGATTGGGGTCACAATTCTGTTTCCATGTGGAGTAATGTGTGTCATGAGTCTTGTCTTGTGTCAGCGTGTTCGTCTGTTCCTGTGTCTGTGTTTCAGGAGGAGGCGGTGAATTTGTCTAACGTGCCCAAGGAGTACCAGGATCTGAAAGAAGTGTTCAGTAAGTCTCGGGCTGCTTCTCTTCCTCCTCATCGTCCCTATGACTGTGCCATAGATTTAGTGCCAGGTCAGTCTCCGCCTAAAGGCAAGTTATATTCAATTTCTGTTCCAGAGAGGGAGGCTATGGAGAAATATATTTCAGATTCTCTAGCTTCCAAATTCATTAGACCTTCCTCATCTCCAGCGGGGGCGGGGTTCTTTTTTGTGGGAAAGAAGGATGGATCCCTGCGACCGTGTATTGATTACCGGGGGTTGAACAACATCACGGTAAAGAATACTTATCCTTTGCCGTTGATGTCTTCGGCCTTCGAGCGGTTACAGGGAGCATCCATTTTCACAAAATTGGATTTACGTAACGCTTATCATTTGGTTCGCATAAGGAAGGGCGATGAATGGAAGACCGCGTTCAATACCCCTAGGGGGCACTTTGAATATTTGGTCATGCCGTTCGGGCTGTCCAACTCCCCAGCGGTCTTCCAGGCACTCGTCAATGACGTGCTGAGAGATCTGGTCGACCAATTCATTTATGTCTACCTGGATGACATTTTGATTTTTTCATCTTCTCTCCAGGAACACGTTCAGCACGTCAGACGAGTGCTTCAGAGGTTGCTAGAGAATGGGCTTTTTGTCAAGGCGGAGAAATGCGTTTTTCATGCACAGTCTGTTCCTTTCCTAGGGTACATCGTCTCATCTGAGGGAATGCGTATGGATCCTGACAAGGTTAAGGCTGTGATAGATTGGCCTAGCCCAGATTCCCGTAAGGCCCTACAGAGGTTTCTGGCGTTTGGCAATTTTTATCGGCGTTTTATTCGCAACTTCAGCCAACTAGCCTCGCCTCTGACTGCCTTGACCTCCCCCAGAACGACGTTCAGGTGGTCTGATGCAGCTGAGGCTGCATTTACCAAACTCAAGAGCCGCTTCAGTTCGGCTCCCATCCTCGTTGCCCCTGATTCATCACGTCAGTTCGTGGTGGAGGTCGACGCGTCAGAGGTGGGGGTAGGAGCAGTTCTCTCTCAGCGCTCTCCTTCAAATGACAAGATGCATCCTTGCGTGTTTCTTTCTCATCGTTTATCACATGCCGAACGTAATTATGACAGAGTTGTTGGCAGTCAAGTTGGCACTGGAGGAATGGCGTCACTGGTTAGAAGGGTCAGGGGTACCTTTTATCGTTTGGACCGATCATAAGAACCTAGAATATATCAGAACCGCTAAAAGACTCAACTCTAGGCAGGCTCGGTGGGCACTTTTTTTCGGACGTTTTGACTTTTCTCTCTCGTACCGCCCGGGTTCTAAAAACATCAAACCCGATTTCTTATCTCGTATTTTTGACCAATCCGAACGCCCGGCTACTCCCGAGTGTATTTTACCTGAGACATTAGTGGTCTCCACTCTCAGATGGGAGGTCGAATCAAAGGTCATGAAGGCCTTAGAAGGGGTAACGCCTCCGCCCGATTGCCCACCGAATCGTTTATTTGTGCCGGAGGGGTATCGGTCCGACGTCATCTGGTGGGGTCATTGCTCCAGTGTAGCCTGTCATCCTGGGGTCAATCGCACCAGCTTTTTGGTCAAACAACGATTCTGGTGGCCATTGATGGCTCGTGACATCCACAGTTTTGTTTTGGCTTGCTCGGACTGCGCCACTGGTAAGACTTCCAATCGACCCCCAGATGGGTTACTCCAACCGCTGTCTGTCCCTTCGAGACCCTGGTCCCACATCGCGCTAGATTTTATTACCGCCCTCCCAGGGCAAGACGGTCGTTTTGACTGTCGTGGACCGATTCTCGAAGGCGGCCCATTTTATTCCCTTGCCTAAATTACCCTCCGCCAAGGAGACCGCAGTAACTGTCGTAGATCACATCTTTCGCTTACATGGCCTCCCGACGGACGTGGTCTCCGACAGGGGTCCCCAATTTGTGTCCAAATTTTGGCAAGAGTTTTGTAAATTACTGGGGGCGACTGTCAGTCTTTCTTCGGGTTTTCACCCCCAAAGCAATGGTCAGACCGAGAGAGGATTTGGAGAGAGTGTTGCGATGTCTGGTTTCCAGGAATCCTTCCTCCTGGAGTCAGCAACTCTCTATGGTGGAGTACGCCCACAATTCATTGCCAGTGTCAGCCACGGGCCTCACTCCGTTTGAATGTAGTCTAGGTTACCAGCCACCAGTTTTTGCTAGTACTGAATCCGAGGTCGCGGTCCCCTCCGCTCACGGCTTCGTCCAGAGGTGTATCCACACTTGGAAGAGAGCCCGTGAGACTCTTCTCCAAGTGGGGGCGCGCACCAAGGCTAAAGCCGATCGCCACCGGTCGAAGCCTCCCGTATACGTCGTGGGTCAAAAAGTGTGGCTTTCTACTAAGAACATTCCTCTCCGGTCCGTATCTAATAAACTTGCTCCCAAATTTATCGGCCCATTCCCTGTCACCAAGATCATTAGTCCGGTGGCAGTCCGCCTCAAACTCCCTCCTGCGTACAGGAGAATTCATCCCGCCTTCCATGTGTCTAACATCAAACCTGTGTTTCATTCACAAATTAATCCGCCAGTCCCGGTTCCCCCCCCGCCGCGTCTCGTAGATGGGGAACCAACATATTCGGTTAATCGTATTCTGGACTCGAGAAGGAGGGGACGCGGATTTCAGTACCTGGTGGATTGGGAGGGTTACGGTCCGGAGGAGAGAAGTTGGGTTCCTGCTAGAGACATTCTGGATCACTCCCTTATCGATGATTACAATCGACAGGTAAGGCCATCGGGGAACGCCAGGAGGCGTTCCTAGGGGAGAGGGTACTGTCACGGTTTATGAACTCACTGTCTCTCTCTCGTCTCGCGTGCGGTTGTTGTTGTGTGTGTGTGTGTGTGTGTCTGTGGGTGTGGTCACTGATCACTGCTGATCAGCAGTGCCAGCTGGTTTCAATCCGTTTGTCCCTTTATAAGTTCAGTAACTGGTGTCTCATGTTGTCAGATCGTTGTGGTTTCCCTGGTGTGTTCCTGTGTTCGTGTTGGATCGTGTTTCGTGTTGGATCGTGGATTTCCCTGTGTTCTTCGTCTCATCTGGATCCTTCACCTGCACTGGATTACCAAGCACTTCACTGGGTCTTCATGGGAGATCACCAGCACCAGTCGTCCACCGAGGTTCCTGTGTCACCTTCCACCGAGCGCTGATCGTCTGACCTGCACCTGTGGAGATTACCTGTGTTTTGTGTTTACTGCGTGTCTTTGGACACTTGAATAAAGAGTCTTTGCATTTACATCCGTCTCTGTGATCCGTTACAATTTGTCACTTACGCTACAAGCCCCATATTAGCGATATGTTGGGTCACGCCCCCATCAACAGTGCAAGACATTACGTGCCTGCATTCTGACAGCGCTTAATGGAGACTAGCAGCTAACCACTGGATACCACTGTTACCAACAGGTGAATAAGTTGGTGATACTTGAAAGCATAATTGAAATAAGATCATATAGTTATCTTTTCACTCAGTTTAATGTGTAAGAATGTGTCGACATAGAGGAAGGGTGGAGAGTGAGTTGAGTTGGGCTGCTGCTGTTATTTTTGCAAACTTGTATGATTATCTCTGGCTAGCGAGCTAGTGCTAGGTAGTCAGCTTAAGTAAATTCCAATGTGTCACTTAGGGGTATGCTACACAAGGCACGTAACTGAAGCGTTCCGTTCGCGACGTGTAAAATCCATTTTAGACGAATGGTCTATTTTTTTCGAACTTACGCGCCGTTATCACGTTTGCACTCGCACATTATCTAAGCACCCATCCCAATAACATGGATTATCAACAGTGGCGCAAAAAGTGGGTATGCGCTATATGTGACGTTCTTGCGCCAAAGCGATGGTTAAAAAAAAAATCTAATTTACCTTATATAGGTTATATAAATTTATATAAAAGTTATAGCCTATAAGTTAAATATAAAAAAATATATAAATTCTAGAGCACTAACAAGCTAGCGTAGGCGCCGAAATATGCATAGATTTGCTACCAAACTTGGAGGCTTGCAATATTAATGTTAACAGACTGGCAAGTGTTTAATAATATTACAAATATAATGCAAATATAAGGTAGCATGCACAATAAATGACTAGAAGCTGGAAAACATTACTTATGCCATAAGGCTGGTTTATCATGGAAACAAATAGATTTTATTTTAACATTAGCTGTTCATGTTATCTGTGCTGTCAGACATACAGGCTGTAGTTACATCTGCTGGGTGACATGGAAGCTGTAATTAGGGTCCCGCGCCGCCAAAATTGTTGCTGCATACCCCTCTAACACTGGGTAGTTACGCCCCTGATTATCAATAAGACTTAGTGTCCATAAGGAAGTTCAATCCATTGTTTATGGCCTGACGAGCCGCGGGAAAACCGCTACTCTGAGTGATGCGTGAGTTTTAAAATAGAGGTTTTTGACAATCAAGTGCCACCCCAAATAAAAGACTGGCCCAAGCTGCCCCCCCCAGAAATAATGTCCTGGCTACGCCCCTGAGGCCTACAATTTGAAATATAGGCTATTGTTGTCGTCTCTATTCTTAACTTTTCATTCTATTTTTCTGTCCTAAAAAATGTTCTATTCTTTTTACCATATTTGTAGTATTTCATCCTTACTGTTAATTGACATTAACCCCACTTACATTTCAAAATGCGGCAATTGCTGCTGTTTTGCACAATATCCCTTTGCGCCACCTGGCGGTCATTTCATGAATGACTTTGAAATGCGACTGGTTTATTTTTGCCGCAGTGGTTTTGCCACGGCTGCTGGCACAGCAGTAATAGGCAATCTGGTTGGCTACCTACTGTACCTACATTTCATACACAATGGTAATTCAAAGTGCTTTACATAGAATAAAATAAAATAATCAAAAGAAATCAGAATAATTAAAACAGTTTAGAATAAAAAAATAAAATAAAATACAGTACAAACAGTCGGACGAACAGTGGTACAGTGCTCATTCAGTAAATGCACAGCTAAACAGATGTGTTTGAGTCTGGATTTGAATGTGCTTACTGTAGGAGCACATCTGATCTCTTCTGGAAGCTGGTTCCAGCTGCGGCTGGCATAGTAACTAAAAGCGGACTCGCCATGCTTAGAGTGAACCCTTGGTATTTCTAGCTGATGTGATCCTAATGATCTGAGTGATCTGTTGGGTTTATATTCAGTGAGCATATCTGCAATGTATTGAGGTCCTTGGCCATTGAATGATTTATATACCAGTAATAATACTTTAAAATCAATCCTATATGTAACTGGCACCCAGTGTAAAGACCTGAGGACTGGTGTGATGTGTTCATAATTTCTGGTTCTGCTCAGAATTCTGGCGGCAGCATTCTGTATGAGCTGCAACTGTCTTATGGTCTTTTTGGGAAGGCCAGTGAGGAGTCCATTACAATAATCCACCCTACTGGTGATGAAAGCATGCACAAGTTTCTCTAAGTCTTGACTGGAAACAAAGCATCTAATTCTTTCTATATTTTTCAGGTGATAGTATGCCGATTTAGTTATTGCTTTGACATGACTACTAAAACCAAACTCTGACTCCAGAGACACACCAATATTCCTGACTTGATTTTTAGTTGTTTAACCCCCATAGTGAAGGTATGCGTTCACCTTGAGAACTTCATCTTTATTTCCAAACGCAATGACTTCAGTTTTGTCTTTGTTTAACTGAAGAAAGTTTTAGCACATCCAATTGTTTACTTCATCAATGCATTGGCACAGGGAGTCAATGGGGCTGTAATCGTTAGGCGATAGGGCTAAGTAGAGCTGTGCATCTTCTGCATAGCTGTGGTAAGCTATTTGGTTCTTTCTCATTATTTGGCTCAGTGGGAGCATGTACAGGTTGAATAGGAGTGGCGCAAGAATTGAGCCTTGAGGGACTCCGCATGTCATGGATGTCCACTCAGACTTATGGTCTCCTATACTCACATAATAACCTCTCCCTACCAAGTATGACCTGAACCATTTTAGGACTATCCCAGAAAGCCCCACTCAGTTTTCCAGCCTGTCAAGAAGTATGCTATGATCAACAGTGTCAAATGCAGCACTGAGGTCGAGTAGTACCAGCACTGATAATTTACCTGTATCAGTATTTAAGCGAATATTGTTTATTATTTTTATGAGTGCTGTCTCTGTGCGGTGATGTGGTCGGAAACCAGATTGAAAATTGTCAAAGTATCCATTTGAGCTCAAGAATTTGTTCAGCTGATTGAAGACAACTTTTTCAATGATCTTGCCTATGAAAGGAAGATTTACGATCGGTCTATAGTTGTTTAATAAGGTCTTATCCAGATTGCTCTTTTTCAGGAGGGGCTTGACAACTGCAGTTTTCAGGGAGTTCGGAAAACTCCCAGAGAGAAGTGAGGCATTTACCACTTCTAGGAGATCTGCTTCTAAGCTGTGTAACACATTTTTGAAAAAAGATGTGGGAAGTGCGTCAAGGGCGCAAGTTGATGTTTTAAGGTGCTGTACGGTTTCTTCCAAAATTTTGCCATCAATTTCTTTGAAATCAGACAATCAGACTACTTTCTCAGGCTGTTGTCTGATCTGCCAGACCCCAGCGCAACTCAAGGATGATCTGATCACCTTTCTGATATTATTGATTTTCTCAGAGAAGAAAGAAGCAAACTCACTGCACTTGCTCTCTGAGAGCATTTCACTGGGAATCTGGCTTGGGGGGTTTGTCAGTCTCTCTACAGTAGCAAAAATAGTGTGTGTGTTGTTTATGTTGCTGTTTATAATATTTGAGAATAAAGTCTGTCTAGCTTTGCCTAGTTCCTTATTGAAAGCATGGATGCTGTCTTTGTAGATGTTATAATGGACTACAAGTTTTGTCTTCCGCCACATGCGCTCTGCTTTTCTGCATTGTCTTTCATATTTTGCACTGCTGTTGAGTTTCTCCAAGGTGCTTTTTGTCTGCCACTCTTCTTCCTGACTTTCACAGTCTTCTTCCTGACTTTCACTTTCATTAGAGTCCATATTAAAGAAACCGCTGTCTGCCGCCCCTCCACGTCTACAGCGCATGTGTCTACAGCTGCAGAAATACGACTTCATGTTGATCTACAGACCAGGTAAAGAAATACCTGTTGCTGACACATTGTCCAGAAAATCTGTGGCCTACCATGACACATCACTAAATTAAGGAATGGAAGCACAGGTCCACACCGTAATCAGCAACTTACCTGTAACGGACGACAAACTCACAGAGCTCAGTGAGGCAACAAAGCAAAACTCCCAGATCACGGCCTTAAGGCGCATAATCCACACAGGATGGTCGGAGACACGACGGAGCTGTCCACCGCTGGTACTGGAATATTGGAATCACAGAGATGAGATCTCTTTTGCCGATGGCATCTTACTAAAGGGGGAAAAAATCATTGTACCATTGTCACGTGGAGACAGGTAAGTCCTCCGAGCCTGGTCCCTGTCCTCCACCTCGCTGCCCCCCCCCCCCCCCCCCCCCGGGTATGTCTGTGGTACCTCTGGTTCCCTGGCCCGGTTCGTAGAAGCCTGGAAAGTGCTTCCAAACCGGTCCTCCGTACCGTCAGACTCGGCTGTACAATTCAGTTCGCCCGGCGTCCGCCCATGTTCAGCGCTATTCGTTACACTTCGGTGTTGAGCGAATGTGCCCTGTCATGCGCGCGGACATCGCACTCCTACTGGCGAAGGATGTGATTGAACTGGTTCCTCCAGCCGATATAAAGACCAGCTTCTATAGCTCGTACTTCGTTGTACCCAAGAAAGGTGGTGGGTTATGGCCAACCTCGGACCTGCGACTCTTGATTCAGGCCCTGTAAAAGCCTCCGTTCAAGTTGCTAACGCAGAGATGCATTTTCAAATGCTCCGTCCCCCGGACGCGTACTTCAGATCTCTATCATCCGCAACGCAGGCCATCCTGTGTTTTTGCGTTTGAGGGTTCGAAGTCTCAGTACAAATCCTACCCTTCAAGTGCTACATAGCCAGTTGGGTCTTCAGGTCAACTGGGAAAAGAGTAAACTCGCCCACGGGCTGAGGATCTCTTTTTCCGGTAAGGGGCTGGACTCGGTCTAACACGCCTCACAGCAAGAACGTGTCTGGTTGGTGCTTTCAGAAGTGATAAAGGGTCCCACTGAAACCTTTTCAGAGGCTCTGGGGCAGCCGCAGCAACAATGGCTTCCTCCATATGATGACCGCTTCAGCAGTGGCTTCACGGCCGAGTCCCGAAGTTGTCAATCACCTGGACTGCCGACAAACCCTCAGCTTGTGATCAGACCCTTGTTTCTCCGGGCCAGCTGCCCCTAGAACAAGTGTCCACCAAACACCGGCTGAGGGGCCATGTACAAAGGGCATGCATTAACGTGGGTCTGGGCGGGCCTCCATGCATTGGCATCAACGCCCAGTCCATATGTGTATCCTCCACATGCTACCTCCCTTCGGCAGAATGTGGCTTCCACAGCGTATTCCTTTCCAAAGAAAGGGAACGCTTTCCCAGTGTTCTTGTGGAACAGCAGTGACTTCCCTGGCCTAAGCCCTATCCCGTCTCCGCCTTAACCCTCTGGGGACTAAGCCCTTTTTGGTCTGTTTTCTCTATTTTTACATTTGGGCTTATAAACCATATGTAATGGAGATGGAACACTATGTGTTTGGTATCTATGGATCCAGAAGACCCTAACCTAACAAAATCATCCATGTAATGTGTTTATAAAGGAAGTATGAGTGAAAAATGTACAATAAACTAGAGAATTTCAAAAACGGAAATTCGATTTTTGTCATTTATTTCTGAAAATCACACATCACACAACAATAGTGAACAGTTTTTGAACAAAAAATATATTTGTCAAAGCCTTTGCTTGACAGACGTGTAATTGTTAAATAAAATGTGTAAAGAACAATGAAAAATGTAACTTTATTTACAAATAGTCCCAGGCGTTTTTCTTAGGAATGCTTAGAATTTTCTAAGCAATGCTTTCTCCTCGTCACTCTCCAGTAATTGTTCCAGAGCTTGTTCCACCGTAAATCGGTAAAAAAGTACTGCTTGCCACCATAAAAGTGCTAAAACAATAAATAATGCTATAATTATATATATATATATATATATATATATAATAATTGTTCTGTCTCTCTCTCATATAAATCTCTGCGCGCTCTCGCTCCGTAAGCCTCCGTTCGCTCTCTGTCGTCTCCTCCACTCGACGCTGTTTGCGTCATATCCCTTACTATATAGTACCACCCCTTGCAAGGCTACAGAGTCCTCTGATTTTCTAGAATACGTCATGGTATCCTTCCTCTGATTGGGTAAGAAAAATATTCCTCCATTGGCAATTTTTCCATTGGTTGTTGCTCTTGAATCTGCCAAACAACATCGATTTCATTGACCTTTTACGTAGTGGTATTGCGCAACAAGGAAGTGTGCGTATATACAAGCCGGCTAAGTTATCACTGTTTTCAGCGAAATCTGAGGAAGACAGCAAAAAAGACCGCACCTCTCTATCATTAATAGTTTTTAAGATAATTACACATTTGTAAAAGTATGCCATTTTGGGCGGTACCGCCCAATCCGTCCCCAGAGGGTTAATAATGTGGGGGGATCAGAAGGCTTTTGCCTAGACAGTGGAAGGTGGCAGCACTAGTGACGTTTTAATTGGGATCCCAATCAGTCGACATGTCGACTACGTCGAACTATTAGGGTAATAGCATATACGGTAATACTACGTTAGTCCCGTCGCCACTATTGCGCCTCGGGGCAGAGTGTGAGATGCAGATCTCTAACGCCAATGTGCTTTGGCTCGTTTTAACAGTACTCGAAGATAACAGGCTCCCTAAAGCGTGATCCCAATCAGTCAACACGTCGACTTCGTCTCCGTTCCCTCCTTCAGGGAACGAGGGTTACATACGTAACCGAGACGTTCTTCAGTATGTTTAGCCTTTTGAGCAGGTACTTGTCACAACAAACAATATAATTCATTCAAACATGCCTTAAACATGTCTCAGAGACTGATGATTAATCATAACTCAGATGTAATGTAAGAAATGTATGTAGACATACATTTACTACTAATGCAAAGACCTCCAAATGCAAAAAAGTGAGCTGTGTAGGAGGCTGCAGAGCTTCATCACTTCCATATTACATCCTGATGACATCAATATGTTCACTAGGATTAATGATAGCAAAAATTTAGATTTACTACTGAGTTCACCCTCTCTGATAGCTTGATGGCTGGAACTCTCTGCAGATACACAACATGTCCCGAAGAAGCCATTTAGTGCATAATGACTTGTGTTCGTAGCATTTTCAGACGTCATGTTAATATATTTTTAACATCACCATCATCAGTTTCTGAAAGAAGTAAAAAATACTAATGTTCTCAGAACTTGAGCAGTAAACACATCTAACAGAAAGTTAGAAACCCTTTTATTGTGGAATTTAAATGACGATGTCAACATTATTCTAATCGTGCATAACTTACTTTTGGTGAGACTTTTGACTTTCCACAAGCATGCTGTGACCGAGAACAGAATGCACTGCAAGACACTACAAAGATACAAACTTAAACTATTACTATTTTTTATTAAGAAATTAATCATTTTATTCAGCACAGATACTTTCAATTAATCAAATGCCACAATAAAGCCATTTATAATGTTACAACATATTTCTAAATAAAATAAACACTGTTGTTCATTGATAATAATTTCAACATTGACAATAATAAGAAATGTTTCTTGAGCAGTAAATCACCATATTAGAATGATTTCTTAAGGATCATGTGTCACTGAAGACTGGAGTAAAGATGCTTAAAATTCAGCTTTGCATCATATTTAGGGGCACGTAAATCAGATATAACCCCAAAAGCAAAGCAGAAAACGCAAGTATGTCCAAGGTTATCTCATTTACTTGCTCCTGAGAATCTCAGACAAAACTCTTGAGTATGTCTCAGCGATTCAAAGCCAAGAACCCTGCTCACTTTGCCAAACCCAAGTAGCTAGTTCTTCTTTGGAAGCATTCGTTGTAGGAGCCTGGAAACACGAATGATGGCATTGCGAAGCAGCCAGACATGTTGAGAAAGTTTGGGCCATTTTATTTCATAATATGCATCAGACTGTCCTCAGTTCATCCTATAAAACTTTCACATCATGAAGCCGTGAGTTAGTCTCAGGGTGGGTTACTAATAATGATATGCTGGCGAGCCAAGGCTGCACATGGGCCAGCTGGAACAAACTCATAAATCAGACTAGGTCAACACGGATGTGCTGTTTGCCAAAGATCTCCTCGCACTAAATATATGCAGACATCTTATGAGGCTGTAACTTACTGGAGTCACTCGAAACCCTCCGGATTGCCAGTGTGTGCTGCAGACCGAGGTCTGGAGATGAATACATACGTCATTCTATACCTAAATCAAAAATGAAAAGTCCATCAAATACTACTCTATTGTTGTTGCAAACTTTTCTTTGTCCTTTAGAATGGCAGTAACAGGCTTTTGTTTAATTTAATTTACATTACAATATTTTTGCTCCTGCATTAGTTGATGTTTTGCTAGTTTGTCAGATATAAGACAACATTCAGTAAAACATATTTTCAGATAGAAGAAACGCTATATAATGAATTCAAACTGATTTATCAGGTAACAATTTCAAACCCACATTTAGTTTGCTCAACTCTGACAGGAAGAAAAATAACAGAAAATCTGAATGTTATGTAACCTCAGTAAGTGTAAGATATTTAGACAGCAATTAGGTCTGACAGACGGCTGCCAGGGAGATTGTTTCCACTATGCAGTGATTTCATGTCCTGATTCAGAGTAGATTCAATAATAAATACAAAAATGCTGTTGGGCTGCAGTTTGCTAAGCTTCTTACTTGTTTAACATGTCACTCATGTCAATGGATTGTCTGTGGGGCAGCCAAGGTCACACAGTTCACAGCAATGAACATATCAGCTATGCTGGTCTGGAAAACTAATGAACAATGATGACGGCCTGTCCAATTTATGGAATAAAATGAGAGGAAATGCACAGAAAGTGACCCAATAAATTTTTTGCGTGAATTTTTACATTTATATTTATATTGTAATGTTGCACTTGTAATTTTAGTAATGTTTAGATTTTTAATAAAACAAATAATAATAATAGTATTGATAATGTCTGTAATACCTTCTCCTTATTATCTTACTGTGACTGGATGGTAGGGTATAGTTTAGAATTTGTATTTCTACATATCTTTTTTTTTTTAATTTGTATTTTTCTATTTAGTTTAGTTTTCTTTTGATTTTGGTATATATGGTAACACTTTACGGTTCAATTCTCACTATTAACTTGCTTATTAGCATGCATATTACTAGGATATTGGCTGTTTATTAGTTCTTATAAAGGACATATTAATGCTTTATTCTGCATGACCACTATGGTCGGTGGCTATGAGAGTATCATGAGAGCGGAGCGCCCTACTGGCGAAGGGTACGATCGAGACTGTCCCTCCAGCCGAAATGAGGTCCGGGTTTTACACCCCCTACCTCATTGTCCCGGAGAAATCTGGTGGGTTACGGCCAATCCTGGACCTGCGCATCTGAACCGCCCCCTTCACAGGCTGCTGTTCAAGATGCTCCTGGCCAAACGCATTTCCGAATGTGTGCGGCCACAGGATTGGTTTGCAGCGATCGACCTGACGGACGCCTACTTTTATGTCTCCGTTCTCCTTCGACTCAGACCCTACCTACGGTTTGCTGTCAGGGGGCGCGCATATCAGTACGTTGTTCTCCCATTCGGGCTAGCCCTGTCTCCTCACGCCTTCACAAAGGTTGTCGAGGCAGCCCTTGTTCCTCCATGGGAACACGGGGTTTGCATCCTGAATTATCTCGGCGACTGGCTATCCTAGCTCACTCTCGAGACCAGGTTTGCGAACACAGGGACCCAGTGCTCCGGCACCTAGCTCGTCTGGGCCTTCGGGTCAACTGGAAAAAGAGTAAACTTTACCCCGTGCAGAGGATCTCTTTTCTCGGTTTTGACTTGGTCGCCTTCTCCACTCAGCCACTGCTGACTTGCCTGAGACAATCAAGCGCAAGAGTGCGGTTCCACTGAAGTTTTTTCAGAGGCTCCTGGGGCATATGGCGTCCGTAGCCGCAACATCGCCGCTCGGATTGCTCATGTGAGACCGCTTCAGCTTTGGCTTCGCGACCGAGTCCCGAGGTGGGCATGTGCTCCGAGTACCAGTCACTCCGACCTGCCGTCAGACCTTCAGCCCGTGGTCGAACGTCAGTTTCTACGGGCTTCTGCTCCTGGGACGAGCTTCTGCTCAAGGTCAACGCGTACTAGCCCACTCTGACATTACCATGTCAGTAGCGTACATCTACCATCAAGGTGGTCTGCGCTCCCACCGTATGTCGCAACTCGCCCGCCACCTCCTCTTATGGAGTCAGAAGCATCTGAGGTCGCTTCGAGCCATTATTCCTGGAGCCCTGAACTGTGCAGCCTACAAGCTCCCACGGCTTCAGCCCCTCCCTGGAGAATGGTGACTCCATCCCCAGTCGGTTCAGCTGGTTTGGGACCAGTTCGGGGACGCACAGGTATATCTGTTTGCCTCCCACGATTCGACCCATTGCGCTCTGTTTTGCTCCCTGTCCGAGGGCACACTCGGCACGGACGAACTGGCGCACAGCTGGCAGCGGGGCCCCGCAAGTATGCGTTTTCCCCCAGTGAGCTGTCTTGCACAGACCTGTGCGAGATCAGGTAGGAAGAGGAGCAGGTCATTCTGGTCGCACCGCACTGGCCCACCTGGACCTGGTTCTCCGAACTAGTACTCCTCGCGACAGCACCTCCCTGGCCAATTCCTCTGAGGAAGGGCCTCCTTTTTCAGGGACGGGGCACCCTATGGCACTCTCGTCCCGATCTTGGAACCTCCACGTGTGGTGACGGGACGAGGCAGGTTTGAGTACCCTACCACCAGCGGTGGTGACTACCATCACCTCCGCTAGAGCATCGCCCGTGAGACATGCCTATGCGTTGATGTGGAACCTCTTCGTCAACTCGTGCTCTTCACACTGAGAAGACCCCCGGAGATGTTCGATCAGTGTCGTGCTTTCCTTCCTTCAAGAAGGGTTGGAGCGAAGGATGTCTCCCTCCACCCTCAAAGTATACGTTGCCCCCATTGCCGCACACCATGATAGGGTAGAAGGTAAGTCTGTTGGGAAGCACGACCTGATTGTCAGGTTCCTGAGAGGAGCGAGCTGACTGAATCCTCCTCGCCCTCCTCTCGTTCCCTCTTGGGACCTCTCAGTGGTTCTAACTGCCCTGCAGAGTGCTCCCTTTGAGCCTTTTCAATCAGTGGAGCTTAAGTTCCTGTCAATGAAGACAGCGCTCCTAATTGCATTGGCCTCCATCAAGAGGGTAGGCGACCTGCACGCATTCTCCATTGACAAAGCTTGCCTGGAATTCGGGCCGGCCTACTCTCACGTGATCCTGAGACCCCGGCCTGGATATGTGCCCAAGGTTCCTACCACTCCCTTCCGGGACCAGGTGGTGAACCTGCAAGCACTGCCCCTGGAGGAGGCAGACCCAGCCTTGGCACTGCTCTGTCCAGTACGTGCTCTCCGCGCCTATGTAGACAGAACGCAGTGTTTCAGGACCTCAGACCAGCTCTTTGTCTGTTATGGTGGGAAGCTGAAGGGAAAGGCTCTCTCCAAGCAAAGGTTGTCTCACTGGATAGTGGACACCATTGCTTTGGCATACCAGCAGCAAGGTCGACCATGCCCCCTTTGTGTGACTGCCCACTCCACCCGGAGTGTGGCGTCCTCTTGGGCTCTAGCGCATGGCGCCTCGCTAACAGACATTTGCAGAGCTGCAGCCTGGGCGACAGCTGACACATTCGCCAGATTCTACAATCTCTGAGTGGAGCCAGTGTCCTCTCTGTACTCGCTTCAACCAGCTAGTACTGGACGCGCTCAGGTGTCTTCTCTTGCTCACCATTCCACTCCTCGGACTGGATACGTGCGATATTCTCCTAAGGTGAGCTTCCCCGAAAGCCCTGAGTTCCTCCAGCACTCCTGACGTCGGTGCCAGTGTCTATTGCCTGCACGTCGGTTAGGTGCCTCCCGTGTGCATGGTCCCTCCCCTGAGCGACATGTGTATTTCCACTGTAAGCCTCTCTGAGCATGTGTCTTTCCCTTGGCAAGCCACCTTGCCACCCCTGGGGTTGAAATATTCCACCTGCGGCTGGACACCCCAGAGTTTTCCATATGCATCCGTCTGGGTCATATGTTTTCTCTAAGTCCCCCCCCCTCTGGGTTGGGAATACTTGCATATTTCCTCTAAAGCTATGGGATATGCTCCCCAGTGTACCTTGGTATTCCTGTGCTAAATAGGAGTCCATCGTCCGTGCCAGTCTCACGACAGGTATCTCAGGTTTACGCAGAGCACTGGAAGACAGCCGAGAAGGTGGTGTGATTAGACTGGTAACCCTATTCGTCGTCATCCGACGTAACTCGGAGCGACAACGAAAGGGAACGTCTCGGGTCCTTTTATACCCACGAGGCAAGGCGGAGATACGCTATGCAAATTCTGCAGACCCATGGCATTTCTTTGCCATTGGCTCGTTTTGTATACTCGAAGTCGATAGGCTTTCTAAGCGAAACCCCATTTGTCGTCATCCGACGTAACGTCTCCGTTCCCTACTGAGGGAACGAGGGTTACATACGTAACCGAGATGTTTTATAAATGGGGGTAAATCTTTGAAGGATGAACAAATAATGTTTTGGTCATTACATTAAAAATAACATTTAAATATGATCATATTTCAGTTTTGAAGTGCTGGAAAAAGATGTGTGATGTACTTGAAAGCATTTTACTATTTCTGCCAAACTTTCATGGTTACAGTGAGTGTTACTACATTAAATCCATGGTGAATGTTGCTGATCTGTGGACTTAAAACTTCATACAAAAAATCATAATTATCTCATTTCTGTTGGTTGATTTATTTATTTATTTGTAATTTGTGGTAATTTAAAATATTTAACAACGTTAATGTAACGTCATCAGCTGGAGTGCCCTTTAGAGCCACCAGAGGGCACTCCACTTCAGTTTTTTGTTTTTCCCTCACAACTACATTTCCCATACTCACTGCCCTGACTCATCATCACTGATCACATTCACCTGTTTGTCACCTTGTTTAGCTCAACCCTTATAAGCCTGGTTCCCTTTCGTTGTCACTCCGAGTTACGTCGGATGACGACGAATGGGGTTTCGCTTAGAAAGCCTATCAGCTTCGAGTATTACAAAACGAGCCTATGGCAAAGAAATGCCATGGGTCTGCGGAATTTGCATGACGTAACTCCGTCCCACCTCGTGGGTATAAAAGGAGGAAGTCCGCAACAGCAGTTTATGTTTTCGCTTCGGAGCCAAGTTTATTCTTCTCTCCACAAGCCATCTCTGAATTGTCAGCTTCACGAACGAGTGCCTCAAGTGTTGGTGTGATGGCGATCTACGGCGAGAGCGTGCTTCCTGCTGATCTGCTGCAGTGATTTGCCAGTCGGCGCGTTTCTCCCCGGGCGCTTCAACACTTGAGTTTTCTCACTAAAAGAGCTTACACGCGGCACGTCTTTTTAAAGATGCCTCGCCCGTGTACTTCTGGTTGCGGCAGATTGGTATCGGACTCTGATGGGCACGAGCGTTGCATAGTATGTTTGGGCATTGATCATGCTAGAGCAGCGCTCGTGGATGACTCATGTTTTCTCTGTGGGAACATGACCATCGCGTCATTACGGTCGAGACTCGGTGAACTCGCAAGAGTGAGAGTCCCCTCATCCACCCCCCGCCCTGCGGCTGGTGGCCAGGGTGACCTGAGGGTGACGGTCTGGAACAAGGCGCCGACTATGTGTCCGCGACCCCAGCCCCCCTCTTCAATGACGGTGCTCGCTAGTGAACTGCCGATTCCCGCGGGTCTACCCTCTGGTGGCCCGCGTGTTTCGGTTGAAGCTACAGAGGATGATGCCATGTCTGTTGCTGCATCACTAGGTGGGTTTGATTCTTCTGGAAGTGAGGGCTCGTCACAGCTGCCACCTTCCGGTGTGCATACGGCTGTGCTCGAGTCTGATCCGGAGATGACGGCCATGCTTTCCCAGGCAGCCGCGAGCATCGGGCTTGAGTGGAGGCCTCCACCCTGTCCTGAGCGCTCGCGGCTGGACGATTGGTTTTTGGGTAAGGCCGCCGACCCTCGTCCTCGGCAAACCCCAATACCTTTCTTCCCGGATGTGCATGATGAGATCTCGAAGTCCTGGAAGACCCCGTTGTCTTCCCGTGACCGCTCGTTGGTCTCATCCGCCTTTCCTCCCCTCGATGATGCAGCCGCCCGTGGGTACACTGGGCTCCCCCCGGTTGAACGCTCTGTTGCCATGCAACTATGTCCTCAGAGTGCTTCTTCTCGTGGCGAGCCTAAGCACCCATCCAAAGCCTGTAGATTTTCGTCGACCTTAGTGGCGAAGTCTTACAGAGCGGCGGGACAGGCGGCTGCGTCACTGCATGCTATGGCCACTCTGCAGGTCTACCAGGCCCAGATGCTCAGAGACATGCACGAGGGTAGGACAGACCCAGGGCTCTTCAATGAGCTGCGCGCCGCGACCGACCTTGCTCTCCGGGCGACGAAGGTTACCGCGCGCTCCCTCGGTCTGGTGATGTCCACAGCCGTGGTCCAGGAGAGACATCTCTGGCTGAACCTGGCTGACATGCGGCACGCGGAGCGGACCCGTCTGCTTAACGCCCCCTTGTCCCAGGCCGGCCTCTTCGGCGGTGCGGTTGAAGACTTTGCCCAACAGTTTTCAACCGCCCAGAAACAGACCGAGGCCATAAAACACATTCTGCCCCGCCGGCCAGCTGCTGCCTCCACCCAGCCGACCGGGCAGACGCCTCGTCCTGTTTCCCGCCGAGGGCGCCCTCCTGCGGCTCCCGCCCCTCCCGCCCGGCCCACGCAGCAGCCTCCACCCCGGGCCGGTCGCGGAGGAAGCCGTAAGAAGGCGCCACAGCCCTCTCCCGCCCCGCCCCCCGCTAAACGCCGGGCCAAACGGCGCTCCTGAGACGGGCTGCTCAGGGAAGATGGTCGTTTTTCAGGAGATGGTAGCAGGACCACTCCTTCCCCCGGTGGATCGCACGCACCATCAGGCTCGGCTATGCGATTCAGTTCGCACGGTCTCCTCCCCGCTTCAGGGGAGTCCGCTCCACTTTGGTCGGTGGCAATGCCCCTATCATGAGAGCAGAGATTGCCACCCTGCTGGCGAAGGGTGCAATCGAGACTGTCCCTCCAGCCGAGATGAGGTCCGGGTTCTACAGCCCCTACTTCATTGTCCCCAAGAAAACCGGTGGGTTACGGCCAATCATGGACTTGCGCGTGCTGAACCGCTCCCTTCACAGGCTGCCGTTCAAGATGCTCTCCGCCAAACGCGTTCTCGAATGCGTGCGGCCCCAGGATTGGTTTGCAGCGATCGACCTGAAGGACGCCTACTTTCATGTCTCCATTCTTCCTCGACACAGACCGTTCCTACGGTTTGCTTTCGAGGGGCAGGCATACCAGTACGCGGTTCTCCCTTTCGGGCTAGCCCTGTCTCCTCGCACCTTCACGAAGGTCGTCGAGGCTGCCCTTGTTCCCCTTCGGGAACACGGGGTTCGCATCCTGAGTTATATCGACGACTGGCTGATCCTAGCTCACTCTCGAGATCAGGTTTGCGAACACAGGGACCTAGTGCTCCGGCACCTAGCTCGTCTGGGCCTTCGGGTCAACTGGGAGAAGAGCAAACTTTGCCCCGTGCAGAGGATCTCTTTTCTCGGTATGGACATCGACTCGGTCGCCATGTCCGCGCAGCTTACGAGCGAGCGCGCGCAGTCACTGCTGACTTGCCTGAGACATCTCAGGAGCAAGAATGCGGTTCCACTGAAACATTTTCAGAGGCTCCTGGGGCATATGGCATCTGCAGCCGCGGTCACGCCGCTTGGATTGCTTCATATGAGACCGCTTCAGCTTTGGCTTCGCGACCGAGTCCCGAGGTGGGCATGGCATCAAGGCACGCTCCGGGTACCAGTTACTCCGACCTGCCGTCAGTTCCTCACCCCGTGGTCGAACCTCAGTTTTCTCAGGGCGGGTGTCCCCCTGGATGTTCATGCCCTTCCCGGCATGTTGTGGTCTCCACGGATGCCTCCACCACGGGCTGGGGCGCCATGTGCTATGGACATGCTGCTGCGGGCTCCTGGACAGGACCCCAGCGGCTATGGCATGTCAATTGCCTCGAGTTGTTGGCAGTACGCCTTGCCCTGCACCTCTTCCGGGTGTTTTGGGGTCAACACGTACTAGTCCGCTCAGACAATACCGCTACTGTAGCGTACATCAACCATCAAGGTGGTCTACGCTCCCGCCGTATGTCACAACTCGCCCGCCACCTCCTTCTATGGAGTCAGAAGCATCTGAGGTCGCTTCGAGCCATTTTCATTCCCTGAGCCCTGAACTGTGCAGCCGACGAGCTCTCACGGCTTCAGCCCCTCCCTGGAGAATGGCGACTCCATCCCCAGTCGGTTCATCTGATTTGGGACCAGTTCGGGGACGCACAGATAGATCTGTTTGCCTCTCACGACTCGACCCATTGAGGGCACGCTCGGCACGGATGCACTGGCGCACAGCTGGCCGCCGGGCCGCAAATATGCGTTTCCCCCAGTGAGCCTTCTTGCGCAGACCTTGCGCAAGGTCAGGGAGGACGAGGAGCAGGTCATTTTGGTCGCGCCGTATTGGCTGGCCGGACCTGGTTCCCCGAACTTGCACTCCTCGCGACAGCACCTCCCTGGCCCATTCCTCTGAGGAAGGACCTTCTTTCTCAGGGACGGGGCACCCTGTGGCACCCTCGCCCCGATCTCTGGAGCCTCCAAGTGTGGCTCCTGGACGGCTCGAGGTAGGTTTGAGTACCCTTCCACCAGCGGTGGCGGCTACCATCACTTCCGCTAGAGCGTCGTCCACAAGACACGTCTACGCGTTGAAGTGGAACCTCTTCGTCGTCTGGTGCTCTTCTCACCGAGAAGACCCCCGGATATGCTCGATCAGCGTTGTGCTTTCCTTCCTTCAGCAGGGGTTGGAGCGAAGGCTGTCTCCCTCCACCCTTAAGGTCTATGTTGCCGCCATTGCCGCACACCATGACCTAGTCGAAGGTAAGTCAGTAGGGAAGCACGACCTGGTCATCAGGTTCCTGAGAGGAGCGAGGAGACTAAATCCTACTCGCCCTCCTCTCGTTCCCTCTTGGGACCTCTCAGTGGTTCTAACTGCCCTGAAGAGTGCTCCCTTTGAGCCCCTGCAGTCAGTCGAGCTTAAGTTCCTGTCAATGAAGACAGCGCTCCTGGTTGCACTGGCCTCCATCAAGAGGGTAGGGGACCTGCACGCATTCTCCGTCGACGAAGCGTGCCTGGAATTCGGACCGGCTTTCTCTCACGTGATCCTGAGACCCCGGCCCGGATATGTGCCCAAGGTTCCTACCACTCCCTTTCGGGACCAGGTGGTGAACCTGCAAGCGCTGCCCCCGGAGGAGGCAGACCCAGCCTTGGCACTGCTCTGTCCAGTACGCGCTCTTCGCGCCTATGTAGACAGGACGCGGTGTTTCAGGACCTCAGACCAGCTCTTTGTCTGTTATGGTGGGAAGCTGAAGGGAAAGGCTCTCTCCAAGCAAAGGTTGTCTCACTGGATAGTGGACGCCATTGCCTTGGCTTACCAGCAGCAAGGTCGACCGTGCCCCCTTGGTGTGACGGCCCACTCCACCCGGAGTGTGGCATCCTCTTGGGCTCTAGCGCATGGCGCCTCGCTAACAGACATCTGCAGAGCTGCAGGCTGGGCGACACCTAACACATTCGCCAGATTCTATAATCTCCGAGTGGAGCCAGTGTCCTCTCATGTACTCGCTTCAACTAGCTAGTACCGGACCCGCTCAGGTGTCTTCGCTTGCTCCCCATTCCACTCCACGGACTGGATACGTGCGATATTCTCCTCAGGTGAGCTTCCCCGAAAGCCCTGAGTTCCTCCAGCACTCCTGACGTCGGCGCCAGTGTCTATTGCCTGCGCGTCGGCTAGGTGCCTCCCGTGTGCATGGTCCCTCCCCTGAGCGACCCCCACATGTGTATTTCCACTGTAAGCCTCTCTGAGCATGTGTCTTTCCCTTGGCAAGCCACCTTGCCACCCCTGGGGTTGAAATATTCCACCTGCGGCTGGACACCCCAGTGTTCTCCATATGTTTCCTTCGGGTCATATGTGTATTCTCTAAGTCCCCCCCCTCTGGGTTGGCATTAATTGCATACTTCCCCTAGCTTGGGATATGCTTCCCAGTGTACCTTGGTATTCCTGTGTTAAATGGAGTCCTTCGTCCAGTCTATGACAGGGATCTCGATTTACGCAGGGCACTGGAAGACAGCTGAGAAGGTGGCGTGATTAGACTGGTAACCCCATTCGTCGTCATCCGACGTAACTCGGAGTGACAACGAAAGGGAACGTCTCGGTTACGTTTGTAACCCTCGTTCCCTGAGTAGGGAACGGAGACGTTACGTCTGCCTGCCACTTTCCGCTGTACCGCGGGGATCGCCTGAGCTCAGTCTTGGCTCCTCAGCGAAGAAACATAAACTGCTGTTGCGGACTTCCTCCTTTTATACCCACGAGGTGGGGCGGAGTTACGTCATGCAAATTCCGCAGACCCATGGCATTTCTTTGCCATAGGCTCGTTTTGTAATACTCGAAGCTGATAGGCTTTCTAAGCGAAACCCCATTCATCGTCATCCGACGTAACGTCTCCGTTCCCTACTCAGGGAACGAGGGTTACATACGTAACCGAGACGTTTTCACATTCAATCACTGCGTAGTTTTGTATGTTGTTGCACTGGATCTCTGAGCATTTCTTTGGTTCCCTGTATTTTATTTTTTTACTCTCTGCCTGCCTCTGAATTACCTGTTTGCCTTGATCCCAACCTTGTGTGTTTGTTTGTTTGCTTGGACTGCCTACCTGGATTTTGACCTGTTGCCTGTTCATTTGATTACGTGTCTGGATTACCCCATCTTATTAAAAGCTGCATTTGGTTCTAAACTTTCTTGTCTCAGAGCAGTTCTTGACAGTTAAGTTCCTCAGCACAGGTAATATTATTATCTCATTATTTAGTAGCTCTTGTAATGCAGGCCTGTAAAGGTTTTAAGTTTTGTAATATATATAATGTTTTATAAAGCAAAAAAATGTTTTTAGTTTTTGAGTTGAAAATATATTTGTATTTTATTTTCCCCTCCAGTTATTTTTTAATTAGTCAAGTCACCTTTATTTATTTAGCGCTTTTTACAATACAGATTGTCTCAAAGCTGCTTAACATTGATAACAGAAAAAAAATGCACCGACGTTTGTTTTGGCTGCACAGCAGTTTTAGAAGAAAATAGTGCCATTGTCCAGCTTAAGTAAGTTCAGTGTTGATTCAGTTTCATTGTAAAAATCATTAGTATCAATGTAGTTCATTATACAGCAGCTCTGGAGGAAACAGGGATGTCATCGTCTAACTCAGTTCTCACACAATGCAGGCAGATCAATAATATTGTTGAATATGAAATGTCCCCCGACAGTGGCAAGGAAGCCAAGCTTCATTTGGTGACAGAATGGAGAAAAAAAATAAAAGAAAGAAAAAAAAACGGGAAAAAACAAACTCAGTCAGGAGGCCAGTTCTCCTCTGGCCAACAAACGTATGTGTGTGTCTCACAATTATAATGGTCTAAAGATGAAGATAAGTCAAACGGTTCCAATAGAAATGTATTTAATAAAGAAATGAATGCAGGTAATCCACAACGTAACAGCATGTCTACACACAAACAATAACCGAAAATGAACTGAGGAATCCAAGGAACTTAAGTATACAATGGTAATTAACTCAAAAACAGCTGTGATTATTAAATTATACATGGTAACAAACAAGTGGTGGGAAACGTGAACAACAACAAGAAATAATGACAAGAAAAACTAAGAGTCCATGAAAATTAAAACTTAACTAACAGTTTGTGACAGTGCGTGTGTGTGTTTGTTAACTATAATACTGCAGGGTGGAACATGTTTCTGATCACACAGTAGGCGTCAGACACACGTTGGTGCATCCATCCATTTAGAAGTTTAGAACAAGTCATTTTTGTTTCCCTTAGTTTCAATAAACACACTTTTCACTAAGGAAGAAGTTCTGAATATTGGAATAAGAGTCACAGTGTGTTTTCAAAGAGCAAATATCAAGGATAATTTGATTCCTCCAGATATTAGCCTTGTAAATCTAACACTAACCTTCAGTTGTTAGCACATTACAGTGAAGTGGTGTTGTTAATTTTCCAAGGAAAGCGTGTGAAGGTGACAGCTCACCGGTGGGTCCAGAAACTCTGAGTTCTCTGTGAGGAATTTCAGATATTTCAAAAACCCCGCCGAGGTCTTTAGATCCTCGGGAACAGCAGGATCTTCTGCCGGGCTCCCTGTGGGGATTGCAGGAGGAGACGCTGGTTTCTTAGGAGACAAACTGTCAAGAGACTCAACTCCTCTAGCACAATGAACCCGATTTGTGCTTCAGGTACATTCGCATGTTAGTAGGTACTGAGCTAACATTGTCATACTCAAACACCAAACATACACATATGAGCTGAGGTTACACTCTAAAAAATGCTGGGTTGTTTCAAATATGGCAAACCCAACAATTGGTTTACATTTTTTAATTACATTTTTAAACCAAACTGTTGGGTTTGTCCATATTTGACCCAAACATGGGCTGAAACAACCCAGCATTTTTTAGATTGTAGGCACCTATTTTCTTTTAATAAATATTTTTTTCATATTAAATAACAATGTATTTAATAATACCATTCAAACTTCCCGGTCAGTAAGGTTGGTTGATTGCTTGATTGATTGGTTGAATGATTGGTTGGTTGATTTGGTTGGTTGATTGATTGGTTGGTTGATTGATTTCAAATAAACTAATACTTTTATTCAGCAATGGTGAAATTGATCAAAAGTGACAGTAAAAATTATTATAATGTAACAAAACATCTATATTTCAAATATATTTTGTTTTCTTTTTAACTTTCTATTCGTCAAATAATCCAGCACAACTGTTTTCAACATTAAATGTTCCTTAAGCAGCAAATCAGCATATTGGAATGATTTCTGAAGGATCATGCGACACTGAAGACTGGGATAATGATGCTGAAAATTCAGTTTTGCCATCACAAGAATACATTATTTTTTAAGTACATTCACATAGAAAACAGTTATTTTAAATTGTAATAATATTTCACAATATTACTGATATTACTGTATTTTTTTAATCAAATAAAGTAGAATTGGTGAGCATGAGAGACTTTCAAAAACATACAGTCGAGGATTTTTATTCTACTGTGCTCTCAGTGTTTCACACATTGGATGAAGTTCTGAGAGTGTCTTTGCTAGCCGATGTGTAAATCATCTTGCTGACTTAACTAAGGCACATCTCCTTGTGAAGGAGCGGATGTCCGGTTTGAAGGTGGATGTCATCACAATTAGTGTGACTGACATTGCAGGGGGGAACGGGTCACCTTCTTTAATTCCCTGGACTGTAAATTAGGATCAGTGAGTGGCCTGGTCCAAGGCTGACACACTAATACATCTCATGGTTAATTTGACACAAACAAAGGATTTGTACTCTTAAATGCACACAAAGAGTTGTGGTCTGTCTCTGCTGACCCTCCAGCACCTTTTCTCTAATGAGTCTCTGTACATTTCACCATCTCCATTATCACCTTCTGGCTGCCATGTTCTCCCAGTCTATCTAAGTCTCTCCACAGCCTCGATGTGCGTTTGAGCAGGAGCAGGACCTCACGGCCAGGTTAAGATGAACACTGTCTCTCATACTGTTTTAAAGGTTTTACAACATTTTGGAAAACCATGTATGAGCTATTGCAGTGCACTATTGTTTTATATTTACATACAGGAAGGCCCATGAGGCCTGTAACCTGGCGACCACAGTATGTAAGAGCTCACATTAAGGAAGGCCGGGTGAGGCCTGTAACCTGACATGTAGAAGCCCATCACCAGGAAGGCCGGTGAGGCCTGTAACCTGGCGACCATAGTATGTGGGAGCTCATATCAGGAAGGCCAGAGAGGCCTGTAACCTGGCAACCACAGTAGGTGGGAGCTCATACTCAGGAAGGCCGGTGAGGCCTGAAACCTGGCAACCACACCATGTGGGGGCTACTTCCAGAAAGGCCATAAATATGGATTTTAGAAAGTACATGAAACGAAAGTGCATGTACTTAATCATTCTGAGTACAGGAAGGCCTGGATCAAAAAGTGGAAGTTAGCTAGAGAAAGGCATCTGTCGTAGCATACTTCGACGACAGGACGCATCTAGAGTTGGACCCAAGATGAAAGGCCTGGGTCTGGCCACATAGGAAGGGACCGAAGCGTACAGCGCATGACCCGTACCATAAAAAATGGATTTTAGAAAGTACACAAGACGCTCCGTCGTGTTAACTTGCCATAAGTATGGGTTTAAGAAGGTACGGAGCGTACAAAGAAAATAGATGAAGTAAAGGTACATGTACTTCATCACTCTATATTCAGGAGGCCGGTTTTGAGGCCTGTATTTTACCCATGATCAGGAAGGCCAGATGAGGCCTGTAACCTGATAGTCATAGTGGGTGAGAGCTCACATTCAGGAAGGCCTGATGAGGCCTGACATGTGAAAGCTCACAACTACACCCTAGCGACCACAGTGAGTGGGAGCTCACATTCAGGAAGGCCTGGTGAGGCCTGCAACCTGACATGCGACAACTCAAACCAAGAAGGCCGTCTTTTTTTTAGGAGGCCTGAAGTCTGGTGACCACTGAAGGTGAGAGCTTAATACTCAGGAAGGCGGTGAGGCCTGTAACCTGGCGACCACAGCATGTGGGAGCTCACACTCAGGAAGGCCTAAGAGGCCTAAAACCTGGTGACCACAGTATGTGGGAACCCACATTCAGGAAGGCCGGATGAGGCCTGTAACCTGACCTGTAGAAGCTCATAACCAGGAAGGCCTGGCGACCACGGTGTGTGGGAGCTCATACTCAGGAAGGCCGGATGAGGCCTGTAACCTGGCGACCACAGTAGGTGGGAGCTTATAACCAGGAAGGCCGGATGAGGCCTGTAACCTGGCGACCACAGTATGTGGGAGCACGCATTCAGGAAGGCCGGGGCGACCACAGTATGTGGGAGCTCACCTTCAGGAAGGCCGGGTGAGGCCTGTAACCTGGTGACCGACCAAAGTATGTGGTAGCTCACATTCAGGGAGGCCGGGAGAGGCCAGCAACCTGATATGTAGAAGCCCATCACCAGGAAGGTCGGTGAGGCCTGTAACCTGGCGACCACAATATGTGGGAGCTCATAACCAGGAAGGCCGGCTGGGGCCTGTCACCTGGCGACCACAGTGTGTGGGAGCTGATAACCAGGAAGGCCGGCTGGGGCCTGTCACCTGGCGACCACAGTGTGTGGGAGCTCATAACCAGGAAGGCCGGATGAGGCCTGTAACCTGGCGACCACAGTATGTGGGAGCTCACATTCAGGGAGGCCGGGTGAGGCCTGCAACCTGACAACCACAGTATGTGGGAGTTCACATTCAGGAAGGCCGGGTAAGGCCTGTAACCTGACATGTGGAAGCTCATAACCCGGAAGGCCTGGTGAGGCCTGTAACCTGGCGACCACAGTATGTGGGAGCTCGGCTCACATCCTTGCTTACCAAACATGTCCCCAGCTCTGTACAGGAGGCGAGTTCTGAAAAAGAAGAGAAAAATGTCATCTTCACTCAACATAAAAACCTGCAGCGTGCGGAATGAAGCACACCGGGACTCAGAAACTCAGAAACCCCCTTTTTTCTTTTTTTTTTTTTTTACTGTTTCACAAGTAAAGGTAAGGCACTCCTATCAACCAAGCTGAAGCGGGCCATCAGATAATTCTTGAACTCATCATGGGCCCCACCCCAGGCCTGATGTAGGAGGAGCCTGGGAGCGATGGTGGTTAGGAGACAAGATCCAGGGAGGTGATGTTTAACGTTTGGTCTGAGAACGTTTGTTCTGGATCACCTCCCTGAGATCGTGCCTCCCGCGGGACTTACGCCTCCTACGCGCCCTGCTCCCTCTGCTAGGAGGAGGGGGTGCACGGGAAGCGACACTGGCCTTCTGGGTCTGTCTGTGATCCTCAGACCACGACGGACCAGGCCCCCCCGCCTGCCTGGGCTGGGCCGAGGACCTCCGCGGTATGCAGCTCTTAAACGCCGCAGAGCGCGCCCTCGCCTCCCTGAACTTATCGACCACCGTCTCGACTGAAGGTCCGAAAAGCTCGGAAGGCGAAACCGGCGAATCGAGGAGAAAGGTTTGTATGTATGTATACATACCTGTATGTATAATTGATCACAATTCGTTGTGTTTAGTTGTCCATACAGATACGTTGGCGAAATAGTCCCGTTAAGGGTAAAATTATAAACTGTAGTTGATTCACTGAGAACTCATAACCCGTATAATCAGTTGGTAATTGTGAATTATTAATTATTGATTATTAGTGCTGTCAGTTAAACGCGTTATTAACGGCGTTAACGAAAACCCATTTTAACGGCGTTAATTTTTTTTATCGCGAGATTAACGTTCTTTTTGGCCTAGCAAATTTTTTAGTTTTTTTCACATGCTGTTGCAACAACTAGTAACGTTAGAAAAACTACAACACCACACCGGATAGCTAGACCGGAAACAAAACACGCCGCACACACTTGTTTGGGCTTGCGCGCCGGCCAAAGAGTAATAGGCTAACGTTACGTTTTGAGTGGATGGCGCGAGCGCGAGACGCCGATCTAGAGACGTGCACTCTCAACGCAATAGAGTGCGGCGCGGGACTAGATTTGATGGCCGAGTGCAAGCGCGGGCGGTAATGCACTCACTCTGTGTGTGCGGGTACGGGAGAATAAAACGATTCGTGGGACTTTTTTCTTTCTCCCCGATGTCAGCCTGGTTGAGCCACAGATGCCTCTCCATGGCCACCATAGCCGCCATCGCACGACCGATGGAAGCAGCAGACTGTTTGGTGGCCCGGAGAGACAAATCCGTGGTGGGGCGCAGCTCTGCGACCGCGTCAGGGGACAGACCGGCCCCCTGATCGAGGTCCCGCAGCAGGGGACCGCGAGAGTGTGGAGAACCGCACCTGCCTGACCTGCTGCTGTGTACACTCTGCCATTCAAGCGTGAAGTAGTCTTAAGCAGCTTGGATGGCAGGGACAGAGCTCCTAGTGATGAAGACCGACCAGAGGCAACATAGTTGGCCAACGTCTCTGGCCATCTGTCGTCTCTGGCCATAGTTGGCAATCTGTCCACTGGCGGCATCGACACATACCCGTGCTCTGCGGCCCCATCCACAGCAGCGAAATTATTCCACTGATGCAGATGAAGACGAGCAGAAAACGGGTTCTTCCATGCCTTCTCGACCTCAGAGTGGAGATCGGGAAGGAATGGAAGGCTCGTCCGGGCTGGTGGCTTATGGGTAGGGAGGAACCGATTGTCCAAAATACCACGAGCAGGCTCCTCCCGGACGCGCCTCCACTGTATCTGCAATCTGTTGGTGGCGCACCCCATAACGTCCACCAACTCAGCTTACACTGAGCAGGAAGGCTGAGATGGTTCAGTCTCAACCAGACTGACATCATCGGCAGTGTAGCGTATCTGGGCTGTGTCTGAATTACTCATTCACTTATACATGTAAAAATGCTTCTAACCTCTCTGACTCTGGCCCATAACTCCGGCCTGGCACCACAGAGTCTGGGCCCTAATTGCCCCACTCACACTTTATGGCATACGAGAGAGAAAAAACCAACAGTCATAAACTCGGACCCCGAGCCTCAGAGAGATCAGTATCTCTTGACACCTCCTTTCTGCGGAGAAAGGAATGCCAGGCGGCTGCAAGAAAGCTTCTTCTACCACACACACACACACACACACACACACACACACACAAACCTTTCATTAATCTCCTTTTATAAAGACTTTACCAAGATATATTCGATATGTTTTTATGCTTGCCTTTTTCTCACGTCATATTGGGATGACCATGATGTTATCATAGCATTAAATGAACTATAAGTGCTTGTAATTATGCATTAAGATGTATCTCTGTATTTCTAAGGCCTTTTGTGCAGTTCTTGATACCTACAGAATGCCCCGGGGCTGACCAAGCCATATATGTATATGAACATACCGTACAATGTATTATTCTATGTGCAACAGCTTTCTGCTTAGGAAATGCATCTTTTAACACCCATCATAAATTATGCAAATGAGATGCGTCGACAAGACAAAGAAAAGTTTTCCCGCTCACAGAACTCCAAGTCGATTGGCCAGTTCAACCCTAAGGGCGGAAACTCAAACTCTCTTTAAAGTCTTGACCAGCTTCTTCATAGTCTCTTCCAGTATATTCTCTTAACTCTCTTACCTTCTTCGTCCCTTCGTGAACCTCTTCAAGGCTCTTAAAGCCTTCTCTTCGTTTTCTTTTGTTTGTTTCTTTCTTCAAGTTTTTATTTTCCATTTTCTGATTCTCCTTTGTTCATTTCCACCGACGAGTGAAATGAACTTAGCCTGAATTATTTTTTTGGTAACTTTACGTTCATGGACATTCAAACCTGTGACGAAGCGCGCGCTACGGACCCATCGGCAGACCACGTGACGCTCCCACGGAACGCCACACACACTCGCTTTCTTTGAAGCAACAACACAAAGAGCAATTGTGCAAGTATTCGTTTATTAAGCCTTCAGAGCATTAAGATTGTATTTTCCGTGTCGTCTCTCCAGGTTTATTGTCTAAGGTTTATTGTCTGTAATTTTGCCATTCTGTGATCCTTCCGTGATCTCTCTCATCTTCTCCCTTTTCCTTTCACTTTCAGTCTCTTTCATTGTTCGTTGTTTTATTGTGTTGTATATACATTTTATTCCGTGTAATCTTAGTCACCGATATACGTAGTATTTTCTTTATTAAAACCATATATACTCATTTATTGATTCTGTTTGTGCTCATATATTGAAGTCCCTTAATGTCCGATCAAAGCTACGTGCTTTACAAGTTGTTGATGCTTTAGATACTATTTTCTGTTATAGAACGAGAAAACTGTCCTCCATGGCCAGGAGGACAGGCTTTCCTGAAAGTCTATAAATCGGATGACTCCTTTTTGAGATTTGATAAAGATCGGCTAGTCCGTTTGCTGGACAAACTGATGGTCGATAACAAATTAATTCCATTAAGGGCTATCCTGAAAATAGATCTATAATAGACAATTGATATATTAATATTTAATTATAAACACGTTGTGATTGATTATTGATATAAAAAGTGATATATTTTTGCCTACCTGTATGTATAATTGATCACAATTCGTTGTGTTTAGTTGTCCATACAGATACGTTGGCGAAATAGTCCCGTTAAGGGTAAAATTATAAACTGTAGTTGATTCACTGAGAACTCATAACCCGTATAATCAGTTGGTAATTGTGAATTATTAATTATTGATTATTAGTGCTGTCAGTTAAACGCGTTATTAACGGCGTTAACGAAAACCCATTTTAACGGCGTTAATTTTTTTTATCGCGAGATTAACGTTCTTTTTGGCCTAGCAAATTTTTTAGTTTTTTTCACATGCTGTTGCAACAACTAGTAACGTTAGAAAAACTACAACACCACACCGGATAGCTAGACCGGAAACAAAACACGCCGCACACACTTGTTTGGGCTTGCGCGCCGGCCAAAGAGTAATAGGCTAACGTTACGTTTTGAGTGGATGGCGCGAGCGCGAGACGCCGATCTAGAGACGTGCACTCTCAACGCAATAGAGTGCGGCGCGGGACTAGATTTGATGGCCGAGTGCAAGCGCGGGCGGTAATGCACTCACTCTGTGTGTGCGGGTACGGGAGAATAAAACGATTCGTGGGACTTTTTTCTTTCTCCCCGATGTCAGCCTGGTTGAGCCACAGATGCCTCTCCATGGCCACCATAGCCGCCATCGCACGACCGATGGAAGCAGCAGACTGTTTGGTGGCCCGGAGAGACAAATCCGTGGTGGGGCGCAGCTCTGCGACCGCGTCAGGGGACAGACCGGCCCCCTGATCGAGGTCCCGCAGCAGGGGACCGCGAGAGTGTGGAGAACCGCACCTGCCTGACCTGCTGCTGTGTACACTCTGCCATTCAAGCGTGAAGTAGTCTTAAGCAGCTTGGATGGCAGGGACAGAGCTCCTAGTGATGAAGACCGACCAGAGGCAACATAGTTGGCCAACGTCTCTGGCCATCTGTCGTCTCTGGCCATAGTTGGCAATCTGTCCACTGGCGGCATCGACACATACCCGTGCTCTGCGGCCCCATCCACAGCAGCGAAATTATTCCACTGATGCAGATGAAGACGAGCAGAAAACGGGTTCTTCCATGCCTTCTCGACCTCAGAGTGGAGATCGGGAAGGAATGGAAGGCTCGTCCGGGCTGGTGGCTTATGGGTAGGGAGGAACCGATTGTCCAAAATACCACGAGCAGGCTCCTCCCGGACGCGCCTCCACTGTATCTGCAATCTGTTGGTGGCGCACCCCATAACGTCCACCAACTCAGCTTACACTGAGCAGGAAGGCTGAGATGGTTCAGTCTCAACCAGACTGACATCATCGGCAGTGTAGCGTATCTGGGCTGTGTCTGAATTACTCATTCACTTATACATGTAAAAATGCTTCTAACCTCTCTGACTCTGGCCCATAACTCCGGCCTGGCACCACAGAGTCTGGGCCCTAATTGCCCCACTCACACTTTATGGCATACGAGAGAGAAAAAACCAACAGTCATAAACTCGGACCCCGAGCCTCAGAGAGATCAGTATCTCTTGACACCTCCTTTCTGCGGAGAAAGGAATGCCAGGCGGCTGCAAGAAAGCTTCTTCTACCACACACACACACACACACACACACACACACACACACACAAACCTTTCATTAATCTCCTTTTATAAAGACTTTACCAAGATATATTCGATATGTTTTTATGCTTGCCTTTTTCTCACGTCATATTGGGATGACCATGATGTTATCATAGCATTAAATGAACTATAAGTGCTTGTAATTATGCATTAAGATGTATCTCTGTATTTCTAAGGCCTTTTGTGCAGTTCTTGATACCTACAGAATGCCCCGGGGCTGACCAAGCCATATATGTATATGAACATACCGTACAATGTATTATTCTATGTGCAACAGCTTTCTGCTTAGGAAATGCATCTTTTAACACCCATCGTAAATTATGCAAATGAGATGCGTCGACAAGACAAAGAAAAGTTTTCCCGCTCACAGAACTCCAAGTCGATTGGCCAGTTCAACCCTAAGGGCGGAAACTCAAACTCTCTTTAAAGTCTTGACCAGCTTCTTCATAGTCTCTTCCAGTATATTCTCTTAACTCTCTTACCTTCTTCGTCCCTTCGTGAACCTCTTCAAGGCTCTTAAAGCCTTCTCTTCGTTTTCTTTTGTTTGTTTCTTTCTTCAAGTTTTTATTTTCCATTTTCTGATTCTCCTTTGTTCATTTCCACCGACGAGTGAAATGAACTTAGCCTGAATTATTTTTTTGGTAACTTTACGTTCATGGACATTCAAACCTGTGACGAAGCGCGCGCTACGGACCCATCGGCAGACCACGTGACGCTCCCACGGAACGCCACACACACTCGCTTTCTTTGAAGCAACAACACAAAGAGCAATTGTGCAAGTATTCGTTTATTAAGCCTTCAGAGCATTAAGATTGTATTTTCCGTGTCGTCTCTCCAGGTTTATTGTCTAAGGTTTATTGTCTGTAATTTTGCCATTCTGTGATCCTTCCGTGATCTCTCTCATCTTCTCCCTTTTCCTTTCACTTTCAGTCTCTTTCATTGTTCGTTGTTTTATTGTGTTGTATATACATTTTATTCCGTGTAATCTTAGTCACCGATATACGTAGTATTTTCTTTATTAAAACCATATATACTCATTTATTGATTCTGTTTGTGCTCATATATTGAAGTCCCTTAATGTCCGATCAAAGCTACGTGCTTTACAAGTTGTTGATGCTTTAGATACTATTTTCTGTTATAGAACGAGAAAACTGTCCTCCATGGCCAGGAGGACAGGCTTTCCTGAAAGTCTATAAATCGGATGACTCCTTTTTGAGATTTGATAAAGATCGGCTAGTCCGTTTGCTGGACAAACTGATGGTCGATAACAAATTAATTCCATTAAGGGCTATCCTGAAAATAGATCTATAATAGACAATTGATATATTAATATTTAATTATAAACACGTTGTGATTGATTATTGATATAAAAAGTGATATATTTTTGCCTACCTGTATGTATAATTGATCACAATTCGTTGTGTTTAGTTGTCCATACAGATACGTTGGCGAAATAGTCCCGTTAAGGGTAAAATTATAAACTGTAGTTGATTCACTGAGAACTCATAACCCGTATAATCAGTTGGTAATTGTGAATTATTAATTATTGATTATTAGTGCTGTCAGTTAAACGCGTTATTAACGGCGTTAACGAAAACCCATTTTAACGGCGTTAATTTTTTTTATCGCGAGATTAACGTTCTTTTTGGCCTAGCAAATTTTTTAGTTTTTTTCACATGCTGTTGCAACAACTAGTAACGTTAGAAAAACTACAACACCACACCGGATAGCTAGACCGGAAACAAAACACGCCGCACACACTTGTTTGGGCTTGCGCGCCGGCCAAAGAGTAATAGGCTAACGTTACGTTTTGAGTGGATGGCGCGAGCGCGAGACGCCGATCTAGAGACGTGCACTCTCAACGCAATAGAGTGCGGCGCGGGACTAGATTTGATGGCCGAGTGCAAGCGCGGGCGGTAATGCACTCACTCTGTGTGTGCGGGTACGGGAGAATAAAACGATTCGTGGGACTTTTTTCTTTCTCCCCGATGTCAGCCTGGTTGAGCCACAGATGCCTCTCCATGGCCACCATAGCCGCCATCGCACGACCGATGGAAGCAGCAGACTGTTTGGTGGCCCGGAGAGACAAATCCGTGGTGGGGCGCAGCTCTGCGACCGCGTCAGGGGACAGACCGGCCCCCTGATCGAGGTCCCGCAGCAGGGGACCGCGAGAGTGTGGAGAACCGCACCTGCCTGACCTGCTGCTGTGTACACTCTGCCATTCAAGCGTGAAGTAGTCTTAAGCAGCTTGGATGGCAGGGACAGAGCTCCTAGTGATGAAGACCGACCAGAGGCAACATAGTTGGCCAACGTCTCTGGCCATCTGTCGTCTCTGGCCATAGTTGGCAATCTGTCCACTGGCGGCATCGACACATACCCGTGCTCTGCGGCCCCATCCACAGCAGCGAAATTATTCCACTGATGCAGATGAAGACGAGCAGAAAACGGGTTCTTCCATGCCTTCTCGACCTCAGAGTGGAGATCGGGAAGGAATGGAAGGCTCGTCCGGGCTGGTGGCTTATGGGTAGGGAGGAACCGATTGTCCAAAATACCACGAGCAGGCTCCTCCCGGACGCGCCTCCACTGTATCTGCAATCTGTTGGTGGCGCACCCCATAACGTCCACCAACTCAGCTTACACTGAGCAGGAAGGCTGAGATGGTTCAGTCTCAACCAGACTGACATCATCGGCAGTGTAGCGTATCTGGGCTGTGTCTGAATTACTCATTCACTTATACATGTAAAAATGCTTCTAACCTCTCTGACTCTGGCCCATAACTCCGGCCTGGCACCACAGAGTCTGGGCCCTAATTGCCCCACTCACACTTTATGGCATACGAGAGAGAAAAAACCAACAGTCATAAACTCGGACCCCGAGCCTCAGAGAGATCAGTATCTCTTGACACCTCCTTTCTGCGGAGAAAGGAATGCCAGGCGGCTGCAAGAAAGCTTCTTCTACCACACACACACACACACACACACACACACACACACACACAAACCTTTCATTAATCTCCTTTTATAAAGACTTTACCAAGATATATTCGATATGTTTTTATGCTTGCCTTTTTCTCACGTCATATTGGGATGACCATGATGTTATCATAGCATTAAATGAACTATAAGTGCTTGTAATTATGCATTAAGATGTATCTCTGTATTTCTAAGGCCTTTTGTGCAGTTCTTGATACCTACAGAATGCCCCGGGGCTGACCAAGCCATATATGTATATGAACATACCGTACAATGTATTATTCTATGTGCAACAGCTTTCTGCTTAGGAAATGCATCTTTTAACACCCATCGTAAATTATGCAAATGAGATGCGTCGACAAGACAAAGAAAAGTTTTCCCGCTCACAGAACTCCAAGTCGATTGGCCAGTTCAACCCTAAGGGCGGAAACTCAAACTCTCTTTAAAGTCTTGACCAGCTTCTTCATAGTCTCTTCCAGTATATTCTCTTAACTCTCTTACCTTCTTCGTCCCTTCGTGAACCTCTTCAAGGCTCTTAAAGCCTTCTCTTCGTTTTCTTTTGTTTGTTTCTTTCTTCAAGTTTTTATTTTCCATTTTCTGATTCTCCTTTGTTCATTTCCACCGACGAGTGAAATGAACTTAGCCTGAATTATTTTTTTGGTAACTTTACGTTCATGGACATTCAAACCTGTGACGAAGCGCGCGCTACGGACCCATCGGCAGACCACGTGACGCTCCCACGGAACGCCACACACACTCGCTTTCTTTGAAGCAACAACACAAAGAGCAATTGTGCAAGTATTCGTTTATTAAGCCTTCAGAGCATTAAGATTGTATTTTCCGTGTCGTCTCTCCAGGTTTATTGTCTAAGGTTTATTGTCTGTAATTTTGCCATTCTGTGATCCTTCCGTGATCTCTCTCATCTTCTCCCTTTTCCTTTCACTTTCAGTCTCTTTCATTGTTCGTTGTTTTATTGTGTTGTATATACATTTTATTCCGTGTAATCTTAGTCACCGATATACGTAGTATTTTCTTTATTAAAACCATATATACTCATTTATTGATTCTGTTTGTGCTCATATATTGAAGTCCCTTAATGTCCGATCAAAGCTACGTGCTTTACAAGTTGTTGATGCTTTAGATACTATTTTCTGTTATAGAACGAGAAAACTGTCCTCCATGGCCAGGAGGACAGGCTTTCCTGAAAGTCTATAAATCGGATGACTCCTTTTTGAGATTTGATAAAGATCGGCTAGTCCGTTTGCTGGACAAACTGATGGTCGATAACAAATTAATTCCATTAAGGGCTATCCTGAAAATAGATCTATAATAGACAATTGATATATTAATATTTAATTATAAACACGTTGTGATTGATTATTGATATAAAAAGTGATATATTTTTGCCTACCTGTATGTATAATTGATCACAATTCGTTGTGTTTAGTTGTCCATACAGATACGTTGGCGAAATAGTCCCGTTAAGGGTAAAATTATAAACTGTAGTTGATTCACTGAGAACTCATAACCCGTATAATCAGTTGGTAATTGTGAATTATTAATTATTGATTATTAGTGCTGTCAGTTAAACGCGTTATTAACGGCGTTAACGAAAACCCATTTTAACGGCGTTAATTTTTTTTATCGCGAGATTAACGTTCTTTTTGGCCTAGCAAATTTTTTAGTTTTTTTCACATGCTGTTGCAACAACTAGTAACGTTAGAAAAACTACAACACCACACCGGATAGCTAGACCGGAAACAAAACACGCCGCACACACTTGTTTGGGCTTGCGCGCCGGCCAAAGAGTAATAGGCTAACGTTACGTTTTGAGTGGATGGCGCGAGCGCGAGACGCCGATCTAGAGACGTGCACTCTCAACGCAATAGAGTGCGGCGCGGGACTAGATTTGATGGCCGAGTGCAAGCGCGGGCGGTAATGCACTCACTCTGTGTGTGCGGGTACGGGAGAATAAAACGATTCGTGGGACTTTTTTCTTTCTCCCCGATGTCAGCCTGGTTGAGCCACAGATGCCTCTCCATGGCCACCATAGCCGCCATCGCACGACCGATGGAAGCAGCAGACTGTTTGGTGGCCCGGAGAGACAAATCCGTGGTGGGGCGCAGCTCTGCGACCGCGTCAGGGGACAGACCGGCCCCCTGATCGAGGTCCCGCAGCAGGGGACCGCGAGAGTGTGGAGAACCGCACCTGCCTGACCTGCTGCTGTGTACACTCTGCCATTCAAGCGTGAAGTAGTCTTAAGCAGCTTGGATGGCAGGGACAGAGCTCCTAGTGATGAAGACCGACCAGAGGCAACATAGTTGGCCAACGTCTCTGGCCATCTGTCGTCTCTGGCCATAGTTGGCAATCTGTCCACTGGCGGCATCGACACATACCCGTGCTCTGCGGCCCCATCCACAGCAGCGAAATTATTCCACTGATGCAGATGAAGACGAGCAGAAAACGGGTTCTTCCATGCCTTCTCGACCTCAGAGTGGAGATCGGGAAGGAATGGAAGGCTCGTCCGGGCTGGTGGCTTATGGGTAGGGAGGAACCGATTGTCCAAAATACCACGAGCAGGCTCCTCCCGGACGCGCCTCCACTGTATCTGCAATCTGTTGGTGGCGCACCCCATAACGTCCACCAACTCAGCTTACACTGAGCAGGAAGGCTGAGATGGTTCAGTCTCAACCAGACTGACATCATCGGCAGTGTAGCGTATCTGGGCTGTGTCTGAATTACTCATTCACTTATACATGTAAAAATGCTTCTAACCTCTCTGACTCTGGCCCATAACTCCGGCCTGGCACCACAGAGTCTGGGCCCTAATTGCCCCACTCACACTTTATGGCATACGAGAGAGAAAAAACCAACAGTCATAAACTCGGACCCCGAGCCTCAGAGAGATCAGTATCTCTTGACACCTCCTTTCTGCGGAGAAAGGAATGCCAGGCGGCTGCAAGAAAGCTTCTTCTACCACACACACACACACACACACACACACACACACACACACACAAACCTTTCATTAATCTCCTTTTATAAAGACTTTACCAAGATATATTCGATATGTTTTTATGCTTGCCTTTTTCTCACGTCATATTGGGATGACCATGATGTTATCATAGCATTAAATGAACTATAAGTGCTTGTAATTATGCATTAAGATGTATCTCTGTATTTCTAAGGCCTTTTGTGCAGTTCTTGATACCTACAGAATGCCCCGGGGCTGACCAAGCCATATATGTATATGAACATACCGTACAATGTATTATTCTATGTGCAACAGCTTTCTGCTTAGGAAATGCATCTTTTAACACCCATCGTAAATTATGCAAATGAGATGCGTCGACAAGACAAAGAAAAGTTTTCCCGCTCACAGAACTCCAAGTCGATTGGCCAGTTCAACCCTAAGGGCGGAAACTCAAACTCTCTTTAAAGTCTTGACCAGCTTCTTCATAGTCTCTTCCAGTATATTCTCTTAACTCTCTTACCTTCTTCGTCCCTTCGTGAACCTCTTCAAGGCTCTTAAAGCCTTCTCTTCGTTTTCTTTTGTTTGTTTCTTTCTTCAAGTTTTTATTTTCCATTTTCTGATTCTCCTTTGTTCATTTCCACCGACGAGTGAAATGAACTTAGCCTGAATTATTTTTTTGGTAACTTTACGTTCATGGACATTCAAACCTGTGACGAAGCGCGCGCTACGGACCCATCGGCAGACCACGTGACGCTCCCACGGAACGCCACACACACTCGCTTTCTTTGAAGCAACAACACAAAGAGCAATTGTGCAAGTATTCGTTTATTAAGCCTTCAGAGCATTAAGATTGTATTTTCCGTGTCGTCTCTCCAGGTTTATTGTCTAAGGTTTATTGTCTGTAATTTTGCCATTCTGTGATCCTTCCGTGATCTCTCTCATCTTCTCCCTTTTCCTTTCACTTTCAGTCTCTTTCATTGTTCGTTGTTTTATTGTGTTGTATATACATTTTATTCCGTGTAATCTTAGTCACCGATATACGTAGTATTTTCTTTATTAAAACCATATATACTCATTTATTGATTCTGTTTGTGCTCATATATTGAAGTCCCTTAATGTCCGATCAAAGCTACGTGCTTTACAAGTTGTTGATGCTTTAGATACTATTTTCTGTTATAGAACGAGAAAACTGTCCTCCATGGCCAGGAGGACAGGCTTTCCTGAAAGTCTATAAATCGGATGACTCCTTTTTGAGATTTGATAAAGATCGGCTAGTCCGTTTGCTGGACAAACTGATGGTCGATAACAAATTAATTCCATTAAGGGCTATCCTGAAAATAGATCTATAATAGACAATTGATATATTAATATTTAATTATAAACACGTTGTGATTGATTATTGATATAAAAAGTGATATATTTTTGCCTACCTGTATGTATAATTGATCACAATTCGTTGTGTTTAGTTGTCCATACAGATACGTTGGCGAAATAGTCCCGTTAAGGGTAAAATTATAAACTGTAGTTGATTCACTGAGAACTCATAACCCGTATAATCAGTTGGTAATTGTGAATTATTAATTATTGATTATTAGTGCTGTCAGTTAAACGCGTTATTAACGGCGTTAACGAAAACCCATTTTAACGGCGTTAATTTTTTTTATCGCGAGATTAACGTTCTTTTTGGCCTAGCAAATTTTTTAGTTTTTTTCACATGCTGTTGCAACAACTAGTAACGTTAGAAAAACTACAACACCACACCGGATAGCTAGACCGGAAACAAAACACGCCGCACACACTTGTTTGGGCTTGCGCGCCGGCCAAAGAGTAATAGGCTAACGTTACGTTTTGAGTGGATGGCGCGAGCGCGAGACGCCGATCTAGAGACGTGCACTCTCAACGCAATAGAGTGCGGCGCGGGACTAGATTTGATGGCCGAGTGCAAGCGCGGGCGGTAATGCACTCACTCTGTGTGTGCGGGTACGGGAGAATAAAACGATTCGTGGGACTCCCGCAAACTAGAAATATCAATGAATAAAACATAAAAACTAATAAATTTTTACATCCATGCACACATGAACGGTTGTCCACATGAAAGACCCAAAAACTGGCAGATCAACATGCTACTATATTTCTCTCCGAAATTGTAGGATATTAAATTAAATTGAATGTGGACGATTTTAACTGTGACAAGTTGATTGGCAGAGCAGTTTAAATGGTGACAGGATGCACATAACTATGCAACAGAGCTGTCCGTTAAAGACCGTTATGACCATTATGACGCAATTAGTATGTCCCAAAGCTTGCCTATTCTGCTACACTTTCAAAAGTATGTACTTTTTTTTCACAAAAAACAGTACGTACTTGCATGTGACAAGTATGCTGTACAAATTAAATTGATTGGGTTACTATTTTACTATATTTGAAAATGTAATGTATTCCTGTGATGGCAAAATTCTCAGCATCATTACTCCAGTTTTCAGTATCACTGTCAAGATACGTCTGTTCCTGTATCTTTCTTCCTTTGTTTCCCCCCTCTGAGTGTATTTGGTTCGGTCCTGTTTCCCAGTTTTCCCGCTCCTCGTCATTCCTCAGTGGTAACACCTGTCCCTTATCATCCTCATCATGTCATTTACCTGTCTCCTGTTTATGTTCCTTTGTTCACCCTTGTATATATACCCGGTGTTCTCCCTCATTCCTTGTCCTTTCTCGTCTATACTTACGTGTGTTATGGTTCCTGAGCTCTTTTCATTAAAAAAACCCTGTTACCTGTTCATCCTCGTGATTCATCCACCACGCACTGACAATCACATGATCCTTCAGAAATTACTCTAATATGCTGATTTGATGCTCAAGAAAAATTTCTTATTGTTAATTTTGAAAACAGTTGTGCTGCTTGATATTTTATATCTAAATAGTTTTTCAGAATTCTTTGATGAAAAGAAAGTTTGGTAACACTTTACAATAAGGTTCATTAGTTAAAGTATTAACTAACGTGAACTAACAATGAGCAATACATTTGTTACAGTATTTATTAATCTTTGTTAATGTTAGTTAATAAAAATACAGCTGTTCATTGTTTGTTCATGTTAGTTCACAGTGCACTAACTAATGTTAACAAATACAGCCTTTGATTTTAATAACGCATTAGAAAATGTTGAAATTAATTGTAACTAAGATTAATAAACGAAGAAGTATTGTTCATTCTTAGTTCATGTTAACTAATGTAGTTAACTAATATTAAAGTTCCCCTATTATGGACTCAGAGAAATCAGAGAAAATTATTGGGGCGGGTGGATGATTTGTTTTTGGCTGCGGATTCGGGTGACGTTGGAGCTCATCCGCTTACTCTAAAGCAATCAGACTCTGCCAGGCGTTAAACAGCTCGGGGTGAAAACGGCTAATGTGGTTTATCAAGTTAGTGGTATTACCTCCTGCATATTCTATTTGTGCGTGACATGAGCGCACACAGCGCGTGTCTTTTCCAGGTCGTGCTTACCAGGTTGTTCATAAAAGCCGAAATGTGTCCAGATGTAGGCTTTTAAAGTAGTTGGAGCATTTTTAATTACTCGCACTCGCGTCTCGCCTCCCTCTGCCATTGTATGCTACCGCGACAAAGCACATACGCAACAAATGACATCAGAAAAGCGTCAGTACATTATAATCGGTTATGGTCTATTACTGAACCGATACCGAATCGTCCTCGTCTGCATCGCGATGCATCGTAGAAACGATTAATTTCGACACCCCTAACGTGCACCGTATATAAAGTTATTGTCTTTCAAAAGTAAGAGTTGACTCTGAGTCAATGAAATGAATCGTTTTTCAAACGAGTCATAAGTCGTTTTGTTGTGACATCAAGACGAAACATTAGCATATTGCCTGACCACTTATTGTGCGCACAGACACCAGGGAAAACTTGAAACCCCTCAAACACTGCAGCTGATTCCTGTGGATACTGGATAGCAACATGTCGAGAAGATGCTGTGCTCTACAATGTGATGGTAAAGCCAGTTTTTTTTTCACTGCCCAAGGACGAGCATGTGAAGAATCAGTGGTTAAATTTCATCTTTACCACAATACCACAGCAGTATAATTCTAAACTTTTGCTGTGTTCCCTTTATTTTACTGACGACTGCTTCTCAAATCTCGGAGTTCAATGCAGGATTTCAAAACCGCTTGCTCTTGAAAGATGGTGTTCAAAATACTTAATTTTGAGTTTTATATTGTGTAGGTCACCTGCTAACTGCTTAACTCACATTATTACTGTCTTACTGATATACTTCTGCTAATCAGTTGTGGGCCACTTTTACCTAAAACTGTGTCTATTAATGCAGATTGTCTGTCATTCTCACAACTTTGAGGAAAGATTAAGCATGGAGCAAGATTTGTTTTACAAACATTTATGTTACTTCAGTCATTCACGCTAGAGCTCGGCCAATGTATGCACTGTTATTGATACAGTTTCCACATGTTCACAGCAATAAATTAGAAAAAATACTCGGTAAATAAATAAATAAAAGTAAAATAATCGGTTTGTTGATGGACATGCACTTATTAATGCTGATGGTGAGGAATTACACTTGCAACAGTAGCGTATCACTGAGAAACATCATGCTTGAGTCGTCCTTGAGATGGAGGTTCGGGTTGAAGAACTAGTTCTTCTAATGTTTCATTATTGGACTCGCACTCAGATTGATATGGTAAAATCAGCGTCATTGTTCGTTACTGTGTTTAGTTTACGGTGTAGGAAGACTCAGGACAAACAGCAGAGCTGACGTTGTTATGGCAAAGGGCGTTTTTGTTTTTGACACGCGCGCTGTACACGGTAGACCAATCACAACAGACTGAGCCGTCTTCTGGCCAATCAGAGTAGAGTAGCTCTCTGAAAGGAGGGATTTAGAGAGATTGATTCATCTGGCGAGTCGTTTGAGAATCATTGAAAATGTGGTGATGTGCAAATGTATATTATGATAAAATTAAACAGTTTTATGAACTTTGATGCATGCAAACCTGTTGTAGGAGACTCCAAAACAAAATGAGGAAACTTTAAAATAGCATAATAGGGGCACTTTATAGGGACAATGTGTAGTTTTTTAGGTATTTTGTTATCTAAAATCAATATTTTTATTCATAAATATGTCCTCAATTGTGTACAAATACCTCTGCCAATTATCTGACTTATCCTCGTAAACGAAGAATTTATTATCTTTATATACATGTGACGGGTAGGTCCACGGAGGCTTCCATGTCGTTCCGCCATCTTGAAAAACTATAATAGCAGAGAGGGTCAAAAAGTACTAGGCCAAGGCGTTTCCACAACGTGTTTTCGTTCAGAGCCAGCGTCATGGAACTGAAAGCAGCAGAAACGGAGGAGCAGAGCAGTGAGAGGCGCTTGTCACTGCCCTGCCAAGTTTAAAAGGCTGCATTGCACTGTTATTATTCATACTGTCTCGGTGTGGGTGTTTTGTTTTGTTCCTTGTTCTTGTCTGTCATGTGTTTCTCTGTCTTTACATGTTTTGCTGTTCCCCGTTCTGTTGATTAGTCTCCCCAGGTGTTTCTGATTAGCCACGCCCCCTTGTTCTCTTGTTATCTTGTTTGCCTGTGTATTTAAACCCCTGTGCTTCAGTTGTTGTTTGTCGGTCGTTGTTTTGATGTTTGCTGTTGCTTGTAGCTGTCTCCTTGTTCCTGTTCTGAGTTTCTTTGTTTACCCTGGATTACCTTTTTGTATTATTATTATTATTAAAATAGTGCTTGCATTTGGATTCGCTCTCCGCTTCATTGCTCCCACGTTACAGCACGACCGACCCAAATGAATCCAGCAGCACGGATCTCGTCTTATCTCCCCAGCATGTTCCGGGAGTTCGCTGGACAAATCGCGGCCTTGGCCCTAATTAGCCAAGATTTATTCCAGTACACCTGGGGGTTTGCTTCACTTGCTGCCTCCTGCTCCCTGGGTGACGAGGCGATCAAAGTATGTTACCGGCTGGGGGCTAAGGAGGTCAACCCGAGGGAGCTCCCCGATTTATCCGGTCTGAACTGGAGAGAGGCGCTCTCCGTTTGTGAAGAGAGCTTCATCCCAGAGTACGTCCAGCCAAAGCTTCACGTCAGCCACGTCCAGCCAGAGCTTCACGTCAGCCACGTCCAGCCAGAGCTTCACGTCAGCCACGTCCAGCCAGAGCTTCACGTCAGCCACGTCCAGCCAGAGCTTCACGTCAGCCACGTCCAGCCAGAGCCCTCACGGCTGGTCCCGTCCAGCACAGCGCCCTCACGGCTGGTCCCGTCCAGCACAGCGCCCTCACGGCTGGTCCCGTCCAGCACAGCGCCCTCACGGCTGGTCCCGTCCAGCACAGCGCCCTCACCGCTGGTCCCGTCCAGCACAGCGCCCTCACGGCTGGTCCCGTCCAGCACAGCGCCCTCACCGCTGGTCCCGTCCAGCACAGCGCCCACACCGCTGGTTCCGTCCAGCACAGCGCCCTCACCGCTGGTTCCGTCCAGCACAGCGCCCTCACCGCTGGTCCCGTCCAGCACAGCGCCCTCACCGCTGGTCCCGTCCAGCACAGCGCCCTCACCGCTGGTCCCGTCCAGCACAGCGCCCTCACCGCTGGTCCCGTCCAGCACAGCGCCCTCACCGCTGGTCCCGTCCAGCACAGCGCCCTCACCGCTGGTCCCGTCCAGCACAGCGCCCTCACCGCTGGTTCCGTCCAGTCCAGCGCCCTCTCGCTCTCGGAGACGGAGGAGGAAGAGGACTTCCTGCTTCCCGCAATGCCTGGAAGTCCCCCCCGTATTTCCTGTCAGCCCAGAGTCCTCGCCGCTGGTCCTGTCCGAACCAGAGACTGTTCAAGTCACGTCTGCCGATCCAGAGACTGTTCAAGTCACGTCTGCCGATCCAGAGACTGTTCAAGTCACGTCTGCCAATCCAGAGACTGTTCAAGTCACGTCTGCCGATCCAGAGACTGTTCAAGTCACGTCTGCCGATCCAGAGACTGTTCATGTCACTTCCTCCGAGCCAGAGACGCTTCACATCACTTCTACAGAGCCAGTGTCTACAGACAAGATGGCCGATCCAGAGTCGGTTCACGTCACTTCCTCCGAGCCAGTGTCTACGGACAAGATGGCCACCTTCGAGCCAGTGTCTACGGACAAGATGGCCGCCTTCGAGCCAGTGTCTACGGACAAGATGGCTGATCCAGAGACTGTTCACGTCACTTCCTCCGAGCCATTGTCTACGGACAACATGGCCGAACCAGAGACTGTTCACGTCACTTCTGCTGATCCAGAGACTGTTCACGTCACTTCCTCCGAGCCAGTATCTACGGACAAGATGGCCGAACCAGAGACTGTTCACGTCACTTGTGCTGATCCAGAGACTGTTCACGTCACTTCCTCCGAGCCAGTGTCTACGGACAAGATGGCCGCCTCCGAGCCAGTCTCTACGGACAAGATGGCCGCCTCCGAGCCAGTGTCTACGGACAAGATGGCCGCCTCCGAGCCAGTGTCTACGGACAAGATGGCCGGCCCAGAGTCTGTTCCTGTTCCCGAGCCAGAGTCCGTTCCTGTTCTCGAGCCAGTGTGTGTGTTGTCTGTTCCCGAGCCAGTGTGTCTGATGTCTGTTCCCGAGCCAGTGTGTGTGTTGCCTGTTCCCCAACCAGTGAGTGTGTTGTCTGTTCCCGAGCCAGAGTCTGTGTGGTCTGTCCCCGAGCCAGTGTGTGTGATGTCTGTTCCCGAGCCAGTGTGTGTGATGTCTGTTCCCGAGCCAGTGTGTGTGATGTCTGTTCCCGAGCCAGTGTGTGTGTTGTCTGTCCCCGAGCCAGAGTCTGTGTGGTCTGTCCCCGAGCCGGAGCCAGTGTGTGTGTTGCCTGTTCCCGAGCCAGTGAGTGTGTTGCCTGTTCCCCAACCAGTGAGTGTGTTGTCTGTCCCCGAGCCAGAGTCTGTGTGGTCTGTCCCCGAGCCGGAGCCAGTGTGTGTGTTGCCTGTTCCCGGGCCAGTGTGTGTGTTGCCTGTTCCCGAGCCAGTGTGTGTGTTGCCTGTTCCCGAGCCAGTGAGTGTGTTGCCTGTTCCCCAACCAGTGAGTGTGTTGTCTGTCCCCGAGCCAGAGTCTGTGTGGTCTGTCCCCGAGCCGGAGCCAGTGTGTGTGTTGCCTGTTCCCGGGCCAGTGTGTGTGTTGCCTGTTCCCGAGCCAGTGTGTGTGTTGCCAGTTCCCGAGCCAGTGTGTGTGTTGCCTGTTCCCGAGCCAGTGAGTGTGTTGTCTGTTCCCGAGCCAGTGTGTGTGTCTGCTGTTCCCGAGCCAGTGTGTGTGCCTGCTGTTCCCGAGCCGGTGTCTGCTGTTTCCGAGCCGGTCTCTGCGGTTCCCGAACCGGTGTCTGCAGTTCCCGAGCCGGGGTCGTCTCTGCCCTGGCCGCCCCAGGGGTTGTCTCCGCCCTGGCCACCCGATGGACTGTCTTCTCCGCCCTGGCCGCCCGAGGGGTCTTCACCGCCCTGGCCGCCCGAGGGGTCGTCTATGCCCTGGCCACCCGTGTGGTCGTCTCCGTTCTGGTCGCCTGCTCCTTCCTGGCCGCCTGCACGAACCTGGCCCTCCGTCCCTCCCCCAAGACCGCCTCCACTTCACCACCCTCCTGAACTTTAGTGTTTTTTTGTTTTGGTGTTTTTTTTTTGTTTGTTTTTTGTCTCAAGGGGCGTCGGGAGCCGCCCATAGGGGGGGGGGGGGGGGCGGGGGGCTATGTCACGGTGTGGGTGTTTTGTTTTGTTCCTTGTTCTTGTCTGTCATGTGTTTCTCTGTCTTTACATGTTTTGCTGTTCCCCGTTCTGTTGATTAGTCTCCCCAGGTGTTTCTGATTAGCCACGCCCCCTTGTTCTCTTGTTATCTTGTTTGCCTGTGTATTTAAACCCCTGTGCTTCAGTTGTTGTTTGTCGGTCGTTGTTTTGATGTTTGCTGTTGCTTGTAGCTGTCTCCTTGTTCCTGTTCTGAGTTTCTTTGTTTAGCCTGGATTACCTTTTTGTATTATTATTATTATTATTAATAAAATAGTGCTTGCATTTGGATTCGCTCTCCGCTTCATTGCTCCCACGTTACACATATTGTAACATTTGTTTGTTCGTTGTGTCAAGTTGCAGTTTGTTTGAAATAACAAACCTGTTCACCCGAAGGAAAACTCGATGAAGTGCTATAAGAAGACATCCTGTCCTAGCTTTTTGGTACATAACTGTCACGGATACACCTAGTGACACACCCCAACCAGCATCAACCCTGCACACCTGGTCACGCTCATCATCCCCTGAATACTGATTACTCACCACCTGCACTGCATCACAAACTTACCACGCTGCACACAGGATTTAAGCTTCAGTCTCTCCATTGTTCTCTGTCCGGTCTCGTCTAGCGACGCGTGTGTCTCACCTGGTTCCTCATGCTTCTCTGGTTCCAGGATTCCCTTGTGCTTGCAGCAAGTATACTCAAGTTTATCACTAACCACTCTCCTGTGTGTATTTCCAAGCAGCCTTTGTGTGAGGCGGTGCTTCAGGATTCTCCAGTCTGATTCTCCGAGTTCTTCTGTGCATCTACAGACCTCGAATCTCTTCTCTGCATTCAAGTTGGAAGTTTATTCAAGTCCACTCTCAGTTTGTGTCTTCGGATCGGTATTTCCATTCAAGTGTCTACGTATCTGCATTCAAGTTCTAAGTACTTTCGTGTCTGCCTTCAAGCCCTGATTTATCACCAAGTCTACTTCTGAGTTCAAAAGTATTCAAGAGACTATTTCTGTTCCAGTTAGTTCCAGTTATTTCCGTTTCCTGTTTTCAATTCTGTGTGGATCTCGAAGCCTTCTATGAGATTGGATATTGCAACAGGTGTATAAATAAAGTCTGTTAACTGTATTCCTTGTGTCCTCATCCTTCTAGTAGTGTGACAATAACAGGTACCGTAGATGCAACACGCATTTGAAAAAGTGAGGTGCTGGAGAGCACAATTCGTTTGAATGCAAAATACAATTTCACCGCTAGATGGGAGAAATTCAAATTTATTTGTGTAGCGCTTTTCACAATACTTATTGTTTCAAAGCAGCTTTACAGAAAGTGCATTTAAGAAATGTACATAGAAAAAATACAGTTAGTTAATCATGTATTAATTTAGGGCATAACATATCGCCGGCGTCGAGTCGTCTCTTCACAGGCGTCGAGTCGTCTCTTCACAGGTTTTCGGGCATCTGAGGTCTCCGTGAGGCTGGATACAAACTGGAGCTGACGAACGCCATTTCCCCTCGGGACGCAAGATAACAGCAGAAAAGCAAATGGGAAATAATTAGCATAGCTGCTGTTCATAAAATTAATGCATTCGATCTGATTCAACAGTGGTATAAAAGGTAAGCATTATGTGAATGCTTGGCTAAAGAGATGCGTCTTTAATCTAGTTTTAAACTGGGACAGCGAGTCTGAGCCTCGAACAATATCAGGAAGGCTATTCCAGAGTTTAGGAGCTAAATGCGAGAAAGCCCTCCCTCCTTTAGTGGACTTAGATATCCTAGGAATGACCAGAAGCCTCGAAATTCCTACACAATGTCCCTTTAACTAATGAACCTTATTTTAAAGTGTTTCCAAAAGTTTAAATAGAAATGTTGTATAACATTAAAAAATGTATTTACTGTCACCTTAAATCAGTTTAATCTGTCCTTGCTAAAAAAGTATTCATTTATTTAAAAAAAACATTGAACATTATGTAATGCACAATAATTATGAAGTGAGGTCAACCATAATCTAGTTTATAGTGTTTATTGTTGCATATCCTATTTCACTACACTATTTTTCAAAGCAAAGAGTTCACAAAACCTTATCTGCAGTGTGCAAAAAGCCAAACATTAGCATTCTATTCCAAACACACCTTATTTTCTCTACTAGTTATTCTTCAGTATTTTATGCTCATCAGCTTGATTAGTTTAACTGCTCTGCTTAGTTATTTTACATATAGTTTGATACCGACAACGGCTCAGTTACAAGCGCTAAACCAGCCTTTGTTAATGAACACCCCTCAGCATGTATAAACCGGCCGTAATCTGCTAAAAATTTAATTAAAACAGGTCGAAACCTGTGCTCTCTCTCGCAAAGACACCCAAACGCACACCTGACAGATAACACAAACCTATTCATTTTGCTCCAAACTTATTTGCAAGTCTACATTAATTCACTTGTTTGCAAGACTGAATTGCCTACATGATTACACGTGTTTCTCAAAGCAGCAAGGTTGTTAATGAGCTTAATACTTATTTCCCATGGTGCATTTGTCCGGACTTGCTGGTCAGTGTGTTAATGGAAGTCTTACTGCCTCTGAATGACAGTGATTTTGACCTTTAGTGTGATGGCATGGTTGATGAATGCTTTTTGTTTCTGCTCATGAAAATATATATTTTTAATTATTATTATTAATTTATGTACAGTATTTTATTTATTCCCAGATAGTGCCTCTAACTATCCTTCAAATAAAACAGCTCCAGGTGGGTGCATGCAAAATATCACCAGGCATGCAGCATCAGTATTTTCCATATTGTGCGTCTTATAATTCCAAATTAAGATGCAAATGAGCTGCTGGGTGAGACAGAATGAAGAAAGGAGATACCTGGCTTACGTTTGTAAAATAAAAAAACCCTCGCTTCATCTATTTGTCATCCGTTCCCATGAATCTGTGGGGCAGTTTGAGCCGGCAGCTAATCAGAGGCAAACAAGGGGGGGAAAAATAACCCTGGCTCCTTTAAATTGGCTAATTTTCAGTTCCTCGAGTGGCAGCATGTGTTTAGCAATTGCAACGATCCCATAAATATCCCAAGATCCCCGAAACAGGGCAGGAGAACCAGAAAACAATTATGATTAGCGATTTAATTACAGTCTAAATTCCATCAAAGTAAATTTAGGCTATGATTACTCGAGAACTGACTTGAAGAGTGAGCTACTGTATCCCCATTACTTTCTGTTCTGAACTCAATCTTCCACACAATCTCGTGATGAGAACCAATCATAAGGCTTAGCATCATGCTAATTAGAAACAGTTCTGCTCATTATCTTAGAGCCATATGCTTCTGACTATTCAGAGGAAGTGAAATATGGTGCCATTATCATCCTCAGAAGAACTGATCGATTGAATATCAAGCTCAAAATAAGGCACCACTCTAATGTTGTGTGGGCCGCATGTGAAGGCTTAAATACCTGAATTAAATTGATGCTCGTCTATAAAATGTATTTTTCTGTTTCCCTTTACAAGGCACATCAGTGGACATTGAATGGAATTGCATGTGTTGCAATTATACCCATCAGACACAGACGCATGATGTAGCAGTCTGAGTCAATGACATATAAGGAGGCCTGAGATGATAAAAAATGAAAACCTCTAGTTCAAAACATACCTTAATTCAGAAACTGAAAACATGTTTAAATGTTTTCTGTATGATCTGCATCTATTAAACGATATTATAGTAAATCAGTTGGTCATGTAATATGATCTAGGCATAACATTAAATAAAGTGAGTGTTTAGGGGTGAAGAATCAATATATTTTCTTTCGTCATTAACTTATATATTATAAAAAATATATTTTCTATATTAATTTTTTCTATATAAAAAAAAAATCTCTTTAAAAAAGAATTCTCTTTAAATAGTGCCACATGATGTTTAGTGACACATGATAATTCAGATGTCCTTCTTACATTCATTTACATTAAGGCCATTTAATAGGACTCATTTACAAATGGATGGTTCAGAAGATCTGCCAGTCCATCAGTTAGCACCCTCACTTGCTAATTTTAAACTCAAAGTAAAAAAAAAAAAACGTCTCAAAGATCGATTGAGAGAGAGCTACATTTCTGTACTCAGTTTCACGCCATTGAACTGATGTGGGACCTTTATAATGTGGCCAATAGCTGAAGACAACCTCACTTGCTTCTCAACAGATGTTTTGTTCTTACATTCAAATGTTTTGAACTGCATTTAATGCTTTAAAAATCAACATATTGAGTTTCTTTTCTATTGAGTATTTCTATTCAATCGAGAGTTTCTATTCTGACTTTTTATTTTATTATCGCCATTACAGAATAGTGTTTACAGTCAATGGACATCCAAGAATATTGAACATTCATTAAAAATGTTTGCGTTTACAAAGGAACTGTCTAGGGTTTCCTTTCAGTCGAGAACGTCAGACGTAGTCGACTGAAATGGGGATCACGCTTAGGGAGCCTGTCTTCTTCGTACTACTATTTAATCAAGCCAATTCAACATTGGCGTGCGTGATTACACGCTCCGCCCGGCAGCGCGGGTATAAACACGGAAGTGGACGCACACACCAGTTGCCTTTCGCTTCGGAGCCGATCGGATGTCTCTGAATAGTACTATTGTTTAAACAAGAGTGTCTGTGTTCTTGTGGAAGACCTTCCAGTGTTGGTGTTTACAGCACGAGTGCAGTGGTGATCGCGAGCTTCTCAAGCTCTCAACTGCTGTTGTAACAGGTATTTGACGGTTGGTTAGAGGGCGAGAAGTGAGTGCTTCACTGTTTCAGTTCACTGATTCAGTGTTGCCGTGGTCATTCCCTGTGTGCTCCGGCACTGGTGACCGTCCATTTTCCTAAAAGAGCAACACGGGTGCGCTTGCATCTTTAAAAAAAAAAAAGAAAAAAAAAAAAAGTCATTCCGCCCGTGCATTTGTGGATGCATTCGTTCCCTGTCTCTCTGAAACGGTCACAATTGTTGCATCACGTGTTTGGGCTTACAGCACGCTGAAGCAGCTTTTGTGGACAGTTCATGTTCCCATTGTGGGAATATAACTGTCGCGGTGTTGAGGTCGAGACTCGCCTTAGTCCGCAAAGCACGAGTACCTATTACCACGCCCCGCCTTCGGATGCCGCGTGGGGTGGGTGATAGGAGGATAGTGTTGGATGTCTCTCCTGGGAACCATTCCCTGTGGGATCCTCACTCCTCCCTTCCACCGTAGCCGTTGGAGTCCCCCGTGGAGCGTGCTGGTCCATCTGTAATGAGTGGGTCGGCCGTTTCACCTGGGGCTCCTCCAGAGGACAGGACGCCGATTACAGCATCGAAGGGTGAGCTGGCCTCTGGAGATGATGACTCGACTGCGTTATCTCCCTCTGGGAGCGTAACGTTGCCCGAGCCGGATCCAGAAGTGTCAGCTATGCTGAATTGGGCTGCCGAGGGCTGTCCACTCAAGTTCAATGATAATCATCCCACTAGGTGTTGAGCAGGTATGCTCCTAAAAGCTCAGTGATATTCATCACACTTAGTGTTGAGCAGTGTTATAGTCTTGTGTGCGCATGTCGCTGTCCTACTGGCAAAGGACGCAATATAGCAGCTCTCCAGCCAATGTGAAGGCCAGTTTTTATAAACTCGAACCATGTACCTAGTATGTGGTTGGTCATGACCATCTTGGCCCTGTGTCACTTGTAACAGGCCCTTTCTCGAAGGCCCCCGTCCAAGTTGCTACACTGAGAGGCATTTTTCAGAATGCCCCACCCCCAAGCTTGGTCTGCAGCGTTCGACCTGAATGACATGTACTTCAGATCTCCAGCCTCCTGCGTGTTGCATTTGAGGGTTCAAAGTATCAGTACAGAGTCCTACCCTTCGAGTGCTCCATAGCCAGTTGGGTCTTCAGGTCAACTTGGAGAGAGTAATCTCTTTTCCGGTATGGAGATGGACTCGGCCCAACATGCCTCTTCAAGAAAAGTGTGTGTCTGGTCGGTGCTATATAGAAGTGAGAAAGGGTCCCACTGAGAGAATTTTCAGAGGCTCCTGGGGCATATGGCAGACACAGCCGCATGGTTTCCTCCATATGAAGACCACTTCAGCACTGGCTTAAGGTCGAGTCCCGAGGTGACTGTGGCAGAGCGGGACGCCCAGTGTGACAACAGATCATCCCGGCTTGCCGCCAAACCCTCAGCCCGTGTTCAGACCTTTTGTTCCTCTGGGCCAACCGCTCCTAGAACGAGGTCCACTAACACTGACTGAGGGGCCATGTACAAAGGGAATGCTTTAACAGAGGCCTGGGCGACCTACGACTGCATTTGTATTCATACCTTGAGTTGTTGCAGTTGTCCTCGCTTTGAGCTACCGCTGATCAGCGAGTTGGTACTGCTCTAAAAGACAGCAAAGCATGTCACAACTCGCCCGTCACCTCCCCCTTGGAGTCAGAAGCTTCTGAGGTTGCTTCATTCCACTATTTCTTCCGGCCTGCTCCATCGTGCCGCCGACGAGCCTCACGACAGTCTATGGCCAGTGGAGACTCCATCCCCTGGCGGTCCAGCTGGGCAGGGACCACTTAGGGGCCACACAGTTACATCTGTTTGCCTCTCCAGATTCGTCCTCTGCCAGTTGTATTAATCTGTCCGAGCGGACAATCCTTGGACGGACACTGGCTCTCAGCTGACCCCAGGGCCCCGCAGAAATGCGTTCCCCAGTGAGCCTTCTAAAAAAGCGGCTATGCGATTCATTGTCGCTTAGCGCCCTCTCCAGTTCAGTGATTTTCATCACACTGTTGAGCAGAGATGCTCCTGAAGCTCAGTAATTTCTTCACACCTTGTTTTGAGCAGAGCTCCTGTCTTGTGTGCGCGTGTTTCACTGGGACCTACTGTGCTAGGTCAGGAGTAGAGCAGGTCTTGATAGTTGCCCCTTATTGGCCCAACCAGACCTAGTTCCCCTCGACAGCCCTATACTGCAGGACTATGTGGTAGTCACCATCACTTCTGCGAGAGCACCTCCTAAGAGGAAGTGTTGCTTACGCCAATTAGAAGTGGAACCTATTAGTTCAGTGAGTCTTCTCTCCGTGAGGAGATCCTGAAGGCGTTCGGTCATTTCGGTGCTCTCTTTCCTGCAATATGGGTTGGAGTGAGGGCTGTTTCCTCCACCCTCAAAATGATGTTGCCTCTATTTTTGGACGCACATCATGATGCAGTAGCATGGGAAGCACAACCTGATCGTCAGGTTCCTGAGGTAGCAAGGGAATGTCCTTGCGCCCCTCTTTATCCTCTTGAGCCTTATCTCTGGTGCAACTGCACTGCAGAGACCGCCCCTGAGCCACTGCAGGCAGTGAGTTAAAAATTCTGTTTTTACAGTTCTCCTGCTCGCGTGGTCTCTACTAGAGGGTAGGGACTTGGTCGCTTTCGGTCAACGGGTTGTGCCTGGAATTCGGGCCGGCTAACTCTCACGAAGTGAAACCCCGGCCTGGATATGTGCGCAAGGCTCCTTCCTCTCCTTAAAGCTGGGACCAGGTGGTGAGCCTGCAAGTGCTGCCCCGGAGGAGGCAGACACAACCCTGGCTTTCTCTGTCCGTCCGACTCATTGCAGTTATACATGCATAGAACGCAAGTCTTAGGACCTCAGACCAGCTCTTGTCTGTTTAGGAAATCAGCAGAAAGGGAAGGCTGTTTCCAAGCGAGGTTGTCCCACTGAGTGGTGGCTGCCATCATCTTGGTGAAAACCCGAGATGCACGTGTCCACTTAGGTGGTGAGCTCCTCTGAAGTGAGTGTATGCTCCCACCTAGGCGTTGACACAGAGTACTTCGCTAACAGATATTCTAGAGTTGGGGGCTGGGTGACACCCATAGTCGAACTGCTGCTTCCCGTGGGCTCCCTTCTCATGAAGCCAGTTTCACCGTGAGCCCGGTTTGAAGTCTCGGCTTGCAGCGCCATTCCCCTCCTATGCACTGGATACGTGCACAATTCTTGCTCCAGTAGAGTTCCCTCTTAACCGAACCCTGTTGAGTTCCTCCACACCCTCCAACGACGGACGCGGCGGAGCTTCAGAAGCCAGGCCTACCACTTGTAAGCATTGTGGAACCTGTGTTAGGCTGGGTCCATATGTTGCGATCCCTACAGTGATCCCATATGTGTATTCTTCCACGGTACTGTTCCCCGTGTCTTCCCTCAGCAAAAGCCAGCTCTGCCGTCACTGTCCAGTTGAGTCTCCCCACTGTCATAGGCTGCAGCCACCCCAGTGACATTCCATATGTTGTACTGCCCGGTCTTCCACTCAGTTCATATGTGTATTCTCCACATGTTACCTCCCTTCGGGCAGGATGTGGCTTCCGCAGCGTCCCTTCATTCCATGTACTGGGAACGCTTTCCCAGTGGTCCTGTAGGAACAGCAGTGACTTCCCTGGCCTAAAGCCCTGTCCCTTCTCCGCCTTAAATGGGGGGGGGATCAGGAGGCTTCTGTCTAGGTACTGGAAGGTGGCAGCACTAGTGGCATTCTCAATAGATCCCCATTTCAGTCGACGTCGACTACTTCTGACGTTCTAGACTGAAAGGGATCGTCCTAGTTTCGTATGCAACCCACCGTTCCCTGAAGGAGGGAACAGAGGACATAGTCCCCTTGCCACTACTGCTGGACCACCGCTGACTCCAGGGGCAGCTCGGCTCCTCAGCGAAAAAAGCAACTTGTGCGTGCGTCCTCTTCCATGTTTATACCCGAGCTGCGTGGCGGAGCGTGTAATCATGCACGCCAATGTTGAATTGGCTTGATTAAATAGTAGTACGAAGAAGACAGGCTACCTAAGCGTGATCCCCATTTCAGTAGACATCGACTACGTCCTCCGTTCCCTCCTTCAGGGAGCGGTGGGTCGCATACGCAACCAGGGTGTTCAGAATGTCTTCTGAATGGACAAGAAAACATTGGAAGCATCGGTTATCAATAGCTTACTTCCCTTTACCACAATGTCTTATTTTTCTTACATGCAATTAAAGGAATATTTTGAGTTCAATACAGGTTGAGTTAAATTCTTAATTATTTTCTATATAGCGTACAGTACATTGATAGCACTTATCACTCTCAATAGATGCATTACCCATTTACAAAGCAATCAAGCACAAACATAATACACCACCATTCACAATACACTAGAGAATATGTAAACCAAGGATGTTTTCATGAGCAACATATTTCAGAAAGAAGTTTGGCCTTAACCCTCTGAGGTCTAAGGTGTTTTCTGGGTCCTGGAGGTGTTCTGACATGCTCTGACATTTGTGCTTTTTTCAGTTATTTATAAACATGTTAATGGCAAAGGTGTAAATTCACTCTATATAGCACAAACAGGGCTACCGTAATATGTGAGCAACATGTATGTACATGTTTGTATTTTTAAGATAATAATGTTTATGCGTGGTTTGTGAAAAAACAAAAAACAAATGTCACTGAAATAAGGTCATAAACCCATAGTGATTATTTCTTCACAAGTCTTTTGAAAATTATATCACGTAGCCTAGAATATTTGCTCCAAAACTATGTGAAACTCATCCTGCATACTCATTTAGATAAGACAATATATTGATTTAAAATTTGTATGACGTGTTTTGTGTGAGAAAGCTTTATGTGAAGGGGCGTGGATCTCTCATTAATATGAATGCATTTTACACCTGAGAAAGACAAAGACCCTCCCCTAATGGCCCTATTAGGGGCTATCAGGCCCTATCATCATGAGAAGCCTTGCACAAAGAATGAGGAGAAATTAAAAAAAGAATGGCTATTAGATTGTCTGGATTTATTTACAACACAACACAATCCAAAGATACACAACAAAGGACAAAAAGCACATTAGTAAACACACTGATGTAAAGACAAAGACTTAAACAGTCACACACCTTTGTGCCATTCCTGAAACATAGTAGCCTATATACCTGTCATGTCCAAGGTGTTTGACTTTTCATTTTACCATGTTCATGTACAGAGACTCATGTGAATGTTGAAGTCAGCAGGACTCATCCAGTGGCATCTGGTCCCTTTCTAAAAAATAAATAAATAAACACCTGTAAACATGTTGATATCAAGACAAACTATAGGGCTGCACGATTCTGGGAATACATTTTAGATTTTTCACTAAAATGCACACACACACACACACACACACACACACACACACACACACACACACACACACATATACTGTATACATATATATATACACACACAATTTATATATATATATATATATATATATATATATATATATATATATATATATATATATATACACACACACACACACACTGCCGTTCAAAAGTTTGGGGTCGGTATGATTTTTAATGTTTTTAAAAGAAGTCACGTATGCTCACAAAGGCTGCATTTATTTGAGTAAAAATACAAAACAAACCCAGTAATATTGTGAAATAATATTTCAATGTTAATCAGCTGTTTTCTATGTAAATGTATAGTAAGGTGTAATTTATTCCTGTGATCATTACTCCAGTCTTCAGTGTCACATGATCCTTCAGAAATCAGTATAATATGGTGATTTGATGCTCAAGAAACATTTTTCATTATCATCAATGTTGAAAAGAGTTATTTACATATTTCAGGATTCTTTGATGAATAGAAAGTTCAAAAGAACAGCATTTATCTGAAAAATAATCTAATTATAAGTGACTTCTTTTAAAAACACTAAAAATCTTACCGACCCCAAACTTTTGAAAGGCAGTGTATATATGTATATGTATTTTGTAAATATATATAGGAACACCTAGTTTGTTGTGCCTTGTATATAGGCATGTGTAGGGCTGCATAAAATAATAACAATAGCCTAGATAGCAGGCAGCCTATAAATCGTTAAAATTGAACACTTTTCAGTAACACTACACTAGACAAAAATATATTGTTTGTCATATGTTACTTCAAATATTTCTATTCGTTATGAAATGAGATGAGTTTGCCGTGAAGCCTAATGTGTGGCGTGTTTTGTTTTTCAAACACACAGCGCGACTCAGACCCAAACTCAGCGCGTGCAGCGATCGAGCCGCTCCAAACTATGAAACATTGTTGTTACATTATACATCTACGTTTGAGCAGATATCCACAAACACAGTATTTAACAGTAAACACAGGTCTAAACATTAAAATATTCACCATATTGGAATAAACACTCATACTAGCATAGGCCTACTTGTATCTCATTTCATAACATTTTAGGCTCCACCAGTTTGAGTTTAGTAGCTACAATGTAAAGTTTATGCAAGAATAAAACACTTACTATTATGTCTCTTACCTTAAAAATTGTTCTCATAATAAAAATGTGTCCTTCTTAGGTAAATCCAAGGTAAATCCACAGCACAAACAGTTTTCCTAACTGATGAAAAGTAGAGAAATACTGGAGTCGCTGATTCTTTGCTTAGAGCTGATGAGGGCGTTAACAGCTCTGCGTTCCTTCACGTGGATCATTTGAATGAGAACAGCTGCGCGCGTGGGGGTGTGGTCAAATTAAAGTTAATGAGCTCGGGCTGGAGAAACTGTATATGTCGATGCTTTCTTACAGATTTCTTAAACCGAGAATATTTGTTTTTGATATGATTTACTTCATTTAAAAAAGGAGACTTCGAACTTTGTAAAGACATTACTTTCATGTGTGGGTGGCAAGTATTGGCTGAGTTACAGATCAGTTTATGTCGCGCTTCAGAATGAACTTCACATTGAGAGAGAAGACAGAACGTGCATAATGTTTTTTTTTCTTTATTTTACGAAAAACTCAACTTTTTGTTTTTATTATTAGTGTACACAAAAAAAAGAAGACATTTAACAGTTTTTAAAAATGAATAACACTTGCCTGTATGACAAAAATCGAGTTATTTGAGTTTCTTTTGCACCGATAAGAAAAAAAGCGAGATTATCGCGCCGGCGCGATAGCCGACCCCAGGGGGTTAAAGGTTAAACAATGGTCTATTAAGTCAAGCTCAGTGTTTTGAAAGGGATGAAATATGTGAGCAGCAGTGAAAAAAAAAAAAAAATTATATATATATATGTATATGTATATCTATACACTCACCTAAAGGATTATTAGGAACACCTGTTCAATTTCTCATTAATGCAATTATCTAATCAACCAATCACATGGCAGTTGCTTCAATGCATTTAGGGGTGTGGTCTCCTGAACTCCAAACTGAATGTCAGAATGGGAAAGAAAGGTGATTTAAGCAATTTTGAGCATGGCATGGTTGTTGGTGCCAGACGGGCCGGTCTGAGTATTTCAAAATCTGCTCAGTTACTGGGATTTTCACGCACAACCATTTCTAGGGTTTACAAAGAATGGTGTGAAAAGGGAAAAACATCCCGTATGCGGCAGTCCTGTGGGCGAAAATGCCTTGTTGATGCTAGAGGTCAGAGGAGAATGGGCCGACTGATTCAAGCTGATAGAAGAGCAACTTTGACTTAAATAACCACTCGTTACAACCGAGGTATGCAGCAAAGCATGTGTGAAGCCACAACACGCACAACCTTGAGGCGGATGGGCTACAACAGCAGAAGATCCCACCGGGTACCACTCATCTCCACTACAAATAGGAAAAAGAGGCTACAATTTGCAAGAGCTCACCAAAATTAGACAGTTGAAGACTGGAAAAATGTTGCCTGGTCTGATGAGTCTCGATTTCTGTTGAGACATTCAGATGGTAGAGTCAGAATTTGGCGTAAACAGAATGAGAACATGGATCCATCATGCCTTGTTACCACTGTGCAGGCTGCTGGTGGTGGTGTAATGGTGTGGCGGATGTTTTCTTGGCACACTTTAGGCCCCTTAGTGCCAATTGGGCATCGTTTAAATGCCACGGCCCACCTTAGCATTGTTTCTGACCATGTCCATCCCTTTATGGCCACCATGTACCCATCCTCTGATGGCTACTTCCAGCAGGATAATGCACCATGTCACAAAGCTCGAATCATTTCAAATTGGTTTCTTGAACATGACAATGAGTTCACTGTACTAAAATGGCCCCCACAATCACCAGATATCAACCCAATAGAGCATCTTTGGGATGTGGTGGAACGGGAGCTTCGTGCCCTGGATGTGCATCCCACAAATCTCCATCAACTGCAAGATGCTATCCTATCAATATGGGCCAACATTTTTAAAGAATGCTTTCAGCACCTTGTTGAATCAATGCCTCGTAGAATTAAGGCAGTTCTGATGGCGAAAGGGGGTCAAACACAGTATTAGTATGGTGTTCCTAATAATCCTTTAGGTGAGTGTATATATATATATATATATATTAGGGGTGTAACGGTTCACAAAATTCACGGTTCGGTTCGATACGATACAGTGGTGTCACGGTTCGGTTCGGTTCGATACAATACAGCAAAAAGAAAAATGCCACAGAAATGTCCTATTTATTAAAAGAAAAATTATTTTTAATTAAGTGAGTTTTCCTACATCTTGAAACTTTTAGTTTTATAAATGGGGGTAATCTTTGAAGGATGAACAAATAATGTTTTGGTCATCACATTAAAACTAACATTTAAATATGATCATATTTGAGTTTTGAAGTGCTGGAAAAAGATGTGTGATGTACTTGAAAGCATTTTACTATTTCTGCCAAACTTCTATGGTTACAGTGAGTGTTACTACAGTAACGTTAAATCCATGTTGCTGATCTGTGGACTTAAAACCTATAACTAATTCATTAATGGAACAATGTTTTTTCTTGGTTTCCACGTCAGCGCTGTTTGATCCGTTTATAACAGAGAAATTTTAATGCTTCTCACTAGATCTCGCAGTCATGTTATTACTTCAGTGGCGAATTAAAATGCTTTGTTTACCGGATCTCCCAGCGCTGTGTAAAAGTGTCGCTTGATCAAGATCGGCTCGCGCTGCACTGATGTTGATGGTCCGAACTGATAAACGATCCGTGAAGCACAAAATAATGAGTAGCGCAGTTTCGTTCCGCTTTCATTACGTTTGCCATTTGATGTTGCGCAACGTTGTGATGGTGGATTTTGGTCAGCAGGAAAAATGGTCCAACGAATCGTTCGCTTCGTTCGAATGCGTACCGAATACCGAACCGAAAGCCTCGTACCGAACGGTTCAATACGAATACATGTATCGTTACACCCCTAATATATATATATATATATATATATATATATATATATATATATATGTATATATAAATAATATATCTCAAATCTTTTTTTTTTTTTTTAGAAAATAGCTTTAACCTTGGCAGAGAGGAAAGACAAAATGGAAAATAATATATATGGGGGATTTAACCTTGCCATACTGTAAGTATTCACCTCAGTCACATACACTGTTCAGTCTTTATTGCATTATTGTGTGTAGCCTATTTAAAAAACCTGCTTCATCTACCCAAGATGCTTATTTTCACAGAAGTGAGCGGCATAGTGCGATTGTGGAAAGGAAAGAGGAAATTACAGCCGTCATGTGGTAATTGCTTTGTTCTGTACGTGTGTTACATGCTACATGAACATGCTGTCTCGTAAGCAACATAAAGTTGAATATAAAAAGGGGGTCATAATTCACCTAAAATTAAAGAAAATAATCACATTTTTATAAGTGCATTGATGCCTGCCTTTTGTATGATTAAGAGCAAGCAATTTGCATATGAATTAAGCAAATTGTCTATATAATAAAAAACAAATGAAGATAAACACACACACACACACACACACACACACATATATATATATATATATATATATATATATATATATATATATATATATATATTGCATATGGATGCATATGTTTGTCCTTGCATGCAGTTTTCAGAGTAAAAGTCCTTTCCTCATATAGATTACATGAATGCATTGATCCATGTGTCTGAGCTATGAACTGTAGATGCATGTGTAATGTGTGTATGTTTGTTTGTGTTCTTCTCATCACCTCGAGGCAGCCCTAAAACGATTAGGGAGGTTCAGGCTTCGCTGTGGTACCGCAGGGTTAGTTTTATCAACAAGGCCAGAGATGGCAGACAAATCCCCCTCTCATGTCTCAGGGGATTGGGCCACCCCACCACACAGCTGCCCTTCTGGGCACTCGAGCTCGCTGACTCACACCCCAGTGAGGTAATTGCCCTGTCTTTCTGTCAGTGGAGGGGGTGAATGTGGAATAGCACCATGCTGTAAGGGACAGTTTAAGCGTACATCATACTGCTGGAGAGGACATCCAAAAAACGGCACTGCACAACATGACAAATCAGGATTTAAAACAGGTCTTAACCTTTAAGAAATAGAAAAATCACAAATTATACCTCTTAAATGTCTTAGTTGTTAGTTCTGGAGAGAAAATTGAGACTTCTGTTGAAATGTCCTGCTGCTTTGATTCTATTTTTTTTTATTTAACACTTTACAATAAGGTTTCATTTTTAGTTAACATGAACTTACATTGATCTTTGTTAAAGTGCCCCTAGTATGCTCTTTTAAAGGCTCATAATTCTGTTTGGAGGTCTCCCACAACAGGTTTACATGCATCAAAAGTAAAAAAAAAACACTTGAATGATTCTAAAAAATTATTCTCAAACAGCTCTAAATCCCTCCATTCCAAGAGCCTGCTTTGATCTGATTGGCCAGATGACCCAGTCTGCTGTGATTGGTCTACCGCGTACAGCTCCTTTCGGAAGCAAAAATGCCCATTACCATAACTGAACGTCAGCTCTGTCCGGAGGCTTCCTATAATTCAGAGCGATTGAAGTGTAAAGACAGTAACGATGACGTCGCTTTTACCATATCAATCTGAACGTGAGTCCGATGATGAAACATTGGAAGAACTAGTTATTCAACCCAAACCTGCATCGCAAGGACGGCTTCAGCCGGACGTTTCTCAGTGATATGCTACTCAGTTTGAGGTACATTATGAGATGTTTCAACTGTAATTCCTCACCATCAGCATTAACAAGTGTAGGGTATGTCCATCAACAAACTGATATGTATAAGACAGTAATTACGTGAGTAAGCCGGTTAGGTGGAAACTTACACAATAGAAAACACAAAACGTCTCGGTTACGGATGTAACCCTCGTTCCCTGAGTAGGGAACGGAGACGTTACGTCGAGTGACGGAGAATGGGGATTTCGCCTAGAAAGCCAATCATCTTCGAGTATTACAAAACGAGCCTATGGCAATGAAAATGCCATGGGTCTGCGGAATTTGCATAGCGTATCTCCGCCCCACCGCGTGGGTATAAAAGGAGGAACGCCGGCAAAGGCAGATCATGTCTTCGCTGAGGAGCCGAGACTGAACTCAGGCGTCTACCCAGCGGTACAGCGGAAGTGGCAGGGAGACGTAACGTCTCCGTTCCCTACTCAGGGAACGAGGATTACATCCGTAACCGAGACGTTCCCTTTCGTAGTCACTCCGAGTTACGTCGAGTGACGGAGAATGGGGTCCCCGTATAATCACGCCACCTTCACAGCTGTCTTCCAGTGCCCTGCGAAAGTCTGATCCCCCTGTCGTGATACTGGCACGGACGAAGGAGTCCTACTTAACACAGGAATACCAAGGTACACTGGGGAGCATATCTCAGAGGAGATAGCCGCAGCATGCCTACCCGTAGGGAGGACTTAGAAATACGCATATGGCTGGAAGGCTTCATATGGAGGAACACTGGAGTAACCAGCCCGTGGGGTGGCAACTTTCAACTCCAGGGGTGGCAAGGTGGCTTGCCGAGGGAAAGACACATGCTCAAGAGGCTTACAGTGGACATACACATGTGGGGGTTACTCAGGGGAGGAACCATGCACACGGAGGCACCTAGCCGACGCACAGGCAATAGACACTGGCGCCAGCGTCAACAGTGCTGGAGGAACTCAGGGCTTCAGAAGGGAAGGCTCACCTGAGGAGAATAACCGCACGTATCCAGTCCGTGGAGTGGAATGGCGAGCAAGCGAAGACACCTGAGCGGGTCCTGAACTAGCTGGTTGAAGCGAGTACATGGGAGGACACTGGCTCCACTCGGAGATTATAGAATCTGGCGAATGTGTTAGGTGTCGCCCAGCCTGCAGCTCTACAGATGTCTGCCAGCGAGGCGCCATGCGCTAGAGCCCAAGAGGAAGCCACACTCCGGGTGGAGTGGGCTGTCACACCAAGGGGGCACGGTCGGCCTTGCTGTTGGTAAGCCAAAGCAATGGCGTCCACTATCCAGTGAGACAACCTCTGCTTTGAGAGAGCCTTTCCCTTCAGTCTCCCACCATAACAGACAAAGAGCTGGTCTGAGGTCCTGAAACACCGCGTCCTGTCTACGTAAGCGCGGAGAGCGCGTACTGGACAGAGCAGTGCCAAGGCTGGGTCTGCCTCCTCCAGGGGCAGCGCTTGCAGGTTCACCACCTGGTCCCGGAAGGGAGTGGTAGGAACCTTGGGCACATATCCAGGCCGGGGTCTCAGGGTCACGTGAGAGTAAGCCGGCCCGAATTCCAGGCACGCTTCGTCAACGGAGAATGCGTGCAGGTCCCCTACCCTCTTAATGGAGGCCAGTGCAACCAGGAGCGCTGTCTTCATAGACAGGAACTTAAGCTCCACTGATTGCAGAGGCTCAAAGGGAGCCCTCTGCAGGGCATTTAACACCACTGAGAGGTCCCAAGAGGGAACGAGAGGAGGGCGAGGAGGATTCAGTCTCCTCGCTCCTCTCAGGAACCTGATGATCAGGTCGTGCCTTCCCAGAGACTTACCATCAACTGCTTCGTGATATGCAGCTATAGCGGCCACATACACCTTCAGGGTGGAGGGAGACAGCCTTCGCTCCAGCCCGTCTTGCAGGAAGGAAAGCACGACACTGATCAAGCATCTCCTGGGGTCTTCTCGGCGAGAAGAGCACCAGTTGACAAAGAGGTTCCACTTCAACGCATAGAGATGTCTCGTGGACGAAGCTCTAGCGGAAGTGATGGTAGCCGCCACCGCAGGTGGCAGGGTACTCAAACCTGCCTCGTCCCGTCCAGAAGCCACACGTGGAGCCTCCAGAGATCGGGACGAGGGTGCCAAAGGGTGCCCCGTCTCTGAGAGAGGAGGTCCTCTCTCAGAGGAATTGGCCAAGGAGGTGCTGTCGCGAGGAGTACTAGTTCGGAGAACCAGGTCCTGGTGGGCCAGTACGGCGCAACCAAAGTGACCTGCTCCTCGTCCTCCTTGATCTTGCACAGAGTCCGTGCGAGAAGGCTCACTGGGGGAAACGCATACTTGCGTAGGCCCCGCGGCCAGCTGTGCGCCAGTGCATCCGTGCCGAGCGTGCCCTCGGACAGGGAGTAATACAGGGCGCAATGGGATGAGTCGTGGGAGGCAAACAGGTCTATCTGTGCGTCCCCGAACTGGTCCCAAATCAGCTGGACCGACTGGGGATGGAGTAGCCATTCGCCGGGGAAAGGACGGAACCGAGACAGCTCGTCGGCTGCAAGGTTCCGAACGCCCGGAATGTAGATAGCACGAAGGGACCTCAGGTGCTTCTGACTCCATAAGAGGAGGTGGCGAGCGAGTTGCGACATACGGCGGGAGCGTAGACCACCTTGACGGTTGATGTACGCTACTGTCGCGGTATTGTCTGAACGGACTAGCACGTGTTGACCCTTGAGCAGCGTGTGGAAACGGTGCAGGGCAAGGCGTACTGCCAGCAACTCGAGGCAATTGACATGCAGAAGGCGCTGGGGTCCTGTCCAGGAGCCCGCGGCAGCATGTCCGTTGCACATGGCGCCCCAGCCCGTGGAAGAGGCATCTGTGGAGACAACAATATGCCTGGAAACTCGTTCTAGGGGGACTCCGGCCCGTAGAAAACTGAGGTTCCTCCACGGGGTGAAGAACTGACGGCAGGTCGGAGTCACTGGGACTCGGAGCGTGCCGTGATGCCATGCCCACCTCGGGACTCGATCGCGAAGCCACAGCTGAAGCGGTCTCATATGAAGCAATCCGAGCGGCGTTGCCGCGGCTGCAGATGCCATATGCCCCAGGAGCCTCTGAAATAATTTCAGTGGGACCGCACTCTTGCCCTCGAACTGACGAAGACAAGTCAGCAGTGAGTGTGCGCGCTCGCTCGTAAGCTGCGCGGACATGGCGACCGAGTCGATCTCCATACCGAGAAAAGAGATCCTCTGCACGGGGCTGAGTTTGCTCTTCTCCCAGTTGACCCGAAGGCCCAGACGGGCTAGGTGCCGGAGCACAAGGTCTCTGTGTTCGCAAACCTGAGCTCGAGAGTGGGCTAGAATCAGCCAGTCGTCAAGATAGTTCAGGATGCGAACCCCGTGTTCGCGTAGGGGAACAAGGGCTGCCTCGACGACCTTCGTAAAGACGCGAGGAGACAGAGCCAACCCGAATGGGAGAACCGCGTACTGGTATGCCTGCCCCTCGAAAGCAAACCGAAGGAACGGTCTGTGTCGAGGTAAGATGGAGACATGAAAGTAGGCGTCCTTCAGGTCTATCGCTGCAAACCAATCCTGTGGCCGCACGCACTCGAAAATGCGTTTGGCCGTGAGCATCCTGAACGGCAGCCTGTGAAGGGAGCGGTTCAGGACGCGCAGGTCCAGGATTGGTCGTAACCCACCGGTTTTCTTGGGGACGATGAAGTACGGGCTGTAAAACCCCGACCTCATCTCGGCTGGAGGGACAGTCTCGATTGCACCCTTCGCCAGCAGGGTGGCAACCTCCGCTCGCATGATGGGGGCATTGCCACCGACCATAGTGAAGCGGACTCCGCTGAAACGGGGAGGAGACCGAGCGAACTGAATCGCATAGCCGCGCCTGATCGTTCGGGCGACCCAGCGGGACAGGCTGGGGAGCTCTAACCAAGCTGCCAGAAACTGAACCAGCGGGGTCATGCGAACGACAGACGTCCCCCCGGAGGGGCAGCGAAGCGGAGTGACCGGCCCCGGCGAGGGTGGCATAGCGCCCTGACAGAGGAGACCAGGGAAGGACCAGCGTTCCACGGGGGTCTGCTCTGCCAGGGGGCTGGCGACAGAGGGGGACGAGAGCGTTGTGGTCCGAAGACGGCACGCACTGTCGTCTGCGCCCTCTGGAACAGAGGGGAACAGGGGTGGCGAGGCCCGGAGGCGGCGCACACTGCTGTCCGAGAACTCTGTGACAGAGGGGGATGAAAGCGGCGAGGCCCGGAGGCGTCGCACACTGTCAGCCGGCTCTGTGTGCTCAGTGATGGAAGTGTTGGTTCTTTCTTTAACAGTTTTAGGGTACTGCCCACCCGTGGGTGAGCAGCGGGAAAACAAAAGATTCTCCCCCGGCCCTCCGCCGGGGGAAGGAGGGGGCCTGCAACCACCTCCTGGGGAAGAACCGGGACCATCACTGAGCAGCCCGTCTCAGGAGCGCCGCTTAGCCTGGCGTTTAGCGGGGCGCGGGGCTGGAGAGGGCTGGGGCGCCTTCCTGCGGCCTCCTCCACGATGCGGCCTGGGTGAAGGCTGCTGCTGGGGCCGTGCGGGAGGGGAGGGAGCGGCAGGAGGGCGCCCTCGGCGGCGAGCAGGCTGAGGCTTCTGAACCGACGGCTGGGTGGAGGCAGCAGCGGGCCGTCGGGGCAGAATATGTTTGATAGCCTCAGACTGCTTCTGTGCGGTCGAGAACTGCTGGGCAAAGTCCTCGACCGTTCCGCCGAAGAGGCCGGCCTGGGATATGGGGGCGTCGAGCAGACGAGAGCGCTCGGCGTCCCGCATATCAGCCAGGTTCAGCCACAGGTGACGCTCCTGGACCACCGAAGTGGCCATCACCTGACCCAGGGAGCGTGAGGCCTCTTTCGTCGCTCGGAGAGCGAGGTCAGTGGCGGCACGCAGCTCATCAAAGAGCCCTGGGTCAGTCCCGCCCTCGTGCATATCTCTGAGCAGCTGGGCCTGGTAGACCTGTAAGGTGCTCATCGCATGCAGAGCGGCGGCCGCCTGTCCTGCAGCCTTGCAAGACTTCGCCACGAGGGAGGACGAAAGCCTACAGGCCTTGGACGGGTGCTTAGGATTACCACGATATGAAGCACTCTGAGGACACAATTGCATCGCAACAGAGCGTTCAACCGGGGGAACCCCAGTGTACCCACGGGCGACCGCCCCATCGAGGGGGGGAAAGGCGGAGAAAGCCGACGAACGTGCACGCGAGGTCAAGGGAGCCTTCCATGATTTCGTCAGCTCCTCATGCACTTCCGGGAAGAAAGGTATTGGGGTTGGCTGCGGCCGAGAGGCGGCAGCCGCGCCCAAAAACCAATCGTCCAGCCGCGAGCGCTCGGGGCAGGGTGGAAGGTTCCACTCGAGCCCGATGCTCGCGGCGGCTCGGGAGAGCATGGCGGTCATCTCGGGATCTGATACGGGCAACGCTGGAACTCCAAAAGGAGGCAACGCAGCCGCATCGTCACTTCCCGATGACTCTTGCCCACCTTGTGATGCCGCGATCGACATCGAGTCATCCTCTGGAGCGCCGAATGAAATACGCGGGGCATCAACGGATGGACCCGGTAAAATCACCGCGGCGCTCGCGGGTTGCAACACTACAGAGGGGGGCGTGGTCCGAGGACGTATCGTCGGATTTTTGTTCCACACCGTCACCCTCAAGTCACCCTGTCCACCAGCCGAAGTACCACCTCTCGAGGAGGGTGTAGATCGGGGTGTGGATGAGGGGACTCTCTCTCGAATGAGATCATTGAGTCTCGACCTTAGTGTTGCGATGGTCATGTTCCCACAGAAGGAACATGAGTCATCCACAAGCGCTGCTTTAGCGTGCTCTAAGCCCAGACACGCAAAGCAGCGATTGTGCCCATCAAAGGCAGACAGGAATCGACCGCACCCAGAAGAACACGGGCGAGACATCTTTAAAAAGATGTGCCACGTGCAGCTCTTTTAGAGAGGAAAAAAGCTCAGCGATGCTGAGGCGACCAGGGAGAAACACACCAACTGGCAGATCACTGCACAGACCGCAGGCAATGTGAACTCGCTGGATACCGCCGTCACACCAACACCGGAGAGCTCACTCGTCTCGAAGAGAAGTCACTGATAACTCAGGATTTGGCTTGTGGAGTGAAGAGAAGTTTCTTGGCTCCGAAGCGAAAACATGATCTGCCTTTGCCGGCGTTCCTCCTTTTATACCCACGCGGTGGGGCGGAGATACGCTATGCAAATTCCGCAGACCCATGGCATTTTCATTGCCATAGGCTCGTTTTGTAATACTCGAAGATGATTGGCTTTCTAGGCGAAATCCCCATTCTCCGTCACTCGACGTAACTCGGAGTGACTACGAAAGGGAACTATGTATTTTAAAAACCAGTTAGAAAATATATACATCAATAATTATTCATACTTACAGGTTGTGATTCTGAGGAGCAAGCTGGTCCAAATAAACTGGGTACTGACCCATCTTTCCAGAGCAAGCGTTTTGCGAATCCCGCATTGAAATGCCTTGAAGATTTGAGAAGCAGTCGTCAGTAAAATTATTAAGTTGTTGGGCTGGTCAAGTTGTTTGCGGGTGGATGACGTATACAGTATATGGGCGGGCATAATGCAAATGTATCTTCTAGTGGAGCAGAACTGTAAAGCAGTAGGATTTGAATAAAAAACGACTCGTATTGGTGGATCAGAGTTGATTCTTTCTTTTGGGAGAGAATACATGTATTTATCATGCACTTTCAACTTTACAACTTGGTAGAACATTTACATTCACAAACAGCTATATTACACACTGCACGAAAAGGAATAGTTGAAGGGTACTTTAATGTTAATTTCCACATTTGATAATACAGTTTTTAAAATCAAAAACTGTATCTGTCAACATTATCTAATGCCCTGTGAACTAACATTAAAAAAACAATGAACAATAGTATTTTCATTAACATTAACAAAGTGCTACCAATTGATTTTTCATGTTGATTTTGCACTCCTGACAGAAATTAAGAAATTACTGTCAAAACTGTTTTTTAATCACAAATAGTGGTCAAATATTGAAACTAGCATCCTAAATCTTTCTGATGATACATAGTTTGTCAAAATTAAATAAGAATGTCATAGTAATGGTGTGTAGTGAATGTAACAACAATATTGGGCTGCCAGCGATATTTGCATGCAAAGTGCTTAAGAGATAATTCACCCAAAAATGAAAATGTTGTTATTATTTACTAACCCTCAAGTTGATCACAAAAGAAGATATTTTGAAGAATGTTGGTAACCAGACAATTGACTAGCCATTGACTTCCATATAGGGAGAGAAAAAAAAAACAATACTATGGAAGTCAGTGGTGTAAGGGTGGATTTCCTACAGGGGTTCAGTCTGCAGGACTGCCAAATGACTAAAGAAACGTTATTAGCAAGATGGTAGAAAACTTTACATTTCTTGTCTATTACAACCCACTGCTCCTTACGACGGAAAAAATTGCAGTTACAATAGCTTAATATGTGGGAGAGTGTTGCTATAGTCTGACGATATTGTACTGCAATAGGTAGCACTTCAAAGTCAATACCAAATCAAAACTAGTTAGCATATTATTTGTAATTGAAATGGTTTAATGACAATATGGTTATAGTTACACTTAGAATAGTTACAAAATAGATGTATGAGATGATAAAAACGTATACGATTAATTGTACCCAGCATATATGTAAAATGTTACCTGAGAGAGAGAGAGAGAGAGAGAGAGAGAGGAGATAGAGTGTGTGTGAAAAAGAGGAGGCAAAGAAAAAGAGCCCCAAGAAAGGGACCTAGAGAATAAGAAGAGAGATGGAGAATCAAAGAGACAGAGCAACTGTTACAATCTTCTTTTATCACTTTCTTGACCATGTAACTGAAACCCAAATGTGAGACGTTCAAACTGGCCAATCAGATAATTACAACTTCCCCCACTGTAGTGTGAGGTGTGACAATTAGTGACCCCTGATGTACGCACAGTTTGGCCAAGAGGTCTTTTAGCACTATCAGCACCTCTGTGCCTTTAGACATTCCAAATGGTCCTTGGGGTAAGAAAGAGGGAGGTTGAAACAGTAAAGCAAATGTCTTTGTTGATTTTCAAATATCTTTGATTATTTTCAATCCTGCAGTGGCTACCATCAACTGTATGATTATCAACTTTCTTCAAAATATCTTCTTTTGTGTTCAACAGAAGAAACTCGTTCAGGATTGAAACAACATGAGGATGAGTAAATGATGACAGAATTTTTTTTTTTTTGGTGAACTATCCATTTAATGTTAGATTAATATGAACATGTATTATTGCATTATTATGCATTTGGGAGACACATTTATGACTTAAATTGCTTTCATAATGTTTATTTTATCAGTTCATGTATTCCCTGGTAATCAAACCAATAACCTTGGTGTTGCTAGCGTCATGATGTTTTGTTTGAGATACAGGAATGCTTTATGAAGCTAAGTGTTTTTATTTTGAGCTATTGATAAATGCTTTAAATGTATGTTTCATTGTTAGTTCATGTTAATTAATGGTAACAAATGGAACCTTATTCTAAAGTGTTACAGATTCTTCTGAGAAAAAGGCTCCAGTAAGCAAAGAATAGGACGTTCTGAAAATCTAGATGGGGCAGATGTGAAATGAAAGCCTTTGTCTCATGAGAAAATATATTTGGGTGATCTGTGTGCTGATTGATTGATTGATTGATTGATTGATTGATTGATTGATTGATTTGATTGATTGATCATATTCTTATCCCAGCTTAAAATGCATAGTAAGCTAAAAAAAATGGCATTCATCAGTCCTTTTGAATGGCATTCATTAGGGAAAGATATCTTTGTATGCAGCATGTTGCAGGGGCAAACAGGGCCATACTAACTTCATATTTAAGCAAAATTTATGTTTCAGTGGTGGGTGATGTTGAGTTATTAGTCTTTCATTATTTGTGGAGTGTAGCTAAAGACGACATGTTAAAGGGGACATTTATGTTGTTGAGGGAACCCTGACGTGTCACTTCGAACTGTTGACCTTCTCCTTTGAGCAACTTCTGTGATATATTTGTAAAATATGAGGGCAATTTGTGTTGACGTGATTTGTGCAGGCAACATGTTGATGTGAGGTGTTGCTGAGGTTTTTCATCAGTCACATTTAATCATGGCTCCCTGTAGACAACATCTTTGCTGGGCAATATCATAATTTGTGTTTTTGGTGTACTGCCGACCCCACCAGGCTTAACCAGCAAGACTTTCTTTATCAAACAGCTTATGTTTACTTATAAGCAGTTGCAACCAAACCTGCTATTGCATGATATTGTTTGGACGCACTTCTACTAGTAGTACAGTATATATATATATATATATATATATATATATATATATATATATATATATATATATATATATATATATATACTTATGGATCCTATTTATACCTCAGAGTAAAAATAATTAATTAATACAAATAAAGTAATTGCAACTTTATTTCAGTAATTTAAGTATTTTAATTTAAACTTTATTTTAGTATTTCAAAGGTATTTTATAGGGGTCAAGAAGTGAGTATCACATTTTCCTTTTCCTTCATCTGTTTACATATAAGAAGTCATTGTACTATAGAAAACATATCCAGTAAGTTTCAGAACTCAAAACTTCCTCCTTAACCCTTTCGCACGTACGATCACACCGGTGTGATCAGTCTTGGCTGGTCCCTGGAGCATATGATCACACCGGTGTGATTAGAATGGTCAGTGCATCACGTGATCAACTGCTAAATTCAAACGTGCTTTCGCGCGTTGGCTGGCTGAGTCAGAGACGGACGCATTCAGTGCTGTCATATATCACAACTATTGAGTGTTTTCAACCACATAATGTTTATTTTAGGTTGCAGACATTTAAATACACATGAGTACTACTAGCAAAACAATGATTTTGAGTTTGTAAAATACACACTGATGTCTATGGAAGCGGCAATAACAATCCTTTCCATTATAATAAGACGACACGTTTTATTCATATCAGATAAACATTGTGTAAGTAGCTTTACATTTGACCCTATTCTTCTCCCAGTTCACCGGCCACTTACTTTCATGTATTTCGTGAGAAGTGGAGGAATTGACCTGTTGTGAGGAGTTGACCTGCTTGTGCAGTGTCACGTGACATGCAATGACGCGTCACCATGGATACATTAAAGTGACAAGTTCTAAATAACGGTCGCCCTGAAAAACTCACGCTGGGGGGTCAGTTAGAATATTTTAAACTTACGTGTGAACGTGTTAATCAAAAAACAGCGTTAAATAAAACCAAGCTCCCAAAAACGACTCGTTTCAGATTTTGTCTCAGTGTGACGTAATAGTGCTACGAAAGGCTGCGTCTGCAGAAGAAGATCACCGCTTACTTCTACATCATTGCCTCTTTAGCTCTGCCCACCAATTCACACATGTCATGTAGTCAAGAGTTGCCAAGTCCACAGTTTTCCTGCGGAATTGGGCTACTTTTAAACTGTTTGTGCAGGTTGATTCAGGATTACTCAATCAACAAAAACAATAGAGATGCCTCTGAGGATTACAAGACATTTTGCAGTGTCAAGGAAAAAAAGTATTTGCTTTGCCTTCCTTGTGCCTTCCTTCCTTCCTTCCTAAGTGTGGATGAAATGTATTTTAACAAAGTTCCAGATCACTAGTTGTTACATGTATGTCCTGTGTTTCACCCTGCATAGTGTTTTTGGTTCAGTCCTATTACCCAGATTTCCCGCTCCTCGTTAGTGTTCAGTTATAGCACCTGTGTCTTGTCATCATCAGTTCATTCATCTGCGTCCTGTTAATGTTCCTTTGTTTGCCCGTGTATTTATACCCTATGTTCTCCCTTGTAGATCATTCTGGTGAATGATCATGTTTGCATACTGTATGGACACTACAAGACACCGTACCGGAGGCAGTGCGCATGTGCATTAGTTTTGACTGTCCTGTGTGCACATCTCCCACCAGGTTGTTAGTATAGCTTGTTGCCTGTGGCTGTGTAAGGTCAATATACTCAACAGAAGTTTATGTAATAAATACATCCGGCTTGGATTTCAAACCACAGACTCCTCACTCAATTCTACATGGTGTCAGAAGATGAAACGGATCTTTCGCCTTTGAGTTTCAAATGCTTTTTTTTTCTGTCTCGAGTGGAGAGAACTACTAACGTCAAGTTAAAGTTACGATTAAAGACGGACGGATTTCGCAGACCAGACCCCCTCGTTTTTGATGGGAACCTTTCCGAGAATTGGCGGATTTTTGAACAAGAGTATGATATCTTCATAGCAGCGGGGCACTCTGACAAGCCTGCCAAAACAAAGGCATACATCCTCCTCAATCTCGCAGGAGCAGAGGCCATCGAACGGGAGTGTTCATTTGTTTACGCAGCGGAGGTGAGGGCGCCAGGTGAAGATGGAGCCGTTGTCGTTCCATCTGAGTCTAGAGAAGACGCCGAGTGCCTAAAACGGAAATTTCGGGAGGTATGTAACCCTCAACAAACAGGACTATGGAGAGACACAGGTTTCATTCACGAAGTCAAAAGCAAGGTGAGTGTCACGTACTCTACGCCTGCCGTTTCCCTCCACTCACCACCAGAGGTCACCTGTTCACCATTAAGACTTTTTCATTGCATACAGAGTTACAGGTTACCCTGGACTACATTTCCCATACTCCATGGCTTTAATTATTTCCGTACCTGTATTCAATCACAAGGACTATAAAACACTGATTCACAAGCTCACCGATCGCTGAGTATTGTTAGCTAATATTGATGTCTCGTTTTTAGCATCTTTACGGATCCTATCCTAGTGTTCCTGGTCTGTTCAAGTCTTTCTCTTGCTCGTCTGCCCTGTGTTTTGATCCTAGCCTGGTTTCCCATGTTCTGACTTTCCTCTCCCTGCCCTGGACTATTGCTTGCTTTGGATTACCTCTTTCGTCTTGCCCTGTTTGGATAGTGTTTGCCTCATGCCTGGACTTTAGCCTGGTTAGTTGGTTTATCCTCTTGCCTTGTCCACTGGATTACAGTCTCTGTTTGTTGATCCTCGCCTGTACCTGGAATGCTCTTTGTCTTGTCCATATCGTACCTGTTTGCCTTTGTTTGGGCCTCTGCCTGTTCTGAACACATCTGCAAATAAAAGCTTTGCATATGGATCCGCACGCCTCTCATCTTAGTCCCGCCGTAACAGTGAGACTATCAAATCCTACATCAGTGACTTGAGGATCAAAGCTAACAGTTATCATTTGACAGATGAACTGATATGTGACAGAATAGTATGTGGCAAAAGAAATGACAGTATAAGAAAGGCTTTGCTACGTGACAGCGAATGAAGTCTAACTAAAGCCATTACAATTTGCCGCATATATGAAATGACTGAGGAAAGTAATAGGATGCTAGCCAAGCCCCAAACAGCCACCACCATTGACGCAATTCAGCCAAATTCCAGTGGGTGGCACCAGAGGTCAAGATATAAACCTCAAGCAGGCAAATACGAGACAGAATCCATTACAAACTGCAGCAATTGTGGAAGCAGCCATGCTGCGCGGAGAGACAAGTGTCCTGCTTTAAAAAATTCTGTAAAAAATTCAATCATTACAAAAAATGGTGCAAGTCCATGTCACACCGCCAAGGCTATGAAAAGAAAAGCTATGCAAAGCACAAAGACTACAGAACACCTGTTCACAAGTTAGAGCTGGAAACGCCAGACAACAGTGCCAGTGATGACACTTTTTATGTGGACGGTGTCGAACTCAACGACAAGTGTGTGAACACCATCACTCCTCAGACAGAAGGAAAGGACGAAGGATTTGTTACACTGCACATACATAACAAGTCTTTTGAGATGAAAGTTGATACAGGTGCTAGGTGTAACGTAATGTCAAAAGACGCCTTCCAACAGCTTACTGATGGCGAGCGACCAGTGAAATGCAGCAAAGACACCAACTTAGTGGCTTATGGAGGCAGCAAAATAGAGACTATGGGAATAGTCACACTGCCTTGTTGTTTAGATGGACAGCAACACACACTACCTTTTTTCCTAGTGGACCGAGATGTAGCGCCACTACTAGGATTTCGTGCATGTGTGCACTTAAGAATTGTCACAATGAGCCCCCACGTTCATCAGGTCAGCACCGAGAGCGATGCCGATTTCACCAAACAGATTCTCGCACAATACAACTATGTGTTCAGTGACGAGCTCGGAAAACTCCCTATCACATACTCTATGACACTGGATCCAACTGTACAACCAGTGGTTTGTCCAGCATACCGCATCCCGGTGGCAATGCAGAAACAAGTCAAAGCCGAGCTTGACAGCATGCAGAATAAAGGTGTCATAACCACAGTTTATGAACCTACAGACTGGGTTTCGTCCATGGTAGCAACACACAAAAAGGACAAACAGGAAATCAGACTGTGTATCAATCCAAAAGACCACAACACTGCTCTAAAGAGACCCCATTATCCAATGAGCAGTGTTGAGGAAGTTGCCACACAGATGTCAGGTGCCACAGTGTTCTCTGTGTTAGACGCAAAGAGCTCATTCTGCCAAATACGTCTCGCAAAGAGCTCATTCTGGCAAATACGTCTCGATCACAAGTCATCAATGCTGACCACATTCAGCACACCTTTTGGGCGCTACAGATTCCTTCGCATGCCATTTGGCATAAGCTCAGCAAGAAAAGTTTTTCAGAGCTCAATGGAATAGCTGTTTGCAGGATTTCCGTGTGCTATTATAGTGCACGACATCATCATAGGAGGTCGTGATGCTACAGAACACAACGCCAACCTAAAACAAGTGCTCGACCGGGCCCAAGAGATAAACCTCAGGCTGAACCATCTCAAAAGCAAGTTCCGCCTGGACCAGGTCTGTTATATGGGTCACATATTTACAAAGGAGGGTCTCAACGCCGACCCTGCCAAGACTGTGGCGATCACAGAGATGCCAGTCCCTCAGGACGTCCCAGCCATGCAGCGATTCCTTGGCATGGTAAACTATCTTGGGAAGTTCATCCCAAACCTCAGCGAGATTGCAGCACCTCTAAGACAGCTCACGCACAAAGACACTGCGTGGTGCTGGTTTCCACAGCATCAGCAGGCGTTTGACCGTCTCAAGTCATGCTTATCCAGCGCACCAGTCTTATCCTACTATGATGTGAGAAAACCTGTTACACTGACCTGTGATGCGTCATGTTACGGACTTGGTGCTGAATGTTTACAGGAGGAGAGACCAGTCCCCTACGCGTCTCACACGCTCACTGACACAGAAACACGTTACGCTCAAATTGAAAAGGAGCTGTTGGCAGTGGTGCTTGCATGTACCAAATTCAAGGATTACGTGTATGGGAACCTCACGGTCATTGAAACCGACCACCAACCCCGCGTCACAATCCTAAAGAAGCCCATCCACACTGCTCCTGCCCGACTGCAAAGGATGTTGCTACAGTTACAGGCCTATGTCATCACACTGGTCTACAAGAAGGGTAAGCACATGTACCTAGCCGACACCCTATCTCGAGCTCCAAACAAAACTGTCTCACAAAACCCTGCTGCAAACAACACATTTGAGGTGATGTCCATCAGCTACATCTCGACTAACAGACTAGAGGAGCTCCAGACCCACACAGCACAGGATCAGATGCTACAGACTCTCAGCACAATCATTCAACGTGGATGGCCTGACAAAGAACGCAGCGTCCACCCATCCATCTGTTCATTCTTCCCTTACAGAGACGAGCTGGTAGTGTAAGATGGAATAGTTATCAAGGGCCACAAAACAGTAATTCCCCACTCTCTGCACCGGGAATGCATCAATATTGTACACAGAGGTCAGTATGCCGATCCAGCTGCTCCAGACAGTTCCCCATACACACCACACACACACCTTGAGAGACCCAGGTAACACCTCGAGTCACCAGTGAGCAGCAGAGGCCTGCTGTTCAGTCTCCAACAAAGGTAACACCAGGTAACACACTGTATGTGACACGCTCAAGTCATGTATGCAGGCCTAATCCAAAGTATGAACAATGAATATTTCACTGTTATGGGCTGAAAACCAAAGACATTTAAAAAAAAAATAGAGAGAGAGAGAGATCTGCACTTAATTTTATTTGTTCCAATGAAAATGTTTTCAGCTACCACTTAATGCACTGAATTCACATACGAATGTTGAAATGTTTTGAACGTTAAAAGTAAAATTTCACAATATGAAATTTTTTTTTTTGAAACTGTCATAGTGTTTTAAAGGGGTAATATAATGCCATTTTTGTACAAGTTAATTTGAATCTTTAGGGTCTAATGAAAACTTTGTAATACACTTTTATTAAAAATTACTTTTATTGAAATTTTACCTGGTCAAAAACAGCTCTGTTTTCAGCTCGCCGTTTCAGTGCATATGTCTTTAAATGATAATGAGCTTTGCTCACTCCGCCCCTCTGTTCTGTGGGGCATTTTGGTTTTGACACAATCGCACGTGGAGTGTTTCCTTGACAACAGTTGAGGGTATATTTTGGAACAAGAATGTCAGCGGGAGTCTCTGAGGACACATCTGTGCAACCATACCAATTTAAACCAGAGTCGGACCCGGAACAAGATGACGGCCCCGAAGAAGTTTGAAAATTAAGGCTAGAACAGGACGTTTCTGAATGGTTGGTTAACGTAATGTCACGTAATTTACACCTGCGTACACAGTTCTCTTACGAGAGTATCTCTCGTACTGCGTAATATCTTACGCTATGGGGAAAACCTCTTTTCCACGAGATATTGAAGCAAAAAATTATCCTTAATTTTGAATTAATGTAAAACGCTGTGCAGCAGCATGCAGATATAGGCAGGACGGCTCACGCGCCTATTGGCTGCCCTGCGGCAAACAGCAGCAGCCTATCGAGAGAGGTGCTGCGTGACATAATCCTATGGGGGCATTTCGCGCCCATTTCGTCACGTCCCGCCAGAAAAGGGCGCAATTTCGCCCTATAAATATAGCTCGATAAGGCTGGTACACTGATTTTCATCTCTTCAGCGAAGCATCACGCATCGCTGGATCCGGAGTGAGAAGCCACGCCGTCTGAGAAAAAGCACACAGCGGGACGAGCCATTGAGTCTGAAGTCGCTGGCATCGCCGCCTTTAGCCGCCGTACCTGCTACGCTTTCCGCCGTTATATCCTTTTCAAACTGTGTGTGTGTTCGCCGCTGCGACACACATTTTCTCACTGTCTGAGCTGCGTCTTTTTCAAGATGCAAAGATCCTACGGCTCGTGCCGAGCCACACTCAGCGACGGGGACCGTCATGTTATCTGCGTTTCCTGCCTGGGTGAGGATCATGCGGCTCTCGCTCTCGTCGACGGCGGATGCCCTCACTGTGAGCTACTGCCTATGGTGACTCTGAGGACTCGCCTGGCATCCTTCTCAGAGCCTGCACTTCAGCCCGCTGTAGCGCCGCGCCGTAAAAAGCGCCGTGCTCAGCGCGCTCCCGAGCCTTCTCCTGCCCGCCAAAGCTCGCCGGTTCGCCCGGCAGCTTCGCCGGCATCGCTCGAGTCCCTCACCGACGGACAGCGGCCGCCATCTGCCGCCGCTTCCTCCATTGAGGTCGACGAAATAGCCCCGAGCTTTCTCCAGCCCGTGATAGCTCGCCGGTTCGCCCGCCAGCTTCACTCGAGTCGCTGACGGACAACGGCCGCCGCCGCTTCCGCCATTAATGACGACGAGATAGCTGCATCTGTAGAGAAGGCCAGCTTCAAAACCGCGGCTAGCTTTCTTTACGTTATAAGAAAGCTACCCCGCCCCCCGTGGGCATGCGTCACCGGCGAAATGAGGAAAGAGTGTGTTTTTAGTCCCGCCGAGGCCGGGCCAATCTCCATTTCTCAAACATTTCTCAGCTCCTCTTGGTTTGAGCGGCTGAAAATGTCAATATTGCAGCAATGAGCCTGTTGTATTACACGCACACCTGCAAACAAACGCTGACGCACACAAAACTGTGATGACGTTCTTTATACGCTCGGGCTATTTTAAGCTTTTGTCGTTTCCCCCTGTGGCTCAGTGGCGAAACCCAAAGCCTTCGCACGGGAGACCCGTGTTCGAGCCCAGCTCTCGCAGCGGATAAAATTTAGTCTCGCCGCAGCCAGACTTACACCCAAACTTTTCACTCGTTCAGTTCAGAGAAAATGCGACTGTTCCAGTGTATTTTGCAGTAAACAAGCCGGTACCATGGCCCGCTTGCCTGCACACAAATGCCGTTTCCACGGCGACCCAGAAAAATCATGTAAGCATTGTATTTTCTGGTATTCCGGCCACAGCCGATGGTGTTATGAGTGTATTAAAAATGCCACAGCCAAGGGTTCATTTCTACACACAAACACAGCCCGCCAAAGTGCAGGGCTCGCACAAATGAGTTCGACTCATGTCAATTGTGCATTAATTATAGTGAATGTGCCCACAACCCAGTGCCCACAAACACTACACACTGCATGTTCCACGTTTTCTGTAAAAGAAACCAACACACATACAGTCAGCTAAGGCCCACGGTGTTTAAGTCTCGCCGCGGCCAGACTCTACCGAAACTTCTCGCTCGTTCAGTTCCAAACAATGTGACTGTTCCAGTGTATTTTGCAGTAAACAAGCTGGTACCACAGCCCGCTTGCCTGCACACAAACGCCAGCTTTAAGGCGACCCAGATAAATCCCAAAAAGAGTGTATTTTCTGGAATTCCGGCCACGGCCGATGGTGTTATGAGTGTTGTAAGAATGCCCACGTCTCAGTGCCCATTCCCACACGCAGACACAGCCCGCCACAATACAGGGCTGGCAAAAAAAAAAAAAAAAATCGACTTATGTCGATTGTGCAATAAATGTAGTGTACGTGCCCACAACACAGTGCCCACAAACACTACATGAAGCATGTCCCACGGTTTCTGTAAAAACGAAACCAACACATTTTCAGTTGGCGCGAGCCGACAGTGTTCTAAGTGCAGCGAGTGTGCCCGCTATCCCGCGCCCACATTCCCTCACAGACATGCCGAACCCCACGGGGCTCGCCCCGCTCGCCTTCTCTCCACATCCCGTCAGAGAGAAGCCGAGCGCGGTCAGGCTGCCCGCTGTGATCAGCGCACCCCCCGCCTCGCACACTATGAACACAGTGTCTATTTCTCAGCACACCGGAGCTCTCCGGCCGCCGCTACATCACGGTCAGAGCCCAGATTTCATTCTACCTGTAGCTTTTCATGCAGATGCGTGGGCAAAGCTTCCCGGGGTATCAGAATGGGTGCTGAACACTATAAAAAGAGGCTATTCGCTGCAGTTCGCTCGACACCCCCGCCGTTGCGCGGCGCGAGTCGAAACGACGGTAAAAAATGAAGTATCTCACCTACTTCGAGCCGAGATAGCGAAACTACTGAGCAAAGGGGCTATAGAACCTTTATCTCAGGCTCAGAGCGAAGGGGGTCTATCCAGCAGGTATTTTCTGGTACCGAAAAAAGACGGGGGTCTCAGACCCATTCTAGATCTGCGACGGCTGAACAGAACGCTCACGAAGCGTCAGTTCAGAATGATTACAACCAGGAAAATCCTCGCGCAAGTGCGCCAAGGAGACTGGTTCATGTCGATAGATCTAAAGGACGCTTATTTTCAAATACAAATAGCGTTACGTCACAAGCAATTCTTGAGATTCGCCTTCGAGGGCCAGGCATACCAATACAAAGTCCTGCCGTTCGGCCTGTCCCTGGCACCCCGTACTTTTACGAAGTGCATGGACGCGGCTCTCGCACCCCTGAGACTTCAGGGCATGCGAATTTTGAACTACTTGGACGATTGGCTGATTCTAGCTCGATCACAATCAGAGCTCATAGAACACAGGGCCACATTACTCGAACATCTCGAGAATCTGGGTCTCACAGTCAATTGGGCGAAGAGCTCGATGTCTCCCAGCCAGAAAATATCTTTTCTGGGAACAGTGCTGAACTCGCTATCTATGACAGCGCATCTGTCGCCAGAGCGCGCACAGGACATTCAGCGCGCCGCGAAATCTTTTCGCCGCGGCTCAACTGTCCAGCTCAAAAGGTTTCAGAAAATGCTGGGTCTCATGGCCTCAGCAGCTTCAGTGCTCCAGTTGGGGCTGCTTCGCATGCGCCCACTGCAGCTATGGCTGAAAGCGCGGGTTCCGCCCCGGGCGTGGACCCCTGGTCTGTTTCGCCTCCGGGTCGGTCTGAAATGCGTCTCAGCTTTGGAGCCTTGGAAGAAAACCGACTGGTACCAGTCAGGTCTGAGTCTGGGGACTCCCTCGAGCGTGAAGGTGGTGTCCACGGACGCCTCCACCTTGGGATGGGGAGCGCTGCTCGAGGGCAGACCGTTCTTTGGCCAGTGGTCAGAACGGGAAAAGCTCCTACATATAAACTGTCTGGAAATGATGGCAGTCGACAACGCGCTGCGGCGCTTCTGTCCCCAGATAAGGGGTCACCACGTCTTGGTCCGGTCGGACAACATGTCAGTGGTGGCGTACATAAATCGTCAGGGCGGCATCAAGTCCCGAAACCTTTACAGGCTGACGGAGTGCCTCCTGGTCTGGGCTCAGAACAACCTGCTTTCACTGAGAGCAGCGCACGTGCCTGGTCACCTGAATCTGGGACCAGACAGGCTGTCCAGAGACAATGTCCCAGCAGGGGAATGGTCGCTGCAACCGCAGACGATCCAACTGCTGTGGGAGACATTCGGCAGAGCGCAGGTGGACCTGTTCACGTCCAAGGAGAACGCTCACTGTCCGAAATATTTCTCCAAGAGCAAGGACGCGCTGGCCTACGTTTGGCCCCGCTGTCCCCTCTATGCTTTCCCCCCCATCTCGCTCCTGCCTCAAGTGCTGGAACGGATCAGGGAAAATGGATGCCCAGTGCTGCTTGTGGCTCCGCTCTGGACAAACCAGGCTTGGTTTCCAGTCCTGATGCAGCTGACCAGCACTGCCCCGTGGCCAATACCATTGAGGAGAGACCTCCTCTCCCAGGCCAAGGGCTCGATTTGGCATCCTCGCCCCCAGCTATGGTCCCTGCACGCATGGGCCATCAACGGGCACCCGCTATCCTCCCGGAGGGAGTGCTAAACACGATCACGCAGGCAAGGGCCCCGTCTACAAGACGGCTCTACTCTTAGAAATGGTCTGTGTTCTCTGCCTGGTGTCAAGCTCAGGGCTTTTCACCCGTAGACTGCGGGGTCACGGAAGTGCTTTCCTTCCTTCAAGAGCTGCTGGATAAGGGCAGAACCCGATCCACGCTCAAAGTGTACGTAGCGGCTATAGCAGCGTTTACAAAACCTGTGTCTGGCCAGTCACTGGGGAAGAACGACCTAGTCGTGCGATTCCTCAAGGGAGCTCGGAGGTTGAACCCTCCTAGACCTCCTTCAGTCCCGGTGTGGGACCTTTCTACGGTTTTGGAAGCCATGAAAGGTGCCCCGTTCGAGCCAATCCATTTGTCAGACATGAAGCATCTGTCTTTCAAAACGGTGTTTCTTTTGGCTCTCGCTTCAGTGAAGCGCATAGGGGACTTACAAGCGCTTTCAGTAAGCGCATCATGTATGGAGTTTGGGCCTAATGACTCAAAAGTCATACTCAAACCAAGGCACGGGTACGTGCCCAAATCCCTCAACACACTGTTCAGAGCCCAGGTGATTTCCCTGTGCGCTCTCTCGGTTCAAGATGAGGAGGAGGATGTGAGTCTCCTTTGCCCTGTCAGGGCACTGAGAGCTTATGTGTCCCGCTCGTCTGCCTTCAGGCAGACCGAGCAGCTCTTCGTTTTGTTTGGCGGACGTTCCAAGGGACTGGCCGCATCAAAACAGAGCCTATCCAGATGGATAGTCGATGCCATAGCACTGGCTTACACTTCTAAGGGCCTGTAGTGTCCTTTGGGTGTCAGAGCGCACTCCACGAGAGGCGTGGCCTCGTCGTGGGCATGGTATAGTGGCGTTACCTTGCAAGATATCTGTACGGCTGCGGGCTGGGCCTCGCCGTCTACATTTATAAGGTTTTATAACCTAGAGGTTCCCGCCTTACAAGCCAAGCTTCTGTCGGTATAGAATTCAGTGTTATCTGCCCCGCTGTGCCGGCCCAGATGCTGAGTTTTGCTTGTGCATCGCTCACTGAGCAATAACACGGCTCGATGGGTGTTGAATAACCCGTAATCTTAACCAGTTCAGGCTGAACACGTTCACCCTGTCTGTGTGAAACACTATTAACATAACTAGCCCCTATAGGATGCTATTTCATGGGGAATGATGCTTGCAGCCTCTCTTCTCCGACTCTCTGTGAGTCTATGGTGATTATGCACTACATGAACCCCGGGCTACTGCCCTTGGGACTTTGGTGTCGGATCCCAGTAAGCACGGCGTTTTGCATTGTGTTCCCCATAGCGTAAGATATTACACAGTACGAGAGATACTCTCGTAAGAGAACGTACTCGGTTACTAACGTAACCTCGGTTCTCTCTAGAGAGGGAACGAGTACTGCGTATCTTGCCGTGCATATACAGCTCTGGTTCGCTTCGGCGATGAAAACCAGTGTACCAGCCTTATCGAGCTATATTTATAGGGCGAAATTGCGCCCTTTTCTGGCGGGACGTGACGAAATGTGCGCGAAATGCCCCCATAGGATTATGTCACGCAGCACCTCTCTCGATAGGCTGCTGCTGTTTGCCGCAGGGCAGCCAATAGGCGCGCGAGCCGTCCTGCCTATATCTGCATGCTGCTGCACAGCGTTTTACATTAATTCAAAATTAAGGATAATTGTTTGCTTCAATATCTCGTGGAAAAGAGGTTTTCCCCGTAGCGTAAGATATTACACAGTACTCGTTCCCTCTCTAGAGAGAGCCGAGGTTACGTTAGTAACCGAGTACGTTTTCCCCATAGCGTAAGATATTACGCAGTACTCGTTCCCTCTCTAGAGAGAACCGAGGTTACGATAGTAACCGAGTACGTTTTTAATAACACATTAACCATAACGCGTTGTTCATTATAAACGTGGGATTATAAATTATATTGAGAACGTCGTAACGTTACATAGAAAACGTCTCGGGTTATGACTATAACCCTTGTTCCCTGAGAAGGGAACGAGACACTGCGTTGAGAATCGACACTTTGGGGACGCTCCCTTAGCGTGCGCCTCTGAAGTAAGAATGAAACTAATCCAATCCTGATTGGTGTTGCGTCATGACGTAACGTGACGCACATAAAAGTGACGCCGGCACACACACACATTAGCCTAGCGATGAAGCAAGACGCTCTCAAGCCTCGAGGGGCGTGGCAGGACGATGCAGTGTCTCGTTCCCTTCTCAGGGAACAAGGGTTATAGTCATAACCCGAGACGTTCCCTTTCGAGGGAACTCAACACTGCGTCGAGAATCGACACTTTGGGGAACGAATGCCCACTAGGCCACGCACCGAAAACAGGCTTGCCCTAGAGTGAAACTGATCTCAGGCACTAGCTAGGACGAGAGCACATGTGCGCCATGCGTACTAGGGAGGTGCAGACTAAAAACCTGATAAAAGTGTGTGGGGTAGCCCAACCGGCTGCCTCACAGATCTCCTGGAGGGGGCACTCCCGAGAGGAGGGCCCTAGAGGACGCCATGCCTCTAGTAGAATGAGCCCTTGCGGCCAAAGGTAAAGGCAAATTGCACACCTTGCAGGCCTACTTAAGGTTTGCATAGCCGGGAACCCCTAATAGGTGATCCAAAACACACTACAGTAGGTCCGACCTCCTCCAAGAAGAGGACCTCTCAAGGTAAATACTCGGAACTCTGACTGGCAGAGCAAGGAACCTCTCCTTCTTTGCCGACACATGATGTGGAGGATGAAATACTTGCAGGACCATGGACCTAGCCATGAAAAATTGCACTTAAGGCACATAGCTGGGTCTCGGATGCAGGATGGCCTTAACTCCGCCGGGGGGACACCCCAAGCAAGCTGGCGATAATGCCAGGGCTTGGAGATCTCCCAGTCTCTTTAAAGAAATAGCTAAGAGAAAGGCTATCTTGAGCGTGAGGTCCTAGGCGAAGCCGACTGGAGGTATTCGAAGGGAGCCAGGGATAGCCCTTCGAGAACCACCACCAGGACCCAGGCAGGAACCCTGGACCTGACTGTCGGTCTCATCCTCCAATACCATGGAGAAATAGTATGACCAGTTGGTGCCTCCCCAAAGGCCCAACATTTAGTGGTGCATGGAACGCCGCAATGGCAGCCACGTACACCCTACGTGTGGATGGGGAGAGATTTGCAGAAAAACGATCTTGAAGAAACTCCAGAACTGAAGCCATTGGGCAGTTAACTGGGCCTAACCCAAGTTCTCTACACCAAGTAGAAAAACATTCCACTTGAGGCCATATGATCTCCTCGTAGACGGAGCCCTAGAGATAAGTATGGTTTCGACCACCCCAGATGATAGACCAGCATCTAGGTACTGAGCCTCCTCAGAAGCCAGACCCACAATTTCCACAGCTCTGGATGAGGATGGAATATAGTGCCCTCCGCCTGAGACAACAGATCCCTCCTCAGAGGAATCTGCCATGGCGGAGCTATCAGGAGTGAAATTAAGTCTGAAAACCATACTCGGGCTGGCCAGTACAGGGCTATCAGAAGAAGACTGATGCCCTCCTGACGGACCCTCTCCAGGACTCCCGGGAGCAGAGCGATCGGGGAAAAAGCGTACAGGCGAAGCCTCGGCCAGGCCTGTACCATGGCATCCAACCCCAGCGGGGCTGGATGAGTGAGGGAGAACCAAAGTGGACAGTGGGAAGGAGACGCAAACAGATCCACTTCCACTGGTCCAAACCTCTGCCATATCAACTCCACCACCTCTGGATGGAGTCTCCATTCCCCGGGCCTCAGCCCCTGCCTCGACAGGATGTCTGCTCCCTGATTCAGAACCTCCGGGACATATATTGCTCTTATAGATAATATTTTCCCTTGGGACCATAAAATGATCTGATGCGCCAATCTGGAAAGAGGGCGCGATCTGAGTGTCCTTTGTCGGTTTAGATAAGCTACCACTGAGACGTGGTAACTTTTGATGTCTGTGAGGAAGCTCCTCAGAGCCCTGAACACAGCCAACATCTCTAGGCAATTTATATGCCAAGAATGATGATGGTCCTGCCACAGACCCCTGGCAAAGCGGCCGTCCGAGATCGCGCCCCAGCCAGCGAGGGAAGCGTCTGTCAAAACAGTTTCCCGGCGACATGACGCCCCTAACACTAGCCCTTGGGACAAGAACCAAGGTTCCTTCCATATTAATAGGGAACGAAGGCATCTGCGCGTAACCTTTATTATACGGAACCCTTGGCTTTGAGCCACCACTGAAGGGGCCTCATGTGAAGCAGGCCCAAAGGAATTTTGTTGGATGCCACTGTTATGAGGCCCAGCAGTCTTTGAAATTGCTTTAGAGTGATGACCTGGCCTAGCTTTATCCTGGACACCATGGCCAGGATGGATTCGATACGAGCGGGAGACATACGTGCCCGCATCGTAACCGAATTCTATACCACGCCCAGAAGAGTAGTCTTCTGAGCTGGGTCCAACACATTTTTCTTAGTGTTGAGTCTCAATGAGCCTGAATGTGGCCAAGGACGACATCTCGATGCCGAACTGCCATTTCTCGAGACTGGGCCAATATGAGCCAGTCGTCGATGTAATTCAGTATACGGATGCCCTGAAGCCTCAGTGGAGCCAGAGCCGCATCCATACACTTTGTGAACGTGCGGGGAGAGAGTGCTAGGCCGAAGGAAAGAACATGATATTGGTATGCTTCGCCCCCGAAAGCAACCTCAGGAACCTCCTGTGACATGGAAGGATGGAGACATGAAATAAGCGTCTTTTAGATCCATCGTGACAAACCAGTCCTCGGATCTGATTTGGTTCACGATAATGGGAATAGTAAGCATTTTGAACCTGAATCTCCTCAAAGAACGATTCAAAAGCCCTAGATCTAAAATTGGCCTCAGTCCGCCATCCTTCTTTGGAACTATAAAGTACCGGCTGTAAAACCCGGACTCCCTGTCTGGTAGGGGAACACATTCTATGGCCCCTTAAGAGGTAGGCAGCCCTCAGAGGTCCTACACTACCATTAGGACCTCTTCGCCTGAAGGACGGCCCTCAGGTCACCCTTCTGGCTGGAGGACTTCGGTTGAGAGTGCTTCCTCTGTTGCCAAACTCCCGCAGGAGGGGCTCTAGAGGCAACGCTCTCTTTTTTTTTTTTTTTCGCTTCCTGAAACCTGTCAACGACTGTAGTGACAGCGTTGGAAAACAGGCCAGAAGGAGATAGCGGAGCGGCCAACAGGAAATATTTGCCTTAAAGATCGGCCTGGTACGCCTGCAAAATCGTCATGGAGTGCAGGCATGCACCAGCCTGACCTTTTCTTTTCTAAATATTTTACCAAAGGAACCAGGCTCTCGAGCCTGGCTTCGGGTATTAATCGGGATTCGTTCTTGACCCCCTGAAGCGGGTTCCCGGCAGGGCTGGACCGAAAATGATTCTCGATTGGCGAACGCGAATGCTGCCTGGCCGCAAAAATGTGGGGCGGACAGTGCAGCCTGCGTTCGCTGGAAACCGATGTGTCCCGAAACGTTTTTAACGGCGGAAGAGCAACATCGATTTCCTGCACCATAAACATATAATGAATGTGGTGAGATACGTAAAGAGTGGGGTTTTTCCCAGGATCTACACATATATATATATATTTTTATAAAGATCTGGGAAAAACAGTAAGCCCCGGCTCTGAGGTTGTGAACGGTGCTGCAGGAATCTCTCGTCTAGTTCATTTTGACGGGGATCATCCTGCTTATTTTGTGGCCAGCTGATATATTTTATATATATATACTTATTTATTTATTTAGTCTGGCCACAGCACGCATCACAACCTCCACAAGCTCTACATAAGCAGAAACATAAGCCGGCGAGTGTGACTCATGTTGCTCGTTCCTGATGCTGAGCACATCTACTTCCTTATAAACAGATAGCTCGAGCACTGGGCACTCGTTACGGGCAGAAGAAGCCGCATCGCGGGCTTCTGCGTCGTGAACGAGTGTCACAGAATCTGTGGATGGTGAGAGAAAAGGTGCCTCAGCAGTCTCGTTCTCATCCGCGAGATCCTTCTGCGATCTCCATGATCTAAGCCGTCGCGCCTCCTCAACGGACGCGGGACCCGAATCGCGGGGATCGCGAGCCTGGCCATCATCAGGAAATAATATAGCCAAGCGGGAGCGCAGCACTCTAATAGGAAGTGCTTCACAGTGTGCACAGGCAGCTCTCTAGAGAGCTGACAGTGCGTGCTGCGCCCCTAAACAATACACACACACACACAGCTGATGCATGTCCCCACCGTTGGCATATAATATTGGGCAGGGGTGCACACACTTAGTGTATTGTTCACTCGCCATAATATAGAGCTTAGCACAGACAAACAACATCAAATAGGACAGACAGTTTCACAGAGAGCGCTTGCTGAAGAGCGAAAAGCTAATGTGTGTGTGTGCCGGCGTCACTTTTATGTGCCGTCACATTTTACGTCATGACGCAACACCAATCAGGATTGGATTAGTTTCATTCTTACTTCAGAGGCGCACGCTAAGGGAGCGTCCCCAAAGTGTCGATTCTCGACGCAGTGTTGAGTTCCCTCGAAAGGGAACATGCCGTAATATACCCTGAGCGTAAACATTAGTCGCATTCATTGTGAAGCGTGCAAGCGATTTTCAAAGATTAATATTTAAAGGTTAATAAAACGTTACACTCACTTCTTCTGGAGGTGCAACAGGAACACGAATAGTTGGTACCGATTCTGTTTTCAGGACCAGCTTCTTATCAAAACCAGATTTACACTGACCCTCATTTAGAAAAGCAGTCTGGTGAGAAATGATTAGCGCAAGCATAAAAGCATTTACGTAGATCGTTGGGAATATTCCCTTCAAAAATAAAACTCAGCCACTGCGTCTTCAGCGGTTCGAATTTAGGAACACCAAAATGACTGCTGTGTTCCTTATTACAGCCAAGAACAGAACACCACAATCGCTTAGACGCCATTCTGCTCCAGTGTATCAACAATGGCAGACTACGATGACGGCTCGCTCAGGGCGGGTCTGTGTTGAAACGCTGCTGTCAATTATCAATCCTGGGAGGGGCATCCGATTTAGTGACGTCACTAAATCGAACGGCTCAATTTGAGGCGTTTAATGCATGCGCATTAGTTTTGACTGTCCTGTGTGCACATCTCCCGCCAGGTTGTTAGTATAGCTTGTTGCCTGTGGCTGTGTAAGTTCATTATACTCAACAGAATTTTATGTAATAAATACATCCGGCTTGGATTCAAACTACTCATTTCTACATCCCTCATTCTTCGTCCGTTCTTGTCGATGTATTACGTGTGTTGTGGTTCCTTAGTTTTTGATTATTAAAATATCCTGTTTCTTGTTCCTCCTCGTCTCCTTGTGCTTCCTACCACAACGTAACCTGACACTGCTCATTTGTTTGTTTAATTTTAGTGTGGATTCATTCTTTAAACAAATCACAGTTTAACGCAGTCTTTTTAGAGAGACTAAAATAAAAGGTGATGGAATGCCGACTTTATTGGATCCGACAGTAGTGTCGCAACACACAGGTGTGAGTAACAATGTTTTTACCATGTGTCACTATTGCTTTGTCTGTTACAGATCGTTTGATATGTACTCACTTTACTGAAAATTATGAACGATGAATATCAGAATGACAGTTCAAAAATTACCAAAAATAACTGTCTCCATTGACTTTGCATTGTGAGAAGCTGCCAGCTCCATTGTCATTTCTGACTTATAACAAAAAAACAAAACGATGTCTAAAAGCTGCTATGTGACAAGGTGTACAGCAAACTAGCTAAAAAACCCAGACATAGGTTTTTATAATCTGTCAACCCCAAAAAAACGAGCGTTCAAGGACACAAAATTGGATACAGGCAATTGAAATAGAGCGCAAGGTGTCATATTACTCTGAGAACTACGTCCACTGGAAGGGAACGTAATCGGCGACAGGATAGCTTAGCTTACAGAAATATAATATATAAAACTGACATTTGGATATTTGACCAGTGACAAAATGTTTACTGCACATGTAGTGTATTTTTTTAGTGCATACTGAGTGTCAAGATCCCAAATTTACCCATTCGTTTCAGTCTGAATCCACTTTTGTGTCCTTAAACGCTCGTTTTTTGGGGTTGACAGCTTATAAAAACTTATTTCTGTGTTTTTAGCTTGTTTGCTGTACACCTTGTCACATAGCAGACTTTATACATTGTTTTGTTTTTTGTTATAAGTCAGAAATGACAAGAGGCAGCTTCTCGCAATGCAAAGTCAATGCAGTTGGTTGGATTGTTCCCCGGTGGCCGTGGTTTTCAGATTATGACGCGTGTCTATGGTTTCTATGTGTTTCTATGGTAATAGAGATGGCATGGTAATGGATATGGCAATGTTAATTTTAACTTTTGCTTACAATGTTAACTTTTTGTTTGGTCTTGGCGGAATAGTTCTCCTACGCTGTTGCTGCTGCAGAGCAAGTACCAAGACTTGGTACTGCCAATACATTCACAGACATTTCTGTGAGCTTGTAAGACATGCTGCCTGCACTGCTGCACATGTAACATACATGATTTAACTCCGTAGCAGATCTATACAGGTGGAGCTGGGGAAAGTGGAGGGTTTCTGAAAACGCGCTGCAGACTGCTAACAGCAACACTACCAGTATTTGTTTGAATGTTGAGCTGCAGCTCATTGGGCGCTGATGAAACAACAACCAATCAGCTGTGCTATGTAGATAATAATGTGATCGCTACCACATATGTTATGTAATATGTTAAAGACCTATCAGCCTGCACCATCTAGAGTTTCATGCCAGAACTAGATGTTTCATGACCCCTTTAAACTGCTTGTGGGTTGCTCCCGGTCAGCAGGGATGAGAATTTTCCAACAGTGGTCCGAGGAGGGACAAACCACAAACTGGTCACACAAAAGGCTCATCAATGCACAAGGACAACGAAGGATGTCCTGTCTGGTCCGAACCAACAGAAGGTCTACTGTGGCACAAGTCACACAACATATGATTGATGGTTATGGGAGGAATGTGTGACAACACAGTGCATCGTACTCTGCTGCATTTGGGGCTGAGTATAGCGGCAGACAAATCAGAGTGCCAATGATGACCCCTGTACAACGTCGAAAGCACACAATAGGCACATGAACTGGGCCTTGAAGCAGTGGAAGAAGGTTGGCTGGCCCGATGAGTTCCGTTTTATTTTAGGTCACATTGACGTCCGTGTACGTGTGCGTCATTTACATGGTGAAGTGATGGCACCAGGATGCACTGCTGGATGACGACAAGTAGAAGGAATGTGATGCTCTGGGCAATGCTCTGCTTGGAAACCCTGAGTCTGGCCATTTGTGTGTACGTCAATTTGGCACATGCCTTCTACCTAAACACTGTTGCAGACCAGGGAACACCCCTTCATGATAATGGTGTTCTCTGTTGGAAGTGGGCTCTTTGAGCAGAATAATGCACCCTGCCACACTGCACACATTTTTCAGGAATGGTTTGAGGAACATGATGAAGAGTTCAAGGTGTTGCCTACAGTCCCAGATCTCAATTCCAATTGAGCATCTGTGGGATGTGCTGGACCAAACAAGTTCGATCCACGGTGACTCCACCTCGCAAACTACAGGATTTTAAGGATATTCTGCTTACGTATTAGTGCCAGACACCCATGAGTCCATGAGACCATGCCTCGGCAGGTCAGTGCTGTGTTTGCAGCACCCGGATGACCAACAGCACATTAGACAGGTGGTAATAATGTTTTGTCTCATCTGTGTGTGTGTTTATTTATTTATTTAAAATAACAGTGAACTATTAGTTTTGAATAAAGATATACATTTTCTTAAATGTAGCAGGAGTGCACTGCGAGGTCCATTCCAATAGAGAGACTGTGTATTTGTTATCTGAATTACATTTGATACACACACACACACCCCTATTACCAACGACTATGGTGTCCACTCACTGATGTCACAGAGACAGACAGGTCAATTATGAAGATGTGACAGCCTCCAGCAAACTCACAATGGGCAGAGGGTGACGTGTATTCAAGGACGAATCTCTTTTCTACATCAGCACACTCCACCTGTCTGTGTGATTACCCAGAGCCAACTAATACCTGTCACCTGTGATAACCTTTGAATAACCCCCACTTTCTCCTTAATAGAGGTGTGTTCAATGAAGTAAACATCAAGCGGTGTTGTTCAGCTCTCGGCCCTTCATTTAGCGTTGTTGTTTTTTTATTTGAGAGCCGGAATCTGGTGTGAAGTTATTTTGCTACCTGGGGAACATTATATCTCTGAGCTTTTACAGCTCGCAAAACCTTTAGTTTAAGTATGAATATTTCTCCAAAAAAAAAAAAAAAAGAATACTGTATATATATGTATATGTATATATATTAACGGTATATTTATATATACAGTTTGATTAGGAAAAAAAAAACAGTTGATAAGGTAAATTTTGTATTTATTTGTTTTGCCTATACTTTAGACCAGAGCTTGAATTGAACTTTATACTAAAAGCTTGTGACTAAAGCCGCGTTTCCCCAGGAACTAGGGACTTTGGGGTGGTACTTGTTGTGTTTCCACCACAGGAACCAGGGTCTAAATGAAGTTCCAGGTAAATATTTCCCCCTCTGAAACTCCCTGCTTGTGTGGTAGTACTTTTTCAAAGTTCAGGAACATTCAGGTGTGGGACTTGGGCGCTGAACATGCTGATTAGTTGAGTTCATGCCGCATTTTGATTGGTTGACTCCACGCAGCATTTTATTTCAACCACCATTTTTTTAAATATGTTGTGGTGCGTGCATTAAGAGTTGTTTGCTATTCAAATCAACAATGGAGTTTAAAAAATACGACCAATGGACTGATGACGAGGTTCAGGCTTCATTAAGCTTAAATTCAGAGGAAGAAATCCAGCGGGAACTGTAAAGCAGCGCGCAGTCCTACGTCACTGGACTAATTGGCCTAATCTAATCTAATCTAAAGTACCGCGGTGGAAGCGCAGACAACAACAGGTCTGGGGGTAAAAAAAGTTCCTGGGACAAATTGTTCTGGGTAATTTCGGTGGAAACGTGGGACAGCAACAGGTCTGGGGGTAAAAAAGTTCCTGGGACAAATTGTTCCGGGTAATTTCGGTGGAAACGTGGCTTGAAACCTCATACAGTAGCTCCACCCGCCTCAATCGTGAATGAAGTGCTGCACACATTTTGGAGACTGTCTCTAGTTGTTTGCAGTGCAAGGGTCAATAAAAAAATGGTTATTTGAACTAGTACAGTGTTTTCTTTATACATTTATAATGTTTTATGCATTTGAGGAGCGGAGAAGTCTGTCTTAGTCTGGTATTTGCCGTCTAGTCATAGCCAATAGAGCCTGCACGTAACACTTTCGTCTTTTATAACACAAGCTTTTTGCCAAATTATATATTAAAAGACTCACAATAACCATTGTAGCATGTAAGTGGATACAATTTACTGCCTCAGATGAGACCATTCTAATGATGGACAAAATCTGTCCTGAATCTATTTGAATTCATGATAGGTTGACTGCCAAATTAAAATATTATAAATATAAAATAATCTTATTGACTGGTTTCCTGTCAGGACCACTATCATCAAATACAATTTATAATTAGCATACAGTTAGGATTGGTGGTATGGATCTATTCTGGGCAAGAACTCCCTGCGCATCCATGCAGCCCAGCATGGATAAGAGCAGGGAGAGCAGCAATAACCCCTCTTAGGGTAAACAGAACAGAACCAACATAAGTGTATTGCAAATATTTGTAATTAAAGATTTTAAAGTACAACCTTATTTGAGAATGTATTCTGATTCAAAGGGCACACAGAAGGCCTCATACACGAGAGGTGGAGCTGGGGATGGTGGAGGGTAATTAGCTCTTGAGAAGCGCGATAGCTGCTTATAATACTGAAGGAGCTTATATATCTATACAGTGATAGGCGTTGTATTCCTATAGGTAGACGTGGATCAGCTGAGATTCAGCTGATGCGAGCTTGACTAACGTGACGTGCCAGAACTGACACTACGCTTAATAGTGGTCATTTCAAATAAGTATTTCTGTTCAGAACGTTTAAACTCTCTCTCTCTCTCTCTCTCTCTCTCTCTCTCTATATATATATATATATATATATATATATATATATATATATATATTGGCTGTCAAGCAATTACAATTTGTAATCTAATTAATTGAACGATGTGGTAATTAATTAATATAATTAATCGCAAATTAATCACACATCAAATGTGGCAGAGAAATTATACCCCCAAAAGATAATTTAAAGTCATTATTGTATTAAATGATAATTTTTTTTCCATAACTAGTAAATGACAAAAGTTTCCCATATACTATCATAGGAATAAATTGCATTCCCTTTAACTGTCACCCTCCCGTTTTTCGCATAGACATAAAAATCACTATCCAAACTTAAATGGTTGTAATTCAAGAATGCTTTGAAATATAGTCCTATGGTTGGTCTTGTTTTAAAGAAGACATTTGCCAGATTTTTGTCGAAGTGTAGAAATTATGAAAGTAAACCAGAAAAAAAGTTGTATAAGTTTGAGTTTATGAATATGTGCAATGTAAAAATATAATTATTTATATTTTATATAAAATATATATATTAAAATATATATTTTACTCTAAAACTGCAAGAAAATGAAAGCCAAAAATCTGAACAAGTTGTGTTTAAAATTTTAGGCTGATATCTCAAAAAAATAGCTTTCAGTAAGATTTAATTTGGGCGCAGTACCAAACTTTTTCACTAGATGAACAGCCAAGCTTCCTTACTGACCTTATAAGGGTGCCTCCATTTCCATATATGTTTTGAGTGATCTGAACCATGTATTTCCATAATTTTCATACGATTTATCAAGTAGACATCCTATTCAGAAGTAGTATGGCTGGTTTGGCAGTATTTGATTTTAATTCAACCTCTAATAAATGCATAAAAAAACACATATGTGCATTATAGCTCGCAGCCGCATCACAAATCAAGAATCCGTAATATTTTTGTTTATATTTAAAACATTTTCAGACCTTTTTTCTCATAAAATTGAATTGGTGTTATCTTTTGAACTCTTGGCATGAAAACAAACTGAGGTTTCTACTAATCTTTCATGATTTTTCATGTTTATTGCTATTTCAAAATAAAGGCCTAAACACTCCTCATGAATATGAAATATTCTTGTTGCACATTGATAAATTACTGCTCCTCTGTAATTTATTTTAGAAAACAGCCACCAAATATGGAAACTTGAGATTGTAAGCTTTCAAATGATATATAGTTTGTCAATATTATTTTAGGTTTTTACTAAGATATTATTGTTTTAAATATATAATGGCAAAGTCACACTTGTGGGACAGTGACAGTTATTAAAATGTATTGTAATAGACAATCTATTTTAAATTGTAATAATATTTCACAATATTACTGATTTTAATGAGCCCACAGGGATTGGTTACCAGGTGGGGAAGCCTCACTATGATCCTCTGATCACCCATCCCACACGGCACCGTAGCGGGCGTGGTAATGGGGACTCCACCTTCACGCATGAAGAACATGAACTATCCACAATTAAAATTTTTGGTTTATTTTTTAAGGTTGAAAACTGCATTATAAAAATAGACACAAATGAGACAGAAAATAGAAACAAATAATGTAATTTAATAAGATTAAAGGGATACTTCAGCTCTGGGAAGATGAATGTGTATTTAATAGTGGTCATTTATATAGTAGAAATGTGAAATTATTTTTGAAATTGAAGTATTCTAGACTGAGAAAAGGCAGAAAATGTATTTTTTACTCATGTGGCTGAAAGACAACAACTCCCAGAATGCACTTGCTTTGCTGCCCTTACGAGGCCAGGCCACTCCCAAACCACACCTACCGGTTACAGGCGGCAGTATCTGAAAAATTTCTCCACACATTCTCTAGGCTAATACATACTCTAGTAATATAAAAAGAACCACAACCAATGCGAGTTATAACTTTTAATTAAAAAAATAACTAATATTAACACTTTTACACTCAAAGCTCTTCCAAAGCTTCAGCTGTTTCCTGATATTCACAGTATTGCCCGTCAGGAGCTGGATATCTCCGTCTGATATTCTGGACAACACAGGTGGGCAAAACGAGACGATAGTCTTTACCAAGTCTCTCGCCTTGCAGGACCCATTCCATAAAGTGACGGTAGGCTGTTAGGCGATATTGTCTACAAAACAGTAAGCACAACGTTAGCAATGCAAACTATTTGCACATACAGTATGCTATCATAGATGTAAATATAACAACAATAGCTCAGCTGACTACGTGGGAAGAACATTGTGATAATGCCGGGTGTCCAAACTTTGTACATTATGTCTTGGTAAAAAAACGAAAAAAAAAAAAAATTCTCACTTTACACTAAGCCGTCCGTTTGTCCCTGCGGGCTTTGGCTGGCGTTTCCAATTTATCTCGTCCAGAAGAAAATGGCATCGCTGAAATTCACGTCAGCAATAGGACTCTCTATCTGTTTGCATAGGCGCACAGCGAGAGCACTGACACCACCAGTCCGCCCCAGCTCGAGTCTGGCTGGCCAGGCTCTTCCTCCTGACCGCCAAGCAGGTCTTGCTCCCCTGCTGCAGCAGCTGCTGCGGCCGCCTCTTGTTCCTCCATCTCCCGCAACTGTTCATCGCTGTATTGCGGCTCGTACAGGTAGCCGCGAGCATCAGATTCGCGCAACAGATCTTCGAAATCCCCTTCTGCCATTTCAATTTCAAAACTACCTTCCGCCATCGTGATTAGCCTACTATACAAACTTTATACACAGAGCAAGAGCCTGTTAGCTTAGCTTCTACAGAAAGATGGCTGACACTATCTTTACATTCTGTGAGTGAGATCCCGCCCCATATGGGTGTGGTGAAAACATGCGGAACTAGCTACTAGTACTGGCTGTAGTTTTAAGCCTCTGGCCCAAAAATGATTTTTGTGTCATCGGAGGATTTTTTCCAGACTAAAATACATAAATCTCTCATATCAGGGGGATATGCGGGGGAGGGGGGGATGGGGGGGGGGGTATTCGGGAATTCGGGGGGGAATTCGAAAATACTACTGGTTTTCTACTGATACAAAGCTTAATGCTAAATCCTGAAGTATCCCTTTAAGAGCTATATAATTAATGTGGATAACATCTCTATTATCTCTATGGCCTTTTTTTTAAATTCATATTCAGATCTCTGTCTTTTGATTGTAGGCATTGGCATATTAGAGCACAACTTGTGTCAAGCTTTATTTTAGGAGAAACATCTGAGACAGTTAATGCTTAAAATAAACACAAATGAGAACTTTAATTGAGCAGTATTTTGAATAAGCCACAGTTTTTACATGCATCATATAGTCAGCCTAGGAATGGCTTATTTATTGTCAACTCTGCATATTCACGTACAATTCCAGCCAAAAATGAACCTGGGGTAAATAACACATGGGTACCGAGTCGACCGTTCTCTGGGATGCGTTTTCATGTTAATCGAATGAACCCAGTTTTATCTTTAGTTTTAGAGATTCCTGCGTATACAGGCAGGAGCCATCTTTGGAAAACAGTCTAACCAGTCGAACCACGAACGCCGTGCTACGTGAGCTGAACTGTGACTATCGACCAGCACTCGTGGTTCGACTGGTCGAGACTGTTTTCCAAAGATGGCTCCTGACTGTATACGCGAAGTGTACTATAAAGTATCTTCTTATTAAACTGTCTGTATACTTACAAAGTTCTCAATGCTTTGGTTTGCAGGTAGAGACCCTACTTATGCTTCCGTGTTAGTGTGGGGCTAGTTTGAGCCTTGTTAGTGGTATTATCTAGCGATTGTTATTTTTACTCATTCTATGCCCTATTTACTAGCGTTATAAGCTAATCTGTGGTAAATCTTAAACTAAAGATAAAACTGGGTCCATTCGATTATCATGAAAACGCATCCCAGAGAACGGTCGACTCGGTACCCATGTGTTATTTACCCCTAGGTTCATTTTTGGCCGGAATTGTCCTTTAAACTGGGATAGAAGAATATTTTAACTTTGAAAAATGACACAGTTTAGCTTTAAATCTGTTAGCTTCTCATTGCATAATTCTGTGGTTCTGGTTCTGCTGACTCATTATAAAACATATGAATTTTTAGAATCCACCCACATCTTTCCCACTTTCCTATTTCCCAATTCCTATGCTCAATGTTTTGCACCTGTACTGTCACAGTGTGAGCCAGAATAATGCTAACAATGGTGTCTATGCCCAAAAGAAAAAGTAGGCACAATAGTTTGAACATTTTTATTTTATGTATAGTAAAGCAGTCCCCAAATATATTTCGACACTTAATTTCAAGTCACACTTAAAATGTGAGAATGCCATTGCATGTCATATCATAAAAAGTTAATTTGAAAGAAAAATTATTTTTAAAAAAAGATGCTACATTAAGCAACATATGAAGAACGGGCCCCTGGTCACATCATCCCAAAATGAAATTTTTTATTGCTGTAACATGACAGTAATATAACGTAACTTAAAAAAAATAAAAAAAACTCATTACTCTATTAATTTACTGTAAACATATTTTAATACTGTATCTATTAATAATTATTAGATAATTTACAGTTAATGCTTAGTATTACAAAAAATAATTAGTTTAAAACAATCAGCATTAAAGTCAGTACAACAAATACAATTATTTATCTATTTTTAAATATACGCAGGTTAATAAGGTTTTTAAAATTTAAAAAATATATATTTTATTTATTTTTGACATAATATAACAAACAAACAAATAAACAAACAAACAAAAAATAATAATAATGAATACAAAATATGTATGTATTTGTATTTGTATATTTCAAATATACATATTGTTTAATAAGATTTCCTATTAATTCAATAGAACGCCTGAGCTTACTTGGGAATACCAATATGGCAGTGCAGTGGCGTCATGAGCAATCCATTTCTATATATAGATCAGTGGAGTAGACACCTCTTGCGGTTCAAACAAATAGGGCAAATTCTAAACAATTTTGTTATATTTATAATTTGTGACCGTTGTTTTGTTTTGCTCTATCCTCTGTGCTTCTGCCTTCATCAATATGTCATGGGTTGGGTCAAAGTTCACTCTACGGCCGGAACTCCAGTGATTCTAGTTTCTAGTTATAAAGTTATAAAGTTATAAAATATGGATATTTTTCTAAAAAAAACCCTGCATCACTTCACTTCAGAAGGCCTTTATTAACCCCCTGGAGCCGTATGGATTACTTTTGTGATAGATGGATGCGCTTTTTGGGCCTCAAAATCTCAGATATCATTCACTCCAATTATAAAGCTTGGAAGAGGATATTTTTTTAATATAACTACGATTGTATTTGGCTGAAAGAAGAAAGTCATATACACCCAGGATGGCTTGAGGGTGAGTAAATCATGGGATAATTTTTATTTTTGGCTGAACTAATCCTTTAAATAAAATCTTGACCTACAGTGCCTTTGACGTCAGGCTACAACTGCCTCTCAGCCCAGAGATGCTTTTCATTATCCATCTTTGAAAGTGACTACTCATTCAAAAAGCATCAACTCAGTTTTGAAAATATGTAGTTTTTTATGTCCTTAGTGTAACAGAATCTATTAAAGGGACATATTTTCAACATTTGTGATAGATTAATAATTGTCTGGTCCAAAATTCTATTTCCTTTGTTTGTTCGATAAATGTTTCCCTATCATCTGCTGAGTTATCAGTGATGGGAGCGCGAGGCACGGTGGAACAACCTCATATCATATGCTTCATTTTAATTATCTCTTTGTGTGCAAAAGCTCAGACGGCAAACAAAACTTAACCTTACAAACGTTTTTTTTTTTTTTCTCAAGAGGCTGAATCTTACATTTGTTTTTTTTTGTTTTTTTTGTTTATTTTGGTTTGCTTTTTCCCTCAATGCAGAAACTCATTAACCTTTCGCAGGCTCAATTACAACAAAAAATAATGCAGATAAAACATCCCAACACTCTTCTCTCAAACAAATGCTTAAGCATCCAATTACACCGGCCCCTGTTCGATGCATCCCAGTCGAGCGTCAGATGATGAAGTTTCTGATTACACAATTAACCTCTCCCCAATGAACCGGCACAGCTTCTAGAACAATATATCTTCACCCAAACTGAGGCTTTATGCTAATTATCTCTGTTTTGGAGTGAATTTAAAGAAATCCAGCAGAAAAGTGCTGTGAGGAAAAGCAGCAGGGACCAGGCCAACCATGAAGGAAAGTGTGAAGGGTCCGAGATCACGCATGCAGTACTGACCTCCAGACACAGTGGGCATACCAATTAAAAAGTTAATGAAGATCATATCAAGCCACATGTCCAGCAGGGTACTCTATTCTACAGAGAAGAGGTTGTGGTCATGCTGTAGTACACAGCAGGAGCAAATAACTGGCACAGATATGATCAAAACACTGCTAAATTAGAACAACTTTATAATTCAATTGGCTGGAAATGAGCATAAAGCCTCAGTTTTTTTTGGGTGAACAACTATTTTTCAAGAACCTCTTCCGTAGAGATAATGTATATCATCCATAAATCAATTTTCAAGTGATGTTTTTGAACACTTGAACATTTCATTGAAATATACACTTGTGTAGAGTAAAACGTGTGTATTGGAGGCCAGCTAGTAAAGAAATGTGAAAGTAAACCTCACTCCCCTGGCCTCAAGAGATGCACTAGCGACAGCCACTACTGGCTGCGGTCTTTAGTGTCCTTGCTAGCGTACCCGCCTCCCATGCCAGTGGTGCTGGTTCGAAACCCGCTTGGAGCGGTGTGAGTAGGTCCAGTCACACGTGTATAAGAATTATAGTGATTTCCGAGCAAATTGTTCTTTTGGGTTATTTTAAATGAAACGGTCAAAACATTTCAGAAAATAGTGCTGAAGTCACAAATGACTGAAAATGTCATGGAAAATTTGAATTTGAGGTAATCCCGCCCCTAAAAAGCACTTAAAGCTAAACCAAACCAGTGTTGTTATTAAAACTAAACCTATTAAAAGTAAAATTAGTTTAAGTTGAACTACTGAAATTACTAAAATTAAGACTAAATAGAAATATATATAAAAAAAATGACAATAGCACATCAAACAATCAGACAGACTGAGAGCTCAGAGCTAGGGTGTCTTGGGCTTTGGTAATTTCCATCTCTTCCCTCTTTAATTTTTCAGCATTGTTAATAAAACACATGAAGGTGTATGACAAGCAGGGCTGATGAGCGTCACCTGTGCGCCACACCAGTCTCGAGTCTCAATGAGAGCTCATTACCACCAGCCTCACTCCGTTCCCATGGCTCTCTGCCCCACCCCGCTTGCCACAAGGTCCTTTGAGAGATAATAGTGATGGTGGTGTTATCATGAATCTAACACAGTAAAACCACCAGTGTTAAACTAGCCACAGTTTACTGTTTAGAAATACATTTATCTTGTTTTGTAGTACACATCTCCCCTTTTCTGTGGAAATCAGCAGAAGACAGAAGATATTCTGTCACTTTTTGGCCATTTGTAGATGAGCAACAGCCTAAACATTGAAGCAAGTATGCAATGCATTTTTCTAAATTTGTGTATGTCTTTAATTTAAAAAAAATAAATAAATACAGAAGTTATAAAAATAAAACAATAACATACTATTTCAATATTTTTTTAATAAAAATTCTCTCTCTCTCTCTCTCTCTCTCTCTCTATATATATATATATATATATATATTTATTTATTTTACTTCAATTTAAATTTAATTGTCTTTCGTTATGTGATTAAACACACACACACACACACACACACACACACACACACACACACACACACACACACACACACACACACACACACACACATATATAGATAGATATAAGAAACTCATACAGGTTTGGAACAACTTGAGTGTGAGTAAATTATGACAGAATTTACATTTTTGGGCGAACTATCCCTTTAACATGCTGCATATTTTCATGTATTTCATAAGTAAATCTCAGAAATAATATTTCTATAGCACTTTTCACAATACACAAATACAACAAATAATTCCAAATACTTTGCATGGCACAGACAGTTTTAAACAAAATGGGATTGAAAATGCAATCAAAGCCTCAAGTCTTTTAAGGAGACTGCAGCCGATAGCACTTACCATCTTAAAATATGTCAGTGCCATTGTTTTGTTTCAAAATGCACAGCAGTAATGTTTTTTTTTTTTTTCTATGGCATGTTTTTAAAAGATGACTTAATGTCTTAATTTAATGCTTAAATCTAATCTAAGCACTGTCTGTGAAACCAGGCCTTTGAGGGATGGTCAGTAAAACCCAAAGGTGTGAATTATTCCTGTGCATGTGTTTTTGAATAATAACCTCTTGTGAAACCACAACGATTGCCGATACACTCTCATCTGTATATGTTTAAAGAGAAAGGCCACCCAAAGAAGGGTCTTCCTGTTTATTTGAATAGTTGCTTAATAAATAATTTAGTTTTGCGCTGTTATGATCTTCTACGAGACCCAGTGGAGTAGATTCATATTGCAGTGTGAAATCACAAATCCATCACTGTTTGTCAGCCTTAAGCGTCAAGGAAGGCAGGATCCATATTGTTTGGGTGTAAATTTAATGTCAGAAGGTATTAAGCACAATGATCTCTGTGTTTCTGGATGCATTACTGGAGCCCGAGGCCAATGTTTAATGCAAGAATTTTAATGCACTTTAATTTTAGGTGACCATTTGTTCAGATGAGTGAAATTAATGCTTCAGCCACAAAACATTATCACACAATTTTGTGTCACAGAGCACTTCATGTGCTCACAATCACGCAAACACAATTTTTTTTTTCTACATACGTCATTACATTCACTGAAGCATTTTCTGGCATAAACTGAGGGATAAGAGAAATATTAGACTCCAGACTGTAATTACAGCAATTTCTGCACACAATAAAACTACTGAAATTGACTACTAAAACTTCATCTAACTGAAGGTGTAGGGCTTGGAACATTAAGGAGGGAAATATTGTGCATACAATAGCTGTTTTGAGCAAATTAGCTTTCAAAACTTGGGGAGCAGTCTACATTATTGCTTTGAACATTTTTGTCTTTCTAGCTTTTTGTTTCAGAATGCTTTCTTTTAATAATCACGGAGCTAGTTTACAGTTCATTAAGTATTTTTGTCAGCCATTTTGTAGTGGTGTCTGAATTCTGAGTGAACGACATCATTCCCTACATTCATTCACTACTTTTACCCACAATCCTCTCTGAATTCGAGTGTAAATCGATGTACACTTGCTGAAGCACTATTTCCCACAATTCAATGCGGAGAGAACTGAGCACGGATGAAAGTGTGGAGCGAGCAAGTTTAACCAGAGATTACTTTACAGCTTTCTTATTCCTGCTTTAACATTTATTTCATGCTAGTTTTTTATTTTTTTATTAATCATTACTTGAATAGAACATATTAAAATATTGAGACAATATTATATGGATTAATTTTTAAATTAAATTAAATTATATTAATAAGGTAAATTATATAGACCTGTATATAATTTTGGCATTAACACAATTTAATGTGTTTTACTAACAGCCAGGTGTTTTGGTAATTTGTGCCATTGTTGTTAACTCGTTAAAATGTAAAGGGAGGGATGATAATTTGGTGGATGATTTGAAAAATATCCATTAATCATCTGTAGGAAGCTATTCATTCGTATGTAATTACGGTCATCTGAGGGCGTCAACGACCACGTTATCTGTGAGCGTGAGAGTTACAATTTCAATTGATGAAACTACAAAGCTGGCACAGAGGTATATATAATTACAAAATAAAGTCATTATGATTGTTATTGTTGTTATTATTTTATAAAGTCAGTAACGTAAGATAAAAGGAGTTTTATCACTACGTGTGACAAAGCCTTTTCTTCGACAGCTCCAGCTTTCCGACGCACAGTGTAAACGTCAGCGTCCGAATTCACTCACTTCATTTCGTTCACTCCTTGCAGATATAGTGCACTCAAATGCAATAGACTATATAGGGATTAGTGAATGAGTGAACGAGTGAGCGGTTTCGGACACAGCTTAAAAAATCTTACCGATCCCATCATTTTTAATGGTTGTTACAATCACCTAGCAACCACCCAACACCCTAGCAACTGCATAAAAACAATGACAGATAAGAAAAAATAAATAAATTAATGGAGTTCATGGAGTATTTTAACCATAACCAGCTGCTTTTATTGACAACATGATAACAGAAATGTTGACAGCTCTATTATTAGTTTTAAAACGGTTTTGTAAAATGTTCATATGTCATTTGAACTCAATTTTCTGTATTATGTAAGTAATTTGTTGCATTTCAAATTAAGCCCACCAGGAAGAGAATAATGCAATTTCACATCAATACATTTCTCAATAATATTCCCCTATTTACTGCAAGACTGATGAGATCGTTTGAAGACAGCTGACCTAGACGACCTAATTCAGTTTCATTTTGTGATTTCTAGGTGGAAGTTTGCGTGGCGCATCTTTCATGAAAGTGAAGAAAATCAGCAATTCATTCACTGACCTTGTTTCTGAAAAATATCTGAATGTCATTGCATTAGATAAGAACATATCAAGTGTAAATCTTTTAAAGGTAGATGAGCACAACATTTCATAAAAAAAGTTTTGCAATATCTTCTCTCTTCACAAACACTCATGTTATATTATGTTTGAAATATGAATGTCTTGGTGTTCACATTAGCCCCTTTCACGCCGAGATCTGGAAAATACACTGATAATGTGTCCCGGGATTTGTCCTGGGATCATTTGAAGAAGAAGAAGAAGAAGAAGAAGTTTTATTTATATAGCGCCTTTCCAAAGCTCAAGGTCGCTTTACATGGTGCCTTTATAATACATTTAACACTGACGCACAACTTTACAATCACAAAGGACACATAAATCACATTTAGGCGAAGTACATGTTAAACAGATATGTTTTTAACTGTGTCTTGAAAGCAGTCACTGATGAGATATTTCGAAGTGAAAGGGGCAGTGAATTCCATAATGTTGGCGCATTAACACTGAATGACCTTCCACCTACTGTAGATAATCGAAAACGAGGGATGGACAGTACACCAAGTTCAGTAGATCTGAGAGAGCGTGCAGGACGGTAGGTGAAAAGTAGATCAGACAAATATGGGGGTGCAAGACCGTTTAATGCCTTATATGTTAAAAGCAATACCTTAAAGTGGATACGTGATGAAACGGGTAACCAATGAAGGTCATGAAGCACCGGAGTGATGTGAGCAGAACGCCTGGTGGAGGTGAGAACTCTTGCTGCTGAGTTTTGGACGTACTGCAATCTTGCAATAAGTTTTTTGGGAAGGCCAAGAAATAAAGCATTGCAATAATCCAGACGTGATGTGATTAATGCATGAATTAAGAGTTCGGCGTCAGCTAAAGTGAGAGATGGTCTTAGACGAGCAATATTTCGAAGATGAAAGAAAGAGTTTTTAACAATGGAAGAAATATGAGAGCCAAAAGACAGAGTTGAGTCAAATAAGACACCGAGGTTGCGAGTCAGTGATGAAGGCTTTATATGGAAACCATCAATATAGAAGGACTGGTCCATCCTTTTGACTGAAACTGGAGAACCAATCACTAATATCTCAGTTTTATTATCATTTAATTTGAGGAAGTTAAGGGACATCCAATGCTTTATGTCCCTGATGCATGCAGTGAGTGAGTCAGGCAGGGATGGTCTATCGGAGCTGGTGGTGAGGTAAATTTGGATGTCATCTGCATAGCAATGGAATTGTAGTCCATGCCTGCGTATGATGCTACCAAGTGGGTGTATGTAGATGATAAACAAGAGTGGACCAAGAACCGAACCTTGAGGAACGCCCCGTGTAAGTAAATTGGTGGCAGAATTATGACCTTGTATGGTGATATAATACATTCTGTCAGTGATATAGGAAGTAAGCCAGGAAAGAGCGGAACCAGTGATACCAATATCAGAAAGCCGAGAAATAAGCAATTCATGGCAGACTGTGTCAAAAGCGGCGCTTAGATCAAGGAGCATCAAGATGTTTATTAACCCTGAATCCATCGATGAGAGAATGTCGTTAACCACACGCAGAAGAGCAGTTTCAGTGCTGTGAGATGGGCGAAAACCCGACTGAAAAGGTTCAAAAAGACCATTCATATCCAAATAAGAGCGTAATTGAGAAGCAACAACCTTTTCAAGGATTTTGCTTAAGAATGTTAGGTTTGATATCGGTCTGTAATTGTCCATGTTTAGGTGATCAAGGCCAGGTTTTTTAAGAATGGGAGTCACTGCAGCAGTTTTTAATTCCGCTGGGACAATGGCACGGGCTAAACTACAGTTTATCATGTGAGTTATGAATGGTGCGACCTCGAGGACGCACTTCTTAAGTAGAACAGTCGGTGTAGGATCGAGCCGGCAAGATGTAGAATTTGACTTCACAATTAGGTCACTTATGGCAACAGGAGTAGTCAGAGTAAAAGTAGAGAGAGGGTTTGACAAGTGGGCTGGTCCAGTTATCATTAAGTTTGAGTCGCTTGTATGCTTGTTTTTGGTGATGGAAGAAGTGATAGACATCAATTTGTCTGAAAAGAATTTAGAGAAGCTATTTACAAGCTCCACAGAGCCTGACATAACATGTTGTGGTGGATTTGTTAGTTTGTTAACCATAGCAAAGAGTGATTTGGGTCTGCACGAGGAATTTCTAATAGTGGAGGAGAAATAAGTGGATCTTGCATTGTTAAGGACGGTCCGGTAGTTGAGCAGGTGTTCTTTAAAAGCTAAAGAGTGCACAATGAGTCCAGTTTTCCTGTATAGTCTTTCTAGACGGCGACCCTCAGTTTTCATCATCCGAAGTTCAGGAGTGAACCAGGGTGAGGCACGAGTAGATGGAACCAGTCTAGTTTTAACAGGGGCATGCATATCAAGTATTTGAGACAGAGCATTATTGTAAGTACAGCAAATTTCTGATGGATGGTCAGACAGTAGACATTCTGATAAAGTAGAAGCCCTTATAGAAGCAGAAAAAGAAGTTGAATTTACAGAGTTAATTTTACGATAGGTCAGCATTTTCTTCTGAGGAGACATAGATATTGGAAAACTACAACTGAAATTTATAAGTTTGTGGTCTGAAAGTGCAAAATCAGAGCCGTTAACAAGAATATTATTTAAGCCAGATGTACATATGAGATCCAGTATGTGGCCTCTGGAGTGAGTGGCAAAAGTTACATTTTGAGTCAAGTTGAAACAGTCCAATACTGACATCAACTCTTTGCATTGTGCAGTGTTTTCATGTATGTTAAAATCACCAAGCAAAATAACAGATGAATGACAAGCACAGACAAGAGTAAGTATCTCACTAATATCAGAAAAAAAGTCAGAGGGACTTTTTGGTGGTCGGTAAATTAAAATTACCACCAGTGACGTTTGGCCCGTCATTATCAGCGCTAAATATTCAAATGTTGTAACATCGTGTAACTCAATCTTGGATATTTTAATAGTCTCACGGCAAACTACAACCAGCCCTCCACCTCTGCGATGAAGACGTGGTTGAGAAAAAAAGATGTATCCAGGCGGCGTTAAGAGGTTTAAGCTCAAATAGTCATTTGGCACCTGCCAGGTTTCCGTTAGAAATAGCATGTCCAGGTCAGTGTCAATGATTATGTCGTTCAATAGTGATGCTTTATCAGTTAGAGAGCGGGTGTTTAGCAGCGCACATCGCAGGTCAGGTGATGCACGTCTGCAGATTCCGAGGTCAGGATCAGGACGCAGCGATCTTAAATTTCCAAAGTTGATATGTCTATGTCTTTTATCCAGTTGTGTTGTATCCAGAACACGGGTGATGGTAGAGACAACCGGAATATTATTGGGGGGCGAGTAATAATAATTCCGGAGTTTTTTCCGCGACCGGTGAATGTAGCGAGGTCGGCGTAAAACCTCGAGCTGTTCACAGAGTTTATAAGTATCAGGAGCCAGGCGGGAAACTCCTTTTAATGATCTGAGATGAGCAACGGAATATTGCAAAGCCATCTTGGGGAAAAAACTGTGATTCGTCTCATCAACAGACAGGAAGATCCAGATAAGACCACCAAAAAACAGAAACAGAAACTGCCAGTGTAGATGTGACGACATGACGAGAGATGACCCGTTCGACCTAACACAACAGTTTATCGGTTTCACTGCGTTAGCCAGAACCGCGTCGGAGTCAACAATCCTCAGAAGGGACGGCTACCCAACCATACTAAGGATTTACATCACAAAAGACAAATGACAAAGAGAGTGGAGACTCACAGTATCAGGTGTCGAGAGGGATGACAGGATATTGACGGAGAGGACTCGCAGCCGATCTGTGTGAGGGATCACAGGGACACCCAGGTCAGTTATCCAGTTATCCAAAAGTTTTGGGAATAGTCCAGCGAATTCACAAAAATTTAGAGGGTATGAGAGTAGTCCAGCGAATAATCCAGGAGGGTTGAAACAGAGAAAAACATATCCAAGAAAAGACACGAACGTAACAGCAGCAGACAGACAGGTACCATTTGGTTTTAGTTCATTCACACTGCCAATGATTTTCTGGAGTTTCTGCGTGCGTTCACTCACATCCCATAAAGACCCGTAAAGACACGGACATCAGGATAATGAGGAGCTCCCTGGTCTCTACTTCATTCCAGTTTGCAGAATTTTTTTTGTCCTTCCTTTGTTCCTTGATGAACACAAACTTTCTTCTTTGTTAATGTGCACACAGGGCACGTTCTGGGAGTGATCCCAGCAATGTTACTAGGTCCCCATTCCGGGATCAATCCCGGGACGTGTTTGCATTCACATGGGGCCCTCTTGCAATTATATGGCAATTTTCTGGGATCAACGCTCGGTGTGAAAGGAGCTCCTATCAATATATTCCACTAACCACAAAAAAAATACAAAGTCACACAACCTTGATTGTCTTCATTTTCAATACTAGGGGCCCTATTTTAATGATATAAGAATATGGTCTAAAGCACAAGTGAACTGAGGGTGTGTCCTAATCCACGTTTGCTAGTTTAACGACGAGACAAATGGTCGGCGCATGGTCTAAAAGGGTTGACCCTATTCTCTTAATGAGTAATGGGTGTGTTTTGGGCGTAACATGCAATAAACCAACCAGAGTGTTATTTCCCATTCCCTTTAAAAGCCAGTTGCGCTCTCGCCATGGCGGATTCGCTATTTACATGGCGGAACTTGGAATCAGAAAGACTGAATGCGTCTCCAGAGAGGAAACAGATCTGCTCGTGCACGAGGTTAAAGCTCGCAAGCAGACCATCTACGGGACAAGCCGGATTCCACCATATCTTTATGTACACAAAATTAATCTTTTACATTGTAATCCTTTTATTTTTAGTATTTGGCATGTTTGTGTGCTGCTGGGCATCCCTGTGAGTGTAATAAGCAGTGTACACATGTTGTGGACCCGCCTAGGCGCATATTACTAATGCGCTCTTTAAATAAAAACTGGTGTTTTAAAAAAAATAATAATAATATTGCGCCATTGACTTTAGACCAGGTTTCAGTTCGTCTATGGCGTAGTCTATTTCAGTTTCCTCAAAATAGCAATGCGCCAACAATGTGCCAGAACACACCTCGTTTTCAGACCAGCACAGCCATGGGGGAACAGATGGGCGCAAATGCATTTGCTAACGTGGCGCAGGACTTGTAAATGATAACTGCGTTGGTCTGAAACTAGCAACAAACACTTGTATTGCGTCTGGCCCTGCATTGCGCCGGGAGTACACAAGACCCAATATCTATTAAAACATCCGAGATCAAATGAGACATCCAAGATGATATCATCGTGCTAATCGTAATTGGGTTCTTCAAACACACCTGTTGTTTATGATTAGTATCGCTGGATTGAGTTATCTGAGATAATTGCGCGTTCATGCGTTGGTTTAAAAGGGGATATGTATCGGTAGTAGAAACATTGATCAGCAACGCTGCTATTGGCTGTTCAGCATGGCCAAAGAACGCGCCCAGTTTTTCTCACAAGCAGAACAAGAGCTTTTAATGGAAGGTTATGCCGAATTTGAATCTTTAATTAAAACGCCAGGGAACACATCGAAGTCTGCAAAAGCCAGGAGAGAGGGCTGGCAAAAAGTAGCAGACAAATTAAATGCGTAAGTGCTGTCCATGGTAGATGTTTCTATCACTTTCTACAGTATGTATTTTTGCATTTTAATAATTTCATATTTACTTTGTTCTTTTATGTCAGAGCCTCCGCGGGACCCACTAGAACATGGGGACAAGTAAGAGTGAAGTACAAGAATATTCTACAAAATGGTACCCTTTAATTCTTATACTGTCTTTATTTAAAAAAAAAAACACTTTTTTCCTCTTTTTAAAAGCCACTGTTAAATAATGTATTTGTCTGTTTATAACAGCCACCAAGAAAAAGGCTGAAAAAAAAAACAGGTGGTCCTGCACCACCACAATATACCCCAGCAGAGGAGCTGTCCCTTGGGTTGAATGAAAACCGACTCATTGTGGAGGGCATCCCTGGGGGCAGCTCTTCCTCAGACCCACAGCCAGAAACCAGTGGCAGCAACACCTTTATTTCTGGTAGGCTAAATGAGCTTTCAATTCTCTTAGTACACTGTAAAATAATTTGTTGCTGCATTAAATGAAGTATAATCCAAATGGCTGGTACAGTCATTTCAACCGTTTGTGAAAGTGAAAACTTTAAAGTTAACTTTAAAGTTTAACTTTATTAATTTTTAGTTAATATAAAATATATTGCCATGAGTTATTGATCACATTATATTTTTTTACAGTGTAGTTAATTGTAATGACAACCCAACCATCCCCCCCCCTCTTTTGTGCAGTTTTACATAATACACCAACACTTTTACCTGTTCCCAAGCAAGTGGTGGCTGAAGCATATGCAGTAAGTTGTGTACTTTTTCTAACTTGCATAAAGGGAAGAAAGTGCAACACTTTGTAATACCCATTTATTTCCATTGCACAGGACAGTGAAGAAACCCTCTCAGATGACTGTCCTTTGGAGGAAGAACCTGTAAGTGCATACACTAATTTGTATATACTTGTGTACCTATTATTTCTGTCTGCAATATGAGTTGCAGGAGTCCACACCTAGAGAAAGGCCTACAGAAATTCTTGCAGAAGAGTCTGCACAAATAACTGATACAGAGGTGGACAGTGTTGTACTTTTACTTTTTACTTTTGTTGCATGAGGCATGTTTTGACCCTTTCTTTTTCTTTCACAAAATGACACAGGGTTTTTAAAATCCTGTTTACATGAAATAAGCCTGCTCGCGAGCAGGTTCAAGCTTGCGCACCTGTTGCTATGACAGCAAGTCTAGGATGAGCTTCGAAGAACCAAACAATCCAAGATCATGCCAAATCGTCAACAATCAAATCCAGCTAACTGAGTTAGCGACGTACAAAGAACGGGCCCCAGGTCATGTTTACATTGGACTCATTCACCCATATATGCATATGTAGAAATCACATTTGCATACAAATAGTAAAGAATAAATCAATGACTTTGATTGAAGGCTATAATTAATGCATTAAGTGTGAGTTGCATGCCGCTATTAACATCAAATGCATCCCATTTTTGGCCCTCTTGCTGGTGTGGAATTTTTTATTTATTTTTTTATTTTATTTTTATTTCTGCTGCACTCATCTTAGAAGTCGCGTCTCTAAATTAATCTCCTTTAAAGCACCAACAAACAACTTGTCAACCACCATGACCATCCCAAGCCTATAATCTGCAAAATTAAAAAAAAAAAAAAAACACCAACACATTTGTATTTTTTATTGCTTAGAGATTGTTCTTTTTTCCCCTCAGGATACTTAATATAGTTCTTTAATAGAGCTGTAGAGTGTATTTAACTTTAACTTGGTCTTGGCTAATTCTCCTAAAATTCTTTATACACTTTTAAAAAATAAAGTTTATTTAATGGCAATGGTTCCACATAAACTTTCCATTGCTCAAAATGTTCTTTGTAGTGGAAAAAGGCTTATTTAGATTATTAAAATGTTCTTCACACTAAGAAAAAAAAAGGTAATTTAGGAACTTTTCATTGAACGTTTTTAGGGGAACTGAAAATGATTATTCAATGGCATTTTGAACCTTTATTTTTCAGAGTGTATGGGATAAAAGTCAAAGGAGACAATTCTGAACATACAATACGAGTATAGAGGTATACAATTTAGCTCAGATTATTTGCCCTTAGAAGTATTAGGTGCTTTAGTTCAGTTTCTCAGTTCCACAGAGGAAGGAAAGTCATACGTGTTTGGAACGACATGAGGGAGAGTAAATGATGATAGAATTTCTTTTTCTTTTCTTTTTTTTTTCTTTTTTTGGTGAACTAACACTTTGAATCTCTCTCATCCATTGACAATGCCTCTTCTCAGTTTCTCCAGTCTGCTGTCATTTTTCCCCGCTGTCCTCCGTCTGTTTTTCCTGTGAAGACCCATTAAAGCTGACTTTAGGACATGCTGTGATTTGTTGAGGGTTGGTATCTGTTTTGGGTATGCAGTGTTTCAAATAGAAAAGCAATAAAAGCAATAAAAAGGAGACGCGAACATAAGAGATGAGACTCTGTGGACTGTGGTGGATCCTGCAATGATGTATATATATATATATATATATATATATATATATATATATATATATATATATATACAGGTCCTTCTAAAAAAATTAGCATATTGTGATAAAGTTCATTATTTTCCATTATGTAATGATAAAAATTAAACTTTCATATATTTTAGATTCATTGCACACCAACTGAAATATTTCAGGTCTTTTATTGTTTTAATACTGATGATTTTGGCATACAGCTCATGAAAACCCAAAATTCCTGTCTCAAAAAATTAGCATATCATGAAAAGGTTCTCTAAACAAGCTATTAACCTAATCATCTGAATCAACTAGTTAACTATAAACACCTGCAAAAGATTCCTGAGGCTCCCTCTGGGGTCCTTCATTTAACAGTCACACTCAGGACCTTCGGGACCAAATGGTCCGGAAGGGTGGGATTCATATTTATTAAAAGAAAATCATAATTTTTTTTTTTTTACTTGTTTTTTATAATATTTTTTCTTTTCTTTTTTGGTGTTTTGAGAATTTTATGATTTTATAATTAATATTTATGCAATAAATATGACCCATTTTCCCCCCATTTTCCCCCCATTGAATATAATAGAAAATTATTAAAAAAAAATATATTTTTTTAAATTTTTTTTAAAGCTGTATTTCATTTTAGAGTCAAGCCTAGACCTCATGAAAGCAATTTTTGAAATGAGATGGATGCCATCTGGTGGACAAACTGAGCATTTTAAAAATGCAAAACACATATGTAATCTGAATTTATTAGTTTGTTTATGTATAAAAGTGTGTTTGTGTGTGTGTGTGTGTGTGTGTGTGGATGTGTCTGTTTTGCACTCTTGATGTTTTATAGATTCAACCCTTCACTGTTGTGTGCTTTTTTTCTGGATCGTGGCTGATTTGTAGATTGTACACACAAAAAAACTCGGTATTTTCACATTTTTGCCAATTTGCCATTCATTTCCTATGCCGGACCATTTGGACACGAAGGTCCTGAGTGTGACCATTTTTTTTACAACCACTTAGACTATTCAAATCCTGTCCCCAATTTTTTTGGGTGTTCATATACCAAGTACCAACAAAGTCACCAGATTTCAGACCATTCCGATGAAGCTATGATTTTACACAATTTTTTATTTAAATGTTTCCGGACCATTTGGTCCGAAGGACCCCAGAGGGTTAAAAACTCCCAGCCTGTTTCATTACTCACAACCGCAATCATGGGTAAGACTGCCGACCTGACTGCTGTCCAGAAGGCCATCATTGACACCCTCAAGCAAGAGGGTAAGACACAGAAAGAAATTTCTGAACAAATAGGCTGTTCCCAGAGTTCTGTATCAAGGCACCTCAGTGGGAAGTCTGTGGGAAGGAAAAAGTGTGGCAAAAAACGCTGCACAACGAGAAGAGGTGACCGGACCCTGAGGAAGATTGTGGAGAAGGACCGATTCCAGACCTTGGGGGACCTGCGGAAGCAGTGGACTGAGTCTGGAGTAGAAACATCCAGAGCCACCGTGCACAGGCGTGTGCAGGAAATGGGCTACAGGTGCCGCATTCCCCAGGTCAAGCCACTTTTGAACCAGAAACAGCGGCAGAAGCGCCTGACCTGGGCTACAGAGAAGCAGCACTGGACTGTTGCTCAGTGGTCCAAAGTACTTTTTTCGGATGAAAGCAAATTTTGCATGTCATTCAGAAATCAAGGTGCCAGAGTCTGGAGGAAGACTGGGGAAAAGGAAATGCCAAAATGCCTGAAGTCCAGTGTCAAGTAGCCACAGTCAGTGATGGTCTGGGGTGCCATGTCAGCTGCTGGTGTTGGTCCACTGTGTTTTATCAAGGGCAGGGTCAATGCAGCTAGCTATCAGGAGATTTTGGAGCACTTCCTGCTTCCATCTTATTTCATTTTTCAGCACGACCTGGCACCTGCTCACAGTGCCAAAACCACTGGTAAATGGTTTACTGACCATGGTATTACTGTGCTCAATTGGCCTGCCAACTCTCCTGACCTGAACCCCATAGAGAATCTGTGGGATATTGTGAAGAGAAAGTTGAGAGACGCAAGACCCAACACTCTGGATGAGCTTAAGGCCGCTATCGAAGCATCCTGGGCCTCCATAACACCTCAGCAGTGCCACAGGCTGATTACCTCCATGCCACGCCGCATTGAAGCAGTCATTTCTGCAAAAGGATTCCCGACCAAGTATTGGCTATTGAGTGCATAACTTAACATAATCATTTGAAGGTTGACTTTTTTTTTTGTATTAAAAACACTTCTTTTATTGGTCGGATGAAATATGCTAATTTTTTGAGACAGGAATTTTGGGTTTTCATGAGCTGTATGCCAAAATCATCAGTATTAAAACAGTAAAAGACCTGAAATATTTCAGTTGGTGTGCAATGAATCTAAAATATATGAAAGTTTAATTTTTATCATTACATTATGGAAAATAATTAACTTTATCACAATATGCAAATTTTTTGAGAAGGACCTGTATATATATATATATATATATATAGTTCTCTTACGAGAGTATCTCTCGTACTGCGTAATATCTTACGCTATGGGGAAAACCTCTTTTCCACGAGATATTGAAGCAAAAAATTATCCTTAATTTTGAATTAATGTAAAACGCTGTGCAGCAGCATGCAGATATAGGCAGGACGGCTCGCGCGCCTATTGGCTGCCCTGCGGCAAACAGCAGCAGCCTATCGAGAGAGGTGCTGCGTGACATAATCCTATGGGGGCATTTCGCGCCCATTTCGTCACGTCCAGCCAGAAAAGGGCGCAATTTCGCCCTATAAATATAGCTCGATAAGGCTGGTACACTGATTTTCATCTCTTCAGCGAAGCATCACGCATCGCTGGATCCGGAGTGAGAAGCCACGCCGTCTGAGAAAAAGCACACAGCGGGACGAGCCATTGAGTCTGAAGTCGCTGGCATCGCCGCCTTTAGCCGCCGTACCTGCTACGCTTTCCGGCTTTATATCCTTTTCAAACTGTGTGTGTGTGTGTTCGCCACTGCGACACACATTTTTTCACTGTCTGTCTCTCTCTGCTAAAAGAGCTGCGTCTTTTTCAAGATGCAAAGATCCTGCGGCTCGTGCCGAGCCACACTCAACGACGGGGACCGTCATGTTATCTGCGTTTCCTGCCTGGGTGAGGATCATGCGGCTCTCGCTCTCGTCGACGGCGGATGCCCTCACTGTGAGCTACTGCCTATGGTGACTCTGAGGACTCGCCTGGCATCCTTCTCAGAGCCTGCACTTCAGCCCGCTGTAGCGCCGCGCCGTAAAAAGCGCCGTGCTCAGCGCGCTCCCGAGCCTTCTCCTGCCCGCCAAAGCTCGCCGGTTCGCCCGCCAGCTTCGCCGGCATCGCTCGAGTCCCTCACTGACGGACAGCGGCCGCCGTCTGCCGCCGCTTCCTCCATTGAGGTCGACGAAATAGCCCCGAGCCTTCTCCAGCTCGTGATAGCTCGCCGGTTCGCCCGCCAGCTTCACCAGCTTCACTCGAGTCGCTCGCTGACGGACAACGGCCGCCGCGCGCCGCCGCTTCCGCCATTAATTACGACGAGATAGCTGCATCTGTAGAGAAGGCCAGCTTCAAAACCGCGGCTAGCTTTCTTTACGTTATAAGAAAAATACCCCGCCCCCCCTGGGCATGCGTCACCGGCGAAATGAGGAAAGAGTGTGTTTTTAGTCCCGCCGAGGCCGGGCCAATCTCCTTTTCTCAAACATTTCTCAGCTCCTCTTGGTTTGAGCGGCTGAAAATGTCAATATTGCAGCAATGAGCCTGTTGTATTACACGCACGCCTACAAACAAACGCCGACGCACACAAAACTGTGATGACGCTCTTTATCGTCTTGGGCTATTTTAAACTTTTGTCGTTTCCCCCTGTGGCTCAGTGGCGAAACCCAAAGCCTTCGCACGGGGGACCCGTGTTCGAGCCCAGCTCTCGCAGCGGAAATGCCGTTTCCACGGCGACCCAGAAAAATCATGTAAGCAGCGTATTTTCTGGTATTCCGGCCACAGCCGATGGTGTTATGAGTGTATTAAAAATGCCACAGCCCAGTGTTCATTTCTACACACAAACACAGCCTGCCAAAGTGCAGGGCTCGCACAAATGAGTTTGACTCATGTCAATTGTGCATTAATTATAGTGAAAGTGCCCACAACCCAGTGCCCACAAACACTACACACTGCATGTGCCACGTTTTCTGTAAAAGAAACCAACACACATACAGTCAGCTAAGGCCCACGGTGTTTAAGTCTCGCCGCGGCCAGACTCTACCGAAACTTCTCGCTCGTTCAGTTCCAAACAATGTGACTGTTCCAGTGTATTTTGCAGTAAACAAGCTAGTACCACAGCCCGCTTGCCTGCACACAAACGCCAGCTTTAAGGCGACCCAGATAAATCCCAAAAAGAGTGTATTTTCTGGAATTCCAGGCCACGGCCGATGGTGTTATGAGTGTTGTAAGAATGCCCACGTCTCAGTGCCCATTCCCACACGCAGACACAGCCCGCCACAATACAGGGCTAGCAAAAAAAAAAAAAAAAAAAAAAAAAAATCGACTCATGTCGATTGTGCAATAAATGTAGTGTACGTGCCCACAACACAGTGCCCACAAACACTACATGAAGCATGTCCCACGGTTTCTGTAAAAACGAAACCAACACATTTTCAGTTGGCGGGAGCCGACAGTGTTCTCAGTGCAGCGAGTGTGCCCGCTATCCCTCACAGACTTGCCGAACCCCACGGGGCTCGCCCCGCTCGCCTTCTCTCCACATCCCGTCAGAGAGAAGCCTAGCGTGGTCAGGCTGCCCGCTGTGATCAGCGCACCCCCCGCCTCGCACACTATAAACACAGTGTCTATTTCTCAGCACACCGGAGCTCTCCGGCCGCCGCTATATCACGGCCAGAGCCCAGATTTCATTCTACCTCTAGCTTTTCATGCAGATGCGTGGGCAAAGCTTCCCGGGGTATCAGAATGGGTGCTGAACACTATAAAAAGAGGCTATTCGCTGCAGTTCGCTCGACACCCCCGCCGTTGCGCGGCGCGAGTCGAAACGACGGTAAAAAATGAAGTATCTCACCTACTTCGAGCCGAGATAGCGAAACTACTGAGCAAAGGGGCTATAGAACCTTTATCTCAGGCTCAGAGCGAAGGGGGTCTATCCAGCAGGTATTTTCTGGTACCGAAAAAAGACGGGGGTCTCAGACCCATTCTAGATCTGCGACGGCTGAACAGAACGCTCACGAAGCGTCAGTTCAGAATGATTACAACCAGGAAAATCCTCGCGCAAGTGCGCCAAGGAGACTGGTTCATGTCGATAGATCTAAAGGACGCTTATTTTCAAATACAAATAGCGTTAAGTCACAAGCAATTCTTGAGATTCGCCTTCGAAGGCCAGGCATACCAATACAAAGTCCTGCCGTTCGGCCTGTCCCTGGCACCCCGTACTTTTACGAAGTGCATGGACGCGGCTCTCGCACCCCTGAGACTTCAGGGCATGCGAATTTTGAACTACTTGGACGATTGGCTGATTCTAGCTCGATCACAATCAGAGCTCATAGAACACAGGGCCACATTACTCAAACATCTCGAGAATCTGGGTCTCACAGTCAATTGGGCGAAGAGCTCGCTGTCTCCCAGCCAGAAAATATCTTTTCTGGGAACAGTGCTGAACTCGCTATCTATGACAGCGCATCTGTCGCCAGAGCGCGCACAGGACACTCAGCGCGCCGCGAAATCTTTTCGCCGCGGCTCAACTGTCCAGCTCAAAAGGTTTCAGAAAATGCTGGGTCTCATGGCCTCAGCAGCTTCAGTGCTCCAGTTGGGGCTGCTTCGCATGCGCCCACTGCAGCTATGGCTGAAAGCGCGGGTTCCGCCCAGGGCATGGACCGCTGGTCGTTTCGCCTCCGGGTCGGTTTGAAATGCGTCTCAGCTTTGGAGCCTTGGAAGAAAACCGACTGGTACCAGTCAGGTGTGAGTCTGGGGACTCCCTCGAGCGTGAAGGTGGTGTCCACGGACGCCTCCACCTCGGGATGGGGAGCACTGCTCGAGGGCAGACCGTTCTTTGGCCAGTGGTCAGAACGGGAAAAGCTCCTACATATAAACTGTCTGGAAATGATGGCAGTCGACAACGCGCTGCGGCGCTTCTGTCCCCAGATAAGGGGTCACCACGTCTTGGTCCGGTCGGACAACATGTCAGTGGTGGCGTACATAAATCATCAGGGCGGCATCAAGTCCCAAAACCTTTACAGGCTGACGGAGTGCCTCCTGGTCTGGGCTCAGCACAACCTGCTTTCACTGAGAGCAGCGCACGTGCCTGGTCACCTGAATCTGGGACCAGACAGGCTGTCCAGAGACAATGTCCCAGCAGGGGAATGGTCGCTGCACCCGCAGATGATCCAACTGCTGTGGGAGACATTCGGCAGAGCGCAGGTGGACCTGTTTGCGTCCAACGAGAACGCTCACTGTCCGAAATATTTCTCCAATAGCAAGGACGCGCTGGCCTACGTTTGGCCCCGCTGTCCCCTCTATGCTTTCCCCCCCATCTCGCTCCTGCCTCAAATGCTGGAACGGATCAGGGAAAATGGATGCCCAGTGCTGCTTGTGGCTCCGCTCTGGTCAAACCAGGCTTGGTTTCCAGTCCTGATGCAGCTGACCAGCACTGCCCCGTGGCCAATACCATTGAGGAGAGACCTCCTCTCCCAGGCCAAGGGCTCGATTTGGCATCCTCGCCCCCAGCAATGGTCCCTGCACGCATGGGCCATCAACGGGTACCCGCTATCCTCCCGGAGGGAGTGCTAAACACGATCACGCAGGCAAGGGCCCCGTCTACAAGACGGCTCTACTCCTAGAAATGGTCTGTGTTCTCTGCCTGGTGTCAAGCTCAGGGCTTTTCACCCGTAGACTGCGGGGTCACGGAAGTGCTTTCCTTCCTTCAAGAGCTGCTGGATAAGGGCAGAACCCGATCCACGCTCAAAGTGTACGTGGCGGCTATAGCAGCGTTTACAAAACCTGTGTCTGGCCAGTCACTGGGGAAGAACGACCTAGTCGTGCGATTCCTCAAGGGAGCTCGGAGGTTGAACCCTCCTAGACCTCCTTCAGTCCCGGTGTGGGACCTTTCTACGGTTTTGGAAGCCATGAAAGGTGCCCCGTTCGAGCCAATCCATTTGTCAGACATGAAGCATCTGTCTTTCAAAATGGTGTTTCTTTTGGCTCTCGCTTCAGTGAAGCGCATAGGGGACTTACAAGCGCTTTCAGTAAGCGCATCATGTATGGAGTTTGGGCCTAATGACTCAAAAGTCATTCTCAAACCGAGGCACGGGTACGTGCCCAAATCCCTCAACACACCGTTCAGAGCCCAGGTGATTTCCCTGTGTGCTCTCTCGGTTCAAGATGAGGAGGAGGATGCGAGTCTCCTTTGCCCTGTCAGGGCACTGAGAGCTTATGTGTCCCGCTCGTCTGCCTTCAGGCAGACCGAGCAGCTCTTCGTTTTGTTTGGCGGACGTTCCAAGAGACTGGCCGCATCAAAACAGAGCCTATCCAGATGGATAGTCGATGCCATAGCACTGGCTTACACTTCTAAGGGCCTGCAGTGTCCTTAGGGTGTCAGAGCGCACTCCACGAGAGGCGTGGCCTCGTCGTGGGCATGGTATAGTGGCGTTACCTTGCAAGATATCCGTACGGCTGCGGGCTGGGCCTCGCCGTCTACATTTATAAGGTTTTATAACCTAGAGGTTCCCGACTTACAAGCCAAGCTTCTGTCGGTATAGAATTCAGTGTTATCTGCCCCGCTGTGCCGGCCCAGATGCTGAGTTTTGCTTGTGCATCGCTCACTGAGCGATAACACGGCTCGATGGGTGTTGAATAACCCGTAATCTTAACCAGTTAAGGCTGAACACGTTCACCCTGTCTGTGTGAAACACTATTAACATAACTAGCCCCTATAGGATGCTATTTCATGGGGAATGATGCTTGCAGCCTCTCTTCTCCGACTCTCTGTGAGTCTATGGTGATTATGCACTACATGAGCCCCGGGCTACTGCCCTTGGGACTTTGGTGTCGGATCCCAGTACGCACGGCGTTTTGCATTGTGTTCCCCATAGCGTAAGATATTACGCAGTACGAGAGATACTCTCATAAGAGAACGTACTCGGTTACTAACGTAACCTCGGTTCTCTCTAGAGAGGGAACGAGTACTGCGTATCTTGCCGTGCATACACAGCTCTGGTTCGCTTCGGCGATGAAAACCAGTGTACCAGCCTTATCGAGCTATATTTATAGGGCGAAATTGCGCCCTTTTCTGGCTGGACGTGACGAAATGGGCGCGAAATGCCCCCATAGGATTATGTCACGCAGCACCTCTCTCGATAGGCTGCTGCTGTTTGCCGCAGGGCAGCCAATAGGCGCGCGAGCCGTCCTGCCTATATCTGCATGCTGCTGCACAGCGTTTTACATTAATTCAAAATTAAGGGTAATTTTTTGCTTCAATATCTCGTGGAAAAGAGGTTTTCCCCATAGCGTAAGATATTACGCAGTACTCGTTCCCTCTCTAGAGAGAACCGAGGTTACGTTAGTAACCGAGTACGTTTCTCCATTTGTTTGCTCTGTGAATTTAAGCCCTCTGTTTCAGTGTATTACTTGTCTTGTATTGGTTATCGTCGATGTGTAATCGGTTGTCATTTCTCCCAGTTATTCTCCTGTTTGTTGTGTTTATTAGATTAAAGTCTATTTTTTCTATAAGTAGATTTTTTGTCGTGCACATCTTCACAGCCACCTATTCCGGAATTTCCGTGACACACACACACACACACACACACACACACACACACACACACACACACACACACACACACACACACACACACATATCTCACTGATTCTTGAGATAAGGGACAAAACTTGCCCTACACACAAAAGCATACAAAAAAATAAAGAAATTTATCAAAATTCATTAAAATAAAAACATAATTTAAAAGTTACATGTAAAGGAAATCTGGATACTCAGAACATTCATTGCTTTTATTTTTAAATAATTTTGTTAGTATAATTTTAAATACATGCCTTATACTTAATTGGTAATTTGGTAGGTTGGTCATTTAACCTGTCCTCAGCATTAGGTCACAATGTAAAATTGCCAAACAAAGTGTTTAAAAATGCAATACATTAAACAAAATATACATTTAAATTGAAAGACAGAGATCTGTCATATATCAAAAATTACAACAATGAAATCTTGAATTATTTGATACATTTTATAGATTATTTTATGCTTGACACAGCAGTTTGTATTACATGGATTATATACATCACAAGCCCATCAAAATCATAGTGCATCAATATTGCGGTATGTGAACTTACTTTGCACCTGGAAATTAAGTATTATGAGTATTAACAGTTCACATAAAAAAAAATCATTTTATTTAAAAATAATTCTTAAATCAATAATGAGAAAATTGTAGTTTTTCTTAAAAAAACAAACAAACATATAATAGAACAGTCTTCACTGTCACATGATACTTTGATCCTTCAGAAATCATTCTAATATGCTGATTTGCTGCTTAAGAAAAAACAATTGTATTGTTATCAATGTTGAAACCAGTTGTGATTTATTGTGGAAACTGTGATGCATTTTTTTCAGGATTATTTTATGAATAGAAAGTTCAAAAGAACAACATTTGTTTGAAACATAACTATTTTATAACATTTTAAATGCATTTAATGTCACTTTTGATAAATGTGACCTTGCTAAATTATTTTGCTTGTTTTCTTACAATAACAACAACAATAATAATACATATCTTACCGACACAAAACTTTTGAATGGTCCTCTAGGTGTATGAAGTCAACGACGACTGTGGTATCGGCCAGCACCACATAACCACAAAATTACTTGGTGCATGTCTAATTGCACACAGATCAGTTGATTTTGGCTTGCATGACCTCAAATGACTCCGAATGACTACATAGCTGACACACAGCCTAAATAAATCAGTTCAGGTTTAATCAAATATACACACACACACACACACACACACACACACACACACACACACACACACACACACACACGCATAGTACAAACCAATCAACAGCTATGAGTCTGAGCAGCTTCATTATTTGCAAATGATTTGCAGCCCTGACGGAAGCTATGTGCGCTGTGAGGAAGGCCTGGGGCAAATATTGGAAAGCTTCTCTGTAATAAATAAGAAAATAAAAAAGAATGCATTAAAAATGTCAGAGCTCCGATAAGTAATTTCATTTCTCTGTGTGGATGTAATATCTTTACTTTTTTCAGCGCTGTTATGGAATATGAGATGGGATGGCACTAAAATGAAATTGAGGTAAATTTGGAAATATCAGATTTAATCCATCTGCACCAGCGAGATCACGGGGGGATGCGGGACTTTTGCGTCAAACCACATGATGATGTGCTGAGGGAACCCTGTCATTAATCTATCATCAGTGGAGGAGTTGTTTATGTTCCACATCTCAACTGTACAATTAAGACAATTGTTAGCCATGTCCACATCCGCCCCTGCCATTATGACACAAGCAGATTGCCATTGTTCCTGCATCAATGGAGAAGTTTTTTATGTTTCCACCTCTACAATTAGGAAACACAATCGCGTTCATTCAAGCATCATTCAAAAAACAAAACAGTGAGGTTTTATGCAGTTCGCTTTCATTGGTTCCCTCAACACTGTGCAGCAATGGCGCAATGGGAACGCCCTTGGGGCGGTGCTGATTGTCTAAACCCGTATAGAATCACGCCAATTAATTGGCTGATGGCGCAGGCGCCCCCTAGGCAGCGCTACGTCACTCATCCTTGATATAGTGAATGCGCTATCTGATCCTCAGATTTTGTCCTTCAGAAGAAGCAATGTAACTGGCTCGTGCTAGTTAAATGATTTTGTTTTGGATATTCTCTCTTTGTGCTTCAGCGACCGCATATAGTGGAACTTGCTTCGTTCTCCTCTCGGTGAAGCACAATGAATCTGTGTCATTGCCAGCCACAGTGCTCTTGCTTCATTGCAAGCGACAACCCGCAAGGTAAGTGTGTGAAATGGATATTTATCTCAGTCTGATTCTAAGGATTTTGGACCCGTGTCCAACGCTCTCCCACCTAGCGGCTAGGAAGTGCGGCCTTCTGCGGCATACCCTGAGCTTGTGGACGTGCTAACCCGTGCTACTGAGAAGCTCAACAATGAATGCCTACGAGCCTCGCGATTTTCTGTCCTCCAGGCTCCAAGCTCTATGAGGGTTTACTGCATGGTCAATCTAATTCTCGCCCCATTAGAAGCAAGCTGCCATTTTTTAGTGATCTTCATCTATGAGATCTATGATACCTCAAGATCCTGGAAGCAGCCTTTTTCATGTTCTGCCAACCCCGCCACCTATGGTGTTTCGGGGTCCAGCGGTTTCCAGCAAGCTCATGCCTCACAGAAGTTGCATCTGAGTCAGTCCCTCAACGTTGCGTCGTTGGTATGCTCAAATCCTCTGAGTAGCATTCCAGCAGTTGAGGACATGCTGGCCACTCACCTATATAAAAAAAAAGTATTCCGCTCCATCTCGGAAGTCTAAGCTCCCTTCTAAGCCCTGTAGGACCACTTCCAAATCCTACATGGTGACTGGCCAGGCATATATGGCGATTCATGCTTTGGTCATTCTTCAGGCCTACCAAGCAGAGGCCTTTAAGGGAATGGACGAGCACGTTCCCGATCTTCTGTTCCATATCTGTTCCCCGTTAAGAAGCACTCCAAATCAAAATCTGTTATACCCGCCGCCATGTGCGCTTCGAGATACAGAGTTAGGTTACCCACACCATCTTCCTGTATTGGGAAACAGAGATGCTTCAGGCTATCTCCCCTCAATACCTCTTCTCGCTCAAGCAGCTTTCTCCCCACTTCGGATGCTCCAGCCTCTATGCTCGACCTCAAAATGAGAAAAGTTCTACAGTAGGCCTCATGGGCTAGTCTTCACTGTCTGAGGATGCCTCAGGCCCTCCTCCAGTAACTTTGGCCTTGTGTCCACCGCCTCTTGCTGGCAGCCAAACAGAGTCTTGCGACCTTATCTTACCACATGGCAGTGTGCAGGCTTCTGCCAGGTGTGTCATGCTGGGTTCTCAACATGAACCAATTGGGAAACACACTCCAGTTCCGTCACAGTCCTCCTTGCTTTGATGGGGTTCATTCCACTGTTACGAACAGTGCCTAAATGGCTTCTGTTCTACAGCAGTGTAGCAAATTAGCTCTTAGAAATATTAATAATCAATAATAACTTGTCATAATTGGTTATGAATATTTGGGTCCTTGAGATGTTTTGACATGCCCTGACATTTGTACTTTTTTCAGTTGCTTATAAACATATTAATGGAAAAGTTGTCAATACACTCTATTTAGCACAAACAGGGCTACCATAATATGTGAGCAACATGTATGCACATGTTTGTATTTTTGAGAGAATATTGTTTATGCATGGTTATTGAAAAAACTAAAACTTAAAGTTTCTGAATTAAGGCCACAAAACACATACTAAATATGTGTCCACAATACTTTTGACTAATGGATGTTGTCGCCTAGAGTTTTTGCTCCAAAATGATCTGAAAACCATCCTGCCTAATCATTAACATAAAACAATACATTTATTTAAATGCACTTTTTGAAACACTTTTTGTTTGGAAAGGCAATATGTGGGGGGTGTGAATCATAAATAATGCTCTGATTCACACCTGAGAAGACAATGACCTGCATAATGAGCCGCATAATGAGTTGGATAATGAGCCTTTCACACAGGTGTGTCACTGGGTATCAAAGAATGCGAGAACAAAATAAATTATATATATATATTACAATTAGAAATTTACAATTACAAATAGGTTACAATTACAACAACAATTACAATTTTAACAATATTTCAAGTGTAATCTTTCTTTGCAAAAAGTATACATTTTATCATACGTATTTCAAAGATAAGGATTCATTAGTTTGAATATTGGAACAAACACTATAATAACATCTTAGTTGATAATTCAATATACCTACTTTTTTTGTTGACAAAACACCCCATTGTTACGTGTGGGTTTTTGTTGTGTCTTGTATATCACGTGATTCCTTGTTTGTCATGTGACCCTGCCATGTGTCTTGTCTTTTGTTTGTTGTTGCTCAGTGTCCACAGGTGTTCATCGTCCATGTTTATTAGTCTCCCCAGGTGTTTCTTATTAACCACGCCCCCTTGTTATCTTGTTTAGCTTGTTTGTCTGTGTATTTAAACCCCTGTGTTTCAGTTGTTGGCTGTCGGTTGTTGTTTAATGTTACTTCTGTCTTGTTCTGAGTTCCCTGGATTTCCTGTTTGTATTTGTTTAATTAAATGTGCTTGCGATTGGATTCACTCTCCGTTTCATCCTTGCTGCTTCGTAACAGAACAACCGACCGCCAAATGAAGACAGCAGCACGGACCTCGTCTGATCTCCCCAGTATGAGCCGGGAATTCGCGGGTCAGATCACAGCCTTGGCTCTGGATAGCCCTGATTTATTACAGTTCACGTGGGGATTTATTCCTCTCGCTACTTCCTGCTCCCTCGGAGACGAGGCAATTAAATTGTGTTACCGGCTGGGGGCTAAGGAGGTCAACCCAAGGGAGCTTCCCAATATCTCCGGTCTGGACTGGAGAGAGGCACTCTCCCGATGTCTGGAGAGCTTCCTCCCACGGTACGCCAGGTCATCATCTGACCTCCACGCCCAGCTGGATTTTCACGTCCAGCCAGAGCTTCATGTCAGCCACGTCCAGCCAGACCCTTCACCGCTGGTCCCGTCCAGCCCAGACCCTTCACCGCTGGTCCCGTCCAGCACAGAGCCTTCACCACTGGTCCCGTCCAACACAGAGCCTTCACCGCTGGTCCCGTCCAGCCCACCGCCCTCACCGCTGGTCCCGTCCAGCCAAGAGCCTTCACCGCTGGTCCCGTCCAGCCAAGAGCCTTCACCGCTGGTCCCGTCCAGCCCAGAGCCCTCACTGCTGGTCCCGTCCAGTCCAGCGCCCTCACCGCTGGTCCCGTCCAGTCCAGCGCCCTCACCGCTGGTCCCGTCCAGCCCTGGGCCCTCACCGCTGGTCCCGTCCAGCCCAGCGCCCTCTCGCTCTCGGAGACGGAGGAGGAAGAGGACTTCCCGCGTCCCGCAATGCCTTGAAGTCCTTCCTGTACTTCCTGTCAGCCCAGAGCCCTCGCCGCTGGCTATGTTATGTGTGGGTTTTTGTTGTGTCTTGTATATCACGTGATTCCTTGTTTGTCATGTGACCCTGCCATGTGTCTTGTCTTTTGTTTGTTGTTGCTCAGTGTCCACAGGTGTTCCTCGTCCATGTTTATTAGTCTCCCCAGGTGTTTCTTATTAACCACGCCCACTTGTTATCTTGTTTAGCTTGTTTGTCTGTGTATTTAAACCCCTGTGTTTCAGTTGTTGGCTGTCGGTTGTTGTTTAATGTTACTTCTGTCTTGTTCTGAGTTCCCTGGATTTCCTGTTTGTATTTGTTTAATTAAATGTGCGTGCGATTGGATTCACTCTCCGTTTCATCCTTGCTGCTTCGTAACACCCATACTATATATTTAACATATGAGCAGAAATTGGTGAACAAAAGCTTATTTGATGCGGCAGTAGTCTTTTTTTTTACAGTAAAAACTTTATAATCTATCCAAAACTAATCAACGGAATCTTGTCTAAACATTCATATTTAGTCTGTAAGATATCGTGTTTATGTTATATTAGCATATAAATGTTAATTTGCAGTTTGTTGCTCATACGAAGACATTTTATTTCAACATATTTCAGTCTATTTTTACTCATCTCAGTAGGCTATAGCAATATAGTTTGGATGTGGTCATGTAAAAATAACATGTTTACTGCGCTCTGTAGGCTACAGCTGTAGTAGCTAAACAAACAGTGCGTGCGCGCATCTGTGCCGTTCATTCATTCATTAATTCACACACAGATATGCAATTCACATTTAAACAGTCTTTTTGCGGTTTACAGACACTATTCAATATCGCGAATAGAACAAAGCACTTAAGAATAAATAACTTACTACATCAGCTGGATCCGTTGCTCCTCGAAGTGAAACTATCAGCACTTCTGAGGTAACTTTTCCAGGATTGTTACGATAGTATTATTCCTCACAGTGTAGCAAGACGAGGTAAAGTACAAGATTCTTATTAAACTTGATGTGTTTTATCCAGCTGATGTGGGCGTTGGCATGTTTGCATGGCTTGCCTCAGATCATTTGCGTTTCCGTGGGCGTGGTCACATTAACACTCAATAAGCTATTATTAGCTGTAAATAAAAAGACTGACATCTCTCTCTTTTCATACAGATTACATAAACTGAGAATATTTGTTTTTTATGTAAATTGCTTCATTTAAAAAAAGAGAATTTAAGCTTCATAAAGAAAAATCTCTCGTGCCTGTATGCAGGGCCGGCGCTAGCCATTTGGGTGCCCTAAGCACAAATGCTTGGTGGTGCCCCCCACTCCCTCAACCACCCACCCACTCACCCAAGGAATAACAACCATTCAGATTTTCTTAGTTAGGTTCTCTTTACTTCCAAAATAACTGCTGCAAATAAATAATTTTACATTAACAATGGCACCAAATATGAAAATAAATAAATAATATAAAGGTTAAAATTATAAATACCAAAAACCACCACAATTACTAAAAACAGATTTGGAACTGAACAATGTAAACACAGAAAGTTAAAAGTGTAAAAAAAGTTTAAAGAGGAAATAACAGTATAAGTATGAATTTTAAAGTGCACATTTTAAACTGCAAATAACCATACATAACTAAATGAACTACATGAATGATATATGTGTGTGTACTGTATAATTATTTTGTATATATATAAATACACATTTGCATGTATGTATTTAAGAAAAATTTGTTATTTATATTTAAATTTTATATAATATAAATTATATATAAATATATACAGTATGTACATGCAAATATTTCTTAAATATATACGTGCATATGTGTGTGTATTTATATATACAAAATAATTATACACAGTACACACACATATATCATGTAGACACAAACTTTTATTTTGGATGCGATTAATCTTTTCCCAGCCCTAATAATTTGACAACTCTGTGAATATGAAAATATACAAACACTGAGATTGTGGTTTTTTTTTTCTAATTGCATTTTCACCAACAGATGTCGTCCTTGGGCCTTGGCCTATGAACCTCTTGAAAATGACCGCATTATCCGCATAGAACAGCAACGAAAAAACGTATCTAAGCGGTCTTCCTTTTCTTCTCAAACAAACTAACGGCATCTTAAACAGCCCAAGTTTCAAAATTTCCCGGGGGAGAAACCCCCGGACCCCCGTTAAAATAAAAGATTCAACATGCAAGGCTAAAACAGCCCCGCATCATTTGCACTACTAGCGACGCCCCCCTGGACATGCATACACGACGCAAGGGCGCCCGCGCTACAAAACTAACATTTTTATTGAAAACATTGTCTTACCTGCAAGCCACGCACGAGTGTCATCCCGCTGTCTCTTCTTTTTCCTTTTTTCCGCCCCCGACTCTTGGTGCCTTTTCGAGGCCATGTCTGAGGTCGGTGTCTGCCAAATTTGACATTGATTTTTGGTGCCCCCCCCAAGCACTTGGTGCCCTACGCGCAGTGCGTGATGTGCGTGTGCGGAGCGCCGGCCCTGCCTGTATGACAAGTATTCGCTGAGTTACAGTTCATTTTCGGATGCGTTTCAGAATGGACTTCACTGACAGAGAGAAGGCAAAACTCGCATCATGTTTATTTTTCTTTATTTGACAAAAAGCACAACACTTTGTTTCTATTGTGAGTATACACTCAGTGTTCATTTTTTAATAATTCCAAGAAATTTACATTTCTGGGGCATGGGAAATGTCTATCTTACTGTATAGTAATATTCAGAGCCTGTAGACAAAATCTATGATTAGGGACTCCAGTATATGAGCTTGAGACACGGACAACTTTACGTGTGACATGAACAAGACTTTATTAACTAGACTAAACATTTAAACCACTCTAACATACACATACATACATGCATATAGTTTACCAAGGGAAAGAGAGCTGAAGCAGAATACAGGAAAGCAAGAAGTTATAGCATTGATTGAAATTCAGCAGATCAACAGCCTTGAGCAAACCATCAGTTTAGTTCCAGCATGCCCTTCTTAAAAAGGGGTAAGTCTACTTAATGTATCAAATAATGAGACTAAGTTTGATACTTGCATGTCTGGCCCATTTGAATTAAATTGTCCTGATGCAATTTGTTGAGGCTCCCGTTGATCTTTGCTGATGTTGTCTTGATGAGAGAGAACCAGTGGGAGTCAGAGGATATTTGGTGAATGGAAAGAGGCCGCAGCCTTGCACAAGCTTGGGGGTCCTTAGCAAACTTCTAGTTCAGCATCATCTTCACATCAGGATTTCAAAAAGGGACTAAGAGATTAATAGAGTAAGAGACTGTGATCTTGTGATCAGTGATTTTTAAAGCGTGAAGATGTCACACCCTCTGGAGGGTTCTGAGCCAATAAAAAAGTTGTTCCATTTGGAGGGAATTTATGTACGACCTTTTGTTTAAGCAGTCCTTTGAACATATAATTTTATTTAGTGTTCAACAAAAGAATCTTCAAGATTCTTATAATACTAATCCGTCACAAAGTTAGCAAAATGTAATGTAAATTAACAAATCAGGGACGAAGATTGGAGTTTATAGAGACTAAACATGCTACACATATGATTTTGGTTAACCATAGTATGCAAGTCTGAAACATTAATCCAAAAGAGTTTAAAAGAGAGAATGAATACATAGGCCAAACCAAATTAGATACATGTTTATACATTTTCAAGTAGTTATATAATATATATGATTAAAAGGGTTTATTTCTCCTCTTCAGAAAGAATTAAGTGAGAGTCACAGCTCTCTGCAAATTCCTTTTGGGTTCGTTAAAATTCTCATCAGTCTTAATGTGTCCTGTAAATTGACGTGTTGTAAATCCAACAGATCCGATTCTCTGAACTGTGGCACAAACTAACATAACGTCGCCCATCGTGCATACAGCTCAACTAACACGATCGTTATAAAGGTGCCATAGCTAATACATTTGTGAATATTTTGAATAAAAAAGGAAAAATGACATAAAAGCAGATCATCATTCATTCAGTGCTGTGTTGTGGGTACGCTGTGTCACATGACAAGCAATGACTCGTCACCATGGAAACATTAAAGTCCCTTTAGGTGCTCCAAAGTTGTGCGCCTTCTACTAGACGGCTGTATTTTTTTAAGTGGAAGGTCTTTGAGTCTTGGTGTATGGCTCGTGTAGTGGATCCAGTTAGCTGCCCAGTTAGTTCAGTGCTGGAATTCCTGCGGGATAAGTTTGCGGCCGGAGCAACTGCAACTAGTTTGAGGGTTTATGTCACGGCTATCACCGCACATCAGAAATCAGACGAGGTCCCCTTAGGTAGACTCTGTCTGGTCTCTTCATTTATGTATAGAGATAGATGCTTGAGGCCTGCGAGTCCTGTTAGTGTCCCCACTTGGGATTTGCCGGTTGTTTTGGAGGGGTTGTTGGAACCTCCTTTCGAACATATGGAGTCAGTTCCTGACCGGATTCTGACTGTCAAGGGGGTGCTTTGGTTAGTTTTAGCCTCTCTCAAGCATGTGGGGGATCTGCAGGCTGTTTCTGTGAGTAGACCATGCATTCAGTTTGCCCCGGGTCTTGTGAAGGTGTTTCTGCAACCTAGGCCTGGTTACCACACAAAGATTCACATACTTATAATTAGGAACATACTGTATCTGTTTTCTTTGTAAATCAATATAGTCAAACAATGTAAGTTTATAAGACAGTATGTAAAACTATGTGAAGAAGGTGTTAGATGGACAACTTAAAAAGAGTAAACACTACAAGTATATCTCGATCAAATGAAGTATAGTCAAAAAATCAAAAGAAGAACAAGTATAGGACAAATATACTTAGAATTTAACTTAAATATACTTTACTTATACTGAAAGAAATGTCAAAGTATATATCTGGGAAGAACATTTAAAATATATTTCCGAGAAGTAAATAAAAAGTAGACTGAATGTATACTTCCTTATTTACATTTAAAAGAAGTTTACTAATAGCACACTTGAACAAACATGTTTTTTGTAAGGGGAACATCAAGCCAATGTTTTTAGTCTTGACAGTTTTTTTTTTCTAGTTGCCTTCACAACGTTGTTGAGGTTCACAGTTTCTCTCTCCCTTATTTGCCTGTTTGTCGCAATTTCCTCATTTATTTTTTAAGTGCAGAGATGATCATGCATTTGAGTGGAGAACAACTCTGGTGACACTTTAGTAATCTAACTATGCTTAAGATGCATCTATGAGATCTTGAATATGTGGAAATAAGATTCAAATAAGACATGTATAAAAGTGCCTGCGATGAGTCATACAATCTGTACTACTGTTGAACGTGTTGTTGGGTTCTGCAGCCTTTAACACAACTCCACTATTACCTCTAATCACTACGGCTGAACTCAAACCAAATAACAACCATTACTGATCAGCAATGACCAAGAGAGCACAATTTCCTAATTTAGTTGGGACTTGACCCTGTTCATCCAAGCATTCTTCACTTCTCTTATTCTTCATCTCTCTCTCTCATTGTCTTTTTCGATGAGTCACAACCATAAGAAAGGGTCGAGCCCTCTCTCTCCTCCCCCTGTCTTTTGTCTTTCTTCCTCCCATCTCATTTAGAAGCAGCTACGCTTCACTCCCCTCACCGAGTCCCACAGGCAATTTAGGAAAAGTAGGCCAAAATGAAATATGGCCTCAATAAAAAAATCCCACAATACTTCAAATGCACATTGGCAATAAAACCTGCACAAGTGTATACATGGCAGGACACTAAACAGCATGTTAGTTGGTTAAGTGTGTTATTAGGAGATAGCCATACAAGGTTTTCCCCTCCCACAGGTCCTAGGTCATCACTACAAAGCTGCTGCAGACATATACACTGATGCATAATGGAAAAAATCTGACCTGAGATCAGCAGATCAGTGCAGCCCCTTCCCTATTGGCTGTTCAGGCTGGGATGGTGCGTTAACACAGTCAATGTACCTGCATTTTTGCCACTGAAGCACATGGACAATGGCATAACACAAAAAGATAAGCACAACAACAAGATAAAACAACAACAACAATATAGCAGGGCTTTTTTTTTTTTACTAGCTGATCATTACTATTTTTTCACTAGTTTTTGTTTACATGAGCACCTCAGCAAATTAATAGAAAACAACCGAAATAATCCAAGGTTTTTATTTAATACCGTGGCTAGACTAACAAATAAACAGACGTCGTCTGAACAAAATACCTCGTTACAGTTTAGTAGTAATGATTTCATGAACTTCTTCACAGAGAAAATTGAAAGCATCAGAATCAAAATCGTAAACGTTCGATCTTTGCTCGCGCCTTATAATTCGGCCGCAATTATCACCCCGCAAGAACAATTACAATGCTTTACAACCATAGAACAAAAAGAGTTGAACTTATCACTTCATCTAAAACAACAACATGTTTATTAGATCCTATACCAACTGAACTACTGAAAGAAGTGTTACCTATAGTGGAAGAGCCTCTTCTCAATATTATTAACTCATCTTTATCTTTAGGTCATCTTCCAAGAACGTTCAAGCTGGCAGTTATAAAACCTCTTATTAAGAAACCACAATTAGATCCAAATAACCTAGCAAATTACAGACCCATTTCGAAACTTCCATTTATGTCAAAAATATTAGAAAAAGTTGTGTCCGCTCAACTCGGCTCTTTCTTGCAAGAAAACGACATCTATGAAAAGTTTCAGTCTGGATTCAGGCCACATCATAGCACTGAAACTGCGCTTGTTAGAATCACAAATGATTTACTTTTAGCTTCGGACCAAGGCTGTATCTCAGTACAAGTTTTACTTGATCTTAGTGCTGCGTTCGATACTATAGATCACACAATACTCTTAGATCGACTACAAAATTACACTGGTGTTCAAGGACAAGCATTAAGCTGGTTCAGGTCATACTTATCTGACTGCTACCATTTCGTCTACTTAAATGGAGAAAAATCGATTATAACTTCGGCAAACTATGGAGTGCCGCAGGGATCTGTGTTAGGCCCTTTATTATTCTCAATATATATGCTGCCACTTGGTAATATTCTAAGGAAACATGGAATTAGTTTCCATTGTTATGCTGATGACACTCAAATATATATTTCATTACGGCCAGATGAATACGCTAAATTATCCAAATTGACAGATTGTGTTAAAGATATAAAAGATTGGATGACGCGTAATTTTCTTTTATTAAATCCAGACAAGACAGAGGTAATACTTATCGGTTCTAAAAACCGTCCACAAAACCTTTCACAGCACGACTTTAACATAGTAGGATGCCCTGTTACTTTATCCGCTACAGTAAAAGACCTGGGTGTTACATTAGACTGCAACCTGTCTTTTGAAAAGCATATTTCATATGTTACAAAAACTGCCTTTTTCCACCTTAGAAACATTGCAAAGCTATGTAATATGCTATCAGTCTCTGATGCAGAAAAGTTCGTTCATGCATTCATGACCTCGAGACTAGATTACTGTAATGCTTTATTAGCTGGTTGTCCTGCATCTTCAATAAACAAGCTACAGTTAGTCCAAAATGCAGCCGCTAGAGTTCTTACTAGATCAAGAAAATATGATCATAAAACACCGATTTTATCATCACTTCATTGGTTACCTATAAAGTTCCGTATTAAATACAAGGTATTGCTTTTGACTCATAAAGCTCTAAATGGTTTAGCTCCAGTCTATTTAACGGATCTTCTATCGCCTTACAATCCATCGCGCTCTTTAAGATCACTAAATTCGAGGCTTCTGGTCATTCCTAGGATATCCAGATCCACCAAAGGAGGCAGAGCATTTTCACATTTAGCTCCGAAGCTCTGGATTAGCCTTCCTGATATTGTTCGTAGCTCAGACTCGCTCTCCCAGTTTAAAACTAGACTGAAGACGCATCTATTTAGCCAGGCATTCATATACATTTTTTATCTTACAGTTACTGTAAATTTGGCCTCTAGTTCATAAACGCCAGAGGAGAACTGGCCCCCGACTGAGCCTGGGTTCTCCCAAGGTTTTTTTTTTTCTCCATTGGGTCATCTGATGGGGTGTTAGGACACCATTAGGTCACTGGATGGAGTTTTTCGGTTCCTTGCCACTGTTGCCTTTGGCTTGCTCAGTTGGGGATATTCAAATTAATTAACCAATCATACCATTGATCAGCTCTACCAAACTTGGATGTCTTTTTTCCAGTAATAAACAAACATTAAGTTGTTTTGATTGATACTGTGAAGCAGCTTTGATACAATCTGTATTGTGAAAAGCGCTATATAAATATATTTGACTTGACTTGACTTGACATGTCAGCTTTTCTAGGAAAAGCTAGAAAAGCTTAAGCTGGTAGTTGAATGTTTCGCAAGACTTTTTAAAGTGAGGGGCGTTAAAAGTCTGTTCGATTTTATCTGAAAAGGATGAATGAGAATCTGGCAATATTTTATTATGTTGGTTGTTGAGCCTATCAGGACAGTTCAGAAATGAAATGTCCAGTGAGTGGCACTAAAAGATTAATGATCTATTGTGTTTGAAAATAACAATTAATTTTTCACGGGACTCGTAGTGCATATAACTCCAATAAGGTGAAGAAAAGCCATATAGAAAAGCCATATGGAGCTGGTTATATGATGCAAATGACCAAATGTAAAAGAGTTTTGAGGTCATAATATAATATTGTGCAAGGAATTGTGCAGAAATAAGTCATTATTCATTGATAATCTGCCCGAATGCAATAAAAAATCAAGAATCTTGATTTGTTAATTCTATTTAACCTTTTTAACTGACAAAAGTACAAAGAAAAGTTTTCCAATGTTTTCACTGACCAACATAATTGTATTTTGTAAATATTATCAAATTTTGATTTTGATGGCTGCAACACACCCCAAAAAAGTTGGGACTGTAGCGTCTGGACCAATCACACACACAAATTATTCATTATAGGCCTATTTAATGAATAGATCGGCAAACTCACTCTCCCAACAAAGGTCTATGTTTCCCCCGAAACTAACATCACAATGAAGCTAACAGCACTGTCAGAACTCAGTGTCCTGTTACACTGATAAGACTTTACGACCCCAAAAAAAGGAATGTGCTGAGGGCTTTGACTCTTACTGAATTCTTACTGAGAAGGAGAAATAAACCTTGCTAATCCTATATATTCTATATATATAACCACTTGAGAAATGTATAAACATGTATCTGATCTTCCCATCTCATGATTTTCCTTTTATGTTGTGTGGCCTATATTTTCTTGTAAACTCTAATGGGTTAATGTTTCAGACTTTGCCTACTATGGTTAACCAAAATCATATGTGTGGCATGTTTGGTCTTTATAAACTCCAATCTTTGTTCCCCATTTGTTAATTTACATTACATTTTGCTAACTTTGTGACGCATGGGTATTATAAGAATCTTGAAGATTCTTTGAACACCCAATGAAATTACAGATTCAAACGCCTTGCTCGAACACAAAGGGTCGTAAAATCTCCCTCCAAAGGGACAACTTCTTATTGGCTCACACACCTCCAGAGGGTGTGACATCTTCACACTTTAAAAATCACTGATCAAGATCAGCTCGCTCTCTTAGCTCTCTTAGCTCCATCTCTTACTCTCTTGGTCCTTCCTGAGAAGTTCTGATGTGAAGATGATGCTAAACTAGAAGTTTTCTAAGGACCCGCAAGCTTGTGCCAGGCTGCGGCCTTGTCTTTCCATTCACCAAAAACCCTCTGACTCCAACTGGTTCTTTCTCATCAAGACAACATCAGCAAAGAGCAACTGGAGCCTCAACAAATTGCATCAGGACAGTTTAATTCAAATAGGCGAGACATGCAAGTATCAAACTTAGTCTCATTATTTGATACATTAAGTATCCTTACCCCTTTTAAGGAAGGGCGTGTTAGAACTAAACTGATGGTTTGCTCAAGGGTGTTGATCTGCTGAATTTCAAACAATGCTATAACTTCTTGCTTTCCTTTATTCTGCTCTCTTTCCCTTGGTAAACGGTATGCATGTATGTATGTGTATGTTAGAGTAGTTTAAATGTTTAGTCTACTTAATAAAATCTTGTTCATATCACATGAAAGTTGTCCGTGTCTCAAGCTCATATCTGGAGTCACTAATCATATCGATCTTGACTACTTGCTCTTAGTAGTACTTAGTAAGAAAGACATTTCCCATGCCCCGGAAATGTACATTTCTATTAATTAATTAATAACCAATTTTGAGGGAATCACAGGATGAACTGAGTAATTGGTTTTAATGTTAATGTAGCTACATCAAGTTAATCCGATTAACTGACCCAAATATTCATAATCAATTATAACAAGTTATGATTGGTTATTAATATTTCATAGAGCTAATTTGCTACAGGACAGAGGCATGTTTACCACTCTGTCACTTCACCTTTCCTTTTAATTACACTTTTTAATAATTTGGGAGTTGAGGATACTAATTGTTGGAGTTTTGCAAGTGGAATATTTGCCAGATCTTGTCTGATACAAGATAGCCGCTCAACAGTCTGTGGTCATCGTTGCCTGATTCTCCTTTTCATGATGGGTCATACATTTTCCATGAGAAACATATCTGGACTGCAGTAAGGCAGGCAGGCACGTCCCTTCTATGGTGCAAAGTGTCTAGAAACCACTCAGTTTTAGCATGTGCAGAATGAGGCCTGGCATTGTTTTGCTTCCCAGGAAAGATGTCATCTTGATGGCAGTTTACTTCTCTGTACAATCCAAATATATGCCTCCATGTTTAATGGTACCTTCACAATAATGCAAGTTACCCATACCGTTTGCAATGATGCACCTCAATACCAGGACAGATGTTTGCTTTTGTACCTGTTGCTGGTTAAAGTCTGGTTGGTCCCTTTCGTCTTTGGGACTGAGAACTCGATGTCCATATTTTTCCAAAAACAAGCTGAAACATGGACTCATCTGACCACAGCAGACATTCCCACTGTCTTCTAGACCATCTGAGATGAGCTCAGGCCCCGAGAACTCGCCGGCATCTCCACATAGAACTGATGTAAAGCTTTCTGCTTGCGTAACAGAGATTCAAGTGGCATTTCTTGATGCAGCGTCAGACTGTTTATTGAAAACGGTTTTCCAAATTACTCCTGAGCACATGTGACTGTATTTAACAGAGTAGCATGATGGTATCTTGTCCAATGCCATCTGAGGGCTCAAAGGTCACGCACATTCAACAGAGGTCTACTGCCTTGCCCTACACAGACTGAGATTTCTCTGGATTCCCTGAATCTTGTGACAATATTATGTATGGAAGATGATGTAAGACATAAATTCTTTGCAATCTTGCATTGAGAAATGTGATTTTTTAAATTATTTGACAATTCTCTCATGATATGTGGTACAAAGTGATGAGCCATGACCCATCTTTGCTTAAAAAGACTGAGAAGCACTTTTACACCCAAACACGATACCCTCAACTATTAGCAATTCACCTGTTCATTGTGGACTGTTTCAAAAGAGTTGGATAATCTAATTTAGATAATCTTTTCACTTATTTTGTCTCTGTCCCAACTTTTTTTTGGGGTGTTGCAGCCATCAAAATCAAAATTTGTTCATATTTACAAAATACAATTATGTTGATCAGTGGCATTGCAAGACATTGGAAAACTTTTATTTGTACTTTTGTCAGTTAAAAAGGTTAAATAGAATTAACAAATCACAGATTCTTGATTTTATTGCATTTTACAAAATGTCCCAACTTTTCTGGAAATGGGGTTGTATAATGATTTCAATTTAATAATTAAAAGTTGCATTTTCAGTTGAATTTGGGAAAACCACTTGAAACATTTGTTGTGTTGAGCTATTTCAATTACTTTTGTTGGATTTGTTCATTGAAAACAGCTAAAAGTATGTTCATTTTGCCACCTGATTTACAATGAGGGTTAAATAATTTTGATTACAACTGTATCATAGATGAGACCCGATCAAACTGAACAGAAACAGTGGATCTTAAATACAGGTGCAAATGAGGTGATTAACGACACACAGCTAACAGTGATGAAGACACAAATTAGAACCCATGACAACAAACTAGTGGCAGGGAATAGTGCAAACAAGAAAACAAAGTGAAACTGTGACATTACACCCCCTCCACAAAGGTGAAACCTCTTGGCCTTGTGGAGGAGGATGCTCAGGAGTCTGGGGTGGGGCAGGAAGTGTAATTCGGGAATGGCCTTGAGCAGGGACAGATGGGAGATGATCCAGGCCACAGCCGGAACTGCAACCCATGTTGGCGTTGCTTGAGGGAGGAGTCATGGTGGAGAGAGTCCCGACACCACCTTGGGGATGTGCGAGCCCACCGGGTAGACAACGAGTTGAAGTTGAGACGAGACGCCGAAGACCAAGGTGGCTGCTACAGAGCCATAGTGACAACCCCCAGAGATCGAAGTAGGGATTTGGAGGGCAGAGATGGAACAGGAGCGACCAGGGGCAGAGGCGGAGCCATAGGGGTGGAGGGCCGGAGAGCAGCAGACGGCCCGCAGGTCCGTGGCGAAGTCGGTGCGATGTCCAACCCAGATGGAGCCCATAGTCTAAGCTCGGTGAGGCCGAATGCCCAATAGTCACTGCTGGAATCGAGGAAGGAAGGAGTGCAGATGCAGGACCAGGACGATGGATCGAGGTGGAACGGAGCATTCTGAGGCCGGAGGCGGTGCCACGGGCTCCTCGCACTCAGGAGGAAGTGGCTGCTCCCAGGAGTCCCGAGGTGTATCCACGCCACTGAGAGGAGACTGAGTTGGTACTGAGGGGCTGATGGGAGAAAGTGATGACTTGGTTGCAGGAATAGCTGAGGACTGGAGAGGAGACTGAAGAGAAACACAGGGACTGACAGAAAACATTAAATCCATTCTAGCAGTTTGGAGAGGAGGTGGGAGAGGGAGGCTGGGTGGGGCAAAAAATCGATCTGATGAAGACGATTCAGATTTAGGCAGAATCAAAGGAGGTAGGGAATCCTCTTCTCCAAATGCAAAACAAATGTCCATTAAAGCCAGTAGATACTCAGTGTCATTGGCGGGAGGGTTCGGCTCGCACACCTGGTTAGACACATGCAGCTTCGGCTCCGAGGTGATGTTCTGCTCGGTCGCTCCTGTTGGCGCTGACTCACACTTTGTGAACTCGTTGTCTGCGGTGGGCTCGTGCTGCAGCTCCTCGAAGTGGGATGATATCTTGCTGGGCACTGAATTAGGCGTGGGATTGGCATCGTCGTCAGCTGGTCTGATGGTCATTGATGATCCACAGGATACCAACACCCACTCCACATAGTCAATGAAGCTCCCTCACTGGCCCTCCCCGGACAGCTGAGTCTATGTCAGGAAGTTCAACTGATGGGCAAGGTCACCCCTGCAGGTGCCCCTGCTGTTGGGGCTAAAGGCTAAAGGCTAAATAATTAACATGATAATAAGTAGCTGACATGACCTGGATAGAATGGTAAATACTAATATGATATTTGATGTTAATATGATGTTAATAAAATATAATTTATTGGTCCTACTGTAAATCTAAATTAAATTAGTATGGGATCTCCTTCAAAGCATTCAGAATCTTAACTTGTTAAAATAATTTTGCTTTTGTATTTTTAAAACATTGTGACAGTATATTTATTGAACCAAGATGCTTTTTTTTAATAAACAGGAAATAGTACAAATTTTGCTAAAGTGATTGTTTTGAACAAGTATTACCTTAGACATTATTAAAAGCACATTATTGTGTGCCTTTTGCCCAAGCTAGTGAGCTTTTTACCACGTGTGTAGGGGTAAAAGGCCAACCTTGCCACCTAATACACTTATAATTTTTAAACAAAATAAACTACTTTTATGATTTATTTTCACACAACATCTGTTGCTCCATCAATGTTCAATACAACTGTTTATGTTTTTCTGCAATCATACACTAGTGTGAAAAGTAGTGAAAAGCAGACTTAGGGTGTGCCTTTAGCCGCATTGTACCCTATATGTAATTCATACAGTGAAGAATAAGACTTTTTTTACATTTGATTAATTATTAAATTTATGTTGTTAAATGAACATAGTATTTAATGTGCATTTAGTAGGCCTACCTGAAAACCTAAACCCCCCTGGTTTACACTGACATTAAAATGACACTTACTTTTTTATGTAATGCTACAGTAAATTACTGCTGTTTACTTTCTTTCAGAAGTTGTTTTCTTCTCACAAAAAGATTGTGAAACATGTATGATGGTTATATCATTTTCAGTTTAGAAATATATTTAAATATGATTTAAAGGTCCCATATTATGCAAAATTCACTTTTGCATGCTGTTAGGAAATAAATGTGTGTTGGCAGTGTGTGTACACAACCACCCAATAGTGATAAAAATCCACTCACTCCTTTTTTATTAATCCCCATAAATCATCAGCAGTGTCTCCCAACGACCTGTTTTCAGAATGCTGTTTTAGTGACGTCACTAAGTACAGGCCCCGCCCACGAGTGTTGACAGACACTGCCATTCTAACATAGACCCGCCCTGATCGAGTTCACAGCTGCTGCACTGACGAGAATGTCTCCCAGCGTTGTAGGTGTTGTGTGGCTGGATGTATTAATCCACATAGCTCTCTATTTACTCCCGAAATCTGAGGCAGCCGCTGAAGACGAGGTGGAATTATTTTGTTTTTAAAGAAAATGCTCCCTCAACTCTACCGAAATTCGTTTATGTACTTGCGCACTTCTTATAACTTACTGTTTACTCAGCTCTTACGGTGAGTTTCTTAAGTAAAACTGACGCTTGATCTTTTCTGTTATGTACAATAAACTTTATTAAACTCATCAGTATGTTTGATCATCATTCGGACCTGGTCTGAAACAGCAGACTTGTAGGCTATTAATAGTGGATACTAGACATGGGCAGTATTTCAATTAAATGTATTTTAAATACGTATTTAATTACTTTAGTGTATTTTGTAATTTGTATTTTGCAGGTGTGGAAAAAATAAAATGTAGTTTGTAACAAAATATTTTGAGGGAGTGTATTTAGAGTATTTCAAATACTTAAATACTGAAGAAAAATCACCATAGTAAATGATTTTGCCATATTTTCGGTCCGATGTTGGCAATGGCAATGTCCAGGTTAGATGCACGAAACTCACGTGAGACCCTGTAGACCGGGCTCCCTCCAAGAAGTGAATGAGTTTTGAACTCTTAAAAACGGCATTAAGGTAAAGTGTTTTGTGAAAAATATACAGTCTACACACACACACATATTGCACACTGAACGGCATTATAGAGAAAATAATTGTGCCTTATGAGATCAATGCACTATGTTGTCATTCATAAAAGGACATCATAGGCCCTACCTATTATGAAACAGCGCGTCTGCCGTAACTCCACTGAAATCTCCATGCTAAGCAAGCGTTCACAATATAACACCCATCTGCATTTTTTACACGTTTTTAAACGTATTACATGAGAAATATTGATTTTGTATAAAATAATCATCAATCCTATTGTTTTTCAGTAATTGCGCACGCAGCGCGATTCTACTATGGAAAAGCCATACGCGGTCAGGGCAGTTATAGTCTCGTGTGTAAAACAAACCCACACATATTATGATTAAAATGGAATTTTGATTTTGTGACGAAAAGTCTCGGTCTGTTATTTTTACACAAAAATCGCTGCAAAAGATGCTTTCCAACAGGTTTTATCGTAGTTTTTGTCCAACTCCATTGACTTGTATTGGATGTTCTGTGAGGTACGGTATTACTCCGCCGCCGGAAACGGAAATGGGGTTGTTTGTATTCTTCCTGTTGTCTTCCAGTCGCGGTATCGTAGGCTACGCTATCCAAGGGGGGGGGGCCGGGTGCTAACACAGAAACCTAAAATTCTCGGGCCAGCAGCATTTGTCCAAATTTCAATCTTAACCGTTCTATTTCATCAGAAACGATCTTAAAACAGGGCTTTAAGTGTAAAATACCGAACTTGTCCTTTAAGGCACGAGTAGAGTAACGATGATAATATGGTTACGTAGCCTACATCAAACACGTTTTGCTATTAAGGGCAGCCTACCAAACCATTGATGTGAACTTAGCTATACATGCCATTTACGTCAGAGGGAGCTATTTCAGGCCCTGTAGAGATTTAGTGAAATGCCCATACTTTTTTATTTTGCTACTTCGCCATTTTGAATTTACACATTTCTCATATTTGTGTTATTGCTACTATTTGTGTTATTGACCTTTCAGTAATAAAAAAAGACTTTAGATTATTGTGGGAGTATTTTTGTATTTTCAAAATACTAATTACTTGTATTTTATTTAAATAAAAAATTTATTTTGTTACATTTCATGAGCCAGTATTTGTATTTTGTAACAAAATAGTTTTTGATGTATTTGTGCCCACCTCTGGTGGATACATACAAGCAGATGACAAATATGTTATAACCGTAATTAAACTACTACTATACCTGTTCCATCTCTATACAGCACTCTGACTCTGTAGGCATTATTGTCCGACTCTGGGTCGAAATGAACACCGTTACTGAGAGTTTCTGATATTATTATCATCATTATGTGAGATGAAATTGACCTGAGACTGAGCGCGAGCTCTTGAAGCTTCGCCCCCTGTGCCGTGCTCACTTGCAAGGGCACACACTAAAACAGCACATTTTTCTGAGCACCAAAAAATGACAATTTAAACATGCTGTAAAAAATGATCTGTTGGGTATTTTGAGCTAAAACTTCACATACACACTCTGGGGACATCAGAGACTTATTTTACATCTTGTGAAAAGGGGCATAATAATTCTACACACGTTTTGCATAACTTTTTGCTATCGTTTTGCAAAAGTGAAGATTTAAGTCTTTCCGGATTCAAACAGTCAGGAGCTGCACTTACATGCTAGATAGAAAATAGCTGTCCGGGGGTGTTGTCAAGATGGCCACTGAGTGAACTTGCCTTAAAAGGATTATGCCATATTAAGTGTTGCATCAGATATGAAGGATGAGAAAGTGTGTGATGTTTCATTGATTCACGTACACCAGAAAACTCTACTGAAAGTGAATGCAGTGCAGTCAAAACTCTCTCGTTTCCAAAGCACATTGCATAAGGTTGTTCAATCAATAGTGCTCAGACCCAGAGCAGCTACACAGTCCAGTGAGTGTGTGTGAAAAACACTGTTAGATCTAACAATTTCATTTCTATTGACTTTTAAATGGGGTATCACAGACTTTCTACACATTTTAGCCAATTTTTCCAGCTGGCTTTTTGAGAAGTAAACATGCAAAAAGATCAGAAGCCCGATTTAAGATTGGCAAATATATAATGCTTATTCTTCAATGAAAAGATGTTTTGACAGTAGGCCTATATTCAGCTAAAAAGAAGCTCAAGCCGGACCATAATGTAAGAACAGCTTAAGAGGATGGCTTTATGAGCTGAAAAGGTATTAGTCAGGGCACAACAAAGCCATACACCAATGCTTAAATTCATTTTCATAACTCAAGACTTTCTGAGGAATGTGTTAAAGGAAAATAGGACTGCGACCCACTTTCAGGATTAATAAAAGCGTGTTCTCGGATCACCATTGTGGTGTGATATTCACATGAGAATCTCATTGTGTGCTACAGAAAGGTGAAGCACGTCACATGATTTGTTCTCGAAATTGCGTGTTCAGCAATTGCTCTGCTCTTTTAAATAGAAAGCAATAAGAAAACTTAAAAAAAAAAAAACATGGAAAACTTTCTGAAGATATCCACCATGCCTTTTACGAAGCAGGTAACACTGTTGAGAGAACTTATAGTATATTTATTGATTGTGAAGTGTGGCCCAGAATTTCTCCTTTCAGTGTGGACCAAAAAGCCATGGTTAGACTAGCATGGTCTGGTTAGTTCCTGCTGGTATGTCTTAAACACACTATTATGTGGACAAGAAGCATGTAAAATATTAGAGCAACATGATTCTGGGGAAAATGAGAAGAAAAAAAAAAAAACATTTTTATAAACAGAAATTATTAATCTTCAACGATTCTGACCTTAACAAAATAGCATGTAATTTACTAGAGGTTCTGACAAAATGTTCATTGCTGCAGTCTATTTAAAAGATATAATTAATTATTTTGTGAGTTAGTTAATTAAATATTACTAATTAATTTGAATAAGATATTATTATTATTATTGGTTTGAATTAATGATTCAATGACTCACTTATAAAGACTTAATTTGCTTCTTTACTGGATGAATCACTGTTTTTGAACAAATCTCTTGAATCAATTAATTGCTCACTTCAGCTAGTTTTAAATGTTTTTGTTGTGGCATATCACAAATATTCTTTGTTTATATATTTTCGTAAATGCTTAATCAGTCTCAGAATATTTTTGGGGGCCCTTAAAGGGATAGTTCACTTTGAAATTCATTTTTGGTATGTTTTAGCTTACCTCAAGGCCATCCAAGATGTAGGTGTCTTTGTTTCCGCAGTAGTTTAAATTTTGATATTTTTAGGTCAAACCGTTCTTGTCTGTCAGTCATATAATGCAGGTCTATGGTCACTTCCTTAAAGAGCATACACAGAGAAGTCCAAATTAAACATGATTTAATGACTCGTAAATGTAAGTACACATTGATGGCCTAAGACACGAAACGAGTGGTTTGTGTGAGAAAACGAACAGTATTTATATCGTTTTACCTCTTGTAAACACAGCCACTGTCAGGAATCTGTCACTTCTGTCTTGTCTATTTCTTGGTTTTGTGACAGAGCCCTGACACTCATGTTTTGTCTTGTGCTGTGTAGCACGCAGCTTGTTTACACTAGCTGTGTGCTTTCATGTTGTCTTGTTTTGTGTGAGCTCATGGCTGGTGATTTTGTTTTACTGGCCATGTGCTTGTGTTCAAGTCATGTTTGGTGTGAGCACATGGCTTGTCATGTTTCCTTGTGCCATGTGCTCTCCTGTTGATTGTCTAGCCCCTCCCATCTTGTTACATGATTATTGATTTGTTTGCCCCACCTGTCCTCCCTCGTTACCTGATTGATTCATTTGCCCCACCTGTCCTCCCTCATTACTCCTTTGTTTGGTCTCCCTATTTATTCTCCCTGTGTTTGCAGTCCTGTGCTGTTTCGTTGTCGTATGTACCTGGTGTGTTACCCCTTGTGTCAAGTCAGTCAAGTCAGTCAAGTCAGTCAAGTCAGTGAAGTCATTTGTTTTCCCCTACGGGGTAGTTTTGTTTGAATTTTTGTTTTGTTATTATCATTAAAGAACCCATCATCTCTGCACCTGAGTCCTCGCTCCTTTCACCTCCACCACACCTGACAGCCACGTCCAAGTGATCTGAGGGCGCGGGCGCTTCGGTCATTTCCGGAAAGCGCCGGAAGTGATCTCTCGCGCGTGTACGTCACTCATACAATTGTTTTATTTTTTATTTATTTTAATTGTTTTCTTTTACGACATCCCGGATAAGCGCAAATTAGTACCATTTTAATTAGCCGTCTTACCTACAATCTCTGTTCTGTGTAAACAATGAGTGACGTACACGCGCGAGAGATCACTTCTGGTGCTTGCCGGAAAAGACCGAAGCGGCCGCGACATCAGATCACTTGGACGTGGCTGTGTTTACAAGAGGTAAAAACGATATAAATACAGTTCGTTTTTTCAAAAAAACTTCTCGTTTCGTGTCTTAGGCCATCAATGTGTACTTACATTTAGGAGTCATTAAATCATGTTTAATTTGGACTTCTCTGTGTATGCTCTTTGAGGTGGTGACCATAGACCTGCATTACGTATATGACTGACAGACAAGAACGGTTTGACCTAAAAATATCAAAATTTAAACTACTGCGGAAACAAAGACACCTACATCTTGGATGCCCTTGAGGTAAGCTAAAACATACCAACAATTAATTTCAAAGTGAACTATCCCTTTAAAAGTGTGATTATTTTCATAACTAGATATTTTTCCGTATACTGTTAAAATTTCTACTTATTTAGACAACTAATTTGATGTGATTTTTTCACAATCACAAAAAAAATAACCACAAAAGAGAGTGCAAAACACATTTCAGATCTAGTTGCTGATAACATATGCTAAATATTTATATAGTTTTTTTTTTTTTTTAAAGCAGGCGCCTCGGCCAACTTCCACAAGAATCTTGCCCCAAGATATGCTCTTATCCAATGTAACATTTTTAAACATATATATATTTCAATTTATTAAGCTCTCATTTCTGCAGCACATGTGAAGGTTGTTCATTCCCAGTGTACTCAATTAAAGCTTGCTGTACACTGCGGCTTTCTGTCCTTGATGACGGTTGCTTGTCATATTATATGATATGAGCCTAGTAAAATCTTGGGTTGCTGCTTTAAGACATCAGTCCACGTCTGTTCAGACATCCTTTAAAACACAAAATAAAAAAGTATATCCTATAAACCCAAGCAAAAATGCACACAGTGCCAAACCCTTTTCCCAGAGACTGGGAATACATAAATTTTATGCTTTTAAGAACCTCTAAAATTAAATAGTTAATGAAGGATGATGCTTTTAGGAACCTGATGATGTAGTTAGGACATCTACCAGCAGGGGCTAACCAGGTCATGCTAACCGGCCCAAACCTGACTGCATTGAACAATTACACCACATGATCTTTTTTTTTTTTTTTGACATCGTCATAATAATATTACACTGTATATCAGGCTTAAACCACTTTGTTGAACATCTATCTACTTATTCCAAGTTCCCTTTCGTTGTCACTCTGAGTTACGTCGGATGACGACGAATGGGGTTTCGCTTAGAAAGCCTATCAACTTCGAGTATTACAAAACGAGCCAATGGCAAAGAAATGCCATGGGTATTGGGGAATTTGCATGACGTAACTTCGCCCCACCTCGTGGGTATAAAAGGAGGAAGTCCGCAACAGCAGTTTATGTTTTCGCTTCGGAGCCAAGTGTATTCTTCTCTCCACAAGCCATCTCTGAATTGTCAGCTTTACAAACGAGTACCTCGAGTGTTGGTGTGACGGCGATCTACGGCGAGCGCGTGCTTCCTGCTGATCTGTTGCAGTGGTCTGCCAGTCGGTGCGTGACTCCCCGGGTGCTTCAACACTTGAGTTTTCTCTCACTAAAAGAGCTCGCACGCGGCACGTCTTTTTAAAGACGGCTCGCCCGGCATTTCAAAAAAAAAAAAAAAAAATGAATGGTGCGGCAGCTTGGTATCGGACTCTGATGGGCACGAGCGTTGTCTAGTATGTTTGGGCTTGATCATGCTAGAGCAGCGCTCGTGGATGACTCATGTTTTCTCCGTGGAAACATGATCATCGCGTCATTAAGGTCGAGACTCGGTGAACTCACATGAGTGAGAGTCCCCTCATCCACCCCCGATCTTCGGCTGGTGGCCAGGGTGACCTGAGGGTTATGGTTTGGAACAAGGCGCCGACTATGTGTCCGCGACCCCAGCCCCCCTCTTCAATGACGGTGCCCGCTAGTGAACAGGTGATTCCCACGGGTCTACCCTCTGGTGGCCCGTGTGTTTCATTTGAAGCTACAGAGGATGATATTATGTTTGTAGCAGCTTCACTAGGTGGGTTTGATTTTCCTGGAAGTGACGACTCATCGAGTCTGATCCGGAGATGACGGCCATGCTTTCCCGGGACGATTGGTTTTTGGGTAAGGCCGCCGACCCTCGTCCACGGCAAACCCCAATACCATTCTTCCCGGACGTGCATGATGAGATCAGGGACCGCTCGCTGATCTCATCCGCCTTTCCTCCCCTCGATGTGGCCGCTGCCCATGGGTACACTGGGGTTCCCCCGGCTGAACGCTCTGTTGCGATGCTATGTGTCCTCAGAGTGCTTCTTCTCGGCGCAATCCTAAGCACCCGTCCGTGGCCTGTAGTTTTTCGTCTACGCTTGTGGCGAGATCCTATAGCGCCACGGGACTGGTAGCCGCCTCACTGCATGCCATGGTCATTCTGCTGGTCTACCTGACCCAGATGCTCATGGACCTGCACGAGGGCGGCACTGACCCAGGGCTCTTCACTGAGCTGCGCGCCGCCACTAACCTTGCTCTCCGAGCGACGAAAGTGGCCATACGCTCCCTGGGTCAGGTGATGCTCACCATTCTGTGGCTGAACCTGTCTGATGTGCTGGATGTCGGTCTTGTCGGTCCCTCGGTCTGCCCACCGCCGAGGGCGCCCCCCCGCGGCTCCCACCCCGCCCGTTCACCCGGGCCGGCTCTGGGGGCCGCGGTCGGGCGCCACAGCCCTCTCCAGCCCCGCCCCCCGCTACACGCCGGGTTACGTGGCGCTCCTGAGAGGGGCTCCTCAGAGATGGGACTCAGTTCTTTCCAGGAGTTGGTAGCAGGACCACTCCTTTCCCCAGTGGAGGGCCGGGGAAGAATCCTTATTCTCCAAGAACTGACTCTCCCGTCTCTGAGCACACAGAGTTCTCGGACGACACAGAGCGCCGCCCACTAGCCGTGCTCTCCTCGTCCCCCTCTGTCCCAGAGGTGGTTGACACGGCGTGCCGTCCACGGACCGCTTCGCCCCTGTCCCCCTCTGTCGCCAGACCCCTGGCAGAGCAGGCCCCCGCGGGACGACCAGCCTGGTCCTCCCCTGGCCCCCTCTGCCAGGGCGCGGTTGCTAACTGTGCCCCCACACCGGACCGCTATGCCGTCCACGTCTGGGCCAGTTACTCCGCTTCGCTGCCCCTCCAGGGGGACGCCTGTCGTTCGCATGATCCCGCTGGTTCAGTTCTTGGGAGCCTGGTTAGAGCTCCCCGTCTGTCCCGCTGGATCGCGCGGACAGTCAAGCTCGGCTATGCGATTCGGTTCGCACGGTCTCCTCCCCGCTTCAGGGGTCGGTGGCAATGCCCCCATCATGAGAGCAGAGATTGCCACCCTGCTGGCGAAGGGTGCAATCGAGACTGTCCCTCCAGCCGAGATGAGGTCCGGCTTCTACAGCCCCTACTTCATTGTCCCCAAGAAAACCGGTGGGTTACGGCCAAAACTGGACTTGCGCGTGCTGAACCGCTCCCTTCACAGGCTGCCGTTCAAGATGCTCACCGCCAAACGCGTTTTCGAATGCGTTCGGCCCCAGGATTGGTTTGCAGCGATCGACCTGAAGGACTGCTACTTACATGTCTCCATTCTTCCTCGACACAGACCGTTCCTTCGGTTTGCTTTCGAGGGGCAGGCATACCAGTACGCGGTCCTCCCTTTCGGACTGGCCCTGTCTCCTCGCATCTCCACGAAGGTCATCGAGGCTGCCCTTGTTCCCCTTCGGGAGCATGGGGTTTGCATCCTGAGTTATATCGACGACTGGCTGATCCTAGCTCACTCTCGAGATCAGGTTTGCGAACACAGGGACCTAGTGCTCCGGCACCTAGCTCGTCTGGGCCTTCGGGTCAACTGGGAGAAGAGCAAACTTTGCCCCGTGCAGAGGATGACTTGCCTGAGACAATTCGAGGGCAAGAGTGCGGTTCCACTGAAACTTTTTCAGAGGCTCCTGGGGCATATGGCATCTGCAGCCGCGGTCACGCCGCTCGGATTGCTTCATATGAGACCGCTTCAGCTTTGGCTTCGCGACCGAGTCCCGAGGTGGGCATGGCAACAGGGCACGCTCCGAGTACCAGTTACTCCGACCTGCCGTCAGTTCTTCACCCCGTGGTCGAACCTCAGTTTTCTCAGGGCGGGTGTCCCCCTGGAACGAGCTTCCCGGCATGTTGTTGTCTCGACAGATGCCTCCACCACGGGCTGGGGCGCCATGTGCAATGGACATGCTGCTGCGGGCTCCTGGACAGGACCCCAGCGGCTTTGGCATGTCAATTGCCTCGAGTTGTTGGCAGTACGCTTGCCCTGCACCGCTTCCGGGCGTTGCTCCTGGGTCAACACGTACTAGTCCGTTCAGACAATACCGCGACTGTTGCGTACATCTACCATCAAGGTGGTCTACGCTCCCGCCGTATGTCACAACTCGCCCGCCACCTCCTCCTATGGAGTCAGAAGCATCTGAGGTCGCTTCGAGCTGAACTGTGCAGCCGACGAGCTCTCACGGCTTCAGCCCCTCCCTGGAGAATGGCGACTCCATCCCCAGTCGGTTCAGCTGATTTGGGACCAGTTCGGGGACGCCCAGATAGATCTGTTTGCCTCTCAAGACTCGACCCACTGCGCCCTGTATTTTTCCCTGACCGAGGACACGCTCGGCACGGATGCACTGGCGCACAGCTGTCCGCCGGGCCGCAAATATGCGTTTCCCCCAGTGAGCCTTCTTGCGCAGACCTTGCGCAAGGTCAGGGAGGACGAGGAGCAGGTCATTCTGGTCACGCCGTATTGGCCCAACCGGACCTGGTTCCCCGAACTTGTACTCCTCGTGACAGCACCTCCCTGGCCCATTCCTCTGAGGAAGGACCTTCTTTCTCAGGGACGGGGCACCCTGTGGCACCCTCGCCCCGATCTCTGGAGCCTCCACGTGTGGCTCCTGGACGGCTCGAGGTAGGTTTGAGTACCCTTCCACCAGCGGTGGCGGCTACCATCACTTCCACTAGAGCGTCGTCCACGAGACACGCCTATGCGTTGAAGTGGAACCTCTTCGTCAACTGGTGCTCTTCTCACCGAGAAGACCCCCGGAAATGCTCGATCAGCGTTGTGCTTTCCTTCCTTCAGCAAGGGTTGGAGCGAAGGCTGTCTCCCTCCACCCTTAAGGTCTATGTTGCCGCCATTGCCGCACACCATGACCTGGTCGAAGGTAAGTCGGTAGGGAAGCACGACCTGGTCATCAGGTTCCTGAGAGGAGCGAGGAGACTAAATCCTCCTCGCCCTCCTCTCGTTCCCTCTTGGGACCTCTCAGTGGTTCTAACTGCCCTGAAGAGTGCTCCCTTTGAGCCCCTGCTATCAGTCGAGCTTAAGTTCCTGTCAATGAAGACAGCGCTCCTGGTTGCACTGGCCTCCATCAAGAGGGTAGGGGACCTGCACGCATTCTCCGTCGACGAAGCGTGCCTGGAATTCGGGCCGGCCTTCTCTCACGTGATCCTGAGACCCCGGCCCGGATATGTGCCCAAGGTTCCTACCACTCCCTTTCGGGACCAGGTGGTGAACCTGCAAGCGCTGCCCCCGGAGGAGGCAGACCCAGCCTTGGCACTGCTCTGTCCAGTACGCGCTCTTCACGCCTATGTAGACAGGACGCAGTGTTTCAGGTCCTCAGACCAGCTCTTTGTCTGTTATGGTGGGAAGCTGAAGGGAAAGGCTCTCTCCAAGCAAAGGTTGTCTCACTGGATAGTGGACGCCATTGCTTTGGCTTACCAGCAGCAAGGTCGACCGTGCCCCCTTGGTGTGACGGCCCACTCCACCCGGAGTGTGGCATCCTCTTGGGCTCTAGCGCATGGCACCTCGCTAACAGACATCGGCAGAGCTGCAGGCTGGGCGACACCTAACACTTTCGCCACATTCTATAATCTCTGAGTGGAGCCTGTGTCCTCTCATGTACTCGCTTCAACTAGCTAGTACCGGACCCGCTCAGGTGTCTTCGCTTGCTCGCCATTCCACTCCACGGACTGGATACGTGTGATATTCTCCTCAGGTGAGCTTCCCCGAAAGCCCTGAGCTCCTCCAGCACTCCTGACGTCGGCGCCAGTGTCTCTTGCCTGCGCGTTGGCTAGGTGACTCCCGTGTGCATGGTCCCTCCCCTGAGCGACCCCCACATGTGTATTTCCACTGTAAGCCTCTCTGAGCATGTGTCTTTCCCTAGGCAAGCCACCCTGCCACCCCTGGGGTTGAAATATTCCACCTGCGGCTGGACACCCCAGTGTTCCCCATATGCTTCCTTCAGGGTCATATGTGTATTCTCTAAGTCCCCCCCCTCTGGGTTGGCATTTATGGCATACTTCCCCTAGCTTGGGATATGCTTCCCAGTGTACCTTGGTATTCCTGTGTTAAATGGAGTCCTTCATCCGTCTATGACAGGGATCTCTGTTTACGCAGGGCACTGGAAGACAGCTGAGAAGGTGGCGTGATTAGATTGGTAACCCCATTCGTCGTCATCCGACGTAACTCGGAGTGACAACGAAAGGGAACGTCTACGGTTACGTAAGTAACCCTCGTTCCCTGAGTAGGGAACGGAGACGTTACGTCTGCCTGCCACTTTCCGCTGTTCCGCGGGGATCGCCTGAGCTCAGTCTTGGCTCCTCAGCGAAGAAACATAAACTGCTGTTGCGGACTTCCTCCTTTTATACCCACGAGGTGGGGCGGAGTTACGTCATGCAAATTCCGCAGACCCATGGCATTTCTTTGCCATTGGCTCGTTTTGTAATACTAGAAGTTGATAGGCTTCCTAAGCGAAACCCCATTCGTCGTCATCCGACGTAACGTCTCCGTTCCCTACTCAGGGAACGAGGGTTACATACGTAACCACAGACGTTTCATGTCCTTGGAGGTGTTGATTTTGCTGCTCTTCTTGTCGGTGGTGGCTCCAGAGACAAGCCCTAATGACCTTTACGAGTCCTAAGTAGAGAAGAAATTATCTCTACAATGCTGAACTGACGTTTTATTAGTATTTCATGGGGCCAGAAGCCCCTTTCGAGACTCAACGGTACGGCGCACTGGGTTTTAACCTAGTTTTTGGAGGATGTGGCCGATTGCAGGATTGACACTCCACTTTCGAGAGGTCCAGTTTTGTACCTGCACATACACAATTCAGGCTGTCTGTTTTTCTTTTATCTCTCTCACACACATTGCCTGAACTTGTGCTCTGATAGCTGAGAACCTAAAAGTTTAAAGAACAAAATTTGTAGCTCTTTACACACAAGATGAAACAGATGACTTGAGATGTCTAGGGACAAAAAAAAAAAAAGTGTCTCTAAAATTAGAAAGACTGAAATATTCCCTAAAGTCCCAGCCTTGGTTTGACACGATTAGAAGATGAGGGTGCTCTTAAATGGAGGCTTTAATCAAACGACATTCAGTTCACTTTTACACAGCTTGAAGACTGTTGTTCTCTTCTCAGTCATACTGGGAGTATTACTGAGAAGAGAACAGCAGTTTTCAGAAACCCTCATCAGCACATTATAAACACACACACACACACACACACACACACAAACACATACACACTTGTGACAATTTCACACATTTGACGGTCCCACTTTATATTAAGTGGCTTTAAAAAGGTTAGGGACAGGTGTGGTGGTATGATTGATTGATTGATTTTATTTAACCACTTCAATATTAAAAAAATATATAGAACAGTACTCTGTGTCATACATTAAAAATACATAAATAGTCAGGGATGACAGAATAAAGCCCAAAGAATTATTTCCATTGTGGTCCCTATAAGGGCATGGGGAGAGGACAGATATGGGTATCTTTAAGGGTGGATTAAGGTATAAGGGAAGGGTCAACAGCGTGATTACAAATGTAATTACATAAATATATTACAGCTGTAATTACATGCAGGTATTTTCAAAATATATGTACAATGTAAAAAAAATGTATGTACCCAATATGTCCATTGTATCAAATTATTAATTTCAATGTAAGTACATAGTACTGAAAGCCTCTTAATATAAAGTGGGACCAAAAAGGTCTGCTCAATTTGGACAGATTTAGCAACAAAAACTGGCCAATTATACTATAGATTTAGCAACAGAAACTACACAGTTTTCACAAATAATAACCATTTTAGAATTATTTTAGATTTTATATAATTATTATTGAGTAAATATTCAAAACAGTACTTTATAATTAAATTCAATTACAAGTTACTAACATTTTTTTTTTGTATTGCCGTGTTTTACATTTGCACCACTACATTTGTATATTAGGGAGTACCAAAAAAAAGTAAATGTATAAAATGTTTCAGTTGTCACAGCATGTCAACAATTTCTGTTCTCGTAAAGATGCATAACATGTTTATGAAAATATTTCATAAAACTGCCAACAGCAATAGTTATTTTAATTGTCATCAGTCTGACTTCTGAACAAAAAGAAATAAAAAGATCACAAATAAACTTGTCATTCAGACCTGTTCTATTCATCATGACAGCTCCGCAGATGAGAGAAACTCAAGTCTTAAGTCTTCACATGGGTTCATCTTAATAGATTGTTTAAGACATTGAGAGTGATGAGCAGCACACACGCAGGGGGAGGCGTGGCGGAGGGACGCATTGTCTCGTTCCCTTCTCAGGGAACAAGGGTTACAGTCGTAACCCGAGACGTTCGCTTTCCAGAGAACTCGAACTGCGCCGATTACGACACTTTGGGGAACGAGTACCTACTATGCCACAATGAGCCCTGCCTGTCCCAGTGTGAAGCTGTGCACAGGCACGAGAGCACTAGAGTGCTTGGTGTAGAAGGAATGTCCAGGCTATAGAATCTGATAAAAGTATGAGGGGTGGCCCATCCTGCTGCATCACACACTTCTTGGATCGGGGCCCCTGAAAGGAGGGCTCTAGAGGATGCCATGCCTCTGGTCGAATGAGCCCTCATGGCCAAAGGTGAAGGCAAGCTGCGCACCTGATAGGCCATAGAGATAGCCTTAACGACCCAGTTACTGATGGTCTGTTTGGATGCGGGAAGCCCCTTCTTGTGCCACCCGAAGCACACCAGCAACTGGTCTGACTTCCGCCATGAAGAAGACCTCTGGACATATATCTTGAGAGCTCTGACAGGGCAGAGCAAATTAAGTCTTTCTTCATCCGCCGTCATGTGAGGTGGAGGATAAAAGCATGCAATGAGGCACTTTAGACACATAGCCCGGCCTAGGATACAAGATAGCCTAAAAGGGCATATTGCAGGTAAAAAGAAATCTAAATTAATACATAACATTGTATGAAAATACTATATGAAAAGTTAATGCAGGATTTAAACAAGGGGGTAATCCATCAGCCGGAAACTGAGGCCTTGCGGGGGCCGCCATTGTTGCAGAACTTCACCTGCTGTTAGCATTCCAATGACTCCCATTCATTTTGGCGTCACTTTGACAGCGAATAACTTTACATCTGAGGCGTCCAAAGACTTCATTTGTCCATTATTTATTTCTAAAGAAACACGACAATGTATAAAAGGGTCCATTACTTTGTATCTTACGTTATGGCCCCGTAGAAGCCGTTTTTGTAAAAATAGGCTAACGATTGCATCATAACCACGCGACTTTCTGTCGCACAATAGAGAAATTACTGTATAGACAGGAGGAGAAGCTCGCAGGCAATCTTTTACGGTCTATGAGGCAATCGGGGGGACATAGAGGCATAAAGTCAAGGGAGAAGCCCATAGATAGAGAGTCAATAAAAGCAACAGGACAAAATATTTCAACAACGTTTTTGAGGAATTAGGTGATTCAGGTCTTGGCACAGCTACTAGAAGATTTACAACTGTCAGACTGTCGTCAAGCTCAGTTTGAGCCTGCGCAGTCGCTCAGCCATCAGGAAGGGAGTGCTTTAATCGGGCTTCATTTTTCTCCGTTGAAATCAAGGGGGTCGATGTGTCCATTTCTTTTACGGTCTATGGATTTAAAATGTTTTAAAAAGACATAAGGGCACCAATTTAGTAGATAAAGTGAGCGTTTCTTTGACTGCTCGTAAAAAACGCTTTTTTTTCAACATCGCGTCATTTTACGTCACGAGAGGGAGTTGTGTGCTGTGCTCTGCGTCAGCTCAGTGCAGAGTAGGTTGGTATTCAGTAATCGTAAGTCAGTGTTTTCGGTAGTTTTTGTATTTTAATTTATCATCGTCATGGTAAATTATTGTTTTTGTGGAGGTTGTAAAAACTCCTGCCTGTCAGGACATCGAGTCCACAGGTTTCCTAACAAAACTGTGGATTCTGGATTTTGCACACAAGTTGTATTGTATTAGTTTAAATGTAGTGACGCACATTTGTGAATTTGTCAAATAGATGGGTAGTTGTGTACACATTAATAATTAGCACCAGGCCTATTCATTTGTAGTTGTTTGTGTGTGGGTTGTGAAATGCTTAAAAACAGGAAAAGAAAGTCTCAAAATCCAAATGAATCAAATGAGATTGACTTAAAAAAGACGTCAATGAATGCACGCCCGTCACCTGATCCACACATGCACATCATCTTTGTTGCATTCCCAAATTATGATACACTAATACAAAAGAAAACCTTTGTATTCACAAAAATGTCTCTATTTGTAGAAATTGCTACACATTCATTCAATTTAGAATTTTGCACACACAAGTTAAAAAGGCATTTGGTTGTGGATAGTAAAACATATCTGCAACATAAATCAAGTTCATTGATAATTGTGCTTGCATGTGTTAATCATTTTGATACTATTCATCCCCTAGACGACACCCACGTCATTAAAAGATAAATGTGACTATATCAACACATGCAATGTCGTTAATGAAAAAAGACGAGACTGAAATGTTTTTTTAATAAAATAAAAACTTGACCAAAACAACTTGTTTTTGTTGAATAAAGGAGGAGACAACACATTACAGACTGTTTTTTACAAGCGTTCATGCTTACGGTTGCCAGATATCAATAATATAAACTCCAAGTCAGAGCTTTTCTGATAAAAGAACACATTTTCTACCAGGGCTTTTCAACAGTATCTGGCAACCAGATATAGCTCTCTCTACACTGCTGAAGAAGCGTGGGTGATCTGAAAACACAGACACCTAACGCCCGTTTCACACATACTCCGTGTGCAGTGCGAATGCGGTGCGTGTTGCGGTGCGTATACGGTTCAGGAGCAGCACGTGCTATAGTGCTTTCATATATGCTGCGTTTGCAGTGCACTACTGATCCGCAGTTTCTGTGTGCCACAAAATAAAAAATGGCTAAGTAATTTTGATTTTAAATCCAAAAATTAACTTTGACATTGTTTAAGACATTGAAACAGTTTGAAAATTAATTTTAATCATTGTGATTCTTTGTTTTACATGTAAAATTTACATTGTTCCCCCCACCCCAAAATATATAATGTATTTTTTGAGGGGGAAAAAATCATATATGATGGCATTTTGCAACTTTTGGGACTATAATCTACTTTTTTGTTTTTCTTGACCCTGTAATTTAGTAACTGTAGAACACATTAACTGTAATTATGCATATATGATGAAATGAATACAGTTTCTTGTCAATCTATGTCTATTTTAATGTGAACAATGACTGCCACTTTAATTCAGTGCGTGCAGCACAGCAAAAATAGACTCGGTGCGGAAACGATTGCTGCACTGCTGTATACGCACCGCACCGCACCTGGAACGGATCGCCGGACCGCACCCGCGTGCAGTGTGAAAGCTCTAACCTGTTAACATGGGTACGTAAAAAAATACGCACCGCATACGCACTGCAAACGGAGTATGTGTGAAACGGGCGTAAACTGGAGTTCCGCGATCTTCATTTGGGATTTTCTACTTAAATTAAAAAGTGTCTTTCAGTCGGTCTGTGTTCGGTCACGAGCCGCCTGCGCTGTTTGTGCGACTAAATCTGCGATCAAAATGCAGGCTGATAGCCTATCCAGCAGTGTTTTTAATGTTGATCATATTATACGATTAAGAATTAGCCTGGCTAACGCCAGACCCAATTCTCGTTGAGACTTGGGTCTGGGAACCACATGTACATTTTCTCGTATTTGAGGCGTGGTTTACAAATGCCCGGCGCCGTTTATTGGGTGCTAAGAATGTCTATCAAATGCGCCTGTACGTAGCTCATAGCCAATCGTTTCAATTATACCAGATGAGGTCTGTAGAGCGACAGAAATTTGACGAGGAAGAAGACGAAATAAACTTGCGTTCTAAATTACTTAGAACATTCTCTAAGGCTGCATCAAAAGGTAGCTTCGCGTCTGCTACCATGTTGAATCCATAGAAATAAACAAACTGCTTCGGTGTGTCGCATAGATGTCGTCATCGTCTTGCTGCTCCCTCCCCGTTCTGTGATTGGTTCCCTAAATGAGGCGAAAATCTGGACCATGGTATCCATACTGCCTTTCAGCGTGAATAAAATCGCGCTGCGGGAAGGCAGCATGGAGACACTCAGACTAATTAAGAATGCAATGTTTCCTGAATATCCACACACGATTTCAAATGTGACATTGATTTTATACAACAGTTCAACAAACAAAACGGTAACATTAAGTGATGCACTACATTTGAAACAGTATTGTCAGTAGGCATATTGCTAATTTGCAACAAAAGCCACAGCAGAACTGCAGCACACAGCGGTGATTCGTGAACGAATCTGTGTTTGAACGAATCATGAGATTCAATGATCCGTTCATAAATGCAGAAACTTGCTTCGTTACTGAATGAATGAATGACTCGATAACTCACTCATAAAGATAGTGACTTACCGCCACCTACTGGCGATTTTTATTTAATATTTAAAAGTATCACTTCGTTTTTACCATCATTGGATATTTATTAAACATTGTTTTATTTAAAGCATTATTTATTTTATAAAGGTGAAAAATGAAATTTAAAAAAAAAAAAACGATAAAAGGAGGCAAACATTGTCCCTTAATGCAAAAGGTGTGAATGCAGTCTAGGTGGAAGAGAGGGTACAGCACTCTAAAAAATTGGAGAACCACTGAACTAAGGAAAAGGGATATGTAAAATTGCACAAGTGCTGCTGCTAAAGATTGCAATGTCAATACAGCCTGTTACCTTGATTTCTCATAAGCTTAATTGAATAATAATTATAATAATTATAATGACATTTTTTGACTAAAGACTATAAAATAGCTACCAAAATTAATGTCGGTAACTGCAGTTTGACTTAAAGTAATATAAAAAAATGACTAAAAGTCTATATAGACTAAAAGTTTTTTAAAAATGCAACTACTTTTCGTCAACTAAAACTAGACTAAAACTATAAAAAAAAATGACTAAAATGTGACTAAGACCAATAAGCATTTGCATCTGAAGATGAAGACTAAGACTAAATCAAAAGTGGCTGCCAAAATCAACACTGGTCTGAAGGTCTCCTACTCAGAGAAGTCATGGCTAATAAAAAAGCTACCTTGAGGGAAAGGTTCTTGGCCTCAGCCGACTCCAGAGGTTTGGAAGGGGCCTCTACCAGCCCTTCGAGAACCACTGCCAGGTCCCATGTGGGAACTCTGGTACGAGCCGCAGGTCTCATCCTCCGAGCCCCACAGAGGAAATGTAAGACCAAGATTCAAGATTCCTTTATTGTCATTCCACAGTACACTGTAGTACGAAATTGCGTGCAAAGTTCACAGCTTAAAAATATAGCACAGAAACAATTAAAAACACCATAGAAAAACGACATTGTAGCAATGTTCAGGGAAGAAGGAGGCGGGAACCGGCGAACATTCAACAAACTTTATTTAAAATAAAATAAACAAACCAAAATACCGCCAGCAGCCCCTCGCGGACGACTGCTGGCTACCGAAAATAAACATAAAAGGAACTGCCAGCAGCCAACGACTGCTGCCTAAAATAAAATACAAATACAAAAACCAAACACAACTAAAGTACAGGCCTGTTCCTCTCTCGATCATTAACGTTGTCGCTCCCCCTTTATGCTTCCGCTCCTCCGTGAGAGATGCGAGACCGGTGTGCTTCACAGGTGTTGCTCATTAGCAGTCGCACCACCGGCCTCGCGCCATTCTCTCACGTCCCTCGGCCGTCCTGTTCGCCACAGACATATTAACTACATAAATAAAAATAAATAAAAATGCTTATATGGGTGTGCAGAGCATGTAGAGTGATAAATATAAATATACAATGTCTAAAAACCTGTAAAATATAAGTATCTAGATATATACAGTTGGGAGTATAAATATCCATATTTAAATTAGTGCAGTTGAGAATAAGGTGCAGTCAGAACAGATAATTATGTACATGTAGTATTCACATAGATTGGTATGTTTTAGTAGGTTTTGTGTTCAATAGTCTGACAGCGGTGGGGAAGAAGCTGTTTTTGAACTTTGCAGTCCTTGTCTCAGACTGCGGTACCTCCTGCCAGAGGGGAGGTGGGAAAACAATTTGTGGCCAGGGTGAGTGGGGTCCATGATGATGCCCCTTGCTCTTGATAGGCATCTTTTCTGGGCCAGCTCCTGAATGGTCGAAAGAGTAGTCCCAATAGTCCGCTCAGCTATCCTCACCACTCTGCTCAGCGCCTTTCTCTCTGTAGCTTTACAGTTCTCAAACCAGAGAGAAATGTTGCTGGTCAGAACACTTTCAATGGTGCCCCTGTAGAAAGTGGTCAGGATGGATGGACTGAGGTGGGCCCTCTTCAACCGCCGCAGGAAGTGCAGACGCTGGTGTGCCTTTTTGATGAGGGAGGAGGTGTGCAGGTCCCAGGGCAGGAGCTTTGTGTTTTTTACGATCTCCACAGCAGTCCCATTGATGTAGATCGGGGCGTGCACAGGCTGATTACTCCTGAAGTCAATCACTATCTCCTTGGTTTTCTCGACGTTCAGGGCTAAGTTGTTTGTCCTACACCAGTCTGCAAAAAGTCTCACCTCCTCCCTACATGCCCTCTCATCTTCGTTCTGGATAAGACCCACCACTGTCGTGTCGTCTGCATACTTAATGATGTGATTGGTGCTGGACTTTGCACAACAGTCATGAGTCATCAGTGTGAAGAGAAGAGGACTGAGAACACATCCCTGCGGGGAGCCAGTGCTCAGTGAGATGATGGTGGATGTGTTGTTGCCTACCCGCACAAACTGAGGCCTGTATGTGAGAAAATCCAGTATCCAGTTATACAGAGGAGAACTTATGCCCAGTGCGTCTGAGCCCAGCTTATTGACCAGATGCTGGGGGATTATGGTGTTGAATGCCGAGCTGAAATCAACAAACAGCATCCGCACAAGAGAGTTCTTGTTCTCCAGGTGTTCCAGGCTAAAGTGCAGTGTGGTGGATATGGCATCCCCAGTAGAGCAGTTTGGGCTGTAGGCAAACTGAAATGGGTCCAGTGAAGGGGGAGGGCAGATGAGATGTGGTCCTTAACTAGTCTCTCAAAGCACTTTATTATTATGGAAGTGAGTGCTACGGGCCGGTAGTCATTCAGACTATTGATGGTGCGTTTTTTTGAAACAGGGATGATGGCTGAGGTTTTGTAGCATGAAGCCACAGTAGCTTGATTCAGGGAGATGTTGAATATGTCCGTGAGGACATGAGTCAGTTGGACTGCACACTCCCTAAGCATGCAGCCCGGTATCATGTCTGGACCAGCAGCTTTCCGCGGTGGACATCAGCTGGATCCAGTGTGAGCACCTGGTCTCCTTCCTGTGGGGTGGTTTTACTCGCTGGTGTGGTATTCTGTGCTTCAAACCTACTGAAGTAATTGTTGAGGTTGTTGAGGAAATCCATGCTGTCGTCACAGGACTGGGGAGCAGTCATATAGTTATATTATAAATATAATCCTTTATTTCCTGGTGTCTCTGTGGTCATTAAAGTGACCCTGGATTTTTTGTCCATGTGCCCTCTTTGCCAATCTGATTGCTTTGTTCAGACTGGCTCTTGCAGACCTGAGAGCAGTGACATCCTCAGATTTGAAGGCAGATTTCCGGCCTTTGAGCAGGGCTCAGACCTCTGTCATCATCCATGGTTTCTGGTTCGCCCGGACTGTAATGTTTTTTGTGACACAGACATCATCTATGCACTTGAGTATGTATCCTGATACGACTTCAGCATACTCCTCGATGTCTGTGGTATGGCCTTTGGTGGCAGCATCTCTGAAGACAGAGCAGTCAGTGCATTCAAAGCAGTCCTGCAGAGCTGACATGGCTCCCTCCGGCCAGACTCTCACCTGCTTTAAGGGGGGCTTTGTTCTGACAAGCAGGGGTCTGTAAGCAGGAGTTAGCATGACAGAGATGTGGTCAGATGAGCCCAGGTTGGGGCGGGGTGATGCTTTGAATGCTCCCTTAATGTTTGTTGTTTATCGAATGAGACAGAGTTTTTAGGGCTGCTTTAGTATCTGCATTGGGAGGTATGCAGACACCAGTGATGATTATGGCAGAGAACTCCCTTGGAAGATAGAAGGGGCAACATTTAACTGTTAGAAGCTCAATGTCCGGGGAGCAATGAGAGTGGATCCCATCTGTGTTTGTGCACCATCTGTTGTTGATATAGATGCACACCCCGCCGCCTTTAGATTTGCCACTGAGGGCTCTACTTCTATCCGCACGGAAAGTAGATAGCCCCTCCATGCTAATGGCATTCTCTGTGACTGTCATTTAACCAGGTCTCAGTGAAAATCAGAGCACAACAATCGCTCACCTCCCGTTTTGTTGTTAGGTCCAGTCTGATATAGTCCAATTTGTTCTCCAATGAGCGGACATTAGCCAGCAGGATTGATGGTAAAGGCGTTCTGCATGGGTTAGCTCTGAGCTTAGCACTAGCTCCTCCGCGCTTACCCCTCTTCTGCCTCCGCAAACGCTTCCTCTGATGGCAGGTAGCGCTGGAGCGAAGAGTCGGTGTTGTGCAGGCCTCTCGCGGACATAGCAGTCCGAGCCTCTTGAGTGAGTCCACAGTGTTATGATCGAGAGTTCCTACTTTACTAACTGTGAGCAGTAACAGTAGATCATGCCGATCGTACGCCAGTCTCCTCTCGCTTCGTTGTTCAGCAGTCACATCTCGCTCGACCAGCTGATATCTCCCCAGAAGCCCATCACCCAGAGGAGCATGGAAAGCCGTAATGGCAGCCACGTACGTACACCTTGAGTGTGGACGGGGTAAGACCAGCCGAGAGGCGATCTTGGAGGAGCTCCAGCACTAAAGCAAACCGGGCAGTTAACTGGGTCCACCTCACGCTCTCTACACCAAGTAGAAAAACACATTCCACTTTAGGCCGTACAATCTCCTCGTGGAAGGAGCTCTGGAACTGAGTATGGTCTCAACCACTCCAGCCGACAGGCCAGCCTCTAGGTACTGAGCCCCCTCAGGGACCAGGCCCAAAGTTTCCACATGTCTGGTCGAGGGTGAATATTGAGCCCCCGGCCTGTGGAAGCAGATCCCTCATCAGAGGCCTGCCAGTAGTGCTATGATGTTTGAAAATCATACCCGGGCCAGCCAGTACTATGCAACTATCTTTTGAAGTAGGCTGATCCCGTCTCATGAACCCTCTCCAGAACTCCCGGGAGCAGAGCGATCGGGGGAAAAGCGTACAGGCGTAGTCTTGGCCACGTCTGTACCATGGCATCCAAACCCAATGGGGCTGGATGGCTGAGAGAAAACCACAGTGGACAGTGGGACGTCCCTCAAGACGCAAACAAATCCACTTCCACTGAGCCGAACCTCTCGCATATCGACTTCACCACCTCGGTGTGAAGTCTCCATTCCCTGGGCCTCAGCCCCTGCCTCGACAGGATGTCTGCTCTCTGATTCTGGTCCCTGGGACGTGCATTGCTCTGAGAGATAACAGTTTTCCCTGGGACCACAGGAGGATCTGATGCGCCAATCTGGATAAGAGGGCGCAATCTCAGAACCCCCTGATGAATCAAGTAGGAGACCACCGACACATTGTCTGCGTGGTGACCCCTGAGGTCTGGGAGGAAGCTCCTCAGAGCCCTGCCATCCATGGCCGCACCCCAGCCTGTGAGGGTGGCGTCTGTCGAAGTGATTTTCCGCCAACATGACGCTACCAAGCTTTTTTCCACATAGATAGGGAACGAAGGCATCTGCGCGTAACCCTGATCACGCAAGACGGGTTCCCCCTCGGGGAAAGCCCCTTGTTCCCTTTCGAAGAGAACTCAACAATACGTCAACGACGTTAATGGGGGGGAAACACTCAGGCGTGACAGGTGTCTGAAATCACTATCAAATCACGTCAATCATATTGACCGGCGACAGCCCGTGAATCATTAGCGTGAATGATTAACGTGCGACCTGGAAGTATAAAAGGGCGCCTTGCAAACATGACAAATCATCTCATCGTCTTCAGGGACTGTCTGTTTGAAAACGCTACTCAATGAAACGGTAAGAAAATTAAATGTACAGCACACGAGTGTGCTTTTCCTGCATGGGAGAAGAGCACGCACGGGAGGTTCTCGAGGGAATCCTCTGTGTGAACTGTGAGCGTTTTTCTCTTAAAACGCTCCGCTCTCGTCTGGCCCTCTTCTCGAGTGAAGGGGGTTCAACGTCTGGTCCTCGTGGTCCCGCTCGTGCCGAGGCAGAGCGGCGACTTGCATCATGGGCTTCCAGATAGAGCTCGTCGATCATCTTGAGAGTGCTGTAAACCTCTCAGATGATTCGACGGCTGACGAGGGCGAACTGCAGGTCGATGATGAGGATTTTTCACCGACAGTTTCCTGCAGTTGCTGCTCTTCAGGACGAGCAGGAGATGGCTGAGGAGGTTTATAATCAGGTAGATCCTGAACCCTCTCAGCCACCCTGCCCCGTGTATGCAGGTCTGGTGGATGTTGTGGAGCGCGCCGCCAACAGGCTGTAGCTGCCATGGCAACGCGCTAGAGGAGAGACCGCTCGCGGTAGGCTCTGCGATCGGTTTCTCCCCGGCCATACACCACCAGCCTTACTGAGCCGCGCCGAACCACGGTTCTTGCGCTCCGGGCCACCAAACAGACTGCTGCCACGATCAGTCGGTCGATGGCGGCGATGGTGGCCACGGAGAGACAGCTTTGGTTAAACCTGGCCGACGTTGAAAAGCCTTTCTCCTCGATTCGTCGGTTTCGCCCTCTGATCTCTTTGGCCCCTCCGTGGAGGCGGTGCTTGGGAAGTTCAGGGAGGCGAAGGCGCGCTCAGCTGCTTTTAGGACCTGCATACCACTGAGATCCGGTTCCACGCCCAGGCAGGCGGGAGGGCCTGGCCCTTCACGGTCTGAGGACCGTAGACAGGGCCAGAGAGCCAGTGTCGCCTCTCGTGCGCCCCCTCCGTGGAGGAACAGGGCGCAGAAAAGGCGTGACTCCCGCAAGAAGAGGGATCTGAGGGAGGTTATCCAGCACAAGCGCATACAGCGTCGCTGATGGATAATCTCCCCGGAGGGCTTCATTAAAAAGAAATCCAGCCCTCTCCTCTCTTCTGACTCCCCAGACGTTCATTACATCAGGCCTGGGGCTGGGCCTGTGATAAGAACGATGTTCCAATGGCCCGCCTAGGCTTGGTTGTAAAGTGGGGACCCCAGGTTCATAAAGAACTATCTGGCGAGTCTTCACTCCGCATGCCGCAGGTGAGCTGACTGGTCTTTTCAAGAGTACATTTTTGTGAATTAAAATTCCGAAATGTATCTCTCTACAGACCTCGTTCCCTGTATAGAGCTATGGGGTCATGTCATTTGCCATGTCATCAGGTAATAAGGTAAGAGAGTTTCCTGGATTATTAGGGCCCTGAAGTTCCCCATTAGGTGGCCAGAACGATAACTATGTTAGCCTTCGGGCTGTTAGCCACCTCAGGGTAGAGTAGTTGGTCTCTCTCTTAGAATTTGTTACTTAGAGTGTTGACTGACGCTAGAGCTTCAGATAGATCTTATGTCCGGCCCACGGGTCCGTTTGACTTCGACTGAGTATTTCGCCCCTTGAGCTCTGTTTGGGTTTTCATTAGGCTGAGCGATCTACAGCCTTTGTATGGAATAATACAGACTATATTCTTTAGTAAGGCTGTGGCTCCTCCGAGCCCTCAGATAGATCTATGCCTGCAGGCTGGCCCTCACCAGGGCCGCCTCTGTAGCTGGCCTAGGCTGTGCCAGGGATAATAAAGGCGCTCTGCTAAAAAATTAGCATTGCTTCCTCTGAACCTTCACTTTGTGAATGTAGGTTTCTAGCATCCCTGTATAAACAGCCTCCTCCCATGGGAGTCGTTAGGCCAAGGCCCGCCCCCTTCTCTGCATTCTGGGGTGACTAGAGTAATACAGCGTGGTGCAGAGGATGGTTTGTAAGGACATGGTAGGCCTCAAACAGGCCTCCGTGGTATTTATGTCTTTATTGAGCAGGGTTAGGCCATCTTTCGCTTCACGAAGAAGACTGGGTTTCCTGCCCGACCCTGCCATGCAGAACTGGCCTACGGATTTAGGCCGCCAGTTTAGGCTTCACTCACCTCGCTGAGCTACTGCTCGAGCACTAGGTTGTAGGTGGTTGGCTTTCATTCAAGCCCCACTCCCCTAGGTTGGGCACAGATACATTTCTGTCACCCCTAGAGCCGCTGGCAGGCCCGCACCCTGGTAACCTCAGGGTGAGGTGTGAGTATCCCCCTGTGATACAGGGTAGGTCTGAGCACTTCACTCCCAGTTCTGTTTTATCCTACCTCGCACCACTATGGCTCGGGTCGAGTATGAAGTGAGCTTCACTTCTTCTTTGGTCGAAGTACGCTCCCCTGAAGCCAGAGCATTGCCCTGAGCTGACGCCCATGCATAGATGGTAGGCCCCGGACTAACTGGGGCCTCCGTTGAGGCAGAGTGGCGTATGTTGTACTCCCCTTGTATTGAGGGTGCTAGATTTCTTGCGGAGTACACTGCGATGGGCAATGTGATTAGGCACCAGGATGCTGTAGGCGCTGTGTAAACAGTTTTACTGCCAACGAAGGCTGCGCCATTAGGTAGTAGGCCTCAGCAGGCCTCCTTGATTGGACAGCCCCCTAGAGGGCACTGTAGGCCAGCTCACTTTACGTGGTTGGCCTTGGTGGTTCGGGCAGTTGACTCACTGATGGGTAGTAGGGCTTTAAACAGGCCTCCTCGGAGGTGAGTCCCAACATTGTGGGACATACCTTATAGCGCTACTGGAAGCCCATTAGTAAATTATGCTTGTGTAGTATGGTTCCCAACAGTGTACTTTATGGCAGAATATGACTTGCTATTAGCTAGTAGGCCCGACCAGGCCTCCCTGATAGGCAAGTCCCCAGCTGGCTGGCCTTAGCAGGCCACCTTATACTATCACCCGGACTCAGGGCTCGAAGCTACCAGTGGTTTTCAGGTAGTAGGCCACTCAGGCCTCCCTAAAGGTGAATTCCCACTTAAGATGGTTATCAGGTAGTAGGCCTCACCCGGCCGCCCTGAAGGCGAATTCCCACTTACGTTGGCTATCAGGTAGTAGGCCTCTCTGGGCCTCCCTGAATGTGAGCTCCCAAATATTGTGGCTGTCAGGTAGTAGGCCGCTCTGGGCCTCCCTGAATGTGAGCTCCCAAATATTTTGGCTGTCAGGTAGTAGGCCTCACCAGGCCTCCCTGGAGGTGAGTTCCCACATGCTGTGATTATCAGGTAGTAGGCTCCTCCAGGCCTCCTTGAATGAGTATGGTCGGGTAGTAGGCCTCACCAGGCCTCCCTGAAGGTGAGCTCCCCACATACTGTGGTTGTAAGGTAGCAGGCCTCACCGGGCCTCCCTGAAGGTGAGTTCCCACGTACTGTGGTTATCAGGTAGTAGGCCTCTCTTGGCCTCTCTGAAGGTGAGCACCCCACATACTGTGGTTTTCAGGTAGTAGGCCTCTCTGGGCCTCCCTGAAGGTGAGCACCCCACTTACTGTGGTTATCAGGTAGTAGGCCTCACGGGCCTCCCTGAAGGTGAATTCCCACTTACGTTGGCTATCAGGTAGTAGGCCTCTCTGGGCCTCCCTGTAACGTTCCCTAGTGGTGCTATGTTTATGAAGCTAGTGGTCTCTTGCTATCAGTTTCAGCTAGCCTTAATAGGCAGCTTCTGAAGGCGAGCTTGCAATTGGAGTCAATTGGCCCCTTCTAATTGGAAGCTGTGGTTCCAGGCCCGGAGCCGGCCCCAGGTAGACCTTTCATTTAACCATGTTTATGAAGGTTTTTCTGTGAGGCTGTAGCTTGGGCTATGACCGTAGGGAATGCTGTCACTGACAGCCCAGTGTGACCTGAGGGTGAGTGGTTCTAGCGTTTCATTTGAAGTTGCTGGTTCTGACAGTTGTCACTGCCACTTGGCATGCACTCCCCTTAGCATGGCGGAGTTGGTATATCGTTCCCCATAACGTCGTTGACGTATTGTTGAGTTCCCTTCGAAAGGGAACGTCTCAGGTTACGACTGTAACCTATGTTCCCTGAGAACAGGGAATGAGACAATACGTCTCCTTGCCATGCCTCGGGGGTTGCCTACCGTACAGTCCCTTCAGACGATAAGGTGATTTGTCATGTTTGCAAGGCGCCCTTTTATACTTCCAGGTCGCACGTTAATCATTCACGCTAATGATTCACGGGCTGTCGCCGGTCAATATGATTGACGTGATTTGATAGTGATTTCAGACACCTGTCACGCCTGAGGCGTTCCCCCCCCATAACGTCGTTGACGTATTGTCTCGTTCCCTGTTCTCAGGGAACATAGGTTACAGTCGTAACCTGAGACGGTTTTCAACCACCACTGCAGGGCCCTCATGTGAAGCAGGCCGAATTAATGACGTTGGATGCTGCTGCCATGAGCCCTAACACTCTCTGAAAATGTTTTACAGTGATGGCTTGGCCTAGCTTTATACTGAGGATGGCCAGGATGATTACGGGTCTGCAATAAAAGGGACAGACGCGATCTGTGAAATAATACTGTTTGGGTGCAAGGCATTCACAGTCAGCTCCTGAGGGTGCTGGCAGCTGTTTATTGAGAAATATCTCGAATTATGGGCCTCGGAAAACGCAAGATTCAAGTCGTTCACAATATATTTGGCTTTCATCTCTCGAGAAGAAAGTCAATGGCGCGAGGCTGAAACACCCGAAAACGCACGGCTGTGTGCATCGAGATATTTCTCAATGAACACAGCCAGCGCCCTCAGGAGCTGACTGTGCATGCCTGGCACCCACACAGAATCTTTATTGCAGAGTAGACCAGTAATCTACGCGCTGCCTTGGCAAACGCGAGATCCGAGCCACTATAGATTCTATATTGCAATGCAGACCTTTAATCTACACGCTGCTTCGGCAAACGCGAGATCCCAGCCACAGAATCTTTATTGCAGAGTAGACCCGTAATCTATGCGCTGCCTTGGCAAACGCAAGATCCGAGCCACTAGATTCTATATTGCAAAGCAGACCTTTATTTGGGACAATTCTTATGGGACAAACAACACCAAATAGGACAGACAGTTTGACACAGAGCGTTTGCTGAAGAGCAAAAAGCTGACTCTGTTGTGTGCCGGCGTCCCTTTGTAGCTTCCGTGTATGCCGTCACATGTTACGTCATGACGCAGCACCAATAAGGATTGGATTAGTTTCATTCATACTTCAGATGTATATAAGGGGAGCCTGGAGAACAACTTATCGTCTGAGGGGACTGTTCAGCAGGCATCCCCGAGGCATGGCGACGAGACGCAGTGTCTCGTTCCCTGTTCTCAGGGAACATAGGTTGCATTCGTAACCTGAGACGTTCCCTTTCGAAAGTGAACTCGCACTGCGTCAAAGCGCTATGGGGAAATATCTACCCACGCTGCCATGCTGAGGGGAGTGCATGCCAAATTATGGCTGTGACAAAAAAACGTCAAAAAATGGCAGTTTCACTGAAATGCCAAAAACATTCCCCCTTCGGGTCACATACAGGCTGTCAGTGACAGTATTCCCTACGGCCACTGCCTGAGCTTGATGCTAAGTGAGGAAGTAACTTTCTGCTTTGACACGAAGGACTTGACCCAGAGCCAGCTCAAGGGCATGGATACCACAGCCCGACTTTAGAGGGGGGTTCCTTTAAGGGAATATGACCAAGGGGTCCAAAGGGGAGTAACTCTACCCAATCCTAGGTCTACACAGTGCTTCAAAGCCATGTGGAGGCTGGGCACTCTAAAAGGGACCCTAATAGGGCAGTGCCTCCAGCTCTAGGGCTGATCTAACAGGGAGGCCTCATGAGAGTCCTTCGACCTTCCGAACAGACTTAGGGAGCTAAGTATTCATACAGAACGATCCTGAGATAGATTCTGGAACACTATACTCAAAACCTGATAAGTATTGACCAGGCTCTAGGCTAGGTTTTGCCTTTGCAATGCTAAGCATCCAACTAGTTGGGGATCCGCCTTCAAGGGGGCCTGTCAAGGCCTAACTACTTGATAGAGGGACCAACAGGCAGTGTACTCAGCAAAAGTGCTATCGACCCTTTAAAGCAAGGGGAGTACAATCTTATGCTACCGGATTATTGAGGAGGCCTACTGTAAGGCCTACAACTTCGACTTCTCACCGACGTCAGCCCGGGCAGTGCTTTTTAAACAGAGTCTCTAGTATTACTTGCCTTACTTGTGGAGGCATCCAATAGTGAGGCTGGCAGGTAGTGGCAGTAATCACTCACAGACCGGATCATAGAGACGGGCATCCTGGAGAGTAGAACTCAGCATAGGGCTTTCTAACCCTTGCAAACGAGGGCAGTGACTCTACTCGATCCTGGATCTACACAGTGCTTCAGAGCCCTGTGGAAGCTGGGCACTCTGAAAGGGACCCTAATAAGGGGAGTGCCTCCAGCTCTAAGGTTTACATGGCCAACAGGCAGTGTACTCAGCAGAAGTGCTATCCAACCCTTTAAGGCAAGGGGAGTACAATCTTACGCTACCGGACTATCGAGAAGGATTACTGTAAGGCCTATAGCTTTGAATGTCATGGCCGTCAGCCCAGGCATTGCTTTGGCTCTAAGGGAGCATACTCAACCATCCCACGTGAGAGGGAGTAACTAATCTGTCTCTAATTCAGCCTGGGTGGTAAAGGGTGATATCATACGAGCTATGGGTAGCAAAGTACTCTAAATAAAGACCCTAACAAGGGGAGTACTATCAGCATGACCCTGAGGAATGTATCAGCGTTGGGGTCTATTATCTTGCATTTTTAAAAGACAGATTTTACATTCTCTACTAAACCCAAGGAAATGGAGGCCACAATAAGCGGCCAACGACATTCAGCTTATTGTGGCCTCCATTTGAAGTAGAAGTTATCGTTGGCGAGGTGGAAAAGAGAAGTAAAATGTTGTTTGGAGGGCACAGTGTGGGCATTACTAATGCCAAAAAGGCACTTGAGTAGCAAAAGGTCTGCCACGCGTGGGGGAAAGGGGACACCGGAGCTGACCACTCTTGATGAGAGACTGGCGGCAATTATTGGGGAATCCCTATTATGTGGAGTGGTGACTAAGGCGGAGGGGGACACTGACGCGCCAGATGCACCAGATGACACGGGTAAGTGAAATAAGTAGAAATTAATGCAGTCAAGTCACATGTATGTAGGCTACACGATTACAGTTTATTCATATAGAACAATCTTTATTTCAGTCGCTGGGTGTTCCAGCGGGGCCAGTGGTTTTGATGCTGCAGCTGAGCAGCCGTCTGGGCCCAGCGTTTCCACGACGCGCGGCTCTCAACCCTCCAGCAGCGGCCGTGTCCTCAGCGATGCAGTCCTCGAAATGCAGAGGGAAGTCATTAACTCAATCAGAGAGGTGGCCAAGGAGTTGGGCGAAATCAAGACTGTCCTAACTGAAATAAACTGCACAATGAGGGAATTCTTGAATAAATAATATAATGGTTCCACACCTTTTGTTGTTCTTCACAAGCGACGCATGCGTTCCAAACGCTGCAATCACAGCAATCATGCCTGCACGATTTGGCACACCTTTTCAGGAGTGTACAATAACCTCCCTCCAGTGCAGTCGAGGCATTTTATTTCCATCCATTTGATTGCATCTGACAAGCTACAGATGTGTTATGAGGATGAATTGCATAACATGTCAATATTATTGCAGGACATATTTAACTTTTATTTTTGCAAATGTGTTAATTTGCATTTCTGTTGTAATCTTCGTTTGATTTTGTTTGATTTTGTTTGTTTTACACTGCAGATCGATCAAACAGGTTTTCGTGTAGTCTGTTAATTGTAAGACTTGCTTTGTGAAGTCTTCATGTTATTTATGAGAGGCAGTATTGCCATTTCTTTTACACAACGGTCTTCAGTTTCACACACTTTTACACACTTTCTCGTGTTTCTTCCATCTGCCGACGGTGTCGCCATTTCTCATTTCACCCGTTTTTGTGTGTACGCCTGGGTCAGAGTTTGCGTGAAGGACCGCACATTTTCCCGTCAAGGTTGCTTTTTATAAATGCCAATTATTGCGTAGAGAGCGGCATACGCCTTCTTTTGTGCGTACGCAAAGTTTATAAATGAGGCCCCTGAGCATACTGCTTCTTACTTTCTAGAGAGAAAAGGCCTGACAACGCCCGTGAGATATCTGCCTGGGAGGCTTTTTGAAGATAGCCTGCTACCTATGCTGCTATGTACCCTGTAACACCACTAGCATTTTTATGCCTAGTGGAAAAAGCGGGCCTTGGCTAGATGACTCTTGTAGTAAGAGGAGGCCAGTACTAGAAACAACTAGATTTACAGGAATAAATTATCCTGATGGGCTCTAGCTCTAAGGAGCCTACACTCAGATACTGAGAGGCTCGAGGCGAGAATGCAAACCGCCACCAATTTCCTAGTTATTAAGCCTAAGCCAAAAATCAAGGCGGCCCCGTGAGGACCGACACACGAATATAAAGTGACTGACACGAATATAAAGTGACTGAAGTTCAGAGCTACATGTATAATCTCATAGACTCTCTAAAGTGGAAGGAGAACTGCTGCTCTAGAATAAGGTGGCTATCAAGGTGGCCCGAAGAGGGCAAATGCTTGACTTTGTAGTTCTATCTGGAGCTTGACAAAGTGGTGACCTCAGTAGAATAACTCCCAATAGGGATGAACGGTGGCCTTACTAGAGAATTTTCCATACAGCCAACCTGTGCACTACTACAGATTCGCACTACCCGTTATATAAGACTGATGACTCTAACATAAGAGGAGGCCTATGGGATAGCCCACCTATATATGGGAAATTCAGGGCCCTAATTTCACCATCCTATGAAAACCATATTTAACACCCCCTTAATACTTCCTGGGGAAGTTGATGAACAGGGAACCGTGGCCTATCATTCAACCTTAAAAACTCACATACAGGGAAAAGACGTACAGAGCTCAATCTGCTGCCCATAGAGCGATGGCCTAAACGACATTCACAAAATGGAGACCTATCACCATAAGAGCACGAAAGAGCGTACTTACTACCAAACCCGATGCCAGACCTAGAGGAGGGTTCCAAATTGAATGAATAACTCATAATAGGTCCAGCCTCAGGCTGATGCAAGAAGCGCTTGGGGTGAGAGATTTAAATGCTTCAAATCTGTCAGCAGATCAGCCTGGTAAGCTTGCAAATCCGTCATTGTGTGCAAGTCATCACCAGTCAGACCCGCCACCGCGTATGCCCTGCTATTTAAGCATGCTGTCATACTTTAGTTGCTTAAGAGGCAGAGCTGGAGCACTTAGTGTCGATGTCTCGCCAGCCGTGAGATAGTTTGCGAACATCTCGTCAATTGGGGCATCGACACATACCCGTGTTCGAGCATCCCCTCTGCCTCGTTGAAGTGTGTTCCATAACACTCAACAGCTTAACATACGCGGTGCAGGATGGCTGTGAGGGTTTGTGTTGTAGCCTCTATCCTCTTCACCCTCATCAGCCATCTCCTGCTCTCTTGGGCTGGTTGTTTTTATACACAGCAGAGCATTCACTGCTGGGCCAGAGGATCGCGAGTCTCTGAAGGGTATGAGAGATTAACAACTCTCTCAACCTCCTCAGCGAGCTCCCTCTGAAAAACCCCACTATTCCAGTCTCTGCTCTGCCTCAGCGCGAGCGGGACCTGAATCGCCTGGTACAGATGTCTGTCCCTCTTCCCTCGAGAAGAGAGCAGATGAGAGTAGAGTTTTCTCAAGGGAAAAAAAGTCACAGTGGCACAAGCAGATCCCTCAGGAACTGATCATGCATGCTCTGAGCCTAAACAATAAGACACGGATGCACACACTTCCTAAAGTGTTTTTTTCACAAGCGATGATTACCTTTTTGAGGTTTTCAGGTTGAAGCGTACAAACAAAAAAAAGCTGTTGACATGTTCTCCAGGCTCCCCTTATATACTTCCGGTCGCACTAGTGATGATGTCATAGGCTGTCGATAGCCAATAGGATTAGATAAGCGCTTCAGACACCGGTTCACGCGGAGGCGTTCCCCATAGCGTTTTGATGCAGTGAGAGTTCCCTTTCGAAAGGGAACTTAGCTAATGGTCTACAATGAGCAACAGAACTCAGCCTACAAGCCAGTGACTCAGATTTGTGTCACATCCACTTTGACAACATGAAACTCACAAATTCAGCTGAAATCACAGCTTTTGACCAACATACAGCAGCTAAGGGCACATGAAAACAGGAACTAAGCAAAACTGTATGAAGAAAACTAAGCAAGAACTCTTTATAAACCATTTGTGATTGATTGGACTGACTGACCATCATCAATATCCTAAGTTTTTAAGCAAGTCTTGGCGTCCAATAATTATTAGTTTAAAATAGAAATGCATAATTACAAGTGACCACTTTGACTATGATTTATGCAATGATTCCCCAGATAGCAAATTGGTATTGGACCGAATCTGGTTGAATTTCGGCTGCGAGTTTGGCCCACATACCACATGTAATTATGGCCCAAGATTTGCCCAAAAGCTACTTGCCGAAAGTAAACCAGAACCATGCCGACAGCAGACTAAAACGCACCAACAACTTCCTCCATGTCCCCAGATACTAGCCATAACTGGCCCACAGCAGTGCCAGCTTCCCCAGATGTCAGCCAGAAAAGAGCCATACTGCCACCACCCTTACCCCAGAACTCACCCACAACTCTAAAAAAAATATGCCAGAATCCCCAAAATTGAGCCAGAAATTATTGTCATGTATTGTGAAATTGTAATAATAATAATAAAAAAACACAGAAACCAAGAACATGCAAAATATGGGTTTTATTGATGCTGATAACACTAGAATAAGACAATACAAAATCAAAAAATAAATCACAATACAAGAATAAACTAAAAAGAAAATAGCAACTAAGCAATGAATTTGTTAGTAGTGCTAACAAGTTGTAGTGCTTAAATAAGATGAAATAACAGAAATCAATAAACAAAAACAGGTCATATATATATATATATATATATATTTATTTATATAAGTAGACAAATTAAATATATTTATTACATGGCTTGGTTGAATAGAGGGTTTTCACTACACGTCATCAATCCGGAAGTCGGCCATTTTGGAGGCACTAAACGTAAACAATGCCAATGAACTGAACGGACTTGCATATTTGGCTGATTATTGCTGCTGAAAAATGGTTGTGTTTTGGTCTGTACTAATCGGTCACACCGGGAAAAAACATTTCGAGTTCTATAGACTGCCAAAAGTTAAAGAGAAGAGTGCAAAAAACGGATGAAAGAAGGCGTTTGTGGTTGAGAGAGGCACAGCATTAGTCCCATGTGTAAATGAAGCATTGGCTATGGCTAAAATGTTGACGTAAAGTAGTTAACTATGGCTACATTCACACTGTCAGTCCAAATCCGATTGTCTTTGTATCCGATTGGAATCTGATCTAAAATGATGTCCAAACTGTGTATCGCAACTGTTCAGATCCGATTTGTGTATTCATGCAGCTCTTTGGCAATATGGCAATGACGTTGCGTTGATGTGGGGGTTTGCATTTGCAATAGAGATGTTGTCTCATTTAAATTTTACAACATGGAAATGTGTAGCGGCCGTGCTGGACTACTGCGTCTTGAGCTGCAGAACTGTAGGAGGCTGGTATGCACAGCTTTTTTTCCGCGCTCTTATCTGCGCCGGCTTCAAAATATGTTTCAGAAATAATCATTTTCTGCTTGTCCGGCACTTTGCAACAACACAGCCTTGTTTCGGCAGCGACTTTCAGCATGTTCCATATAACAACGTCTGACGTTTTACATTTTACGTGGCGTGAGAGTCACATATCACGCGAAATCCGATCAGAGCATTCAAACTGAAGCGGATTTCCTGATATGTGATTTGAATAGGATTTCAAACCACATATGGAAGTAGCTTGAAACGGATTTCATGTGCTTTTTTTGGACTGACAATCTGAACGTAGCCTATGTCTGGATAAGTAATAGAAGGAAGAATAGTGGTAAGGGCTAGAGAAGCTAGCTCGTTCGGATCTTTACCACATATTAAAGGGGCATTCGGCAACTCTAGCTATTTCTTCGCTGATTTTCACTTTTGTTGTCGCATGTTTTCTCAACGAGCTCCCCCTACAGCTGTGAGGCGTATATTTCACAACAATGTCGTAAAAAAACTCACTTGCGGCACCCTCCTCCCCCTTTCTACCGCTGCTCATGTGCATTTGTTATTATCGGAGCCGGCCAACTTTATCGTGAAGAGCTATGTCTACCAAGGTAGGTAATACATCATACACACTGAGGGCGGCATGTGTGTTTATGTCGAATTGCCGTAAAGCAGTTTGTGTTTCTCGCTCGTTCTCGCTTCTCAAGAGACTTCCTATTTCCAACTTACTGGGACGTTAGTCCCCATGTTGCAAGGTTGGTTTTCCGCCTAGGAATGCTGGGGGGAGCGGAGAAAGTCACCATTCTCACCAGAACAGGTTATTAAACCATCCAAATGATTTCTAAACGGTTTTATTAAGTTGAAATAGTTGCCGAATGCCCCTTTAACTTTAGTTAGTCAAAATTCCAAAAGTCCTTCTCTATATGATTTTGCAGCTTCCATGTGTTTTTTCCGTAGTTTAGACATCATAAATTAGTGTAACAATGTGTTTAGTAGTAAAGAAACAGTGCGATCCATGTTGTTGTTTACATCCGAGTATATCCAATATGGCTGCGCATCCGGGTAACTGACCAAATCATGACGTAGGTGCAAACCCTCTATTCTAATGTAGAGTTGCGGTCTGTTATTTCTTGATAACAGACCACTGCTAAGTACAACACACCGTTGCCATGAAAAACAGAGCAAAACTATTTTCAATGTAAATATGTTAAAGTGCCCCTATTATGCTATTTTAAAGTTTTCTAATGTTGTTTTGGAGTCTCCTACAACAGGTTTACATGCATCAAAGGTCAAAAAACTGTTTAATTTTCTCATAATATACATTTGCACATCACCACATTTTCAATGATTCTCAAACGACTCGTCAGATGAATCAATATCTCTAAATCCCTCCTTTCCGCGAGCTACTCTGCTCTGATTGGCCAGACAGCTCAGTCTGTTGTGATTGGCCACCGCGTACAGCGCGCGTCAAAAACAAAAACGCCCATTGCCATAACAACATCAGCTCTGCTTGTGCTGAGGCTTCCTACACCGTAAACTCATGTGTAAACTAGTAAACACAGTAACGAACAATGACGTCCATTTTACCATATAAATACGAGCGCAAATCCGAAGAGGAAACATTGGAAGAACTATTCATTAACCCGAACCTCCATCGCAAGGACGACTCGAGCAGGACGTTTCTCAGTGATACACTACTCGGTTTGAGGTAGCTTACATTATGCAACTGTAATTCCTTACCATCAACATTAACAAGGACATGCCCATCAATAAACCTATTTTTTTACTTGTAGCCTACATATTTATTTATTGCGGTGAACATGTGGAAACTGTATCAATAACAGTGCATACATTAGCCGAGCTCTAGCGTGAATGACTGATGTAACATAAAAGTTGGTAAAACAAATCTTGCTCCATGCTTAATCTTTCAGACAATCTGCATTGATAGACACAGTTTTAGGTTATAGTGGCCCACAACTGATTAGCAGAAGTATTTCAGTAAGACAGTGATAACATAATTTAGCCAGTTAGCAGGAGACCTACACAACATAAAACTCAAAACTAAGTATTTTGAACACCATCTTTAAGAGTAAGCTTGCGGTTTGCGAATCCTGCATTGAACTCCGAGATTTGAGAAGCAGTCGTCTGTAAAATAAAGGGAACACAGCAAAGGTTTAGGATTATACTGCTGTGATTTTGTGGTAAAGATTAATTTTAACCACTGATTCTTCACATGCTCGTCCTTGGGCAGTGAAAAAAAAAACTGCCTTTAGCCTACCTTCACATTGTAGAGCACAGCGTCTTCTGGACATGATGCTATCCAGTATCCACAGGAATCAGCTTCCCTGGTGTCTGCGCGTGCAATAAGTGGGCGGGCAATATGCTAATATTGCACTTTCAGATTTTAAACTTTGCAGGATGTTTTCATTCACCTAGAGCTATGTTACACACTACATGAAAGGTCATTTTCAAAAATCCATAATACGGGTCCTTTAAGCTAGACTACTTAACAAAAGGGTCATGGTTTTAAATGCACATGACATTGTATCTCTCATTTGAGAATTGCTTTGGATAAGAACCCTTTGCTGAATAATAAAATGTACATGTACATTATAGACAATAAATAAATGTAAATAAATGTCAAGCCCGTTTCTCATTCCGAAATCTCTAAACCTCGCGAGCTTTGAAGTTCGACGCGCCGAACGCACTGCGCGCAAGACGCCGGTAGTAAGCCGCGAAAACCCAAATACATCAACTGTACGTGCTTGTTCTTGTGCTTGTGGATGTGGAAGAACAGACAGGCAAGCGCCATCTGAACGTGTAGGAGGTAGGAACTGCATCTTCATGTCGGCAAAAGCCGACCAAGCTCGTGGATGTGTTTTGGCGGTTGTGTGATTTTCTGCATGACTTAGAGGAGGCGCGTCACTGGATTCACTATGTCATTTCCCGAATATGCAGCACTGCAATTATTATTTTAACTATTTTAAGACTGTAATCTGCTAGCCTTATCATCAACAGTTCTCCCACACTCTAAGAAGACCTTAACCCTCTGGGGACCAAGGGGTTTTTGGGGCCCTTGGGATGTTTTGACATGCACTGACATTTGTGCTTTTTTCAGTTATTTATAAACATGTTAATGGCAAAGGTGTAAATTCACTCTATATAGCACAAACGGGGCTACCATAATATGTGAGCAACATGTATGTACATGTTTGTATTTTTGAGAGAATATTATTTATGCATGGTTATTGAAAAAAATAAAAATAAAAGTTTCTGAAATAAGGCCACAAAACACATATTGATTATTTCTTCACAAGACTTTTGAAAATTGTATCACATAGTCTAGAATATTTGCTCCAAAACTATGTGAGAATCATCCTGACTACTCATTCAGATAAGTCAATAAAGTCTTTTAGAATGTGTATGACGTGTTTTGTTTGAGAAAGCTTTATGCGAAGGGGCGTGATCTCTCATTAATATGTGTGGCATTTCACACCTGAGAAAGACAAAGACCCTCCCATAATGGCCCTATTAGGTGTGCTATCAGGCCATATCATTATGAGGAGCCTTGCACAAAGAATGAGGAGATTTAAAAAAGAATGGCTTTTAGATTGTTTGGATTTATTGACAACACACACACACACACACACTGCTTAGAATAAGTGAACACACTCATGCTAAAATTGACTAAAAAGAGGAATAAAAAATCTTAAAATACAGGGTGCATACGTCTGGACACTTCTATCACACACCCTTCACCATATAGACATGGTTTTATTTCAGTTCAAAGTTAGAGTTGGAAACATCTTGAAAAGAAAATTGTCTTTTTCTATAAATGTCTTAGTTTGATCATACATATTTCAAAGTTGAGGATTCATTATTTTGATATAGCTTGCATTGGAACAAACACTATAACATCTTAGTTGATTAGTTTATTGACAAAACATACTATATATTTAACATATGAGCAGAAACTCCTAACAAAAGCTTATTTGATGTCTATTTTAGACTAGTCAACGAAATGTTGTCTTTTATTTCGTCTGTAACAGTGCGTATCTGTGTGTTCATTCATTCATTCATTCATTCACAGACACACACACACACACACACACACACACACACACACACACACACACACACACACACACACACAGAAACATGATTCACATTTAAACAGTATGCTATTTTTCCGTTTACAGACACTACCGTTATTCTATATCGCGATTAGAACAAAGCACAAGCATAAAACACTTACTTCTCAGCTCTTGTTCTGAGGTAGGTAAATGTCCCAGGATTGTTCCTCATATAGCCGCGCAAGACGACAGTAGATTAATCTGACTAAAAAATATAGTGTGTTTTCAGAGTTTATGGGCGTTAACGCGTCTCGCGCGCGCTCTCCGTGGGCATGTCACATTACCAGAATAATGAGCTGAGAGGAAGATAATTAGACCGGCTGACATGTCTCTCTTTTTATATAGATGACATAAACGGAGAATATTTATTTTAGTTTTGAATCGGATCATTTAAAAGTACAAACTCAAATGATTTAAAAGATATATTGCTTATGGCTGGGTGAATAGTATTTGCTGAGTTTTGTTGAAGATTAGAGACGTGCTCCAGAAAAAAAGTTCACGGTGACTGAGAGGCAGAACGCACACCCTGTTTATTTTCTTTATTTTACAAAAGCACAATATTTTATTTTGATTGTATGTGGGCACATAAAAAAGTAGACATTTAACAGATTATTTTCTCATATTTCTTAACTCTATATGAACAGAAATTATGGTAGTACTTTAAGTCTATTTTTCTGCTATGTGAAAAAAAACAAGCAAAACGCGCGGGCGCGTTTCTGGTCCCCAGAGGGTTAACATATTAGGGAATTTTAAAAGATTTAAAGTAATAAAAAAGTAATTAAATTCATGGATATTTCTAATGAATAGGCCTACAAATTATTCTTGTTACGCTCAACCTAAAAATATTTTATTGACTTGAAATTGCCTTTTGCAATATTTATTCAGTGATTTTTGAGTCATGAACAATGTGTTTATTGTTTGTTTGTTTTTGTCAGATGGTACAACCAAATAGCTGTATGTAAATACACCTCGGGTGTGCATTATTTTTATAATAATAAAAAATATTTGGTCCCACTTTATAGTAAGTGGCTTTAAGTACTATGTACTTACATTGAAATTAATAATTTGATACAATGGACTTATTGTGTACATACATGTTTTTACATTGTACTTATATTTTGATATAGTTTAATTTGTAATTACATTTGTAATTACACAGTTGACCCTTCCCTTACACCTTAACCCACCTGTTACCCATAAAATGATAACATTAACTTGGATCTTGTTTGTTTTTTCTTTTATTCCTCTTGTGCAGAACTCACAATGTACACATTAAGGTTTGTTGCAATTTAGTTGTAGTAAGGAATATTTATGTGCACATTTGTATGTGGTCAAACTGTAAACACAAAAACAATTTACAATTAGTATCCAGTAATGTTTGCATCACCTAATACCTTACTCCAAACATTATAATATCAGCTTTAGATAATATGCATTTGCTTATAAAGCAAAGATATCTCATACAAGCAACATATTATTATATTAGCATGAAACATTGTGTAATACAACTGTCAATAAAGATTTCTAAACCAATAGCTGTATTATCAAACTTTGTTTAACAATTAAATGCTACACATATTGCATATATATTTAAATAGGCAATTTAAACTGTAAATGTCTAACCAAACATAATAAACTAATAGCATTAGGCGTTTTGGCGCTAATCGCAAATAGAGATCTACATAGTGCTTTTATTAATATACTTATAACAACAACATGCTACTTACCACGCTGGGAATATATAGTTTAATAGACTAAGGTTTTATCTGTAATTGTTATAGAACATTAGAAAGTCTGCATATGAGCATCAACATTGCTTTCTCACTCAGTTCGGTTCAGTTCAGTTTTTTTTTTTTTCTGCGCCTTCCTTGGCGATCACATGAGCCCACCGAATCAACGTCCTTAAAGGGGCAGCACCCTACATCCCGGCCCCAATGACCCTTACAGGTCATTCAAACAAAGTAAAGGTGATGTGTCAATTTAACTAATTCAACTAAGAAGACTGGCTTCTAGGAGGCAGATTTTGTCTGCAGGACGGATGAAGACACCTGCCTGTGTTTTCACTTCCACAGTACGCACAAGTCCATCTGCACCTGGATAGACTTGAGTGAGCAGACCTAGAGGCCAGTGATTGCGTGGTGTGTTCTCATTCAGAATAAGCACAAGATCTCCTACTTGAAGATTTTTCTTTGGTTGCAGCCATTTTTGGCGTTGTTGCAGTGCAGGCAAGTATTCCTTGATCCATCTGCACCAGAAGACATCAGCCAGATATTGCACCTGGCGCCATCTGCGTCGGTAAAGGTCTTGTTTTACAAAGGCTCCCGGAGGTAAAGTTGGACCTGAACGAAGCAACAACAGATGATTTGGTGTGAGTGGTAGAGGATCCGATGGGTCGTCTGATAGTTTAGTGATTGGTCTACCATTGACAATAGACTCAACACAGCAAAACAGTGTTGCCAAACCTTCGTCATCTGGTGCCTGCTGTGAGAGGACAGTGTTAAGAATGGAACGAACAGTGCGAATTTGCCTCTCCCAAACACCACCCATGTGTGAGGCGGCAGGTGGATTGAAAATCCACTTTACATTGTGCTGCAGCAGGTAATCTGAAATCCTTTGTTGATTCCACTCACTGATGGCTTTCCGCAACTCTCGTAATCCACCGACGAATTCCCGTTATCCGATCGTATGATAAGGCGTTGATAAACGAGTCAGTATCGAGGGAGTGCGCAACTTCCAAGTGGATAGCTCTTGTAGTGAGACATGTAAACAAACATCTGTACCTCTTGAGCTCACTGCGTGCCTTCTTAACCAAGAATGGCCCGAAGTAGTCTGTACCCACACGAGTGAATGGAGGCTCACCTGGTGTCACTCTAGAATCAGGTAAGTCCGCCATTTACTGAGTTTGCGGCTTAGCTCTTAACTTGTGACACTGTAGACATTACTTAAGAGTTCGGTTAATGACAGTACGTCCCTTTAGAATCAAGAAACGTTGACGAATTTCTGCAAGTACTCGCTCTGGACCTGCATGACCCAGGCGGAGATGGTAGTGACTGATAATCAGATGGGTGACGTGATGATTGTTAGGTAGGATCACTTGATGTTTTGCCTCAAAGGGAATTGGGGCATTTGTTAGTCTGCCTCCCACACGAAGGAGTTGGTCGTTTTCATCCTCAAAGGGTTTAAGCTTTAGAAGAGAACTGGGTTTTGCTTGAGAAGATCCGAAAGATGCAGTTAGAATGTAATTGAGAATGGCTAATTCTGCTTGTTGAAGCTCACTTACAGTAAGAGAGTCGGATAGATGCACAGTTGTTTTCTTGCGTAACAAAGCCTTGACACGCAACAGAATAGCAGTGCTCTTTTCAATCGATGCCAACTGGAGTATCGTTCCAGTAGTCTGTCCACTGCATTTTTTGTCACTTGGTTTGTTTTTATGCTAGCTGCATAGACCTCTTTGGCTCTTTTAATTTCTGCTTCCTCTGGCAAATCATTTATGAATGGTTGAGCAGGCCAATGTTCCTCCTCAAGCTGAAAGTAGTGCGGACCAGATACCCATCGTTCACTCGACAAAATCTCTCCCATAGTCATTCCTCGAGAGACATCATCCGCAGGGTTAGAAGCAGAGTCAACGTGTCTCCACTGGCATGGTTCTGAACGCTCATGTATTTTTGAAATACGGTTGGCTACGAATGTCTGGAAACGACAATCCTTGTTGTTGATGTACTGAAGTACGATGGTACTATCTGTCCAAAAGAAAGTCCTTTCGATTGGAAACTCCAAGTGGCGCTTGATATGCTGGTCCAGCTCCGTAGCAACTACAGCTGCAAGTAGCTCCAGACGCGGTATGCTAATTGGCTTGATTGGCGCAAGTCTGGCTTTTGACATCACCAGCCTGCAGGTGTCGCCAATCCTGATGTATGAAACAGCGCCGTAAGCCAGTTCCGAAGCATCGGAAAAGTGATGGAGCTGGGTTGCTAATGAGCAACTAGTGGATGTTGGTCTAAGACATCTCGGGAATTTTCAGCGCAGACAGCAGAGGCAAGTCATTTAACCATCTGCCACTTTAGAACATCTGTACTTTAAGGGTTCTCCATCGAACTTGATGATGTCAACTGGTGGTAGATGCATGGAATCGATGTGTGACTGATATTGTTGCCTTGACAGGTCTAGTAGTTGGCATAAAGAATTCTCGTTCACTGCCGAAAGTGAGGAACGAAAGTTAAAGGGATACTCCACGATTTAACATTAAGCTTTGTATCAGTAGAAAACCAGTAGTATTTTCGAATTACCCTGCTTCCCCCCCCCCCCCCCCCCTCATATCCCCATTATATGAGAGAAAATTTCATTTTAAGTCTGGAAAAAATCCTCCGATGACGCAAAAATCGTAATTTTGCGTCATCGGAGGATTTTTGGGCCAGAGGCTTTAAACTACAGCCAGTATTAGTAGCTAGTTCCGCATGTTTTCACCACGCCCATATGAGGCGGGATCTTACTCATAGAATGTAAAGATAGTGTCAGCCATCTTTAAGCTAAGCTAACAGGCTATTGCTCTGTAAAACTTTGTATAATAGTCTAATCACGATGGCGGAAGAAAGTTTTGAAGTAATGACAGATGGGGATTTCGAAGATCTTTTGTGTGAATCGGATGCTCCCGGCTACCTATACGAGCCGCAATACAGCGACGAACAGTTACGGGAGATGGAGGAAGAGGCGGCCGGAGCAGCTGCTGCAGCAGGGGAGCAAGACCTGCTTGGCGGTCAGGAGGAAGAGCCCGGCCAGACTCGAGCTGGGGCGAACTGGTGGTGTCAGTGCTCTCGGCCTCTCGCTGTGCGTCTATGCAAACAGATAGAGAGTCCTATTGCTGTCGCGAATTTCAGCGATGCTATTTTCTTCTGCATGAGATCGCTGAATCCGCTGATGAAACTGCACCGCTAGCATGTGTAACTGAGCACCCAAGTTTTATACCACACATGGACAGGGGGGTCCTGGAAACTTATTTCAGGATCCCAAAGATAAATTGGAAACGCCAGCCAAAGCCTGCAGGGACAAGTGGACGGCTTAGTGTAAAGTGAGTATTTGTTTTGTATTTCTTTTTGTTACTAAGACGTAATGTACAGAGTTTGGACACCCGGCATAATCACAATGTTGTTCCCGCGTAGTCAGCTGAGCTATTGTTATATTTTCATGTATGCGCACATACTATATGTGCAAATAGTTCGCATTACTAATGTTGTGTTTACTATTTTGTAGACAATATCGCCTAACAGCTTACCGTCACTTCATGGAATGGGTCCTGCAAGGCGAGAGACTTGGTAAAGGCTATCGTATCGTTTTGCCCACCTGTGTTGTCCAGGATATCAGACGGAGATATCCAGCTCCTGACGGGCAATACAGTGGATATCAGGAAACAGCTGAAGCTCTGGAAGAGCTTTGAATGTAAAAGTGTTGCTATTAATTATTTTTTTCAATAAAAGTTATAATTGACACTGGTTGTGGTTCTTCTTATAAATCTTTACTGTTGCTAGAGTATGTATTAGCTTAGAGAAATATTGATTTCAATTGGAGTTCAATTTGTTTTATGCGAAAGTCTAAGTTGTGTTATATACATTAGGCTAACTTTTCCTAACTTTAGTAAAGTTATCTTTAATTCAAAATCAATTCCAAGAAGGGAAATAATCCAGGTCTTATATGTCTACAGTAAGTAATTACAGCAAAATCAGTGACAGTAACCATTCAGCCTCGCTCAGCAAGTCTGTAATGTAGAACTTTATTGTACACTGGAGTACAGGGTAAGATGAACAATTTTTTTGTTTTAATATTCACAACAAAGCATTTCTACCATATTAAAAGGTACAAGTTAAAATAAATAAAGAGATAGAAAACAAAAAATATATTTTGCACAATATATAGAAACAAAGCAGGCAAAAAATAAATAATGAAATATAAACAGCTGAGGCAGAATCTGATTTTACTGTAGGTGCTATGCTAAGCCGGTTTTAGAAGCGGCTCTGGAAAGAAGCTGTGGCAGCTTCCTTTGATGGTTTTGGGACTGGTGCAATGTTGGGTGGCAGCGCAGGCTGTGGCAGTGTAAGTGATGAGGTTGGCACTGTAAATTGAATGTTTGGGTTGCGTCTTCTATCCATGACCCTCTTGATGAGTGTGTCTATAAACTGGGTGGTGTGTGGTGTGAAGATTTTCTTCAAGACCCACTGTTTGGATCTCTTGCAGAAGACTTGGTTAAACCGTGCTTGTCCTGTAAATGATAGGAAATATAATGAAATATAAAATCTGAACTAAGATTTAACTTTGTCATGTCTGATCGTTCCCATAGCTGTAAACATTCTAGTTTTGGATATTATACTACTCAGACAACACATAATATACCTGTCTTGGTTGTGTCCTGCTTCCTCTTGACAATGTTCTCATTGTGCTCCAGGATGGCAAGGTAACATCGCTCCTTCATTCCCTGGAATGAGAATGCCTGGCGTTTGGGGATGTATTTTAGAATTGCACTGTGAAATACTTCAAGTGGGCCTGTGTGCAATTAAAAAGAGTAAGGGAGAAGGGATACAACAAATGGAAAAATAATCAAGTGTACAAGGGCAACTATTCTCACCTGTATGTTTGAATAGGGCCATCTTATCCATGTCTCTCAGAAGCCTTTTGTCAAGCACCAACGATGACAGGTCTTGAAACGCCACAGAATCTTTTTTCATCCACATGCGCTTCTTTTGCTCCTGGTCTGATAGAGTAGCATGGTCACACCGATGCTGTTCTCTGTTGTCATCTGTCCACTCATGCTCATTACACACATGGTGTGTAATGGACTTCCACCTGCGTTTCAATGCCTGTATGAAAAACACAATTATTGACAATAAGTGTAGAGTTTTATTTAATTGTATTTAATTTTTCAAAAACATAATAACATTACAATCAAAAGTCTTACCTCGATGTCACCTTTACTTGTTGCACAGGCAAACCACATATGGTTTACGACTGACCTATAAAAGATATACAATTACTAATTTTGAACCTTGCAAACCAATGTAAAGTCTGCTCGATTACAAAATAACACTGACCTGGTCCATGCATGGAGGATTTCGTTTGACTTTTTCTTCCCCTTATTCTGCATCTTCTTCCGGAAACCTGCGAGTTATAGCAGAGTTAGGGTTGGAGAAGTGTGGATGTTTGTGTACAGGGGTGACTAAACAAATACATACCTTTTGCTGTGTGCCAGATGTCAAACTGATGTTGGACATTAGGAAATTGTTCCCTCATTATTTTTTGAATCGATGTGGAGCGATCTGTGGCCATCACCTCCACGTCAAGGCCCTGGTCCATCAATTCAGTCATGCCCCTTTTGAAAGCTAATGGTTCCATGGTAACAGAGCTGGTGGCCTCAGTAACCTAAAGAGTCAAGTTTGAGACAAATTCATAATTTTACAAATAGCATCTGTAATTTTCAATTACTATAATTTTGCTGCTATTTATATTTATTTTACCTGCACCAGTTCTGTGTGGAGTATCTCCTTTGTGTCATCCAACATAAATGTGTAGTGACAGTATTTTGCATTGAAACCTGGCGTGTCACATCGGCCATCACCCGTCAGGTGTAGCGTCTTTCCATCCTCCTGTTCTAAAAACACTCTTGCTAAGAGTTCTGTTCTTTTTTCAATATACAATTCCTTGATAGCAGGGTGCAAGTATACCTTCTGGATATTGTAAAATGTACTATGTCCTATCATTTGGACACCCATGGTCTTGCACCAGTCCGAGAGTTCTGTGTATGTGCCCCCTCTGAACAAAACAGCTGCTGCTGCAAGGGGTTTCACCTCTGGCATTCCCCTAACGTCACGTGAAGATTTCCAGGACCCAACATGGCCCCCAAGACATGTCCAATCCACCTTCCTCTGTGCACCAACGTCAACAATAGTCTTTGAAGAAATTGGTTTCCCACATGTCTGGCAAAATTTGAAGAGTGACATGAGGCTGGACTCGTTGACAATTATCTTATTTTCATGCCAGTCTTTTACACCTTCATCATCAGATGATGATGATGTTGATGTGACGGTGAAGGTTGACTCGGGCTGATAGCTTTCATCATTTTCAATTTCAGCTTCAATGGAGCTGATGGTTGTATTGAGGCCCCCAGGTGTACTTGGGCATGGTGACTTTAAAACAAACAAATAATAAAAAAAAATACATACAGTTGCTTTAGAATTCATTAAAAAAAAAAGAATATGCTGAAGTATGTTAGTTTTTCAGAAACTTACAAATTGTTCTTGGACAGAAGCAGGAATTTTGAGCGGTGTTGAGGTCAGTAGCAATGGTTCTTCATTATTCGATGACACTAACGCATCAGACGAGATTGTAGTCTGAAATGACACAAGTTCAATAAGGTTACATAACATTTAGTTGAACAGAACTTTTTCTGATGAGAAAACAATGCAGGTTTTTTCTTTGCCCGAATAAAAAGGCAATACCTCTAACATGGGCGTTTGAGGTTACTCACGGACATGTAATCAAATATTTTACTGAAATTGAGGGTGTCAATTATATTTTTAAGCTTACAGTAATTAACATTATTTGTTCTAGTCTGTACTACATTAGGGGTTCATATCATAAATGTATCTGTCTCAAAAGTCTTCTCAACAGTCTAATACAGCAACAGGTTTGTGTGGTAACGCTAGCATAAATCGACAAATATGCTAACTCAGTTTTACCGAACAGTGGCTTTACTTTGAGAACAGTCAACTTATATACAACTTATATGTAATTTTCTATCTAACGTTACTTTTATAAATTTGCTGTTTTACTGCAAACAACTAAAGTTAAAACATTATAGGCTAGGCTACTGTGTGATCAGAAATAGAGTCGCTATTAGTTGATAGTCTTACCTCTAGACGAATGCGTTTAGTACCAGATGGCCCAGGCTGTTCGTCATCGGGGAAGGTGAATATTGATGGTATTGCAGTGTCCTTCAGAGTGGTTCTCTTCATTCGAAGGACATTCGGTTCATAGTCTTCCTGCTTAAAATGACGACTGCAAATCCTACGGGTTTTCAGGTTTTCCATATCGGTGTCCTCACCAAACTTCGGATGGTTGATAGCCCGCAGCCACTGTTTACATCGCTCCAAATCTTTTAACGGAAAATGATGGAAACTTACTTCTTCTCCTTTCCTGTTTTTTTTTGTACATCCCGGTACAATGCAATTTAACACCATTTCGATGGAAATTTATCGAACAACTCACTCAACTCGACTAAATTTTTCAGATACTGCCGCCTGTAACCGGTAGGCGTGGTTTGGGAGTGGCCTCGTAAGTGCGGCAAAGCAAGTGCATTCTGGGAGTTGTTGTCTTTCAGCCACATGAGTAAAAAAAACATTTTTTGCCTTTCCTCAGTCTAGAATGCTTCAAATTCAAAAATAATTTCACATTTCTACTACATAAATGACCACTATTAAATACACATTCATCTTCCCACAGCTGGAGTATCCCTTTAAGGGATGGGTTACCTGAGACAGGAGTGGAAAAGTCTTTATTTATTGTTGTTAACTCAGCCTTTCGACGATTTTCCTCCATCTCAGCGTCTTTGAGTTTCAGTAAGCCTTTCAGTCCATCCATTTCAAATTCTGCATGCTGAAGTTGTAATTTAAACTCTGCACGCAGGCGTTCTTCCTGTCGAGCAATAAGCATGGAAAACTCTTCCTTTTCTTTCTGTCTTAGATTTTGTAGCCCTTGAAGCTGGGTAGACAGCTGGTCTACAGAAGACATTGGAGGTTTAACGGCTTCATCAAACATTGACTCTTCCTCTTGGAAATGAAGTGCATCTGAAGATTCTATGTTTGGATCTTCCATTGATGGCTTAAAGTCGTCAAACCAGCTCAAGACTGTGTGCTGCAAGTCTTGAACATCACGCAGGACCGATGTTAAATAGCACTTAGAAGCATCGACGTCATCATCATCTTCTAATGTTTTATGGTACATGTCATGAATCTCATTAAACCGCATAACCGCCTCATCCAAAGCAGGAAGTTTCATCTCCACTTCTTTGGGCTGATTACAGTTCATAGAAGTTGTAATCTGTGTCATCAAGCGTGTCACTGCAGCCTTTGCACTTCCACGTTGACGCTTGAGACATTTTGGTTGTTGATCAGGAGTAACACTTGTTTCTGAATCTTGGTCCATGTTGTCATTAATCTTCTTAACTCCTCGTGTTTGACTTTAATGTTACCAATAAAATGATAACATTAACTTGGATCTTGTTTGTTTTTTCTTTTATTCCTCTTGTGCAGAACTCACAATGTACACATTAAGGTTTGTTGCAATTTAGTTGTAGTAAGGAATATTTATGTGCACATTTGTATGCGGTCAAACTGTAAACACAAAAACAATTTACAATTAGTATCCAGTAATGTTTACATCACCTAATACCTTACTCCAAACATTATAATATCAGCTTTAGATAATATGCATATGCTTATAAAGCAAAGAAATCTCATACAAGCAACATATTATTATATTAGCATGAAACATTGTGTAATACAACTGTCAATACAGATTTCTAAACCAATAGCTGTATTATCAAACTTTGTTTAACAAATAAATGCTACACATATTGCATATATATTTAAATAGGCAATTTAAACTGTAAATGTCTAACCAAACATAATAAACTAATAGCATTAGGCGTTTAGGTGCTAATCGCAAATAGCGATCTACATAGTGCTTTTATTAATATACTTATAACAACAACATGCTACTTACCACGCTGGGAATATATAGTTTAATAGACTAAGGTTTTATCTGTAATTGTTATAGAACATTAGAAAGTCTGCATATGAGCATCAACATTGCTTTCTCACTCAATTCGGTTCAGTTCAGTTTTTTTTTTTTCTGCGCCTTCCTTGGCGATCACATGAACCCACCGAATCAACGTCCTTAAAGGGGCAGCACCCTACACCACCCTTAAACCTACCCATAACCTTACCCGTATCACATCTCAATAGCAGCAAAAGTGTTTTACAATACAACCTGAACACAATAAGTACATTGTACTTATTTTTCGATGTAAGTACATAGTACTTAAACCCACTTAAAGCCAATATAAAGTGGGACCAAATATGGTCCTAATAATGTAACGTCCCGTAATCAATTATTCCTTACTTATATTTTATTATATTATTATGCATTATTATATTATATTAAAAGGTAACACTTTATTTTGATGGTCCCTTTTGAACATTATGTTGACTATAAGTAACTTTGCAACTACATGTCAACTTACTCTCATTAGAGTATTAGTAGACTGTGTGCTTAATATCTGCAAACTCTTTATTGTGATGTTCCTCCAACAGACATTCTACTGACTATAAGCAACGTCGCAACTACATGTAGCCTAAACTTACTCTAACCCTAGCAGACTACAAATGGCTCGTTTCCACTGAGTATGGTACGGTACAGTTCGGTACAGTACGCAATTATTTGCGTTTCCACTGTCAAAAGTTGTGAATGGTACCAAAAAGCCAAACCGTACCGTACCACTTTTTGGGTACCCTTCCGTTGGGGTACCTAGCACAGTGGTACGGTACTAAAAGGTGGAGCTAGACTGACTGCAGAACGTTGATTGGTTGACAGAGTATCGTCATTTGCGCGTGCTACAAGGGCATTATAAGCACCATTTTTTAATATACAGTTGAAATATAATACTACTGTTATTGTGTCACGAAATGTAGTTTTAAGAGTTTTTCAGGCGAGAATGTAGTTTTTTAAAGCTCAAATCTGTGGTTTATTTATAGATTTATGATAATTTGACTGAGATCCATTCCAAGCAATCACCGGGCGCTCGGCGCTCATGTACCCCGCCTGGAACAGCCTTTCCTCGGCTAGTCGTTCTGATGTTTGCCGCTGACTCTGACGTCTCTGTAGTGTTTAAACATCAGATATAATTCGTCTTGTATAGACCTAACAGGCGATCTTTGGTCTCGTGAATCTATAATTCGTTCCCTGGCCAATAGTTTTGGCAGAAGGCTAAGTGAATTTTCATATATTTGAACGCTGAATTTGTATATTTGACTGAATTGTTTGCTTTGTTATTAAAGCTTTAGGCTACTGTATAGCTTTTTGTACCTTTTACTTCTACTTCTATAATGGCTCTTATTGATAAAACTGAAATTTAACAAAAAAGACATAGGGTTGAGTTTTGTCATTTTTTATTTTATTACAAGATCATCTGTAATTTTGTTTATTGCAACATTTGTACCAATGCACATATTGCCTGAAATATGTTTAATATTTTGTGTTTCATATTTAGTTTTGTTATAAATATAGGCTACTGTATACATGCAGTGAATATAGCCTAATCAATAGGTTATGCGTTGCCTAAACCACATTTGTGTGCTTATAATGTTTAAAATGTATTTAAATGAAATCGAAAAGAAGCAGGGTGGTGTTTTATAACATATTTTGTTTTATTGTTGCCTAAAATGTACATACAGAGATAACCGGAGTAGCAGAGCGAGCTGTGGCGCTTTCAAGAACGCGCTGTTCCATTAGCAGAATTACTGGACTCGCGTCCTCGGGAGTCATTCTCCTGAGTCGGACTTTGCATAGGCTACTTGGTATTGAGAAACGCCTAATGCCGGCGCTTGTTTCTTGTGACAAACATGCCGAGAAGCAAGAACAAGATCTGCTGTGTGTCATCCATTGTTGTTTACTATGTCGCTTTCTTCTTCGCGCGAAAATGACGTCGATCGCTTCTTAATACGATAAAACTGTCGTCATTAATTCGTATCATATACACACTCACAAACTTTAAAGTCTTCTTGACAACCTGTCAAAATCAAAGTTTTGTATAACTTGAAGGAAATATAACAGCAATATATTACTATTGCACAGTAGAGTATACTTCAAGTAGGCCTAATAATAATACTAATAATAATAATAGTTTATTAAAACACACAGAAGCTCAAATGTCTTTAATTTACAACCCACCAAAATAAAAGTTTGTAGAGATAAATAAAGTAACTCGAGGGAATTATGAAAGAAATTGCATTGTAAGATGTACTTTTTAAAATAATAATAATCAAATCTATTAAATTAGATTTAGACTGGTATATCACAGTATACTCACTACAAAAAACTAGACTACACCACTGCTTAATACTCTAATGAGAGTGAGTAGACATGTAGGTGCAATGTTACTTATAGACAACAGAATGTGTTAAAGGGACCATCAAAATAAAGTGAAACCTATTAAAATGCTACATGAGTATGATACGAGTACACTAATGTGTTTTTAGCATTTTGTTCTCAATATGTTCCAGAAAGTAAGCTATGAACTATGTATTAGCCTACAACACTTTTCATGTTACTTCCTTCTTAGGATTAATCACTTTGAAGTATATTTTTCAAGTCATTTTGGGCAACTAGCTTAAAGTTTACTAGTTTACTTTTTTAGTTTAAATTTGACTTTCCTCTTTGTTGCTTCTGATTTGTTGATTTGATGATGATCTCTGTTAATCATAGGAGATCAGTAAAGTGACACTGCATCATGATGTGGCTTCAGTAAATTACTTTTCTGTGTGACATCTGCCACTTTCGTCCATGTGGATTTGCGAAATACATTTATATTTATCTCATGTCCCTCCAGAGCTCTGATTACATGGTCCAGCTCCTCATTACCGGCTCCTCGTTGTAAATCATTGAGTCTGGAGAACGCCCTGTAAATGAAACCAGAGATTAGGTCAGATCACACGCTGTGGCTGAAGTTCTCTCGTATCGTAGCTTAATTGCCAGCCTGCCCACTCGCCCTGCTCTGAATAGATAATAGTATGCTAATAGAGTGTATGTCGTGGCCAGGTTTGGCCCCTTCAGACCCGTGAGGCATTGCAGTAGCACTTTCTGATGCGGTAGTAAGGGCAGTGTGTCAGTTCGGGTCAGGATACATGAGTCATGATGTCCCTGTTGAGGGACCTTATATTGCCACTCTTGTTTTCTAAGACCAGATTCATGCTAGTCCAAGGCCAGCTGATTTGTTCCTGTTACTGCTGGTTTGGTTTTGGTCGGTTACAATTTATTTTGATACTCCACTTTAAACTTTCTGCTAACTATAAGTAACTTTGCAAATGTATGTAAACTAAGAATTAGTTGCCATGTAGTTGCAAACTAATAAGAGTTAGAGTATTAGTAGACCGTAAGGTTAGGGTTTTGGGATAGTATAATTAGTTGACATAGTTTGCAAAGTAACTTTTTTTTACCACTAGTCAGTAAAATGTCTGTAGGGGGACCAGCAAAATAAAGTGTTGGCAGATATTAATCAGACAGTTTACTAAAGGGCGTTTACATGGCAACATTTTCAACCGTTTACACAACAACTTCGTTTTTAGCTTCCTGAATGTGCAGAAAATGAAATTTGATATTTTGAAAATAGGTTTCACAGTGCACTTTTTTAAAAAATTATACCCTTATTGTCTCTGTGTAAACTAAAAAAACGTGAATTTGTGAAAACTGTGACGTAATGCGCATATGTATTACGCAGACCTGCCAACCTGTACGCATTTTGCGTAGAGGATACGCATTTTGACCTCAAAGTACGGTGGTACGATTTGTCACTCTAAACTACGCAAAAACCTGGTGACGCTTCTGTGCACGCGCAGTCCTCAAATCAAGCAACAGCAAAAGAAGCGGAGTTCGACCAATCATAGCGCTGGGTTCATTCCCCAAATATCAAGCGGGGATGATTGACAGATGCGTAAGGCCTATCATTAAAAAGAGACTGAAAATCGACAGCAATAAAGAATCCTGCTCGATCCTCTTCCACTCCCGCGGCCCGACGTCTGACTGAGTTCATAAGTGAGGACAGTAGTCACAGCACTTCTGACTCCTGAAGGTAAACGGGCTGGGGTGGATGTGGAAAGTTGAAATATTGTTTTTAGTTTACTTAATCTGGATTCGATGATCTCACGGGAGTGATATCGCATGGATTATTTTAAAATACTCCGTCATTCATGGTCACTCAGATAAGAGGAAAACATTCAGCCATGCAAATTATAAAATGCTTAAGTATTGATGAACAATAAATCTAAATAAAATTAAAATTGCTGTGGCTTAGTGATTATGAAAGTTCTGTGATTTGTGGATTACTGATAAACGTGAGTCTGGAGAAACAGGCGTTTATTTATTCATTCTCAGTGTCGACAAACGTAGCCTGCATGTGTTACGTTATTGTGTTAAAGGGATACTCCAGGATTTAGCATTAAGCTTTGTATCAGTAGAAAACCAGTAGTATTTTCGAATTACCCTGCTTCCCCCCCCCCCTCATATCCCCATGATATGAGAGAAAATTTCATTTTAAGTCTGGAAAAAATCCTCCGATGACGCAAAAATCGTCATTTTGCGTCATCGGAGGATTTTTGGGCCAGAGGCTTTAAACTACAGCCAGTATTAGTAGCTAGTTCCGCATGTTTTCACCACGCCCATATGAGGCGGGATCTTACTCATAGAATGTAAAGATAGTGTCAGCCATCTTTAAGCTAAGCTAACAGGCTATTGCTCTGTAAAACTTTGTATAAAAGTCTAATCACGATGGCGGAAGAAAGTTTTGAAGTAATGACAGATGGGGATTTCGAAGATCTTTTGTGTGAATCGGATGCTCGCGGCTACCTATACGAGCCGCAATACAGCGACGAACAGTTGCGGGAGATGGAGGAAGAGGCAGCCGGAGCAGCTGCTGCAGCAGGGGAGCAAGACCTGCTTGGCGGTCAGGAGGAAGAGCCCGGCCAGACCCGAGCTTGGGCGAACTGGTGGTGTCAGTGCTCTCGGCCTCTCGCTGTGCGTCTATGCAAACAGATAGAGAGTCCTATTGCTGTCGCGAATTTCAGCGATGCTATTTTCTTCTGCATGAGATCGCTGAATCCGCTGATGAAACTGCACCGCTAGCATGTGTATTGGCTATCGTATTGTTTTGCCCACCTGTGTTGTCCAGGATATCAGACGGAGATATCCAGCTCCTGACGGGCAATACAGTGGATATCAGGAAACAGCTGAAGCTCTGGAAGAGCTTTGAATGTAAAAGTGTTACTATTAATTATTTTTTTCAATAAAAGTTATAATTGACACTGGTTGTGGTTCTTCTTATAAATCTTTACTGTTGCTAGAGTATGTATTAGCTTAGAGAAATATTGATTTCAATTGGAGTTCAATTTGTTTTATGCGAAAGTCTAAGTTGTGTTATATACATTAGGCTAACTTTTCCTAACTTTAGTAAAGTTATCTTTAATTCAAAATCAATTCCAAGAAGGGAAATAATCCAGGTCTTATATGTCTACAGTAAGTAATTACAGCAAAATCAGTGACAGTAACCATTCAGCCTCGCTCAGCAAGTCTGTAATGTAGAACTTTATTGTACACTGGAGTACAGGGTAAGATGAACAATTTTTTTGTTTTAATATTCACAACAAAGCATTTCTACCATATTCAAAGGTACAAGTTAAAATAAATAAAGAGATAGAAAACAAAAAATATATTTTGCACAATATATAGAAACAAAGCAGGCAAAAAATAAATAATGAAATATAAACAGCTGAGGCAGAATCTGATTTTACTGTAGGTGCTATGCTAAGCCGGTTTTAGAAGCGGCTCTGGAAAGAAGCTGTGGCAGCTTCCTTTGATGGTTTTGGGACTGGTGCAATGTTGGGTGGCAGCGCAGGCTGTGGCAGTGTAAGTGATGAGGTTGGCACTGTAAATTGAATGTTTGGGTTGCGTCTTCTATCCATGACCCTCTTGATGAGTGTGTCTATAAACTGGGTGGTGTGTGGTGTGAAGATTTTCTTCAAGACCCACTGTTTGGATCTCTTGCAGAAGACTTGGTTAAACCGTGCTTGTCCTGTAAATGATAGGAAATATAATGAAATATAAAATCTGAACTAAGATTTAACTTTGTCATGTCTGATCGTTCCCATAGCTGTAAACATTCTAGTTTTGGATATTATACTACTCAGACAACACATAATATACCTGTCTTGGTTGTGTCCTGCTTCCTCTTGACAATGTTCTCATTGTGCTCCAGGATGGCAAGGTAACATCGCTCCTTCATTCCCTGGAATGAGAATGCCTGGCGTTTGGGGATGTATTTTAGAATTGCACTGTGAAATACTTCAAGTGGGCCTGTGTGCAATTAAAAAGAGTAAGGGAGAAGGGATACAACAAATGGAAAAATAATCAAGTGTACAAGGGCAACTATTCTCACCTGTATGTTTGAATAGGGCCATCTTATCCATGTCTCTCAGAAGCCTTTTGTCAAGCACCAACGATGACAGGTCTTGAAACGCCACAGAATCTTTTTTCATCCACATGCGCTTCTTTTGCTCCTGGTCTGATAGAGTAGCATGGTCACACCGATGCTGTTCTCTGTTGTCATCTGTCCACTCATGCTCATTACACACATGGTGTGTAATGGACTTCCACCTGCGTTTCAATGCCTGTATGAAAAACACAATTATTGACAATAAGTGTAGAGTTTTATTTAATTGTATTTAATTTTTCAAAAACATAATAACATTACAATCAAAAGTCTTACCTCGATGTCACCTTTACTTGTTGCACAGGCAAACCACATATGGTTTACGACTGACCTATAAAAGATATACAATTACTAATTTTGAACCTTGCAAACCAATGTAAAGTCTGCTCGATTACAAAATAACACTGACCTGGTCCATGCATGGAGGATTTCGTTTGACTTTTTCTTCCCCTTATTCTGCATCTTCTTCCGGAAACCTGCGAGTTATAGCAGAGTTAGGGTTGGAGAAGTGTGGATGTTTGTGTACAGGGGTGACTAAACAAATACATACCTTTTGCTGTGTGCCAGATGTCAAACTGATGTTGGACATTAGGAAATTGTTCCCTCATTATTTTTTGAATCGATGTGGAGCGATCTGTGGCCATCACCTCCACGTCAAGGCCCTGGTCCATCAATTCAGTCATGCCCCTTTTGAAAGCTAATGGTTCCATGGTAACAGAGCTGGTGGCCTCAGTAACCTAAAGAGTCAAGTTTGAGACAAATTCATAATTTTACAAATAGCATCTGTAATTTTCAATTACTATAATTTTGCTGCTATTTATATTTATTTTACCTGCACCAGTTCTGTGTGGAGTATCTCCTTTGTGTCATCCAACATAAATGTGTAGTGACAGTATTTTGCATTGAAACCTGGCGTGTCACATCGGCCATCACCCGTCAGGTGTAGCGTCTTTCCATCCTCCTGTTCTAAAAACACTCTTGCTAAGAGTTCTGTTCTTTTTTCAATATACAATTCCTCGATAGCAGGGTGCAAGTATACCTTCTGGATATTGTAAAATGTACTATGTCCTATCATTTGGACACCCATGGTCTTGCACCAGTCCGAGAGTTCTGTGTATGTGCCCCCTCTGAACAAAACAGCTGCTGCTGCAAGGGGTTTCACCTCTGGCATTCCCCTAACGTCACGTGAAGATTTCCAGGACCCAACATGGCCCCCAAGACATGTCCAATCCACCTTCCTCTGTGCACCAACGTCAACAATAGTCTTTGAAGAAATTGGTTTCCCACATGTCTGGCAAAATTTGAAGAGTGACATGAGGCTGGACTCGTTGACAATTATCTTATTTTCATGCCAGTCTTTTACACCTTCATCATCAGATGATGATGATGTTGATGTGACGGTGAAGGTTGACTCGGGCTGATAGCTTTCATCATTTTCAATTTCAGCTTCAATGGAGCTGATGGTTGTATTGAGGCCCCCAGGTGTACTTGGGCATGGTGACTTTAAAACAAACAAATTAAAAAAAAAAAATACATACAGTTGCTTTAGAATTCATTAAAAAAAAAGAATATGCTGAAGTATGTTAGTTCTTCAGAAACTTACAAATTGTTCTTGGACAGAAGCAGGAATTTTGAGCGGTGTTGAGGTCAGTAGCAATGGTTCTTCATTTTTCGACGACACTAACGCATCAGACGAGATTGTAGTCTGAAATGACACAAGTTCAATAAGGTTACATAACATTTAGTTGAACAGAACTTTTTCTGATGAGAAAACAATGCAGTTTTTTTCTTTGCCCGAATAAAAAGGCAATACCTCTAACATGGGCGTTTGAGGTTACTCACGGACATGTAATCAAATATTTTACTGAAATTGAGGGTGTCAATTATATTTTTAAGCTTACAGTAATTAACATTATTTGTTCTAGTCTGTACTACATTAGGGGTTCATATCGCAAATGTATCTGTCTCAAAAGTCTTCTCAACAGTCTAATACAGCAACAGGTTTGTGTGGTAACGCTAGCATAAATCGACAAATATGCTAACTCAGTTTTACCGAACAGTGGCTTTACTTTGAGAACAGTCAACTTATATAACTTATATGTAATTTTCTATCTAACGTTACTTTTATAAATTTGCTGTTTTACTGCAAACAACTAAAGTTAAAACATTATAGGCTAGGCTACTGTGTGATCAGAAATAGAGTCGCTATTAGTTGATAGTCTTACCTCTAGACGAATGCGTTTAGTACCAGATGGCCCAGGCTGTTCGTCATCGGGGAAGGTGAATATTGATGGTATTGCAGTGTCCTTCAGAGTGGTTCTCTTCATTCGAAGGACATTCGGTTCATAGTCTTCCTGCTTGAAATGACGACTGCAAATCCTACGGGTTTTCAGGTTTTCCATATCGGTGTCCTCACCAAACTTCGGATGGTTGATAGCCCGCAGCCACTGTTTACATCGCTCCAAATCTTTTAACGGAAAATGATGGAAACTTACTTCTTCTCCTTTCCTGTTTTTTTTTGTACATCCCGGTACAATGCAATTTAACACCATTTCGATGGAAATTTATCGAACAACTCACTCAACTCGACTCAATTTTTCAGATACTGCCGCCTGTAACCGGTAGGCGTGGTTTGGGAGTGGCCTCGTAAGTGCGGCAAAGCAAGTGCATTCTGGGAGCTGTTGTCTTTCAGCCACATGAGTAAAAAAAACATTTTTTTGCCTTTTCTCAGTCTAGAATGCTTCAAATTCAAAAATAATTTCACATTTCTACTACATAAATGACCACTATTAAATACACATTCATCTTCCCACAGCTGGAGTATCCCTTTAATAATAACCAAGGGGCGTCACTAGGATTTTCATTTTAGGGGGGCTAAGCCCCCAATGAGGGTATGATATTTTTTGTTTAAATAATACAAAAAGTTAACACTTTAGTTAAGGATCTAATGCTCACTATTAATTTCATTACCATGCAAAGGCAGGGTTTTATAATCACTGTGGTCCCAAATGTGAGGTAGGGCACATAGGGGGGTTTGGGGTTTCCCCGAGAAAATTTTGATTTCTCTGATCTACATATGTGCAATTTAAGATGTTTTGAAGGCCAAAAAAATTGGACAACAGCTTTAAAACCATGTCAGTGGGCAGCTGATTATTTTTCTCTCCTCATCAGCATCACACTCTTTTTCTCTTTGTTTTTATCTTGCCCTGTCTCTTCCCCTCCTAAAGCTGAGCTTTGACTGATATAGGCTTTTCATTTTCGTCTGTCAGTGAAGAAAGTAAACATAGGGTCAACTGATAGGTTGCATTCACAATATGTAGGCTACACATTCATTATTGATCTTATGCCTAATACAGGGCCGTAGACAGGGCTTTATAATCAAATAGGTCCTAAATTTGAGGTTGGTAGGGGGTTTAATTTTTTTATTTCTCTGATATGTGCATTTCAAGACGTTTTTAAGACCAAAAAAAGTATAAGAAATAGTTTTAAACCATGTCAGTGGGCAGTAGATTTGTCAATACCTGCTCTCTCCTCATCTCCATCACTCTTTCTTTTTTTCTCAGTCTCTTCATCCCTTTCTCTTCCCCTCCTAAAGCTGAGCTTTTTTAATTTACTAAAGGCTACAATTTGTATTATATTCTCAATATGTACACATTCATATTAATCTTGTGCCTAACATGATGAAAACGGCTTTGTTAATGTTTCTTGTCCCCTCACAATGACAGTAGGCTGACTAAACTAATTACTACATTACACGTTAGATAGGCCTGTTTTCAGTTCAAAATGGCGAAAATAGACAAAACTATATTAGTTTGCCCCATTATTTTTTGTCATTCGTTTAACATTTATGACCTAAAAAAAGTCAAATATGAAATGTTAAGTTTAGCTACTTACATCTTATCTCACACTTGACCGTACGCGTCGAGTCGCACTGTTAAAATTCGCGCTCAGCAGCGTCTGTGAAAATAAAGCCCTCCTACTTTGATTTGATTGGTCATCTCAAATATTCTGACATTGACGAGCAGTGACAGACCAATGAGGCTCAGATGAACACACACACACACACACACACACACACTCTGTTTCTGACGTGCTCTCTGCTCGGCACCGCTGCGGATTGAAGAACGCGCTGAGTCTGATTATAACAAGACTGAAGCGAACACGAATTTGTGTAGCCTACATTAATCACAAATTTTTAGGGGGGCTAGGCAGAAGTTTAGGGGGGCTGAAGCAAAATTATTTTGTATGAAAACTAGCGCATTAGTTACTTATGGATTAAAAAGTACCGCATCAGTGCTAGAGAAGATAATTGTAAATTGACAGGCTAAGTTTTAAAAAAAAATTTTTTGTTTTAGTTTTTTTCTGTCAAAATGTCAGAAAGCATTTTGTATTATCCATCCGTGTTTTTAAAATTTGTTAAAAGACAGACGTTCTCTTACGAGAGTATCTCTCGTACTGCGTAATATCTTACGCTATGGGGAAAACCTCTTTTCCACGAGATATTGAAGCCAAAAATTATCCTTAATTTTGAATTAATGTAAAACGCTGAATTAATGTAAAGACGGCTCGCGCGCCTATTGGCTGCCCTGCGGCAACAGCAGCAGCCTATCGAGAGAGGCCCTGCGTGACACCATATCCAATGGGGGCATTTCGCGCCCATTTCGTCACGTCCCGCCAGAAAGGGCGTGGCCTCGTCCTATAAATATAGCTCGATTAGGCTGATACAACTGATTTTCATCTCTTCAGCGAAGCTCACGCATCGCTGGATCCAGAGTGAGAAGCCACACCATCGACACAAGCCTTCTGCGGGACGAGCCCTTGAACCTGAAGCCGCTGGCCTTCACCTCGCCGCCTTCAGTCGCCGTACCTGCTACGCTTTCCGGCGTATATATCCTTTACCTCTGCTGAGAGTGTTTGTTCGCCGTTGCAACTCACACTTCTCTATAACTCTTAAAAGAGCTAGCGTCTTTTTCAAGATGCCATCTTCCTGTGGCTCGTGCCGAGCCCAACTCAGCGACGGGGACCGCCATGTGATCTGCGTTTCCTGCCTGGGTGAAGATCATGCGGCTCTCGCGCTCGCTGACGGCGGATGCCCTCACTGCGAGCTGATGTCTATGGTGACTCTGAGGACTCGCCTGGCATCCTTCTCGGAGCCCGCACTTCTGCCCGCTGTGGTGCCGCGCTGTAAGAAGCGCCGTGCTCAGCGCGCCCCCGAGCTCTCTCCTGCCCGCCAAAGCTCGCCGGTTCACCCGCCAGCTTCGCCGGCATCGCTCGAGTCGCTCACTGATGGACAGCGGCCGCTGTCTCCCATCGCTTCCGCCATTGAGCTCGACGAACCAGCCGAGGCCTGTTCTATCCTGGCATCGGACAGCGAGGACTGGGCAAGCTCTGTGGACCTCCCCCCGCTGCCCGCAATCCGTCTGGGAGACGAGCCGGCATTGAAACTGAGCTGATGCGTCTGCTCTCTCAAGCCGTCGACAACCTCGGCCTCGACTGGAAGGCCTGCGCGGACACCGCCCCATCACAGTCGAGACCCGCGCCTTTCTTTCCTGAGCTTCACGAGGAAGTCGCGAAGTCTTGGAACGCCCCCTTCTCGGCCAGGATGCGTACCTCTGTCTCTGCAGCATTCTCCACTGTGTACGGTGCGAAAGATAGAGGGTACCTTTCTCTTCCTCCAGTGGAAGCAGCGGTAGCATCCCATCTCTGCCCGCCCTCTGCTGGACGGCGTGCTTTGACGGCGCTACCCTCGAAAGCCTGCCGAGTGACGTCAGCCATGCACGGTCACGCTTACACCGCCGCCGGGCAAGCTGTGTCAGCGCTGCACACAATGGCTCTATTGCAGATTTTCCAAGCCGACCTTCTCCGTAAAATGGACGAGGAAGGACCGGAAGCTATCTGCGTGGCGGATTTACGAAGCGCTACGGACCTCACTCTACGCGCTGCAAAAGCCGCTGCACAAGCCGTTGGGCGCAACATGGCCGCTCTCACCGTGGCTGAGAGACATCTGTGGCTAACGCTGTCTGAGATGACGGAAGCTGAGCGCTCTGTGTTCCTCGACGCGCTCATCTCCACGGATGGCCTTTTCGGATCTGCCGTCAAGGATTTCACGGACAGATTCGTCGAGGTGTAGAAGACATCACAGGCTATGAAGCACTTCCTGCCGAAGCGCTCTAGTTCCGCAGCAGGCCGCTCGAAACAGCCGTCTGCCCGGGGCTCTCAGCCGCAGCCTGCACCACCCGCCGCCGCCGCTTCTCAGCGGCGCCAGGACCGAGACCAAAGACCGCGCTCTCGCTCTGCTGGACGCCGCCCCCCTCAGCGCGGGCCCCGGCTGAGAATTGAAATCAAGCCCGAGGTCTCAAAGCCTTCCTAGCCTCTCTAGGAAAGCGACGGTGTTCAAATCCCGCTGCAGCCGGATTTTCACCGAAACTTCTCGCTCGTTCAGTTCCAAACAATGCGACTGTCCCAGCGTACTTCGAAGTAAACAAGCCGGTTCCACAGCCCGCTTGCCTGCACACAAAAGCCGTTTTTACAGCTACCCAGATAAATCCAATAAAGAGTGTATTTTCTGGTGTTCCGGCCACGGCCGATGGTGTTATGAGTGTTGTAAGAATGCCCACGTCTCAGTGCCCATTCCCACACGCAGACACAGCCCGCCACAATATAGGGCTAGCACAAATAAAATCGGCTCATGTCGATTGTGCAATAAATGTAGTGAATGTGCCCACGACACAGTGCCCACAAACACTACACAAAGCATGTCCCACGGTTTCTGTAAAAACGACACACATTCAGTCGGCGTGAGCCGACAGTGTTCTCAGTGCAGTGAGTGTGCCCGCTGTCCCGCGCCCACATTCCCTCACAGACATGCCGAACCCCACGGGGCTCGTCCCGCTGGCCTTCTCTCCACAACCTGTCAGAGAGAAGCTGAGCGCGGACTGGACATTCAGCGCACCGCGAAATCCTTCCGCCGTGGCTCGATAGTCCCGCTCAAAAGGTTTCAGAAAATGCTGGGCCTCATGGCCTCAGCAGCTTCAGTACTCCAGCTGGGTCTGCTTCGCATGCGCCCACTGCAGCTATGGCTGAGAGCGCGAGTTCCGCCCCGGGCATGGACTGCTGGTCGGTTTCGTTTCGCCTCCGGGTCGATCTGAAATGCGTTTCAGCTTTGGAACCTTGGAAAATAACCGGCTGGTATCAGTCAGGTGTGAGTCTGGGGACTCCCTCGAGTGTGAAGGTGGTGTCCACGGACGCCTCCACCTCGGGATGGGGAGCGCTGCTCGAGGGCAGACCGTTCTTTGGCCAGTGGTCAGAACGGTAAAAGCTCCTACACATAAACTGTCTGGAAATGATGGCAGTCAACAACGCGCTACGGCGCTTCTGTCCCCAGATAAAGGGTCACCACGTCTTGGTCCGGTCGGACAACATGTCAGTGGTGGCATACATAAATCACCAGGGCGGCATCAGGTCCCGGAACCTTTACAGGCTAACAGAACGCCTCCTGGTCTGGGCTCAGCACAACCTGCTTTCACTGAGAGCGGCGCATGTGCCTGGTCACCTGAATCTGGGACCAGACAGACTGTCCAGAAACAATGTCCCAGCAGGGGAATGGTCGCTGCACCCGCAGACGATCCGACGGCTGTGGGAGACATTCGGCAGAGCACGGGTGGACCTGTTCGCGTCCCACGAGAACGCTCACTGTCCGAAATATTTCTCCAAAAGCAAGGATGCGCTGGCCCACGTCTGGCCCCGCTGTCCCCTCTATCTGGACAAACCAGACTTGGTTCCCAGTCCTGATGCAGCTGACCAGCACTGCACCGTGGCCAATACCATTGAGGAAAGACCTCCTCTCTCAGGCAAAGGGCTCGATTTGGCATCCTCGCCCGGAACTATGGTCCCTACATACATGGGCCATCAACGGGTACCCGCTAACCTCCCGGAGGGAGTGTTAAACACGATCACCTAGGCGAGGGCCCCAAAGTGTACGTGGCGGCCATAGCAACGTTTGCAAAACCTGTGTCTGGCCAGTCACTGGGGAAAAACGACCTAGTCGTGCGATTCCTCAGGGGAGCTCGGAGGCTGAACCCTCCCAGACCTCCTTCAGTCCCGGTGTGGGACCTTTCTACGGTTTTGGAACCGATGAAAGGTGCCTCGTTCGAGCCAATCCATTTGTCAGACATGAAGCATCTGTCTTTCAAAACGGTGTTTCTTTTGGCTCTCGCTTATAGGGGACTTACAAGCGCTTTCAGTAAGCACGTCATGTATGGAGTTTGGGCCTAATGACTCAAAAGTCATACTCAAACCAAGGCACGGGTACGTGCCCAAATCCCTCAACACACCGTTCAGGGCCCAGGTTATTTCCCTGTGCGCCCTCCCGGTTCATGATGAGGAGAAGGATGCGAGTCTCCTTTGCCCCGTCAGGGCACTGAGAGCTTATGTGTCCTGCTCGTCTGTCTTCAGACAGACCGAGCAGCTCTTCGTTTTGTTTGGCGGACGTTCCAAGGGACTGGCCGCATCAAAACAGAGCCTATCCAGATGGATAGTCGACGCCATAGCGCTGGCTTACACTTCTAAGGGCCTGCAGTGTCCTTTGGGTGTCAGAGCGCACTCCACGAGAGGTGTGGCCTCTTCGTGGGCGTGGTAAAGTGGGATTACCCTGCAAGATATCTGTACGGCCGCGGGCTGGGGCTCGCCGTCTACATTTATAAGGTTTTATAACCTTAGAGGTTCCCGCCTTACAAGCCAAGCTTCTGTCGGTCTAGAATTCAGTGCTATCTGCCCCGCTGTGCCGGCCCAGATGCTGAGTTTTGCTTGTGCATCGCTCACTGATCGATAGAACAGCTCCATGGGTGTTGAATAACACATACTATTACCCAGTTCAGGCTGAACACGTTCACCCTGTCTGCGTGAAACACTGTTAACATAACTAGCTCCTGTAGGATGCTATTTCATGGGGAATGATGCTTGCAGCCTCTCTTCTCCGACTCTCTGTGAGCCTATGGTGATTGTGCACTATACGTGCCCCGGGCTACTGCCCTTGGGACTTTGGTGTTGGATCCCAGTACGCACGGCGTGTTACAGTGTGTTCCCCATACCGTAAGATATTACGCAGTACGAGAGATACTCTCGTAAGAGAACATACTCGGTTACTAACGTAACCTCGGTTCTCTCTAGAGAGGGAACGAGTACTGCGTATCTTGCCGTGCATACAACAGCTCTGGTTCGCTTCGGCGATGAAAACCAGTTGTATCAGCCTAATCAAGCTATATTTATAGGACGAGGCCACGCCCTTTCTGGCGGGACGTGACGAAATGGGCGCGAAATGCCCCCATTGGATATGGTGTCACGCAGGGCCTCTCTCGATAGGCTGCTGCTATTGCCGCAGGGCAGCCAATAGGCGCGCGAGCCGTCTTGCCTATGTCTGCATGCTGCCGCACAGCGTTTTACATTAATTCAAAATTAAGGATAATTTTTGGCTTCAATATCTTGTGGAAAAGAGTTTTGCCCCATAGCGTAAGATATTACGCAGTACTCGTTCCCTCTCTAGAGAGAACCGAGGTTACGTTAGTAACCGAGTACGTTTTACTGTTAACACAGCCCCATATTTCGGATTCATCTAAACTTATACTTGATATTCTTTTTAGAATAAGTGATTCGTTTTGCTATTATTGGTCATGTGACAGGACTGCGTGTCCTGTTTAAAATGCGCAATGTTCAAATGCAAAGAAAGCACGTCACAAATAAAAGTCCTTTTTTCTGTGTGATTTAGTATCATGTTTGGATATTGGAATAATAAATGAAGTAGCCTATCTTAAATGTACACATCTATTTGTTTTTTTTTTGTTTTTTACTGTTTTCTAGGGTTTTTTAAATTTTAGACTAGTTGTTGACCAGCACACATTACATGCTTTTTTGTAAAGCAATGCAATATTAATCATGAATAAAAAATGGTTTTGAGCAGTATTGAATTTTTGGACTTTCACTGCGATAGCTAAATTGCTAGCTAAATTTTAAAACTTTAGAAGTCAAAACTAGAAATATGAAGATAGGCATGTGTTTGTGTGTGTCTTGCATTTTCTCAAAAAATATGACAAACACACGTCTCAAAATTAATCAATGCTTTCACCAACTTGTTTGTATTCATCATCACTCTGTAAGAATGTGTTTGTGTGCAGGCGCGTTGTTACTTTACAAAATGATACTAGTCAACACCAGGCATGCATAAAAGGGATGTTTTTTTATTTCCTGTTTCGAAAACCACTGCAAAACAACGGACTGTAATGTATAGAGGAATGAAAATATGGAATGATTTACCATTGCTATTACACATTTTTTAACAAGAAACATGAGTTTTAAAAAAATATTTAAAGAAACATTTAATTGCACAATATATAGTAAATTGTTGATTTTGATATTTGGAATGAATGTTGGGTTAGTATGTTTCATTAACTTGACTTTTTATTGTTGTTGATTAAATGTAGTTTTGTATTTTTTACTTGTTAGGACACCAGGAAGAGTAACCACTGCCTAGGTAGTGGCTAATGGGGATCCAAATAAACAAATACACTTATATCATAGATGGAAAAGACCATTTACAGCCAATACAGGCAATTAACTAAGGAAAAATATGGTTTTTATTTATTTTATTTTTTTGACAGTTATAGCACAATGTCTTGCCTGATCTCCACCACTTTTAATAGGTGTCCTCAAAGTGTGCCCATACATGTGTGTCAAATTTGGTGTAAATATCTCATTTCGTTTTGAAGTTTAGACAAGAAGTTTCTGTGGTGTTTTTGTCTCGATCGGACTTACTGCTTCGAAGATAATCGCAAATTTAAGGCAAAACCTGGCATGTTTGGTATCGTTGTACTCGGCAAGGATTCAGGAGTCTAAGGAGGTAACTCCCGTGAAAAACAGTGGCTTGAAACTTCTCAGGCTCCTTCAGAGCATTGTGCCAATGACGCATACCAAGATTTTTGAGATATGCCAATGTTCTCATAGACTATCATGGCACCCTAGACAAAGACACTGAATGCCAATTTTCATCGGACTAACGGTTTGGTGCGGTTATAGCCATTTGCATGATTTTTTACCATGTTATAGCGCCACCAAGTGGCCAATCTTTGCAATTTTTTTCATGCGACCTCAGATTGAGCTCATGAACATGTGTCACAAGTTTAGCGAAAATATCTCTTTCCGTTCACAAGTTCACAAGGCCCTGGACACATTGAACATTTTGGTTCCCCTTAGCGATCATGAATTGAAATTTCATTTTTTTTTTATAATTATTGGTCACTGTCCAGAAAATATTTCTGCAGTGGTTTGGCTCCGATCAGGCAAAAAACCTAGAAATAGTTCACAAAAGTAGGTTTTTCGAAAAACCTCAATTTTCTCAGAATTGAAGCCTGAAGGGCGAGCAAATCCGAGGCATGCATCTGGTCCGCCTTGAGCCAAGTATTCCAACAATGTAAGACACTTGAGCCTACGCCAAACGGTTTAGGTGTTATGAGCCATTTCATACTTTTGGCCGCTGTAGCGCTCCCGTCAGGCCGATTGGGGCGGGCCTTGGTGACGTTGTAGGCGGTGTGAGTACTACCAGCCCTCAAAGTTTCAAGTCTCTACGACTTACGGTTCGGTCTGCCCGATCGATTTTAGATGGAGAATGTTGCATCATGGGAAAATTAACAGTAACCATAGGGTTTCAGCACTACGTGCTTGAACCCCTAATAAAAAGGGCCTAAAAAAGGCCTATAAAAAAACTATAGTGTCTGAGCACTTGACGCTTGAGCTGCTGGTTACAAAATCTTTATCAAGCCTTTTAACATGTACCTCAGAGAGGGAAAAAATAGCTTTTTGCATTTTCAGTTCATTTATCATGGAAATGTGGTGCATTTTGGTGTGAAATTTTTTCTACCTTTTAAACTGTAATAAATCCACTGATGGCCTGATCTCCGTAAAAATTTGCACGCTTCTTTAGAATAATATGTCGCACATGCTCAGCTAATTTGGTGAAGTTCTGCACTGAGCAGACCATTTTTCAGTCATTTAAATGTCATTTTGCATAGGATAATATAGAGCATTTTTCACCTTTACAACAGTTAAAGCGCCACCGACGGCCACGAAAGTTTCCAAGCTTCTTTAGGATCACGTGACGCATGTGCACGCCCGATTTTGTGAGGTTGTATGCAAATCAGCCAGGAAGAGGGCCGCTTTCAGCCATTTCATGGGATTTGCCATAGAATACTTTTGGCCGCTGTAGCGCCCCCGTCAGGCCGATCGTGGCGGGCTTTGGTGTACGTTGTAGGCGGTCTGAGTACTGCCAGCCCTCAAATTTTCAAGTCTCTACGACTTATGGTTCGGTCTGCCCGATCAGTTTTAGATGGAGAATGTTGCATCATGGGAAAATGAACAATAACAATAGGGTTTCAGCACTACGTGCTTGAACCCCTAATAATTAATGTTCAACGCTATCACATCAATTTACCAATTTAACAGTCCATTTGTTTAATTTCAAGATCTGAGTTGAATTATCCATTGTTGCTTTTACAGCTACAAAGCTGGGAACACTAAATGATATTCAAAGTCACATTGCATGCTTTTAACATTTAATTAAGTACATAAACAGTACCTGATATTATCATTGCCACACTTTGTGTTTGTTGTTCTAGCCGCGACGTCGCAGAAAAATAGAAACCCTTTCTAAAATAGAATCGTCGCGTGTCGCCGTCGCAGCTGGTTAGGACAAAAACTCTGATTAAAGGTGCTCTAAGCGATGTCACGAGTTTTTTAGACCAAAAATATTTTGTGTCACATATAGCAAACATCTCCTCACCATCCGCTAGCTGCCTGTCTCCTGAACACTGTTAAAAAACGCGGTCTCTGCAGACACTCCAGGCCCCACAAATGGCAACAAAAACAAACTGGGCTAACCCGCAACACGAAACATAACGACAATAATAATAATAATAATCTTTATTTTATATAGTGCCTTTAAAAGTAGCATCTCAAAGCACTTTACATACAAATAATGAAATTAAAAGATACACATAACAGTCCAGGCAGTAAAAACTAAACAAGCAATAAAAGTAAAAAGCCAATATAATATAAAAAGCTACCCTAAAAAAGTAAGTTTTAAGGGTTGATTTAAAAACACTAAGGGACTCGGTATTCCTAATCTCAGAGGGGATGGAATTCCACAATTTAGGAGCCAAAGAAGAAAAAGCCTGATCACCCATAGTTTTTAGCCGTGTTGTTTGGACAGTTAAAAGGCCAGCTTCAGAAGAGTGTAGAGCACATGTAGGAGTGTAGGGGGTTAAAATCTCACACAAATATTGAGGGGCCAAACCATTCAAGGCCTTATAAGTGAGCGTGAGAATTTTAAAATCAATACGAAAACTAATAGGAAGCCAGTGCAATTTTTCCAGGATTGGTGTAATGTGCTCCCTTGCACTGGTCCTAGTCAGAATTCTAGCAGCTGAATTTTGTACCAACTGTAATTTACTTAGGGTAGCTTTAGAAACTCCAGCCAGCAAAGCATTACAATAATCAATACGTGAAAAAACAAAAGTATTGATTAACTTTTCAGAAAAAGTCAACATAGAACGTAATTTGGCAATGTTTCTGAGATGAAAAAAAAGATGCTTTCACTGTGTTACGAACATGATGGTCAAATGTTAAATTGGCGTCAAATATCACCCCCAGATTTTTTTGTTTAGTTTGGAATTGCAAAGCAGAGCCATCCACACTTAAGGTTATGGATGAGGTGCAACTGATGAGGTGAACCAATAAGCATCACTTCAGTCTTGTCACTGTTTAGACAGAGAAAATTATCAGACATCCATTTCTTAATCTCAGTAAAACATTGAGAAAGAAAAGACACAGGCATATTGACATTAGGTTTTGAATGTATATAGATAGATCTGAGTGTCATCGGCATAAAAGTGAAAGTTAAGACCAAGTGTTCTTAAAAGTTGGCCAAATGGAAAAATGTAAATACTAAAAAGTAAAGGGCCCAAAACTGATCCCTGGGGAACACCAGAGTGCACCACACCGATCTCAGACTTGCAATCACCCATCACAACAAACTGCTTACGATCAGAGAGGTAGGACTTAAACCACTTTAATGCAGAATCAGAAACTCCAAAGATAGTCTCTAAGCAGGTATTTAAAATAGAGTGATTTATAGTGTCAAAAACGGCACTAAGTTCAAGAAGAATCAGTTTAGATAGACGGCCAGAATCAGAAGCCATTAACAAATCATTAGTAACTTTGACTAGCGCTGTTTCAGTGCTGTGGAGTTTACGAAATCCAGACTGAAGTGATTCAAAAAGATCATTAGAGGAAAGATGAGAAAGTAGTTGAGAAGCCACTGTTTGTTCTAAAATTTTGGCAAGGAATGGAAGATTAGAGAGGGGACAAAAATTATTCAGATTATCAAAGTCTATGTTGTTAGTTTTTTTTCAATTTTAAGTGCTGCTGGCACAACACCAGTGCACAGAGAGTTATTGATAATTCTCAAAACAACAGGAGAGAGGGAATCAAAACATGATTTAAAAAGACAAGATGGTATTGGATCGACTCTTGAAGTTGAGGCTTTTAGTTTTGAAACCATATTACATAGAGACTGGGAGTCATGAAATGCAAAGTTAGAGAGAGAGATACCAGAAAATGCAAAAATATTTAAGAAAGAGGCAGCAAGAGTATGAGTGGTTACAATGTGGTTACGTATATTATAAGAAACTCCAAAAACATATTACAAAGGTGAGTTGAAGCAGGAACATTAGAGAGGCTGTGATTTTTAAGCAGCTTGTTGATTGAGTGAAACAGTTGTTTAGGGTTTCTGGTTACTGACAATTATCTGAGAAAAATAAGCAGATCACACACAATTTCAGCCTTATATTCGAGTAAGCTGTCTTTCCAGGCCTGGTGATGAACAGTTAAACCTGATATGCGCCATCTCCGCTCCATTTTGCGACACAAAGTCCTCATAGCACGCAGATCATTATTGTACCAAGGAGCGGAGTGTGCAAAAGAAACAGATCGCGATTTCAAGGGAGCCAGCGTGTCCAGGCCAGACAACAGCACAGAATTCAGCACAGAAACGTTATCATCCAGATCATCAGAGAATCACAACTTAAAAGAGAGTCAATAAAATCTGAAAAATCAGAGGGCTCTATAGCTCTCCACTTGCGATAATGATGCAAGAAGTGGTAGTGTTCATGACAGGTCATTCCATATTAAAAAAGACAGCCCCATACAGACCTAAATCAGAGGATGACAACTGAGACACAAATGAACCATTGGAAATCACAAGGTCTAAAGTGTGGCATTTGTCATGCGTAGGACACATCCACGAGTTGGTCTAATTCAAAGCACTCCAATATGGACAAAAAGTATTTTGTTATTGCAGAGTCTTTTATATCCATATGAATGTTGAAATCCCCCAGGAGAAGAATTCTTTTAAATCTGAGGCAGAGAAAAGACAACATATCTGATAATTCAGATAGAAAGTCTTTATTTGTCTTAGGAGGCCTGTAGACTGTAGCCACTGCAGTAGAAAGGGGTGCAGAAACACTCAAAACAAGACATTCAAATGAGTCAGATTTGGGAACAGCCACGGGGCACATGTTTAACTGTTGACTGTGCAACACAATGATACCCCCACCTCTACCAGAAGAACGTGGGAGATCAAATAATCCATAGCCAGCAGGAGTCAGTTCATTAAAAAGAAGACCGTCAGATTCTTTGTGCCATGTTTCAGTTAAACAGACAAGGTCCAGCTTTTGTTCTAAAATAATGTCAGATAAAACAACAGCTTTGTTGTTGACAGAGCGCGCATTAAACAGTGCTGATTTCAGCAGACGCGGGGGAGTAGATGAGTCCGATGCAATCTCCTCATGCCTGAGTGCTGATCAATTATTGAAATGAACCCCTGTATGTCTAAACAGCAGTCAATGGGGTTTTCGCAAAAATCTCGGATAAGCGACAGGTTTAGATGTTGAGCATAACAAACCACGCCTTGAAGAGCGATGTATGTAACGCTTAGGTTAAAATAAGTGGTTAATAAATGATTAAAAGGGATGTAAGGGAATACATACGAAAGGTAAATGGTTAGTTTAAATTGTAGTTCCCTTTCGTTGTCACTCCGAGTTACGTCGGATGACGACGAATGGGGTTTCGCTTAGAAAGCCTATCAACTTCGAGTATTACAAAACGAGCCAATGGCAAAGAAATGCCATGGGTCTGCGGAATTTGCATGACGTAACTCCGCCCCACCTCGTGGGTATAAAAGGAGGAAGTCTGCAACAGCAGTTTATGTTTTCGCTTCGGAGCCAAGTTTATTCTTCTCTCCACAAGCCATATCTGAATTGTCAGCTTCACAAACGAGTGCCTCGAGTGTTGGTGTGACGGCGATCTACGGCGAGAGCGTGCTTCCTGCTGATCTGCTGCAGTGATCTGCCAGTCGGCGCGTTTCTCCCCGGGTGCTTGAGTTTTCTCACTAAAAGAGCTTACACGCGGCACGTCTTTTTAAAGATGCCTCGCCCGTGTACTTCTGGTTGCGGCAGATTGGTATCGGACTCTGATGGGCACGAGCGTTGCATAGTATGTTTGAGCATTGATCATGCTGGAGCAGCGCTCGTGGATGACTCATGTTCTCTCTGTGGGAACATGACCATCGCGTCATTACGGTCGAGACTCGGTGAACTCGCAAGAGTGAGAGTCCCCTCATCCACCCCCCGTCCTGCGGCTGGTGGCCAGGGTGACCTGAGGGTGACGGTCTGGAACAAGGCGCCGACTATGTGTCCGCGACCCCAGCCCCCCTCTTCAATGACGGTGCCTGCTAGCGAGCGGCCGATTCCCGCGAATCTACCATCTGGTGGCCCGCGTGTTTTGGTTGAAGCTACAGAGGATGATGCCATGTCTGTTGCAGCATCACAAGGTGGGTTTGATTCTTCTGGAAGTGAGGGCTCGTCACAGCTGCCACCTTCCGGTGTGCATACGGCTGTGCTCGAGTCTGATCCGGAGATGACGGCCATGCTTTCCCGGGCAGCCGCGAGCATCGGGCTTGAGTGGAGGCCTCCACCCTGTCCTGAGAGCTCGCGACTGGACGATTGGTTTTTGGGTAAGGCCGCCGACCCTCGTCCTCGGCAAACCCCAATACCTTTCTTCCCGGACGTGCATGATGAGATCTCGAAGTCCTGGAAGACCCCGTTGTCTTCTCGGGACCGCTCGTTGATCTCATCCGCCTTTCCTCCCCTCGATGATGCAGCCGCACGTGGGTACACTGGGCTCCCCCCGGTTGAACGCTCTGTTGCCATGCAACTATGTCCTCAGAGTGCTTCTTCTCGTGGCGAGCCTAAGCACCTATCCAAGGCCTGTAGATTTTCGTCTACCCTGGTGGCGAAGTCTTACAGAGCGGCGGGACAGGCGGCTGCGTCACTGCATGCTATGGCCACTCTGCAGGTCTACCAGGCCCAGATGCTCAGAGACATGCACGAGGGTAGGACAGACCCAGGGCTCTTTGATGAGCTGTGCGCCGCTACCGACCTCGCTCTACGGGCGACGAAGGTTACCGCGCGCTCCCTGGGTCTGGTGATGTCCACAGCCGTGGTCCAGGAGAGACACTTGTGGCTGAACCTGGCTGACATGCGGGACGCGGAGCGGACCCGTCTGCTTAACGCCCCCTTGTCCCAGGCCGGCCTCTTCGGCGGCGTGGTTGAAGACTTTGCCCAACAGTTTTCAACCGCCCAGAAACAGACCGAGGCCATCAAACACATTCTGCCCCGCCGGCCAGCTGCTGCCTCCACCCAGCCGGCCGGGCAGAAGCCTCGTCCTGTTTCCCGCCGAGGGCGCCCTCCTGCGGCTCCCGCCCCTCCCGCCCGGCCCACGCAGCAGCCTCCACAAACCCGGGCGGTCGCGGAGGAAGCCTTAAGAAGGCGCCACAGCCCTCTCCCGCCCCCGCTAAACGCCGGGCCAAGCGGCACTCCTGAGACGGGCTGCTCAGGGAAGATGGTCGTTTTTCAGGAGGTGGTAGCAGGACCACTCCTTCTTTTGTTCTCCGCTCCCCGCTGCTCACCCATGGGTGGGCAGCACCCTAAAGTGGTTAAAGACAGAAACGACCCTCTCTTCCCTGAGCCCACAGAGTTCTCGGGCGACACAGAGCGCCGCCCACAAGCCGTGCTCTCCTCGCCCCCCTCTGTTCCAGAGGCGGTTGACACGGCGTGACATCCACAGACCGCTTCGCCCCTGTCCCACTCTGTCGCCAGACCCCTGGCAGAGCAGGCCCCCGCGGGACGATCAGCCTGGTCCTCCCCTGGCCCCCTCTACCAGGGTGCGTTTGCTAACTGTGCCCCCACACCGGGCCGCTATGCCGTCCACGTCTGGGCCAGTTACTCCGCTTCGCTGCCCCTCCGGGGGGACGCCTGTCGTCCGCATGATCCCGCTGGATCAGTTCCTGGGAGCCTGGTTAGAGCTTCCCCGTCTGTCCCGCTGGATCGCGCGCACCATCAGGCTCGGCTATGCGATTCAGTTCGCACGGTCTCCTCCCCGCTTCAGGGGAGTCCGCTCCACTTTGGTCGGTGGCAATGCCCCCATCATGAGAGCAGAGATTGCCACCCTGCTGGCGAAGGGTGCAATCGAGACTGTCCCTCCAGCCGAGATGAGGTCCGGCTTCTACAGCCCTTACTTCATTGTCCCCAAGAAAACCGGTGGGTTACGGCCAATCCTGGACTTGCGCGTGCTGAACCGCTCCCTTCACAGGCTGCCGTTCAAGATGCTCACCGCCAAACGCGTTTTCGAATGCGTGCGGCCCCGGGATTGGTTTGCAGCGATCGACCTGAAGGACGCCTACTTCCATGTCTCCATTCTTCCTCGCCACAGACCGTTCCTACGGTTTGCTTTCGAGGGGCAGGCATACCAGTACGCGGTCCTCCCTTTCGGGCTGGCCCTGTCTCCTCGCATCTTCACGAAGATCGTCGAGGCTGCCCTTGTTCCCCTTCGGGAGCACGGGGTTCGCATCCTGAGTTATATCGACGACTGGCTGATCCTAGCTCACTCTCGAGATCAGGTTTGCGAACACAGGGACCTAGTGCTCCGGCACCTAGCTCGTCGGGGCCTTCGGGTCAACTGGGAGAAGAGCAAACTTTGCCCCGTGCAGAGGATCTCTTTTCTCGGTATGGACATCGACTCGGTCGCCATGTCCGCGCAGCTTACGAGCGAGTGCGCGCAGTCACTGCTGACTTGCCTGAGACATCTCAAGAGCAAGAGTGCGGTTCCACTGAAACATTTTCAGAGGCTCCTGGGGCATATGGGATCTGCAGCCGCGGTCACGCCGCTCGGATTGCTTCGACCGAGTCCCGAGGTGGGTATGGCAACAAGGCACGCTCCGAGTACCAGTTACTCCGACCTGCCGTCAGTTCCTCACCCCGTGGTCGAACCTCAGTTTTCTCAGGGCGGGTGTCCCCCTGAAACGAGCTTCCCGGCATGTTGTTGTCTCAACAGATGCCTCCACCACGGGCTGGGGCGCCATGTGCAATGGACATGCTGCTGCGGGCTCCTGGACAGGACCCCAGCGGCTATGGCATGTCAATTGCCTCGAGTTATTGGCAGTACGTCTTGCCCTACACCGCTTCCGGGCGTTGCTCCGGGGTCAACACGTGCTAGTCCGTTCAGACAATACCGCCACTGTTGCGTACATCAACCATCAAGGTGGTCTACGCTCCCGCCGTATGTCACAACTCGCCCGCCACCTCCTCCTATGGAGTCAGAAGCATCTGAGGTCGCTTCGAGCCATTTTCATTCCCGGAGCGCTGAACTGTGCAGCCGACGAGCTCTCACGGCTTCAGCCCCTCCCTGGAGAATGGCGACTCCATCCCCAGTCGGTTCAGCTGATTTGGGACCAGTTCGGGGACGCACAGATAGATCTGTTTGCCTCTCACGACTCGACCCATTGCGCCCTGTATTTTTCCCTGACCGAGGGCACGGTCGGCACGGATGCACTGGTGCACAGCTGGCCGCCGGGCCGCAAATATGCGTTTCCCCCAGTGAGCCTTCTTGCGCAGACCTTGCGCAAGGTCAGGGAGGACGAGGAGCAGGTCATTCTGGTCGCGCCGTATTGGCCCAACCGGACCTGGTTCCCCGAACTCGTACTCCTTGCGACAGCACCTCCCTGGCCCATTCCTCTGAGGAAGAACCTTCTTTCTCAGGGACGGGGCACCCTGTGGCACCCTCGCCCCAATCTCTGGAGCCTCCACGTGTGGCTCCTGGACGGCTCGAGGTAGGTTTGAGTACCCTTCCACCAGCAGTGGCGGCTACCATCACTTCCGCTAGAGCGTCGTCCACGAGACACGTCTATGCGTTGAAGCGGAACCTCTTCGTCGACTGGTGCTCTTCTCACCGAGAAGACCCCCGGAGATGCTCGATCAGCGTTGTGCTTTCCTTCCTTCAGCAAGGGTTGGAGCGAAGGCTGTCTCCCTCCACCCTTAAGGTCTATGTTGCCGCCATTGCCGCACATCATGACCCTGTCGAAGGTAAGTTGGTAGGGAAGCACGACCTGGTCATCAGGTTCCTGAGAGGAGCGAGGAGACTATATCCTCCTCGCCCTCCTCTCGTTCCCTCTTGGGACCTCTCAGTGGTTCTAACTGCCCTGAAGAGTGCTCCCTTTGAGCCTCTGCAATCAGTTGAGCTTAAGTTCCTGTCTATGAAGACAGCGCTCCTGGTTGCACTGGCCTCCATCAAGAGGGTAGGGGACCTGCATGCATTCTCCATCGACGAAGCGTGCCTGGAATTCGGACCGGCTTTCTCTCACGTGATCCTGAGACCCCGGCCCGGATATGTGCCCAAGGTTCCTAACACTCCCTTTCGGGACCAGGTGGTGAACCTGCAAGCGCTGCCCCCGGAGGAGGCAGACCCAGCCTTGGCACTGCTCTGTCCAGTACGCGCTCTTCGCACCTATGTAGACAGGACGCAGTGTTTCAGGACCTCAGACCAGCTCTTTGTCTGTTATGGTGGGAAGCTGAAGGGAAAGGCTCTCTCCAAGCAAAGGTTGTCTCACTGGATAGTGGACGCCATTACCTTGGCATACCAGCAGCAAGGTCGACCGTGCCCCCTTGGTGTGACGGCCCACTCCACCCGGAGTGTGGCATCCTCTTGGGCTCTAGCGCATGGCGCCTCGCTAACAGACATCTGCAGAGCTGCAGGCTGGGCGACACCTAACACATTCGCCAGATTCTATAATCTCCGAGTGGAGCCAGTGTCCTCTCATGTACTCGCTTCAACTAGCTAGTACCGGACCCGCTCAGGTGTCTTCGCTTGCTCGCCATTCCACACCACGGACTGGATACGTGCGATATTCTCCTCAGGTGAGCTTCCCCGAAAGCCCTGAGCTCCTCCAGGACTCCTGACGTCGGCGCCAGTGTCTCTTCCCGTGTGCATGGTCCCTCCCCTGAGCGACCCCCACATGTGTATTTCCACTGTAAGCCTCTCTGAGCATGTGTATTTCCCTTGGCAAGCCACCTTGCCACCCCTGGGGTTGAAATATTCCACCTGCGACTGGACACCCCAGTGTTCTCCATATGTTTCCTTCAGGTCATATGTGTATTCTCTAAGTCCCCCCCCCTCTGGGTTGGCATTAATTGCATACTTCCCCTAGCTTGGGATATGCTTCCCAGTGTACCTTGGTATTCCTGTATTAAATGGAGTCCTTCGTCCAGTCTATGACAGGGATCTCGATTTACGCAGGGCACTGGAAGACAGCTGAGAAGGTGGCGTGATTAGACTGATAACCCCATTCGTCGTCATCCGACGTAACTCGGAGTGACAACGAAAGGGAACGTCTCGGTTACGTATGTAACCCTCGTTCCCTGAGTAGGGAACGGAGACGTTTCGTCTGCCTGCCATTTCCGCTGTACCGCGGGGATCGCCTGAGCTCAGTCTTGGCTCCTCAGCGAAGAAACATAAACTGCTGTTGCAGACTTCCTCCTTTTATACCCACGAGGTGGGGCGGAGTTACGTCATGCAAATTCCGCAGACCCATGGCATTTCTTTGCCATTGGCTCGTTTTGTAATACTCGAAGTTGATAGGCTTTCTAAGCGAAACCCCATTTGTCGTCATCCGACGTAACGTCTCCGTTCCCTACTCAGGGAACGAGGGTTACATACGTAACCGTAGACGATATGAAGTAATCAATTTAAATTATTTGTGAATAATGTTTTATTCCAAAATGTGCACACATTCACTCTTATTTGTATGTCTAATATGTCTAATAAACTTTTCTTGTCTACATAATCAAATTCACAAATATTACACCATTTTAAAACATTGTTAAAAATACATATGATGAGTTACTAAAACAATCTTTGTCTTGTTTGTTCATAGTTTGAATGTTCTTGTTTCCATTTGTTTAATTTTAAGATCTGAGGTGAATTATCCATTGTTGCTTTTACAGCTACAAAGCTGGGAGCACGAAATTATATGATATTTAAAGGCACATTGCATGATTTTAACATTAAATAAAACACATAAACAGTACCTGAGATTATCATTGCCACACTTAGTGTTTGTCTTTCAAGCCGCGATGTCGCAGAATAATTGAAACCGTTTCTAAAATAGAATCGTCTCGTGTTGCCGTCGCCGCTGGTTAGGACAAAAACTCTGATTAACATGGAAAAGATACCTTTTATCGCCCGTCGCGTGTAGTTAGGACACGGTGTAATACGTAGCCTACATCTAACATCTTTCCACAAACTCTTGTTGAGTTGTGACAGTAGACCCACTACACCTTCTTTTTGACATTGACCAGCGCTATTAGACCGTTGAGGCAGAGCAGCCTAAAAATTGAATCAGCCTAAAAAAAAAGACTTTTTTATCATCCTAACAAATAGCTTTACTCATTCTACACTAAAGTAAGATACAACAAATAAAATGAGGAAATATGAGTTATATTATTTCTTTATTTTTATTCATAGCTCAGACAAAATCAGTGTGGTCAACCCCCATTTATTTTATTTCATTTTATTTTATTATAGATCAATACAATTATTCACTGTCTTGTTTCAGAAGAAAACTCTGTGTTAAGGCTGGGAAAAGTCAAGTCAAGTCACCATTTATATAGCGCTTTTAACAATATGGACTGTTTCAAAGCAGCTTTACAGTGATAATAGGAAATTAAAGTAACAGAGATTGTTTTGGCTTTGCAACAGCTCTAGAATAAAGTTATTGTCCAGCTAAAGTTAGTTTTGATTGATTCACTTCCGTCACAACGATCATTAGTTATTAACTTAGCTAACACGACACCGTTCTAACCGAAAATTCTTTAATGCGATCCGGCCGCTCATTTGCATAAAAAGGTGCCTGGTCGCTCTGATAATTTTTTATCGCTTCCGCGTAGCCACATGAATCGGAATTATCCCGGCAACGTTTTATCAGTACAGAGGTAAAGAGAAGGAGGCCTTCACTAGGGAGAGACTAGTTGACACTTCAGGACTGTGTTGTCGTTGTGTCCAGGCGCAGGTCCTTCATCAGATCCGGATCCGGCCTGGATCCCGCGGACTGCGGTAAACCTCGGGATAAACAGAGAGACAAATATTAGCGTAGATGCCATTCTTCTTATGATGTACGAAGTACATCAGGATTTATGGGAAGTGTTCCCGGTTCTGGCTGATCTAAACTATGCAGCCTAACATTGAATTATAGAGGTCTATAATGTGTTATGTGTATGCTAAGCCAAAGAGATGTGCTTTTAGTCTAGATTTGAACTGACAGACTGTGTCTGCTTCCCGGACAATGTTAGGAAGATTGTTCCAAAGTTTTGGTGCCAAATAGGAAAAGGATCTACCGCCAGCAGTCGATTTTGATATTCTAGGTATTATCAACTGGCCAGAATTTTGAGATCGCAATAGACGTGAAGGAGTATAATGCGTTAAGAGCTCGCTCAAGTACTGGGGAGCTAAACCATTTAGTGCTTTGTAAGTAATCAGCAATATTTTAAAATTTATACGATGTTTAATAGGGAGCCAATGCAGTGTTGACAGAACCAGGCTAATATGGTCATACTTCCTGGTTCTGGTAAGAACTCTAGCTGCTGCGTTTTGGACCAGCTGTAGTTTGTTTATTAAGCATGCAGGGCAACCACCCATAAGAGCATTACAATAATCTAACCTTGATGTCATGAACGCATGAACTAATTGTTCTGCATTTGTCATTGAGAGCATATGACGTAATATATATCTATTTAGATGGAAAAATGCAGTTTTACAGATACTATTCACGTGACTTTCAAATGAAAGATTGCTATCAAAGAGCACACCCAAGTTCCTAACCGACGACGAGGACTTGACAGAGCAGCCATCAAGTGTTAGACAGTATTCTAGGTTATTACGTGAGGAAGTTTTTGTCCAATAATTAGAATCTCTGTTTTTTCAGAATTAAGTAGTAGGAAATTACTAGTCATCCAATTTTTTATATCAGCTATGCATTCCATTAATTTGGTGAATTAGTAAGTTTCGTCAGTGCTTGAAGAAATATAGAGCTGAGTATCATCAGCATAACAGTGAAAACTAATGCCATGCTTCCTGACTATATCTCCTAAGGGTAGCATGTACAGAGTGAACAGCAACGGTCCTAGTACTGAGCCTTGTGGTATGCCATACTGAACTTTTGATCAATAAGACATCTCTTAATTTACTGCTACAAACTGAAAACAATCAGATAAGTATGATTTAAACCATGCTAATGCAATTCCACTAATGCCAACATAATTTTTGAGTCTATTTAAAAGAATGTTGTGGTCAATAGTATCAAATGCAGCACTAAGATCGAGTAACACCAATAGCGAGATACAACCACGATCGGATGATAAGAGCAAATCATTTGTGACTCTAATGAGAGCCGTCTCAGTACTATGATACGGTCTAAATCCTGACTGAAAATCCTCGCAGATACCATTTCTTTCTAAAAAGGAACATAGTTGTGAGGATACTGCCTTTTCTAGTATCTTTGACAGAAAAGGTAGATTTGAGATCGGCCTGTAATTGACTAATTCTGTAGGATCAAGTTGCGGATTTTTAACAAGTGGTTTAATCATAGCCAGCTTAAAAGTTTTCGGTACGTATCCTAGTGACAAAGATGAATTAATGATATTGAGAAGAGGATCTATGACCTCTGGAAGCATCTCTTTCAATAGTTTAGTTGGTATAGGGTCTAACATACATGTTGTCGATTTAGATGATTTAACAAGTTTATAAAATTCACCCTCTCCTATAGCAATGAATGAATACAAATTTTCGTCAGTGAGACTACAATGCACTGTCTAATGCGATACTGTAGTAGACGGTTGCATAGTTATAATTTGTTTCCTGATATTATCAATCTTATAAGTGAAGAAGATCATAAAGTCATTACTGTTGTGCTGCTTGCAAACTTCTGGGCTTGAAACTTTATTTTTCGTCAGTTTAGCAACTGTTTAGAATAAATACCTAGGGTTTTGTTTACTTTCTTCTAATAGGGTTGAAAAATAAGCAGATTTAGCAGTTTTTAAGGCCTCTCTGTATGCAATCGAGCTATCCTTCCATGAAATGCGAAATACCTCTAGTTTTCTGGCTGCTCTCTTTAGGGCCTGAGTGTGCTCGTTGTACCACGGCGTTGGACTATTTTCTTTGATCTTCTTTAAGCACAACGGAGCAACTGTGTCTAAAGTGCTGGAAAAGAGAGTTAAAAGTTTCTGTCGCAATATCGAGTTCTTCTAAGCTATCTGGGATGCTGAGATGATGAAACGTCTCGGTTACGTATGTAACCCTAGTTCCCTGATAGGGAACGAGACGCTGCGTCAAGCTGTGGGAACGCCTCTGCGTGTGTGCGTCATGAAGCACGTATGGAATCAGTCCAATGGAGAGACGGAACGTCATAGGCGGGTGACGTCATCGACCAGGAAACTATAAAGCACCCCCGAAACACAAGCGCGACAGCTTCTGATAGGCCTGAAGGAAGCGCTAACGGGCATGCTGGGAGTATGGCAGAACGACGCAGCGTCTCGTTCCCTATCAGGGAACTAGGGTTACATACGTAACCGAGACGTTCCCTTTCAAGGGAACTCGAGCTGCGTCAAGCTGTGGGAACACCCATACCCACGTCGCCATAGGAGCAAATGACCGTCATGTGGGAACTAGCGCACAGAGGACGAGAGCACCTGCGCCCCAGGAGTGGAACTCAAGTCCAATTCGTAGAACTTAACAAATGTATGCGGTGAGGACCACCCAGCCGCATCACAAACATCACTCAGCGATACTCCTGACAATAATGCCTTAGAGGCAGCCATACTCCTAGTAGAGTGGGCTCATACAGCCAAAGGTGAAGGCTGACCAGCCGACTCATAAGCAAGTGAGATGGCCTCAACCACCCACTTGCTCATTCTCTGTTTAGACGCGGGACACCCCTTCCTGGGTGGCCCAAAGCACACAAATAACTGTTCTGATTTCCTCCACAGGGCAGCTCTGTGGACATAAGCGTCTAACGCCCTAACAGGGCAGAGAAGGTTAAGTTTCTCCTGATCTGATGACACGAAAGGAGGAGGATAGAAAGCCTGCAGCACTGTAGGTCTAACAGCATTAGTAGGGACCTTAGGGACATAACCTGGTCTAGGGTATAGAAAAGCCTTAACCATACCAGGCGAAAACTCCAGGCACGAGGGTGCAACCGACAGAGCCTGCAAATCTCCGATTCTTTTAACTGAGGATATTGCAAGAGGAAAGAGAGTCTTATATGTGAGGAATTTCTCAGAAACTTCCTCAATAGGTTCAAAGGGGGCCAAAGAGAGGCCCTCTAATACAATGGACAAATCCCAAGTCGGCACCCTCATGCGAACTGCAGGCCTCAGCCTCAAAGTACCACGAAGGAAGCGAGTTATAAGTGGGTGTCTCCCAAGAGAAACTCCACTGAAAGGGACATGGTAAGCAGCTAGTGCCGCCACATACACCTTTAGTGTGGAGGGGGATAACCCTGCAGAGAAACGCTCCTGCAGGAACTCCAGCACTGCACCCACTGGGCCGTTAACTGGGTCCTGCCGGTGTTCTGCACACCAAGAAGTGAAAAGTTTCCACTTCAGGGCATATAACTTCCTCGTGGACGGAGCTCTGGAGTGAAGGATGGTCTCAACAACCTCAGTTGAGAGACCAGTTTCTATGAGCTGGGCCCCCTCAGAGGCCAAGCCTACAGTTTCCACAACTCTGGGCGGGGGTGAAATATCGTACCGCCCTCCTGAGAGAGTAGATCCCTCCTGATCGGAATCTCCAAGGGAGAGCCGTCCAGAAGAGATATTAGGTCCGTGAACCATACTCGGGCCGGCCAGAACGGGGCTACTAGAAGTAGGCTGACCCCGTCCCGGCGAACCCTCTCCAGAACTCCTGGTAGCAGAGCAATCGGGGGAAAAGCATACAGACGTGACCTCGGCCACGGCTGTACCAGAGCGTCCAACCCCAGAGGGGCTGGCTGACTGATGGAGAACCACAGATGACAGTGCGTTGTCTCCTTGGAAGCGAATAGGTCCACCTCGGCGCGACCGAAACTCAACCAAAGGAGCTCCACCACCTCGGGGTGGAGCCTCCATTCCCCCGGCCTCGGCCCCTGCCTCGACAGGGAGTCTTCTACCACATTCAGATAACCAGGAAGATACATAGCTCTCAGAGACTGTAATCTCCCCTGGGACCACAGGAGGATCTGACGGGCCAACTTGTAAAGTGGACGCGACCGCAGGCCCCCCTGATGATTTATATACGAGATCACCGACATGTTGTCTGACTGAACTAGCACGTGATGACCTCTGAGGTCTGCTAGGAAGTGTTTCAAAGCTTGGAACACCGCCAACATCTCTAGACAATTTATATGCCATAATAGATGATGGTCCTGCCACAGACCTTGGGCTGGATGACCACTCATGACCGCCCCCCACCCTGTGAGGGAAGCATCCGTCGTTAGCATTACGCGACGACAAAGAGCCCCCAACACTGGCCCCTTGGATAGGAACCAGGTTTCTTTCCACATGACCAGAGCACGAAGGCAGCGCCGCGTGACTTTGATCGTGCGGAGGGGATTTCCCCTCAGGGAGAATCCCCTGGTCCGGAGCCACCACTGCAGTGGTCTCATGTACAGCAGGCCGCAAGGTATAACGTTGGACGCTGCTGCCATCAGACCCAACAGTCTCTGAAACTGTTTTACAGTGAGTAGCTGGCCTAGCTTTACTTGTTTCACGGCTGCGAGAATCGAAGCGATGCGGGTTGGGGAGAGCTGCGCCTGCATCGAGACCGAATCCCAAACGACGCCCAGAAAAGCGGTCTTCTGAGAAGGAGATAGCACACTTTTCTTCGCGTTCAGCCTTAACCCCAACTTTCTTATATGAGCGAGAACGACATCTCGATGCCGAACCGCCATCTGCTCCGTCTGAGCTAAAATCATCCAATCGTCGATGTAATTGAGGATACGAATGCCCTGGAGCCTCAGGGGCACTAGAGCTGCATCCATGCATTTTGTGAAAGTGCGGGGAGATAAAGCTAGGCCAAATGGAAGAACCTTGTACTGGTACGCCTCGCCCCCGAAGGCGAACCTCAGGAACTTCCTGTGCTGTGGAAGGATGGAAATATGGAAGTACGCGTCCTTCAGATCTATCGTGACAAACCAGTCCTCGGATCTGATTTGTGCCACAATCTGCTTGATAGTGAGCATCTTGAATTTTAGCTTCCCTACCGCGCGATTCAACAGGCGCAGATCTAAAATTGGACGCAACCCCCCATCCTTCTTTGGAACGATGAAATATCGGCTGTAAAAACCCGACTCCAAACTGGGAGGAGGAACCCGTTCTATAGCCTCCTTCTGAAGGAGCGCTTTCACCTCTCGTTCCATTACCAGAGCCTGCTCGGGGCCCACCACTGTGGGCAGAACCCCTCTGAATTTTGGTGGACGACACCTGAATTGGATAGCATAACCTTTTTCTACTATGTGCAGAACCCACTGAGATATTTTTGGAAGGTTTTTCCACTCTGCCAGAAATACTACTAAGGGTACCAGTCTCTCGAGACTGGCCTCTGGTGTAACTTGAGCAGCAAACGCAGCGCCCTGTAACGGCGCACCGGCAGGGAACGACTGGCTTAACTGCTCTGAGACCCTCCTCAGAGGGGGCGAGCGTCCCTCGGGAAAGCGCTCGCTGGGACCGTCTGTGCCCCGGCATGAAGGCGGGGTTGGCAGAACGGGCCCCTGAGGGCACCGAAGAAGAGCGGGCACCGTGTAATGCGGTGAACACCTCTCTCCCACGGCAGGGACCACCCTCAGCATCCTGACGCCAGTGGCATCAGGACTTCTTCTTTGCCGAAGCCTTCTTGGCCATAATAACTGTCCTCAGATCAGTTTTGCCAGAAGACTTCGGCTGAGAGTGCCGCGTCTGGTCCCACTGTTTGGAAGGGGGAGCGCGAGACGCGACACTCTGCTTCTGTTGCGCCCTATGTGAGGAGCTGACTGACGGCCTGGACTGCTCCCGCCCAGCAGTCCCGGGGACATGAATTTTAAGAGGCATAAATTTCTGAAACGCTGCTGATTGTTTCTTCTCTTCCTGAAATCTATCTATGACAGTATTCACAGAATCACCAAACAGACCATGAGGAGAGAGAGGAGCGTCTAAAAGAAAAGCTTTATCTTTTTCTTTCATGCCAGAGAGATTTAACCATAGATGTCTCTCTGCGGCCACCAGGGCTGCCATAGTACGGCCCATTAGCTTGGCCGACTCCTTGGTGGCGCGCAGAGATAAATCTGCAGCCTGACGCAGTTCGCGAACTACATCAGTGCTGACCTCTTGAGAATCACTCACGTCCTTTAATAGGTCAGCCTGGTATGCCTGCAAGATGGACATAGTATGCAGGCACGCCGAGGCTTGACCGGCCACCGAATACGCTTTACCCACTAAAGCAGACGTACTTCTGAGGGGTTTAGAGGGTAAAAGTGGTGCTTTAAAAGAAGATGCAGCTTCAGCAGAAAGGTGACTAGCAAGCGCCTCTTCTGCTTTAGGCATCGCCCCATAACCGTGAGATTTAGCCCCCACGATATTTGAATAAGTGGACGTTTGAGGGCTAAAAACACGATAAGAGACCGGCTTTTTCCACGATCTCGAAACCTCTGTGTGTAAATCAGGAAAAAAGGGCAAGCACCGGCGTGGAGGTTGGGAACGGGAAGGCAAAAATCTCTCATCTAGTTTAGATTTTTCTCTATACTCCTGCCTAACAGCTGGCCACTCGATGCTTAATTTAGAAACAGCACAAGTGAGCACCTCCATAAGCTCCTCACTTTCGGGAGAGCGAGATGGCGAATCATCGACATCTCCCGCATCCAGACTAACAACATCCAGATCCTCAGAACTGGATAGTTGCAGTACTGGGGCCTCAGTTCGGGGGGGAAGAAACCGCAGAGCGTGCTTCCGAACCCGAGACTGAGGCACTGGATCTAACAGGTAAGGGCTGAGATAGGGCAAAGCCCGTCTCAAGCCTCGCTGTTAGATCCATCTGCGATCCCCACGAATGACGTCGGCGCTCAGCCTCGGCATGAGCGGGACCCAATCCGCGGGGATCGCGAACCGAACCACTCTCCTCAAAGAGTGATCGGCGGGAGCGGAGCGTTCTAAGAGGCAAACGCTCGCAATGCTCACAATCAGCCCCCTCGAGAGCTGATTGGGCATGCTGCACTCCCAAACAAACAACACATAAGCTGTGTGTATCCCCGCCCGTTAAATAGCGCGAGCAGGGAGGAACACACTTCTTAAATTGCTGTTCGCTCGCCATTGTCTCTCAATATAATATATATATATATATATATAGTTTTTTGAAATAGTGAAACTCCTGCTTAGTGACAGACAAAAACACTTGAGACAGATCCACATATAGCGCTTACTGAAGGCATAGAAGCTGTCGCGCTTGTGTTTTGGGGGTGCTTTATAGTTTCCTGGTCGATGACGTCACCCGCCTATGACGTTCCGTCTCTCCATTGGACTGATTCCATACGTGCTTCATGACGCACACACGCAGAGGCGTTCCCACAGCTTGACGCAGCTCGAGTTCCCTTGAAAGGGAACTGATCAGGAAGATTATTAATAAAGCAATTTTTAGTGGCAGAAGTGATAGGTCTAACATATTTGTAACACGGAGTCAGCTTTGCAGCCTTGGCTTAATGAAGTTTACACAAGACTAGATAATGATCTGAGATGTCATCGCTCTGCTGCAGAATTTCAACAGCATCAACATTGATTCCATGTGATAATATTAGATCTAGAGTACGATTACGACAATGAGTAGGTCCTGACACGTGTTGTCTAACTCCAATAGAGTTAAAAATGTCTTTAAATGCCAATCCCAATGCATCTTTTTCATTATCTACATGTATATTAAAATCACCAACAATTAGGACTTTATCTGCAGCCAGTACTAACTCTGATAGAAATTCAGCAAATTCTTTGATAAAGTCTGTATGGTGACCTATTTACAGTAACCAGCACAAACTTAAACGTGATTTATCATTTGCACTATATATTGTTACATTAAGCACCAACACTTCAAAAAAATTATATTTTAAACTAGACTTCTTAGTAATTTTAAAAATATTACCATAAATTACAGCAACACCTCCCCCTTTGCCTTTCAGACGAGGTTCATGTTTATAACAGTAATCTTGCGGGCTGCAGTCATTTAAAGTAATGTAATCGTTTGGTTTTAGCCAGGTTTCTGTCATACACAGCACATCTAGGTTATAGTCTGTAATCATATCATTAACAATAGGGTAAGTGTACCCATTAAGCCCATGTACCCTTTAAGCCCACTTTCAACTTTAAAGTCAAATAAAAAAAAGAGTAATCATATTTTATGCTGCTCATTATTTTAATCAATCCAGTGATTTGTTACTTCCCTGGCATTTTTTTATTTTATACCAATCACATTTGGCAATGTTGAGTTAGCCCCACCCATGTGCATGCTGTCTCAGGGGACCTCACACAAAGTTACCCCAAAACTTTGGTGTTTCGGGACCCTTCAGAAATCAATACATTTCTGCAATTTTCAGACATTTATTTGCAGAGGTGGACAGAGTACACAGCTTCGTTACTTGAGTAAAAGTACAGATACCCCTTGCTAAATTTTACTCAAGTACAAGTAAAAGTACTACAGTCAGATGTCTACTTAAGTAAAAGTACTGAAGTACTTGTTTTTAAAAGTACTTGAGTATAAAGAGTACAAGAGTAAATTTTCTAAATATTGCATTACTACTGCCACAGTGTCAAGTCATCTTCATTTATATAGCGTTTTTAACAATGTAGATTGTTTCAAAGCGGCTTTTCAGAGATAAACATATCATTTAAGGTAACAGAGATTGGTTTGGTTTTATAGCGGTTCTTGAATAATGTTATTTTCCAGCTAAAGTTAGTTTCAATTGATTCACTTCCGTCGAAATGATCATTTGTTATTAAATTAGGGGCCGCTAAGATGACACCGTTCACTCTAAACAGACTTTAAACTGTGATTAACGCTGATGGCGTTCACATGCGCATTAAGAATTGATTCTATAGTTATGTGTGTTCGAATATATGTGTGCAGGTTTATAATTCCCTACAAACCATGCCTAAACAAACTACTTGTCTTTGCCTATAAATTTGATACAGAATTTTATTTTATCACTTCGGGGGTAGGTACGCGAACCGTGCTTACATTTATGTACAGAAACGTCCTACATGGAGTTATGAAAAATGTTAATGTTAATACCTTTGATAATCTAAAAGGAATTGAAAGTTAATTCAAGTCATTTTCATCTTTTTACCATGTTGCTTTATTTAACATTTCTCACTTGCGTTTTTAATGGTTTTAATGGATTTTTTGCACCCACATTTGAACCCACATAAATCTGACCATGGAGTTTACTTTGGCGTCAGTTCAGAGCTGAAGGTGAAGGTTATTTGCTGATAGGCTGTCCCAATCAGTGGCGCCAGCACAATCCAATCACGTTTGAGAGGGAAACAACAAATTGAGGGTTTCCGAGATTTTTTTTTTCCTTTTTTTTTTTTAGAAGTAACGGGTACTCACGGTTATGGATAGAAATGTAGTGTAGTAAAGAGTACAATATTTGCCTCTCAAATGTACTTGAGTAAAGTCATGAGTAATCCCCAAAAATGATACTCGAGTAAAATACAGATCCCTCAAAATTGTACTCAAGTACTGTACTCAAGTAAATGTACTCCGTTACTGTCCGGCTCTGTTTATTTGGTAACTACATTGATATTATGTCAAATAAGAGATAAATGTGTTGTTTTTTGTGTATGAACAAATAGTACTTGATCATTTTATATAATTTTCCTTTAAATGGAAAGATGAGTTTTATTAGCTTCTGTTCAAAGTTACAGAAGCTAATAAAGCCCCTCCCCCCCCCCCCCCCCAACCACCCACATTTGACCAGGAATAACTCGGGAGCCAAGCCGACTTAAAAGTCCCGTTCTTCGCTATTCCATTTTTCAAACTTTGGTTAGTGTGTAATGTTGCTGTTAGAGCATAAATAATACCTGTAAAATTATAAAGCTCAAAGTTCAATGCCTAGCGAGATATTTTATTTAACAGAAGTCCCCTTTCAAAGCCTACAGCGAACGTCCGGTTTGGACTATATCCCTCTACTTCCTTTTTTAATGACGTAATTAGAACAGTTTTTTGACTAATCTCCGCCCACAGGAATACACAAAAAAAGGGGGCGTGGTCTTGTTGAGCTCCCACAGAGAAGAGGAAGAGTATCGTTTGTAGAGTGTGTTTTGTTGTTATTTTCATGCCGGAGTCAATTCACCTTTGTTTGGCCTTCCCAGGGACGCTGTGCTTAGAGATCAATGGTTACAATTTATGTTTAACTCGGTTCCCGAAAAATATAATCCTCATTTAAAACTATGTGCAGCACATTTTGCCGAGGACAGCTTCCTCAATCTCAATCAGTTTAATGCCGGATTCGCACAAAGATTGTTTTTGAAAGATGGAGCAGTTCCCTCTTTGTCTGGAGAAGGCGTTGTTTATGGACCACAACCGGTAAGTGTATTTTATTATTTAATTTGGTGCGTTTAACCGTTTCTGTAACTCATTACACAAAGTGCAACGCTGTTTAGCTTTGTTAACTAGATGGGAATTGAAACTAATCAAACAAACCTTTTAAATAAGTGTAGTAATTCAATCAGACACATTGTCACAGTTACCACACCTATAAAACATATATTATTAATCAAAACTCGTGCACACGTGTAACTAAGGTAGGAATAAACAATGGACTTATTTTAAAAATTCAACAACACCATCGTTAATTTTATAACAGTTTGTAACATTTAACATTACATTTTAACCAATTAAAAGTATGACAACTACTAAATAAACAGCTTACCACTGTGAAACATCCTGCAAAAGTCGTGTTTGAACAGGTTCTAATCGATTCTCTTCATCTATGTTCTCCGGGTCTGATTCAGGCTCAAATTGATATGGTAATATGTTTGACATTTTTACAATAACAATCAGTGCATGCATCTCCAATTTATGGTAAGAGGCGTGACTTTTCCGGGCAACGTGCGATAAGCTGCTGTCGAATCACAACACAGGAACCGCTGGCACAATCAGAACTCGTTATGTATTTCTGAAGGAGGGACTTCATAGAACAAGGAAGTCATCGGCTCGTTTTTTGGACAGTGAAAACAGCGGTATACAGATAAGTAAATTGTGTGAAAAATACTGTGTTTTTTTACACGCGAAACATGAACACATGTTATATTGCACACTGTAAAAACATGAAGAACGGGACCTTTAAGGCTCCAGACTCCCGGTGTCTGGGGCCCACTAGGAGGCCCCCTTAAGCCCAGAGTATGGAGCCCCAACTCTGCTTGGCTTCCGAGATACACCCGGTCAAAACGTCCAGCTTGACTCCAGCTACAACTCCAGTCAAGCCGACTTTAGGCTCCAGACCACCGTCCACTAACACCTACCCATCCCACCCAGGGCTCTACGTAAATGTTACGTAGAAGCAAGGATGAAGCAGAGAGTGAATCCAATCGCAAGCACTTTAATCATGAAATAGACAGTAATCCAGGAAATAACTCAGAATAAGGCACACGGAACAAGGAACTGCGAACATCAAACATCAAACAACGACCGACAAACACCAACTGAAGAACAAGGGTATAAATACACAGACAAACAAGCTTAACAAGATAACAAGGGGGCGTGGCTAATCAGAAACACCTGGGGAGACTAATCAACAGAACGGGGAACAGCAAAACATGTAAAGAAAGAGAAACACATGACAGACAAGAACAAGGAACAAAACAAAACACCCACACCGTGACATAGCCCCCCCCCCCTATGGGCGGCTCCCGACGCCCCTTGAGACAAAAAACAAAACAAAACAAAAAAAAAACACTAAAGTTCAGGAGGGTGGTGAAGTGGAGGCGGTCTTGGGGGAGGGACGGAGGGCCAGGTTCGTGCAGGCGGCCAGGAAGGAGCAGGCGACCAGAACGGAGATGACCAGACAGGCGGCCAGGGCATAGACGACCCCTTGGGCGGCCAGGGCGGAGAAGACAGTCCATCGGACGGCCAGGGCGGAGACGACCCCTCGGGCGGCCATGGCGGAGACGATCCCTCGGGCGGCCATGGCGGAGACGACCCGGGCTCGGGAACTGCAGACACCGGTTCGGGAACCGCAGACACCGGCTCGGGAACAGTAGACACACACACTGGCTCAGGAACAGACAACACAGACTCTGGCTCGGGAACAGACAACACAGAATCTGGCTCGGGAACAGCAGACACACACACTGGCTCGGGAACAGACAACACAGACTCTGGCTCGGGAACAGACAACACAGACTCTGGCTCGGGAACAGACAACACACTCACTGGTTGGGGAACAGGCGACACACACACTGGCTCGGGAACAGGCGACACACACACTGGCTCGGGAACAGGCGACACACACACTGGCTCGGGAACAGGCGACACACACACTGGCTCGGGAACAGACGACACACACACTGGCTCCGGCTCGGGGACAGACCACACAGACTCTGGCTCGGGGACAGACAACACACTCACTGGTTGGGGAACAGGCAACACACACACTGGCTCCGGCTCGGGGACAGACCACACAGACTCTGGCTCGGGAACAGACAACACACTCACTGGTTGGGGAACAGGCAACACACACACTGGCTCCGGAACAGGCAACACACACACTGGCTCCAGCTCGGGGACAGACCACACAGACTCTGGCTCAGGAACAGACAACACACTCACTGGTTGGGGAACAGGCAACACACACACTGGCTCGGGAACAGACATCACACACACTGGCTCCGGAACAGGCAACACACACACTGGCTCCGGCTCGGGGACAGACCACACAGACTCTGGCTCGGGGACAGACAACACACTCACTGGTTGGGGAACAGACAACACACACACTGGCTCGGGAACAGACATCACACACACTGGCTCGGGAACAGGCAACACACACTCTGGCTCGGGAACAGGCAACACACACTCTGGCTCGGGAGCAGGAACAGACTCTGGCTCGGGAACAGGAACAGACTCTGGCTCGGGAACAGGAACAGACTCTGGCTCGGGAACAGGAACAGACTCTGGCTCGGGAACAGGAACAGACTCTGGCTCGGGAACAGGAACAGACTCTGGCTCGGGAACAGGAACAGACTCTGGCTCGGGAACAGGAACAGACTCTGGCTCGGGAACAGGAACAGACTCTGGCTCGGGAACAGGAACAGACTCTGGCTCGGGAACAGGAACAGACTCTGGCTCGGGAACAGGAACAGACTCTGGCTCGGGAACAGGAACAGACTCTGGCTCGGGAACAGGAACAGACTCTGGCTCGGGAACAGGAACAGACTCTGGCTCGGGAACAGGAACAGACTCTGGCTCGGGAACAGGAACAGACTCTGGGCCGGACATCTTGTCCGTAGACACTGGCTCGGAGGCGGCCATCTTGTCCGTAGACACTGGCTCGGAGGCGGCCATCTTGTCCGTAGACACTGGCTTGGAGGAAGTGACGTGAACAGTCTCTGGATCCGCACAAGTGACGTGAACAGTCTCTGGTTTGGCCATCTTGTCCATAGACACTGGCTCGGAGGAAGTGACGTGAACTGTCTCTGGATCAGCAGAAGTGACGTGAACAGTCTCTGGTTCGGCCATCTTGTCCGTAGACACTGGCTCGGAGGAAGTGACGTGAACAGTCTCTGGATCGGCCATCTTGTCCGTAGACACTGGCTCGAAGGCGGCCATCTTGTCCGTAGACACTGGCTCGAAGGTGGCCATCTTGTCCATAGACACTGGCTCGGAGGAAGTGACGTGAACCGACTCTGGATCGGCCATCTTGTCTGTAGACACTGGCTCTGTAGAAGTGATGTGAAGCGTCTCTGGATCGGCAGACGTGACTTGAACAGTCTCTGGATCGGCAGACGTGACTTGAACAGTCTCTGGATTGGCAGACGTGACTTGAACAGTCTCTGGATCGGCAGACGTGACTTGAACAGTCTCTGGATCGGCAGACGTGACTTGAACAGTCTCTGGATCGGCAGACGTGACTTGAACAGTCTCTGGATCGGCAGACGTGACTTGAACAGTCTCTGGATCGGCAGACGTGACTTGAACAGTCTCTGGATCGGCAGACGTGACTTGAATAGTCTCTTGACTGGACGAGACCAGCGGCGAGGACTCTGGGCTGACAGGAAGTACAGGGAGGACTTCCAGGCATTGCGGGACGTGGGAAGTCCTCCTCCTCCTCCGTCTCCGAGAGCGAGAGAGCGCTGGGCTGGACGGAACCAGCGGTGAGGGCGCTGTACTGGACGGGACCAGCGATGAGGGCGCTGTGCTGGACGGGACCAGCGGTGAAGGCTCTGGGCAGGACGGCGTCAGCGGCGAAGGAAGCTCTGGCTTTTGCTCGAAGACTGGCTCTGGCTGGACGTGGCTGACGTGAAGCTCTGGCTGGACGTGGCTGACGTGAAGCTCTGGCTGGACGTGGCTGACGTGAAGCTCTGGCTGGACGTGGCTGACGTGAAGCTCTGGCTGGACGTGGCTGACGTGAAGCTCTGGCTGGACGTGGCTGACGTGAAGCTCTGGCTGGACGTGGCTGGGCTCTGGAAGCTCGGCTGAGACGTGGCTGGGCTCTGGAAGCTCTGGCATGTCGTGGTGAAACTCAGGCATGTCGTGGTGAAACTCAGGCATGTCGTGGTGAAACTCAGGCATGTCGTGGTGAAACTCAGGCATGTCGTGGTGAAACTCAGGCATGTCGTGGTGAAGCTCTGGTTGAACGTGAAGAACAGGTGATGACCTGGCGTGCCACGGGAGGAAGCTCTCCAGACATCTGGAGAGTGCCTCTCTCCAGTCCAGACCGGAGAGGTCGGGGAGCTCCCTCGGGTCGACCTCCTTAGCCCCCAGCCAGTAACACATCTTAATCGCCTCATCACCCAGAGAGCAAGAGGCAGCGAGGGGAACAAACCCCCAGGTGTATTGGAACAGATCAAGGCTTTCCAGGGCCAAGGCCGCGATCTGTCCAGCGAACTCCCGGTCTAGCCTGTGTAGATCAGGCGAGATCCGTGCTGCTGGATTCATATTTTTGGTCGGTCGTTCTGTTACGTAGAAGCAAGGATGAAGCAGAGAGTGAATCCAATCGCAAGCACTTTAATCATGAAATAGACAGTAATCCAGGAAATAACTCAGAATAAGGCACACGGAACAAGGAACTGCGAACATCAAACAACGACCGACAAACACCAACTGAAGAACAAGGGTATAAATACACAGACAAACAAGCTTAACAAGATAACAAGGGGGCGTGGCTAATCAGAAACACCTGGGGAGACTAATCAACAGAACGGGGAACAGCAAAACATGTAAAGACAGAGAAACACATGACAGACAAGAACAAGGAACAAAACAAAACACCCACACCGTGACATCAAACATTAGCAAAAGGATTTTTTTTAATACTTCCCTGTCACTGAATAAATATATTGATGTTTTACTTCTTTAAAATCAATACATTTTTTATATTTTGTGAATCAATGATGATGTGGGCTTATTTGGAACACACGCGGGCTTAAATGGTGCCAAAAGTACCAATTAAGCCCATGCTAGACTTCTCACTTTATTCCTAAATTATCTTAATTTTATATTCTAAAATGTACATCAACTAATTAATACATTTTCAAATGAGAGATAAATCTTGCATTTTAACTAATTATTTTCCGTATAAACCATGTCAATATCTATGAAAAAAACCTAGACTTGGATTTTGGTGGGCTTAATGGGTACACTTACCCTAAGTGCTTTTGAAGTAAGAGATCGAATATTCAGCAACCCAAGCTGTATAATTTTTTCATTTGTATTATATCTGTTTTTTATTTGTTGTAGGGCTGCATCTAACGATTATTTTTGTTGTCGATTAATCTGTCGATTATTTCTTCGAATAGTCGACTAATCTAATGATTATTTTTCCGATTAATCTAATGATTATTTTTTTGGATTAGCTGATTTATCCATTGGCAAACTTTCCAATAAATAATAAGTACAACTTCTACCATTAGTATTTCAAACTTTTATTAATTCATTTTCTGAAAAAATACTTTGAAATTTCCCAGTATTAAAAATAAAGTGCCAGAATTAAAATGCAAACAACACTTTAGTCCATCATGTAACATTAATGCCACATAAATTCTGCCAAACACTATGCAAAAAATACATTAATATGAAGGATTAAGTAGTTTAAAGGAGCAAAGTCCAACATAAAACTGGCTAATACAGTGCAAAGAACACCTGAAATGCTATCTTTAGTTTAAAGGAGCAAAGTCCAACATAAAACTGCCTAATACAGTGCAAAGAACACCTGAAATGCTACCTTTAGTTTAAAGGAGCAAAATCCAACATAAAACTGCCTAATACAGTGCAAAGAACACCTGAAAGATTAAAGGAGCAAAGTCCAACATAAAACTGCCTAATACAGTGCAAAGAACACCTGGAAGTTCAAAGGAGCAAAGTCCAACATAAATACTGCCCAACCTAAACAGTGCAAAAAAAGTTGGGGGACTGTGTTACTAATTTGAATAACTTCACTCAGTTCAAGTAACAGATAAAACAAAAAAAAAAGGCAGATAATCTAACAAAAATTCTGCATATCAGTGTCAGTATTGTCTCAAATAGCATTGCAATGGAGGAATGTAAGCATGTTTCCATGCTCTGAAGTCAGGCTTGCTCTTTTTTTAGTCACAATGTTGCCGGCAACTGAGAAAAGGCGTTCAGATGGGGTTGAAGTTGCAGGCATAGACAAGTAACACTTTGCCAGCATGGCCAAGGTGGGAAATCTTGCTTCATTTTCTTTCCACCGTTTTAATGGATTTTCATCCTTTGGGATAGCCTGCTCACCAAAGTACATGAGTATCTCATTCCTCGCTGCTTCACTGTGAGAATCTTGATCTTGGACGTGACCAGTGTCGTCTTCACCGTTACTGTGCTCATCTGAATCCGAACCGAGCAAAGTGTCCAGCAGAGAAACCGGCCTCCTCTCTGAAAGTGTTGTATCTGCACTGGCTGAGTCATCCTGTTCCCCACCTTGATGTTGATGTGTTTGCTCCCTCTCTCTTCTTTTCTCTTCCAGTGCAAGACCTTGAACTTTAAGGTGAACTTTTAAAATGTCCTCTGCTTGCAGGAATTTTAGTTTGCGGAATCTGGGGTCAAGGGCTGCTGCAATAATACATACATTTTCTCCATCATCTCTGAATTTAGTTTCCCGCTCCCATCTTGATGTCATCTCCTGTGCAGCAACACCTTGGAAAGCCTTGACAGCTGCGTTCTCAAATAATGTGCTCTGTATGGACTTCTGTAGGCCCTTCACCAGCGGAGGTAGAGCGGAAACAGTCACATAGGACTCTCCACTCAGGAAGACAGTAGCACACTCAAAAGGCCTCAGGACTTGTTCCACTTCCTCAAGTAGGCTCCACTGATCATATTTTAAATCCAGGAAGCGCTTCCCTTGTGGTGTGACATCAGGATCTGAAAGCGTTGCTGTCACAGGCCACCTCTGTTCAAGTAGGCGGCTGATCATGTGCAAAGTACTGTTCCATCTTACGGATACATCTTGTATTAACGTATGCTCAGGGGTACCCATTTGTTTCTGCTTTGCTTTCAGCCTTGTGCTGGCCAGCTCACTTTTTTTAAAATGTTCCACAAGGCTCTTTGCAGCCCTCAGTGCCTTGCTGATCTGGGGATCCTTTAGAGCATGGTTGACAACCAACTGTAATGTATAACCAGCACACCTGAGAGAAGCAATCCCATGCTTTTCTTCCAAAATCCATAGAGCAGCAACAACATCTGCAGCATTATCATGTACAACCACCATTATATTGGTCATGGATATCTCAAACTTCTCAGCTGCTTTTTCCACCCAGGTAGCAATATTTTCAGCTGTATGCCGATCTTCAAGTGGCATGGTGGTCAAGTTAAATAAAGTAAGCTCCCAGTCTTCATTAATGAAGTAGCAGGTGACACCCAAGTATGCCTCTGTGGCAATACTGGTCCATGCATCTGTGGTGAGAGTGATTTTGGTTTTTACTTCTTTGAGTGAAGCTTTCACTCTCTCAAAATTCTCCTTATATTTCTTCTCCATCAACTTAGTGAAGTGGAACCTGGAGGGAAGTGTGTATCCTGGGTAGAACGCGTTGATCATCTCATGAAAGCCCTGATCCTCTACAATAGAAAGATGTCTCATATCCTTTACAATCATGTTCAGAATGCTATCGGTCCATGTGGGGCGTGCAAACGGTGATGTCCTTTTTATGGAAGAAATCTTGGACGCAGCTTTGTCTCTTCCTGAGAAATATAACAAGCACAACAATAACATCATTAACATTTTAAAACATGAAATCTATATATGGTAACAATATATCAGCTGTATTTTGAAGAGGGTAGTGCATCTGTAAATTATTTTAACATTAAATCTATGAATGATGACAAAAAAAAATTGTATTTCAGAAAGGGTAATTATATCATTTTATTATGAAATGCAATTTAGATTACAGCCAGCAGTAACAAATATATTAATCAAACAACAACAATAAACACAACCACAGAAAAAATCATAATTTAAATGTAAATTTACATGGTATTATTAACAATGGTGATAATTGTGGGACGAATTTATGCTGCTGCCATCTGGGTGCAGATATAGTCTGTCGCGATGCAGAACTAATAGATTAAAAAGGTAATTTATCCCGACTGTTATCCCGCCGCTCTCATGCCACACCATGTTCTCACACAGTGAAAAATACATCGCGGAGCAGAGAGGACACTGACAACGCGCTGACAGACCAGGTTACTTTTGATATGAAACAAAGTCTCAACTTTCAAATTTGGTCATTTTTTAAAGAAATGTAAACAATAAATACAGTTTTGTGGCTCTTTAATGCGTCTGACAGATCGCTGTAGAGCCTCAGTTTAAGCTGCTCGAGAACCGATCATCTCTTCCTTCTAGTTAATTTATAGCATCAAATAAACATGAATGAACATAAGAAGGAATGTTATTTTAACCGCGGAAAGACGTAAGTACACTTCGTTTTTCAAGTTCAAATCCTCCAACGTTAATCTACTAACTTTCCTGACTGCTTTGTCGGACAAAATGGCGGATGGCGGATTATGATTGGTCAGATCGCCTGTCAATCAAACTCCCTGCGAAGGGTCAATTTGGAGCGGTGAGGGGATTCTATCATATATGCATCTGATTGGCCATTGCGTTCAAGAAATCAACACGTATGTCTGTGATTGGCTACATTGTGCATCGCTGCAAACATGTTATAAATAGATAGACTCTGGCCTGTAAATCGTTTCTATTTTGCTTTTGTCAACAGATGAATGACAAATTATTAGTTTTTAGATGTTCAATTCATAGATTTCTATTTTGCTAGAGTCCAGCGAATCGTTTTATTCTCCTGCAAACAGCACACACACGAGTGCATTAAGTTACCGCCTGCGCCCGCACTCGGCCATCAGATCTATATTCCCGCACCACACTCTGTAGCGTTGGGCTAGTCTACATGTGCATACACAACTTTTAAAAACTGGCAAATGCACTGAAAGCTTCGTTGACAGATTTAAGTTGGAGTTATAAATTAAAGTCCATTTTATTGTCGCCGAATGGGGAAATTAATTACATCTGCACCATCAACAATTAACATTATTACCTAGCACACAAGCGGTAATAGCCGACAAGCAGGTATGACCACAACAACAACTTAAAGAACTCACTGTAATAAATAGGCCTACTACTTACCCAGCGGGCTCGTCGTTTTGAGTTTGCAGAGTCACAGGATGTTTCCTTTTAAGATGCTCGTTCATCGCAGTTGTGCTGCCATGGTATGCCAATTCAGCTTTGCATAGTGAACAAAGCACCTTTCTGTTCGGCCGAAGTTTAAAGTATTCCCATACTTTGGATGATCGTGGTCTGGCTTTATGTGAAATGTTGTCATTTTCACTATGAGCGGGAGCAGAAGCCGCCATTACTCGATATTTAAACGTAAATAATTAATATGACGCGTCGACGCATTTCATGCGTGTCGACGTATTTTTATAGTCGACGTAATTGATGACGTTGACGCGTAGTTGCGGCCCTAATTTGTTGAACATCAATTAAATTTACCCTTAGATGGGTTTGGAAGTTTTTTGTATTTCCTAATTCGGGGAACAGACAGTCTCTATATGATGATATCTAGGTGAAAGAGCCTGTATGTGATGGGATTTATCTGACCTTGGTGACGTGAGACAGGTGGCAGACGGTCGGTTTAGCCAGTTTGTCTGCTTCCTGACCCAAGCCCCAGATTGTCATGTTTGAGCTCTAAGACTATGTGCCATATTACTAGAGAGAAGAGCAGCACCATCCCAGGAGGGATGAATACCATCTTTTTTCAGCAGGTCAGGTCTGCCCCAAAAACCTTTCCAATTGTCTATGAATTCTATATTATTTTGCGGACACCACTTAGACAACCAGCGAGTGAGTGATGACAATCTGCAAACTATCTCATCACTCCTTCGAACAGGAAGGAGGCCAGAGCAAATTACAGTGCCTGACATCGTACTTGCGAGTTCACACACCTCTTTAACATTAATTTTAGTAATCTCCGACTGGCGAAGTCGAACATCATTAGTGCCGACGTGAATAATAATCTTAGAGAATTTACGATTAGCATTAGCCAGCACTTTTAAATTTGCTTTGATGTCAGGCGCTCTGGCTCCCGGCAAACATGTGACTATGGTGGCTGGTGTCTCTATTTTCATGTTCTGTGTAATAGAATCACCAATAACTAGGGCACATTCAACAGGATTCTCAGTGGGTGTTTCACTGAGTGGGGAGAATCTGTTTAATGTTGTAATCGGAACGGAGGAGCGGTGTTTTGTCCCGTGGCTACAGCACCTCACCGTCACCCAATTGCCCTGCTGCACGGGCTCTACTTCAGCCTGAACTGAACAATGTACAGTGTTGTCTAAGCTAGTCGCATCCAAAGCAGTATCTAAAGCCCTTGCACTCTTACAATTAACCTCAATTAAAGTTTGGATGCGTGTATCTAGTTCTGAAATCTTCTCTGTCAGCCTGACTATCTCCCTGCATTTATCACATGTAAATCCTGTGCTGACAGAGAAGGCTATGCTATACATGTTACATGAAGTGCAAGTCACAATAAGAGGAGAAGATGACATGACTCACCGTGTTTGTTGACTGATTCTACTTACCACAGCTTTTTAGGCGCGAGCTAAATAAATAAATAAAGAGCGCACGGATGGCACGCTAACAGGCTAGCGAATTAGTAGCTTGTTGTGCTAGTAACGATTTAGATTGAAGCTAGCGATGTCAGGTTAACATGTGATGTTGAGTAAGTTGTATTTAGCAGTATAAACAACAGGGAATGGTAGTAAATAATGATTCAAAACAGAAAGATATACGAAGCTACAGACACAAACCAACAGCAAGGCAGCCAGGCAGACAGGAGCAATCGAGCAATCGAGGACCAAGTCATGCACAGATATATTTTCAGAGCTTATTTTTAAATAAAATATATTTTTTTATATCTCTCTCTTCATTTTATGCTAAGCAAGCCATTATCTATAAGACTAAGCATCTTACATTATAGCCTAGTTATCACGAGTTGTTACACAGCCTTTTAAAGGCAACAGATGTTTCCTGGTATTTTTTAGACACTTCATATCAAATACTTACTGTCAGTCCTAACTGATTTCCACATAGTTTATTTAAAAAATTGAATTATTTTTGCCCTTTGCATGTTACAGTCCTCTCTGAGCTGAACTAACACTGAGCCGTGGACCTTAGAAGGCTTTAGAATTCTATCATCAGAACGTAGTGAACAATCATGATTTGAAATAATTTCTATGAAACCTTATTAGTTTTGTTATTGTCGATGGATCACTTTTATAAGTCTCATATTAAGTATGTGACATCTGACAGCATTTGAGTCATAAATGTGGCATCTTGGGTATTTTATGGCAGTGTTTGCGGGCTGACTGGCGAAAGCACCAGTGTCCGACAGCACACTTTCAAATGGCCTCATTGTAAGTACTGGCACAGGGAGCCGTGTGTGTCCAGAGGAGTGTGGATTATCGATCCGGTTAAATCTGGGGGATTGTAGTTGCCACTGAATTGTTTTTATTTTTTATCAAGTATTTAAGTTAGGTAACACTTTATTTTAGGGTCCAATTTTCACTATTAACTAGTTACTTATTAGCATGCATATGACTAGGATATTGGCTGTTTATTAGTACTTAAAAAGCACATATTAATGGGGTAGGGCTGGGCGATATGGCCTAAAAAAAAATCCCAGATTTTTTCACAAAAAATCCGATTTACGATTTAAATAGATTCCCCCCCCCCCCCTACTTAAAATCAATTTGCAAATGACAAAGAATTTTTCAAAACATGTTTTAACTTAATTTTGTTTTGATTTTTCCATCTGGGATTTGATCTGGATTTCCCCCTTGGGGTTAAAGTACAATCAGAAACAACAAGCCAAAAAGACAAGATGGCAGGCCCTGCCTTTGTAAACAGTGAGAATGTAACATAACATAAAATAGGTGGATTGGGATTGGGGGGGATGTAAAAAAAAATAAAAAATAAGTGTATTGTGATTGTCAAAATATTTGGTAACTAAACGTCCTGGTTGCGTATGCAACCCACCGTTCCCTGAAGGAGGGAACGGAGGACGTAGTCGACGTCGACTGAATGGGGATCGCGTCAGAGAGCCAATGTTCTTCGAGTACTATTGAACGAGCCAATGGAATTGGCGTGCGTGATTCGCATCACACACTCCGCCCCCGCGGCACGGGTATAAATACGGAAGTGAAGCAGTGGCAAGGGGACTACGTCCTCCATTCCCTCCTTCAGGGAACAGTGGGTTGCATATGCAACCAGGACGTTCCCTTTCAGTCGATAACGTCGGATGTAATCTGAATGGGGATAAGCATTGAAAATGCCACTAAAGCTGCCACCTTCCAGTGCCTAGACAAAAGCCTCCTGATGCCCCCGCAATTTTAAGGCGGGGAAGGACAGGGCTTAGGCCAGGGAAGTCACTGCTGTTCCTACAGGACCACTGGGAAAGCGTTCCCTGTCCATTGGAAGGAAGGGACGCTGCGAAAGCCACATCCTACCTGGAGGGAGGTAACGTGGAGAATACACATATGAACTGGGTGGATGACCGGGCAGTACGACATATGGGATGTCACTGGGGTGGCTCCAGCCAAGACGGGGGGAGACTCACCGGACAGTGATGGCAGAGATACTCTGCTGAGAAAAGACACAGGCTCGCCGTAGGTAGTCGTATCGTGGAATAATACACATATGGGATCACCATAGGGACCGCAACATATGGACCCAGCCTAACACAAGTTCCACACTGCTTACGAGTGGTAGGCCTAACACCAGACGTTCCGCACGTCCGACGTTGGAGGGGTGTGGAGGAACTCAACAGGTTTCGGATTCAGGGAACTCAACTGGACTAGAAAGGCGCACATATCCAGTCCATAGGAGGGGAATGGCGCTGCAAGCCGACACTTGAACCGGGCTCATGGTGAAACTGGCTTCATGAGAAGGGAGCCTACGGGAAGCAGCGGTTCAGTCTAGGTGTAGCCCAGCCCCCAACTCTAAATCTGTCAGAAAAGCACTCTGTCAACACCCAGGCGGAGCAAACACTCATTATAGAGGAGCTCAACACCTAAGTGGACATGAGCTTCTCAGATATTTCACCGAAATAAAGGCAACCACATTTAGTGGGCCAACTTTGCTTGGAAACAGCCTTCCCTCTCTGCTGAATTCCTAACAGATAAGAGCTGGTCTGAGGTCTAAGGCTTGCATTCTGTACACGTCTAAACGCTATGAAGCAGACGGACAGAGCTGGGTTGGGCTGGGCTGGGTCTGGCTCCTCCGGGGCAGTGCTTGCAGGCTCACCAGCTGATCCTATTACGGGAGAGGTAGGAACCTTGGGCACAATCCAGGCCAGGGTCTCAGCTAGTGAGAGTAGCCGGCCCTAACTCCAGGCACAATACGTTGACCGAAAGCGAGCAAGTCCCTACCCTCTAGAAGAGACCATGCTAGCAGGAGATCTGATTTAACAGAATTTTTAACTCACTGCCTACAGTGGCTCAGGGGCGGTCTCTGCAGTGCAGTTGTACCAGAGATAAGGCCCAAGAGGATAAAGAGGGGCGAAAGGATTTACATTATCTTGCTCCCTCAGGAATCTGACGATCAGGACGTGCTTCCCACACTTCTACATCATGATGAGCGTCAAGAACACAGAGGCAACATAATCTTGAGGGTGAAGGAAAACAGCCTACTCCAACCCATCTTGCAGGAAAGAGAGCACTGAAATGATCGAAAGCTTTCAGGATCTCCTCACGGAGAGAATACGCACTCAACAACTAGGTTCCACTTCTAATGCGTAAGCACACTATCTATTTCCAGGGCGTGCTTGCAGAAGTTATGGTAACTATCACATTATCCTGTGATAGCCACCTGAACCTCCACGTTCAGTGTAAGACCGCCTGGAATCTCCAGGGGTAGAACGCAGGTGCCATCGTGCCTGTCCCTGAAAAAGTGTTCAGGGGAAGTCAGGAAGGCTGTCGATGGGAACTAGGTCTGGTTGGGCCAATAAGGGGCAACAATGAAGACCTGCTCCCTCCTGACTTGGCACCGTAGGTGCAAGCGACAGGCGCAAAAAGACAGGAGCACTGCTCAACACTACATGTGAAGATCACTGAGCTTCAGGAGCATTTCTGCTCAGCACTTCAGTGTGATAAATTCACTGAGCTTCAGGAGCATTTCTGCTCAACACTTGAGTGCGAAGAACTTCACTGAGCTACAGGAGGATTTCTGCTCAACACTGAGTGTGAAAGGATTCACTGAACTTAAGGAGCACTGCTGCTCAACACCTGAGTGCGATGAACTTCACTGAGCTACAGGAGCATTGCTGCTCAACATGAAAGTGTGATGAATTCACTGACTTGAGCAGGTACCAGGCGACCATGAGTCGCAGACGCTTTTTAGGAGGCTTACTGGGGAAATGCATTTCTGCAGGCCTCCGGGGCAGCTGAGAGCCAGTGTCTGTCCAAGGGTTATCTGCTCGGACAGAAACAATACAACTGGCAGGGAGACGAAACCGGAGAGGCAACTGATCGGCCCCGGAGTGGTCATGACCCAGCTGGACCCCAGGGGATGGAGTCTCCACTCACCCTGGCTATAACTGTCGTGAGGCTTGTCGGTGGACGAATGAGTAGAGCGGGAAGAGTGGAACAAAGCGTCCTCAGAAGCTTCTGACTCCAAGGAGGAGGTGACGGGTGAGTCGTGACATGCGAGGGAAGCTCTAACAACTCGAGGCACGAATGTCCGTGCAGTCGGAGGTCGCTCAAGTCCCGTTAAAGCACACCCTTTGTATATGGCCCCTCAGTCAGTGAGGGTTTGGCAGCAGACCGGGGTGAACTGCAGTCACACAGGGTGAGCTGCTCTGCCACGGTCACCTCGTGACTCGATCGTGAAGCTAGCGCTGAAGCGGTCTTCATATGGAGGAAGCCAAGTGGCTGCACCTACAATATGCCCCAGGAGCCTCTGAAAGTTCTTTCAGTGGGACCCTTTCTCACTTCTATACGCACCAGCTGAACACACTTTCCTTGGAGAGGTGTGTTGGACCGAGTCCACCTCCAAAACTGAAAAAGAGATACTCAACCCGTGGGCGAAATTACCCTCTCCCAGTTGACCTGAAGACCCAACGGGCTCTGGAGCACTCGAAGGGAAGGACTCTGTACTGATACTTCAACCCTCACGCCCAACACACAGGATGGCCTGCGGCGCAGAAGGTAGAGATCTGAAGCACATGTCATTCAGGTCGGAGCTGCAGACCAATCTTGGGCCAAGATGGTCACGACCCACCACCTACTAGCATGAAGAACGAGATTGCAACTGGCCTTCATACCAGCTGGAGGAGCGGCTATATCAAATCCTTCGCCAGCAGGATAAGATAAGCGCGCACAAGTCAGGAGCACTGCTCAACAATAGGTGAGATGAATATCACTGGATTTTCAGGAGCACGTCTGCTTAACACCTAATGTGATGATTATCACTGACTTGAGCGGGATAGCCGAGCCTGTGGTGGGGCAGCAAAGTGGAGAGTGTGGTGTTAGTGTGCTGTGCAACACTTCCCTGTCTCCACTAGTGGCAGGGGGCGCGTGAGAAGGCAGATGACCGGGTCCTCGAATGCACCAAGCTGCCTGCTGGCGACCAAGGGGGGGCTGAGGGGTGTAAGGCTATCCAGGGTCACACCCGCCAGACTGGCCCTCTTGGGTCCCAGAAACAGATGAATTTGCTCTTTCTTTGAAGTGTGGGTACCGCTTGCTCCGCTTTTCTTTTTTTTTTTGGGGGGGGGCCAGCGGGGGAACAGACACACACACACAAACAAAGAATCCACCCGTCCCTCACCTGGGAGGAGGGAGTGACCAACTACAAGAGCATCCTCATCCATCCCTGGTTGGCCCACTCCGGAATGCTTTCGCTGTCGCTTGCCACCTGGCTTGGCAGCGCCTGGAGTGGGCTGGGCGTCCCTACTGCGGCCGGCTCCATGCTGAGGCCTGGGTGGAGGCTGCTGCGGAGGCAACAATTGTGACCGTCAGAGAGGAAAAGGGAACGACCGCATCCAGAAACGCACAGGTGGAATGACATCTTGAAAAACACACCCGTGTTGCTCTTTCAGGAAATAGGGGAATGACCGCGGCAACACTGAACAGTGAACTGAAATGTCAAATGATCGGCTCCGAAGCGAAAGGCAACTAGTGCGTGCATCCACTTGCGTATTTATACCCGTGTATTATATACCTTTGGATACATATTAGGTACAGTAGATACGTTAATTTTTAACACATTTTTAACGCTCCGCTCAAGCCCTACAAACCTAAACCTAATTATGAACCATGCTAAAATGCAATGATATTTCTGAAAAATTTCAATCTGGTTTTAAGTCTGCTCACAGTACTGAATCTGCCCTATTGAGAGTTTTAAATGACATCTATCTTTCCACGGACACTGGTGACTCTGTGGCTCTTGTTCTTCTGGATCTGTCAGCAGCTTTTGATACTGTAGACCACTCTATCCTGATATCCAGACTAGAGTATGATGTGGGGCTAAAAGGTATCGTCCTCCAGTGGTTCCAGTCTTATCTCTCGGGTCGAACTTTCAGAGTAAAGTTAGGAAATTGCTCCTCTTCTGTTGCGCATCTAACCTGTGGTCTTCCGCAAGGATCTATCTTAGCGCCTTCTCTATTTTCTCTCTACATGTTACCACTGGGCACCATTCTAAGAAGACATGGGGTATCTTTCCACTGTTATGCAGATGACACTCAAATGTATGTTCCAATCAAGAGAAATGATCCCTCTGCCCTTTCATCATTACTAGGTTGTCTAGATGAAGTAAAATTTTGGCTGGACCAACATTTTTTTATTTTTAAATGAAAACAAAACAGAGATCAATGTTTTTGGGTCCACTGTTAATCCCCAGGCTGCCACCTTCGACCTAGGCAGACTATCGGCTTTTAGATCTTCAAGTGTACTGAACCTGGGCGTTCTACTGGATGAGTCTTTAAATTTTGATAAACAAATCTCCTCTGTAATAAGCTCTAGCTTTTATCAACTTCGGCTGTTGTCAAAAGTCAAACCTTTCCTTAATCCTAAAACTCTTGAGATGGCTGTTCATTCTTTTATCACCACACGTGTAGATTACTGCAATTCACTGTATTGCGGTATCTCGAAAACTCAAATTGCTCGTCTTCAATTGGTGCAAAATGCCGCCACAAGATTCCTCTCAACTAGTCGGAAAAGTGACCATATCACCCCAATTCTGAGGTCTCTTCATTGGTTGCCCATTAATTTCAGAATTGATTTTAAAATCATTTTATTTGTGTACAAATCTCTATGCAACCATAGAGACTTGGGATATCTGCAAACTGTGGCTTTTTTGAAGCGCGAACGTTGTCAACATAACTCACTGGAAATCCAAAAAACGTCCACACCTGCGACTTCAATGAAAGAGGAGGGGGTTCATGTTCTGTCGATGGGTCTCCTGCATCTGCAGTTGCCATGCTATCTTTTGAGTGGCTGTAGGTAAGTTAGAGGAGGTTGACCATAGACTCGCAGCACTTCAACACGCGTGTTTTTTTCCGCTTGGCACGCCGACCGGACGTGACATGGGGGCGTGGCAGCATCGACGATTCCATTTTTTAATTCGAAGTTCGAGATTGTGAATTAATTTCGATCGATTTCGATTTAAAATCGAAATCGTGACACCCTTAGTTATTAGTCCCTCACTCCAGACTTAAACGCAGAGGGGATCGAGCATTTTCTGTGGCTGGGCCTCGGCTGTGGAATAATTTGCTCATAGAAGTTAGGATAGCCCCTTCCGTGACCTCTTTTAAGTCACTTTTAAAAACGCACTTGTTTTCTTTGGCCTATAAATAAGGTTGTTTTACTTTTATTATTTCTCCTTTGAGTATGATGCTGTTTTTTCTATTTATCCAAGTCTGATACTGCCATTGCTGTTTATTATTGATGAGTCTGACACTGTTTTAGCGACTCCTGTTTAAGGCTGTACTTATCTGTGCTGTGCTGTTATGCATGGTATTATTGTCTTTTAATTTTGTAGTTCTGTAAAGCACTTTGGTCAGTCGGTGGCTGTTATAAAACATGCTATATAAATAAAATGAACTTGAACTTGAATTTTTCTCAAAAAAAACAAAAAAACTCACCTAATTCTGTAAACATACCGAGCCCTGTCAATTGGTATTATTATTAAAGGTTAAAAATAACATCTCAAATTAAATATGCATTTTTTTATAATAACAACGTTATAATATTTTAATGATATAGGTAAAAATATAATACATATGTAATATAGTTATCATTTTTAGCAAAATACTCCTCTCTATAGCAATTTTTTAAGTTACTAACATGCTATGGTTAAATGGCTTTCCTGAGGTAAATGTAACGTTACGTGACCTATTGTTCTCCAGCTGTTTTATGGACCTCTTTTCGCGGTTAAAAAACATTGATCAATTATTACATTTCGGTAAGTTGTACTGTATCTTTCAAATTACCTATATTCTTGTTTATTTACTATTTACTAGTGGGCTAAAAGAGTAACAGATGATCGGTTCACGTGCCCCTTGAATGGAGATCTGTCAGTGATCTGTCACGTCACATTTCAAAGCACCAAAACGGTGTTTACTGTTTGAATTTTGTAATTAAATTGACAGAATCTGAGAGCTGAATTCAGTTTGTTTCATATCAATAGTAACCTTATCTGTCTTGTCTGTCGATCTCAGTGTCCTCTTTGCTTCTCGATTTTTCTCTGCGTGAGAAAATGGATTTGTGGCGTGAGAGCGTGTAAAAAGTGACAATTGCGTGAGTCTCACGTGAGAGTTGGCAGCCCTGCGGATTCAGTTTGTAAATGTTTTTGGTAGGTGTGCTTGTGCTGCCGCGGTCTTGTTCATTTGCCATGTTGTTTGTGTATCTCTCTCTTTGGCAAACGCTGAGCCCGTTCGGAACTACGGGTGCCCAAACGGGAGCGTCGGCGGATGTTAAAGAGAAAACCGATTTTCATTCAAACAAATCGACGTAAACTACACATTGAGTTAATCGATAAAATCGATTTACCGGCCAGATTTTGGTTCTTACCTAACATTCCTTTTGGTATCTTTATTTTAAAGGTCCCTACAAACACAACAAGGCAGGGAACACAGGCAAAAGAGTAATCCACGGAACAGGCAAGAAATCCAAAAAACCAAGAGACATGAAACCAGGGAGAATGCTTGGAATTGCAGTGTAACACTAAACAAGCCTTCACAGATAATTAATGAGAAAACCAGGCTTATATGGGGTGAGCTAAACAAGATAATGAGACACAGGTGAATGTGATAATGGACGAAGAGTCCGGACAGCGAGTTATGGGAGATGTAGTTTGTGAGGGAATGACAATAGTCTGATGTGGAGTGCCCTCTGGTGGCTCTCAAGGGCACTCCAGCTGGTGACCATTACAATGGAGCTGCTTTGAGATGCCCAAAGCTATGGGACTGAACTATATAGGGCCTTGTAAATTAAGATTTCAAAAGGATAGTTTATTAAGAATAAGATTCTAGAAGGATATTAAGATATACTTCTTGAGTTACAGGAAGTGCTTTTTCCCTTTGTGAATGGTCACCGTTGGCATATAATACAACAATATAATACAAAGATTGCTATAGTAAACAGACTTTACTAATAGACCTACTAACCTCTGTGTAAAAATGCTATAATGATGCTGCCATCTTTCAAAAGTCATTTTTACCCACCTATAATTTGGCTCCAAATCTCAGGTGAAAATTGTCATTTTGACCACCCTCTACAAAACAGTGGATTACTCAGTGAATATACATCCATGACATTTAATATTTTGGCTTTAATCACTATTTATGTTTGTCTTTCTACAGAAAAAATATGAACAAATAATAAAAATAAAAAATGGAGCTGGGGAAGTATCCGAAATTTGGTTGATTTGACACTGAATGCCTTATTCTGCATTACCATATACCTTAACCCAATACCTAAACTTAACAACTACCTATCTAACTATTAATAAGCAGTAATTATGAGTTTATTGAGGCAAAAGTCATAGATAATAGTTAGGTAATAGTGAAAATTGGACCCTAATCTAAAATGTGACCTTAAGTTGCTAAAGTATTGATAATTGAGTAAACTCTCCCATTTTTGGCATCTTTAATGTTATGCTACCACTTGGAGTCAGAAACATAAAAAAAATAAATAAAAAAAACACATTTTAGAAAGAAGTCTCATACTCACCAAGACTGCATTTATTTGTTCAAAAATACTGTAAAATGGTAATATTGTGAAATATTACAACAATTACATTTCTACTTGAATATATTTTAAAATGTAATTTATTCCTCTGATGCAGAGCTGAACTTTCAGCATTATTATTCTGGTCTTCAGTGTCACATGATCTTTCAGAAATTTCTTTCTTATTTTTCAAAACTTATCAGCATATGTCATTTAGTCAGTGCTGGTCTTAGACTTTGGTGGGCCCTAAGCAAAACTTTGTTAGTGGGCTCCTGTCAGTGCATTCATAAATGAAACCCCAAAATTACCCCCAACCCCTTCATCTGTTCTTTCAAACCAGTTTCACTGTCAACCAACAACAGTGAGTTGAAACAATCAGTAATACAACACAAAATAAAATTACAAACAATAAGGAAAAATATAAAAAAAGAGACAAATGAGATAAATTTAGCCTACTAATAATAATAAGCCTAATATACAGAATTTGAATAAAGTAATCAAATGTAAAAATAAAACACTGCATAGTCTTTACCGTATGAATTAAATATACATTGATTCTTATAAAAGTTATAAAGTTATTAAGCGAAGAGCAGTGAGTGATTCTCTCACTTTACCAACTGTTTATGTTCACTTGAGACAAAATGACAGTTTTTAAGTGAAAACTCGTACAGACATTTTGATATATTTGTTGTGTATTTGTCCATTTCAGCGCATGCCCAACGCCCTATACTGTAGCTACTTGTCCATGTTTCGCTCCATTTCGGATTGCGTGCACAGAAAGCCGCCTGGGGAACAGAGTCTCTTTCACAGCTAGCTAAACTAATAATCTGTTAATCGCACAGCAGCACTCGTCATTAAATCATTTTTGAGAGCAAGGAGACCCCCTGATGGTTCTGGGACCCTACGCAACTTGCGTACTTTGCATATATGGAAAACCGCCACTGCAGGTAGTTAATTCAGTTGCAATTTTTTTATTCATTGACAACCTATCTGTTAGAGCTGTATGATTAATTGTTGAAATATCGTGGTCTCGATTTAAACACCAATGCAATCTTATTCATAAATTACAATTATCCGCTGTAACGGAGTTAGATGTTGTGAGAAGAAGGAGATGGGAACCGGTGAACGTTCAACAGACTTTAATACCAAAAATAAAACAAATACAAAACGAAAGGAAAAGACAGCAGCCCCTCACAGACGACATATAATAAAACATATAATAAAACATAAAACACAACATAAGTCCAGGCCTGTTCCTCTCTTGATCTTCACTGTTGTTGCTCCTCCTTTATGCTTCCTCTCCTCTGTGAGAGATATGAGACCGGTGCTTCGCGCAGGTGTCGCTCATTATCAATCACGTCACCAGCCTCGCGCCGCTCTCTCACGGCCCTCGGCCTGTGTCTATTATTATATTTGACTATTAAACCTTTGACAAAATCACACCGGAACATTCAAATCTGCGTTCATGTTGCCACTGACCCAGAGAGAGCAGTTTTCATGTAGGAAACTGCTTCAAAAACAGCCTTTAGAACCTCACAGTTAGGGGTGGGAGATATTGACAAAAATGAATATCTCAATATTTTTTTTCAATATCTCGATATCGATATTCAGACGATATTTTTGCAATCCTTCAAATAAATGTGTGCAAACTGGCAAAGAAGGTCCAGTTGGTCTTTTGACTTGCTGATTTTGACCTATTATTGTATAGAATTACTAGTACATAAAGATATGAGACATTATTGATTTAAAGACTCTTAAACTTTTTAAAATAATAGAATATTATTCAATAAAGTCTTTATTGTTCTTTTATATTTTTAATAGGGGTGTAACCGTTCACAAATTCACAGTTCGGTACGTTTTCGATACAGCAAAAATAAAGAAATGCCATAGAAATTTCCTATTTATTAAAAGAAAAAATATTTTTTAAATAAATGTGAGTTTTTCTACATCTTGAAACTTTTAGTTTTATAAATGGGGGTAATCTTTGAAGGATGAACAAATAATGTTTTGGTCATCACATTAAAAATAACATTTAAATAACATATAACATTTGAGTTTTGAAGTGCTGGAAAAAGATGTGTGACGTACTTGAAAGCATTTTAATATTTCTGCCAAACTTCCATGGATACAAGTTAGTGTTACTACATTAAATCAGGGGCGGAGTGGCAATCGGGAGAGTCGGGACTTTTCTCGGTGGGCCGGTAGTGTTTCGAGGTCGCGAGGGCCGGTCTGATACATTGCAAGTTCTTAGCAACATCATCCGGCGGCCTGATCTGCGGCCGCTGGCCGCTTAACTGTGCAGCCTCTCTCAACCCGTAAATAAATCCATCTATCCGCACGTTTTGTTTGAGTTCTTAAATGGTGGTAGATCTTTTGCCAAGCGCGTCAGAGGTTACGGGTTTTAATTCGCATTCGTATAGGTTTTTTTTCTCTCATCATAACTGAATATGTTCATCAGTGGTTACAGTCTATATCAAGCAGGGACACGTTTTGTGTGCATTTTATTTTGTGATTTCACCGGAATGAATGTCTCCACAACGGCAATAGATTGAAGAGCGCGTCCGATTGAAGACTGCGCGAGGCACAACACTGTATCCATGCAACTGATAGCAGCAGCAACGAGCGCTCAGCTTGAGTTAAAAAACAACACATAGCACTAGATCTCTTATTTAATAGCGAACTAAATGAATGCTCTGCTAGTTAACTGGAGATGTTTTATTTATTAGGTAGGCTACATCCGTGCCTTAATGTTTAAAAAACTGATGGGACACGACTTCACTGGATCTAAACAAATCAATCTAACCTTAGATGTGACCAGTAGTGGTGGCTTTCTTAATATATTTGAAATCATTTTGCAAGGGTTCTTGCAAAAAAAAAAAATTATTCTTCAGCTCTTTTCATGTTTGGGGGGTCGGATTGTAGAAATTATGAAATATTCGATATCCCAATTTTGCATATCGTCCAGACAACAATTTGGATATTATCGTCTAAACCATATATCGCCCACCTCTACTCACAGTATGGTTGTTTCTGTTACATATATGCAAACTATCACAGAAGTACTGGGATAAAGTTTATAGTTACTTTCAAATCACTTTTTGAAGGTAACTTGGTGCTTTAAATAATGATCGTATCATTACATCGTTACACCACTAGGTGGTGACAAGTGACTGTTAGAAAATGTATGTGTCATTGAATCATTCAAGAGATTCATTCAAAAAAGCTAATTTACCCAGTAATGAAACAAGTGAAGTATTTAAGAGTAAGTCATTGAATCATTCATTTAAACTTTTTTTTTAAAATAGACTGCTGCAATTAACATTTTTTCTGAACCTCTAGTAAATTACGTTATTTTGTTTAGTTTGTTCAGAATTTAGGGATAATCTTGTTTATCTCTTTCTACTATCTGTATGTTTTCCTAAAAAGGCTATGCAGAATTCCTCTTATCATGCTCTTCTGACTTACTCAGGAAGTTTGATCCAGTTTGTGTCACTCTGATCTAGATGCATAGTTGGAGATGGTGCGATTTGGAGTGAGTCAGAATGTAGAAATGTGCTAGATCTTATACAAAACTGCCCAGCACAGATCTGAGGGCTTGTTTGGCAGGCCTTCGAGAGTGGCGCTAGGGGGGCGTTTGTGGTGAGGGATTGTGGGAGAGTCACAAACAGACGTAGGTATGACGCAATTAACTATTATTACTAAAGCAGGCATCACAGCTGCCGTGTTCGGTGCAGGGAAATATTATAGGAGTTTCCTTTATTAAAAGTGTTTGGTAAACCGTATGTCTGTTGAGGATGTGTGCAATGTGCGTGTGGGTGGATATTTTGAGTCTTCTGCAGCCCTCGCTGAACTGATATTGATTCAGAGGAAAACATGTAGACTGATGGATTCCTGCTCAGTATGTTTTTTTTAACCATCATTATCATACCGAGTAATAAAGCTAAACTGCTACCTTAGTTTAAAAAGGCCAGAGGATTGTTTTATTGAATTAGTATAGTGAATGATAGTCTATCATGGATTGTGGTATGAAATACCCATTTGTCATGATCCAATCAATTCCCAAATGTGTAAAATCTGGCCCTACAATTTTTTATTCCTATTGAATATCCTATTTCACTTGAAAATGTGTCATTATGGAAGTAAAATGGGGTTTGAATGCCATTTCATGTTCACTTTAAGCTAAATGTTTTGCCTTTGCAAAGGTGTGGTACTTGCCTTTAAAACTGCAACGGAAGTCCCACAACGATGTCCTCTTGGGTCTCATTGAGGTCTGCTTCAGAGTACTCTGACAACTCAACCCAAATGTCTGATTTCTCTTTGACAAAGGTTAAAAAAAAAAAAACTGTGTGTGTAAGATGAGACAAAGATATGAGTGAAGAGGGAAACAAACTTGTCTGAAGGTTTAGTCTAAAGGGACAAAATAAAAAAGTGGAAGGAGAGAGCCTTATCTTTTCCATTCAACCTGCAGACACAAGAGATTTGTTGTTGTCTTTCTGCATTGTCGGTTGGATAAAGTGCTGTGGATCTTTGGGGATCTCCTGACATTAAACATGCCATTTTCATGAACCTGGCGCCAGTGTTATGATGCTGCTGTCGGATGGATAAAACCATCATTAGTTGCCTCACTGATATATCTCCCACAAGCCATATCATGCTTTTTGTGATTTGACCCCTGCTCCTCTCTTTATCTCTATTGCAGTCTTTCTCTTGTTGTTTTCTTCTGAGACCTTAATGTATGACCTTAATGTATTAATTTATATATGTATATATATATATATATATATATATATATATACCGCTTACTTTGATTTAGAAATTAGAGTAATCTACTGTGAACCATATATATATATATATATATATATATATATATATATATATATATGTGTGTGTGTGTGGGTGTGTGTGTGTTATAATGTTTACTGCTTCTATTTTGTATCTTACAGAGACATTTTGGCAAATTATGAATGTTGATTGAAAAGGTGGCATTTCTTGCCAAGGTTTTTCTCTGTCTCTCTAATTCATCCTTTTTCTCATGGTTTTTGTTTGATTTGTTTAATCAGTCAGGCATTAAATTGACAAACTAATATTATGTGGGTTCTGTCACAGACTAAATTGAGGCATAGTCCTTTTGGTCGGTTCGGCTCCTCATTAGGGATAGACCTCCTACGGCAAAACTCTACCGCTTACTTTGATTTAGAAATTAGAGTAATCTACTGTGAACCATTAATGTTAATACATGAATCAAAGTTCAATCAAAGCCATCTTAATCTACAAGAAAAATCAAACAATTAGTGTAGATTATTATTACTAAAATCTATCCTTCAATCTACACTACTGTTCAAAAGTTTGAGGTTGGTAAACTTTTTGAAATAATTCTTATTTACTCACCAAGGCTGTATTTATTTGATAAAAACATAGTTAATATTGCAAAATATAATTAAAAAATGTAATATTTTTTAAAATGTAATTTATTCCTGTGATTCAAAGCTTAATTTTCAGCATCATTACTCCAGTCTTCAGTGTCACATGATCCTTCAGAATTCATTATAATATGCTGATTTGGAACATTTATTAATATGCTCAAGAAACATTTCTTATTATCAGTGTTGAAAACATTGTGCGGTTTAATATTTTTGTGTATTTTAAGAATTCTTTGAATGGAAAGAACAGCATTTTTTATTTTTTATTTATATTATTAAATATTAAAGTCTTTACTGTGACTTTTGATACATTTAATGTGTTTTGCCGAATACAAGTATTAATAAAATAAAATAAAAAACACTTACCGATCCTAAACTTTTGAACGGTAGTGTACACATGCAATATGTACTGCACTGTTGAATGATACCTCAAATCATGCAGCTTGTTGAAGAGAGGTGTGTGATTACTTTTCTAAACCATCAGACTTTCAATTTTCACTTGGCCAACAATTAATAGATGCAAAAATCCCATGGATCCCATAAATGAGCACATCTAGGGACCGGAATACCTTAGAGACTTGGAAGTGGGCTTCTTTGATTTGGGCCAGTAAGCAACCCAGAACACTTAAGCTTCAGAGAATGTAAAAATACTAGCTTTCCGTATGAGATTTCTCATTCTGTGGCAATTAAGTATTCAACATTTTACATGCTAGTCAAGATAGACACTAAATTTTCAGACGCTCATATTGCTTTCTACAAGGTTTAAAAAAAGTGATTTTAGTGTCTGTATTTGAGATTAGTAGGGTGAGGTCTCCTTATTTCATCACAGCATCAAAGAAGAGGCAGAAGTAAAAATTCTCACCACTGTAAAGAGACTGTAAAGTGTGTTTGGTTTTAAGGAAACTCATCAACAACAGTCCCAAAAACCCTGAAGCTGCCCTGTCACTTTCGAAGCTGCTCTGTATGGTGCATTTTCTACTTAAGGAAATAAGTTCTTCTCAATAATGTAGACGGTCAGTCTTCTTGGTCAATCTGTATGGTTCAGGCAGGTCATATTAATCAAGCAGGAATTACCCAGATCACAACAAGCAATCAGGGTGTCTAAATTTAGAAATTGAGAATTATTTTTTGTTGTTTTTTTTGCACTTGGAGCTGAGTAATCTGGAGAGGAGAAGGGTTGAAGGGGTTGTTGGGTGTCTCATCATACTGAATGAGTCATAGATAGCATTTTGATTGTCTGAGCTTTACTCTCCATCTGGAGTAAGCTGAAACCGAGGTGTCATTAATAGCTGTCTGACTGTCTCTACTGGCTCCTACCTCACTTGTGTAGCCATGTAATGTTACAACAATACAGGGGTATTTATACATATATAGTTTTGTAACAGGGGAGATCCAACCTTTATCCAACCAAAAATATACTGTTGTGACATCATCATGCTTCCGTGAGTACTTAACATAACAAAAAAATAAAAAAATAAATAAAAAACGTTCCTTCTCCTTTACAATCCTCCGTTGTATGGTTTTTGCTACTCTGAGCAATCCCTGAACTTTGTATTTTGAGCACTTCTTGCGTTGTTCTTGCCTCTTCACGATGACTCGCTTGCTTTAGTCCTCAGTTGTAAGTCGCTTTTGGATAAAAGCGTCTGCTAAATGACTAAATGTAAATGTGAAAACTAAATAGTTTTTTATCTAAAATTTTAAGTGCTTGTTTGTATAATAATTCCAATGGTTTTAGAACTATCAAATGTGTATTAGATCAGCTTGTCAAACAATATGTGACATGAGAAAGAATCATAGAATGAAAATATATATTTGCAGCCTCATTTGATAAAGAATTTCTAATAAACCTAAAATTAACCAAGTTAAATGTAACATTTTTGCAAAGCTTTTTATGTGGGTTTTGAAACCAAGACAGGAGTCCAGATGTACCCCTAGGTATTTACATTCTGAAACAACCTGTAATCTCTCTCCTGAAATAAAAATATCCTGCTTTATATTAGCACTGTGTCCTTTAGAAAAGAACATACAGACTGTTTTTGACACATTTAATTTCAGAACTCTGACTAAGCCAGGATGAAACTTTGAACTTTAATTCAAACTAATTCTTCAGGTTAAGCATGGTGGTGTGTTTTTAAAATATATATATATATATATTTTTTTTTTATATGGTCTGGAGTCTCTGAAACCCCAAACAGAACATGACTGGTTTTGATGGCTAAAACTAATTTTGATCTCCTTATGATTTTATTTATCAGCCTTGAAGACACCATGATGGGGATTCACATCATATCTACTTTGCCCATTCTGGCTTTTTTGTTCTTCCAACCGGCAGCAGGGCAAGATGAACTGATCATCTCCACTGACAAAGGCAAAGTCAGAGGACTGAGGCTTCCTGTGCTGGGAGGTTCAGAGTACGTGGGGGCCTTCCTTGGGATCCCCTATGCCAAGCCTCCATTGGACCTGCTTCGGTTCAAACGACCAGAGCCTGCTAAAGTGTGGAATGCAGGGTTCCCGCGGGGTCTTAAAAAGCCTTAACACTAGAACTACCAGAATTCCATAACTACTAGAACAACCATAGCAGTCATTCTGACCGTTCATACTTTGACGTTCATATGGCCGTACTGAACGTCATTTTCGTCATGTCATATCTACATTTGAACCTTCTCTTTAAGTTTTCCAATGAAGCTTTTAATTCCTGTCGTCATGTTATGACGTCATCACCCTTAAAACAAGCACAAAAGAAAGATTGCCCCGACAGGTGCTGCCTCTCTATGTGAGGAAAGTTTTGCGTCAAAAATATATTTTTTAACCCCACTCACCACGTGAATTAGACATGCAAAGAAGGTAGGAAACGTCAAAGCTTCATACCGTTTAGTACAGCCCTGTAAATAAGTTCAATAATCAATACAAAATCTAAAAACAAATGGATCTACAATGTTACGATAGGTAATAATAAAGATCAGGACACAAAATTTAAATTCAAATGAATGTAAAAAATGTATTTTCCAGCCTAATTGATACATATTTTCCTATTTTCTTTGTGCAATATGTAGCGACAATGACTTTTGTAGGGAAATTATTAACTCAAAGGGGGAATAATATTCATGAGATGATGAATATGCATTATCGTATACACAAATTAGATTATCCCAAATAGGGAATAGGTTAAACCTCACCGTATATGAATCATTAACACGATTGCTCGTATTAATTATTAATATAGGTCGGTAAAATCAGATCAATTATCAGGGTAAACTTTGGTATGATTCAAACTTAGTTTATCATGCACTCGTTCGTTTACCAGCCTGTAAACATCAAAAATACCCTTCCTGTGGCCACCAGAAATGATATTTTCGTGTAAGGCACTTTAGATATTTTAATATAAATCAAGTAGAGCTTTGTAACATAAGATCGGCATTTTCAGGGACTTCAAGTTTATAGAACAATGAGACAGATTCAATTCAAAAGATTATAGAGTTTAATAAAACCAACTAAAGATTTCACAAACTACTTAAATCACGCAGGAGTAAATATGTATAACAAAAACAAACAATTAACAAAGACAAAAGGACGATTGCAATACGAAATATTGGAGAGAGAAAGTTAGAGGGTGAGAGAGAGAGAGAGAGAGAGAGAGAGAGAGAGAAATCAGTTCAAACAATTCAAACAATTCAAATGAGACCCAAAGGCTTTCTTAGGCGTATCTAGACAACCTTAAACCGCACTTAATTTAGATTGTACGTTACTTTGATATGGTCCCTTTGGTGTAGCTGTGTTACAAAAGAAACAGGCTGATGTCTGGAGTTTCGTTCGGACGGAGGTAGATGTTGCGATCTCTTCAGCTCGTACGACAGATGCTTAATCTTAAATTCGTTTCGTTCGTTAGTACACTGAACGAAGGAGAATTATCAAACTGAGGTAGCTCAAGAAAAGAAAGAACTTAGATTAAAACAAAGTAGGAAAACGACGCGGAACTCCGGGCTGGAGTTCGCAGGGAAGTTGGGATCTCTCTCTGGCGTAGGACTGCTCGCTAGCACGGAGGAGACATGGCGCTCCTGGTTTTGAAGGTGCTCGAGACACGCCTTTCGTTCGCGTCTGATCCAATCGTTTGGGAGGAGGCGTGTCGGCAAACCTTGTGGTTCGCGAAGTACACGCCTTCGGGGTCATGTGCATAAGATATTACAAATTTAGTAATAATACACTTCTAAACTAGGATTAATAAAATATGCCTCATATTGCATTTTGGGTTAGTGATTCGATCTTATTCGATTTCTCTGATTCCAATCATACCACTCGTGGCATTCCTAGGGCTAGTAAAATGCAGATACATGATTTTTCGTGATTATACGAATGTCAGACTGATCACATATCATAAAAGCTTACAGTTATATCAATTAGGTCACAAGGGAATCCTGAACACAACCAGAAAACATTTGTACATTTGAAACGTTACGTTTAACTACACGTGGTTCAGAATGATTGTCTCTTTGTGTGTGTGTGTGTGTGTGTGTATTCAGAGTTCGTCGCGTGGTCAGTCACGCGTTGGACTCCTGATCGTCTTCAGTTCCGTGTATGTGTGTGCGTCCTTCGAATTTGATGAGTTTTAAGTCTGGATTACAATGACCAGTGTGGTTCATTACACAAGGTTGTCTGTGTTTGTGAGGTGTCGTGCAGAGGGAACACCACGGGATCTCCAGCCAGAGAGGCGCCCCTGTTGAGTCACATGTGGTAAGACAGAGGACCCTGTGATTACTCTTCAGCGAAAAACGCCACGGGGGCACTTCTGGCATCGGTAATCTAATTAAGTCCAAGCACCATTTGCTTCGTGGGTGAATCGGTAACTTAAAAAGTCCCATGACATCTGTTTTTGTCACAATCTGAAGAATGGAGGAGTGTTTACTTAATTAGAATCTAGTTGATTAAAATCACATGATTGCGCTGATCATCTGATTATTGCTACATTCCCCCCTTGATGGTTCGGCAGGACCCGTGTGGGTGGGCCTCGTTGAACCATCACGACCGCATTGGTCAGGTGGCAGGTAAATCATGGAGGTCGGATGCTGCAGATGATTGTTAGGGCTGAGGGCTCAGCTCTATGAGGTTTTCCGCGTTCTCTAGCAGGGAGTCTTCTTTCCGAGGGCCCCTACGGAACCCTCCGGACATGGCTTGGGTGAGCCTGGCTGTTGAGGCTCGCATCTCGTTGAGTCGTCGGTACAGGACGTAGCCGATGATCGTTGAAATGCACACGGCAGTGTCGGCGGCGGTCCAGGCTTGGACGACAGGTGAAGCGTTCAGGATGGGCATTCTGGACAATGCTTGGAGGGCTGTGTCAAGGGGTGCGATGTCGATGATCTGTGACCCCCCTTCCTGAATCCATTTTTCCAGTTCTGGATCGAAAGTGAAGTTGCAATCCTTAAAGAAGGGTGGAATCTCTAGTTCGGATTGGTATTCTTCGCTCGGGAGGTGATACAAGGCTAGGTCGTCCAGGTGGAGGATGGCTCCTCGTGGGACTTGAATCCACATGGTCTGGTTCAGCAGGTTGACGCGTGTAGCGGTGTCGTGCTGGTCGTAGGTCAGTGTCGCCGCCCGAACTGGAGTGTTAAGGAGCCACCGATCCCCCATGATCTCAGCTTGCATCTCAGTGACTTGGCTGCGAGGTTTAGCATCTGCCGGGCAGCGTGCATCGCTGGCCAGATGTTGCAGGCCGCAAATCCCATCAGTGTTGTCTCTTAGGAATGGTTTGCTTGGGCAGAGATAGTGAATGTCTTTGGTGAGGGTACACATGTTCAGGTTTGGGGCTAAGTACAGCTGTGTATTGCTGTCGTGGTACGCTACCGCTTCGGGTGTCTGTACCTTGAAATAAGTGTTGCTCTGCCAAAATCCTACGTTGACAATATCCTTGAGTCGGTAGATTCGGCTTGATTCTATGATGGGTAAACTCAATAGGAATCCTACCTCTCGCTGTGCAGGGTCAACATACAGGGGAATGGCACTGCCCAAAGAGTAGGCAAGGTGGATTTATATCGGGTCCGTGGGTGTTGTTATGGCAGAAGCCAGCACGGTTTGCACCAGGCTTAGGGGTATCAGGTATGGCGGGATCCTACCCATGGCTAAGCTGTCCATGGAGGAACTTACTTCTCGGAGCATGTCGGTCATTAATGCCGTGACCAACTGTGTCTGGGCAAAGTCATTCTGGAAAACTGTGAACAGCTGTTTCATGGAGCTCACAGTTTGATTCAACATGACGCTATGAGTGTTGAGGATTGTCACGGTTCCTCTCAGGGTCTTGCCGATGGTTTTCAGGGATGCACTTTGTGTGTTGAGTTGTTCTTTTAACTGTGGAAGTTCTGTCTGAATTTCGGCTACGTGCCGTCGCACCGTGGCTATGTTAACGGCGTTGACACTTGACATGCCAATGTTGAACAGCGTGCCTACGGCGGCAGCAGCTCCGAGCAATGCTCCCAGGAACCGCTTGGAACGTTTGTTGTGTCCTCCCAATCCAGCTTGGGTGACGGTCATCTTCTCGAGTTGGTTCAGCATGTGCTCGACATCGGCTTCGGCGTGGTTGAGGGCGGTTTCTTTCCATCGGGCACCTGCCCAGCTGTACTGGGCTACCGCTCTTGGGTAGTGCGCAAGGTAGACATTTCGAGGGTCGAGTCGCACGTACACTTTCTGCGTGTGCGTTCGGCAATTGGTAATTAGCAGTCCAGGTTGATCCCCTCAATACAATGCCCGAGGCCGGTCCTGGTGAGATGACGTCGGCTGGCGGCTGGCCTCTGGTCGACTGAAAGCACAGGATTGCAATCCACAGCAGCATTCTGTCACAGGCAAGAGAGAGAGGTATGGAGGAGAAGGGGAAAGAGAGAAGGCACAGGTCAGCGAGGTTTGTCCCAGGTTGTGTGGGACATCTTTTCACTGCGATGACGGCGGTTGAGTTTTAGTTTTCATTGGCCCCTTCCTGTCTGTCCCTACTAGGGGCCACATGTCTTTTAATCTGATTGCGGTGGACCCATTTGAGAACTGGTTCTCTCGGTCCCCGTTTTAGCTGGATTTGGTATGCAACGGGGGAGAGTTTGTTCACAATTTCGTGAGGTCCCGTCCAGTGGGGCAGGAACTTCTTTGACAACCCCTTGGGTGGCAGGGCGAAATTGTAGTACAGGACTTTGGGGACACCTGTGTTGATTCCTGCGGTGCGGCTCGGAGGGCCATCAGCACGAGGGGGAGTTTCACATCCCAGTCTTTCTGATTAGCCGATACGTACTTTCTTAGCATGTGGACCACCGTTCGATTCGATCTCTCTACCTGACCAGATGCGATTGGATGTTGACTAATGTGAAGCTTAGCTTGTACCCCTAGACATCTCCAGATCTTTTGCATGATCTCGGCAGTGAAGTGGGTACCTCTGTCTGAGTTGACTCTTAGTGGCAATCCGAACCGGGAGAAGATGTGGTACATCAGGAGATATGCCGTTGTCTGGGCAGTGTCGTTAGGTGCTGGCAAACACTCTACCCACTTGGTAAACTGACACACCACCGTAAGAAAGTACTTGTTGCCTCTTGTTGACCTGGGCAGAGGTCCTACCCAGTCAATTTGGAGGTCTGACCATGGGAACGTGATTCCTCTGCGTCGCAGTGGGGCTCTGTGATTTGGGTTTGATGGTTGGAATTGACAGCAGACCAAGCATTCTCTCACATACTCTGCCACATCTTGTTGCATGCCTGGCCAGTATGCCACCTGTCTAAGTGTCTCATACGTGGCTTTGGTACCGTGGTGTCCAGCATAGGGTGTGTTGTGGGCATGCATTAGCATTACCCCCCTTTGGCAAAGTGGCACCACGAGTCTAGGCGGTGTGGTGTCATCAGTGCCAAACCATAGAATGTTGTCCCGCACACGCAACATATGTCTGGAGTTATGTAGATGTCTGAGGTATGAGTCAGCATCGATGTCTGATGGTGAGATCGGGTGGCAGGCGGGGTCAGAGAGGTGGTCAAGAATTGTCTTTATGGCAGTGTCTGTGGCTTGCATATCCGCAATATCGTTGTTGGAAATTTGCGGAGTTAGCGATAGCATTTGTGAAGCTGGTGCCGTAGGAGGCAAGGGCCGTTTGCTGCGGGTTAGTGCCGCAACAGCGGGGGTGGGTAAGGGGTTTGGGGGAGACCACAGCTCACCGTGGAGGGCGCCGGTTTTGGCAAGCGCATCGGTGTGGTCATTAAAGTCTTTGTCTTGGCCTGGCAGTTTAGAATGTCCCTTGACCTTCTTCCAGTACACGGTGACATCGTGTGTTGTTGTGATGTTATCACATTCCTGGAACAGGTATTGGTGTTTGACAGGCTTGTTGTTTGCCGTTTTTAAACTGTTTTGTTTCCAGATTGGGAGATGGCAAACAAAACTGAGTCTGGCATAGTTAGAGTCTGTGCATATGAGAAGTTCTCTGATGTTATGGTCTGCTGTGATTTGCAGAGTTATGAGAATTGCTGCTACCTCTGCATATTGTGATGATTGGGGGCCCAGTTTGAAGTGTCGTGGTGGGCATGGGTGGTTGTCAACCCACAGTACCCCTGCACCTGCCTTCAGGATGCCCTCGTGGTTGTAGGAGCATCCGTCGACGTAAGCCGTGGGCATGCCGTTGCACACATTGCTGTCAAAGTACCTGTGACAGGTCAGTGGTGGCTGTTGGGGCTCTGGTGTGTTCAGCATCGTAGCAGGTGAGTTGTCAGAGCAGTTTTGACATGCAGCCAGGCCGTTTCCCAACGCTGACTTGTGATTTTGTGCATATCGGGCCTCAACATCACGTCCTTGGAGAGCCATTAACCACGTGGCTATGCGTGCATTGGTTACTACGCCATCTCGGATGCGTTGGCTGTTGAGGAACATTACGGGCTGGTGGAAAGTGTCTATTATGACTTTCTGTGCTCCAATGTAGCTGAAGAAACGCTGTATGGCCCATACTGTACAGAGCAACGCTTTTTCGCAGTCTGAGAATTTACATTCTGGAGGGAGAAGTGTCTTGCTGGCATATGCGACCACCTTCTTGTCTTGGTCGTGCCGTTGGTATAGGCCAGCACTAAGACATTGGTCAGAAAATCCAGCTTCCAGGTAGAATTCTTTTTGAGGATCGGGATATGCGAGACAGGGAGCTGCGCATAAATGTCTTTTTAGTTCCGCCATGGCGTGTTCTTGAGCGTCTGACCAGACGAAAGGGCAATCCTTTTTCAGCAGAGCTGTGAGGGGCCTGGCGATGTCTGAATAGTTTTCGATGAACTGTCGAGAGTAATTGCATACCCCTAGAAAACTTCGCAGTTCAGAGACATTAGTGGGAGGCTTGATGTTTTGAATGGCATGGATACGGTTTGATTGTGGTTCGATGCCATGGGGTCCGATGAGCAGGCCCACGTAGTTGACCTTGGTACGACACCACTGTCCCTTGTGGAGGGCTATTTTGGCGCCGGCAGTGGATAACTGGTTCAAAACATAGTCTATTTCTTTCAGGTGGTCGGCCACCGTCGTGCTCTTCATGAGAACATTGTCTACATAAATCAGGTTACCTCTCATCCTGGCGTCTGGGCAGGCTTTGTTCAAGAAGATGTTAAACTCAGCTGGTGAGTTGGCATACCCGAACGGGCATCTGTTGAAGGTGAACTGTCGGTTGCCAAATGTGAATGCCAACTTGTGTTGGTCTTCTGGGTGCACTGGAATGGTCCAGAATCCAGAGGCCACATCGAGTGTAGAGAAGATGGTGGCTCCTCTGATTCGGGGTATTTCCTGTTCCAGCTGTGTCATGGGCCACCGTGATAATGGCACCTGTTGATTCAGCTTTCGATAGTCAATGGTGGGCCGCCATTTCCCATTCGGTTTGAGAACGGGCCAGATGGGGGCAGAGTAGGTGCTGTTACATGGACGGATGACACCTTTCTCAAGCATGGATTCGATGATTTCCTGCACTGGTTCGTGCGAGGCAATGGGAATTTTGTATTGCTTGACGAAAGTGGGAGGAGCCTCGGGATGCGTGGGGATGCGCACCATGTGGAGGTGGGTAAGGCCACAGTCTAACGAGTCTTTGGCAAAGGATTCTTTGAACTTGTAAAGGACTTGTCTTAGTCTTTGGCGGTCTGCGTCGTCCTGAAGTGCATCAGCATCTTGTAGAATTTGCTGCACTTGAGATTCAAAGCCTTGATATGGCTCCTCTGTCGGTGTGTCATCGGTCGGGTTGATTTTTAAAGGTGTAGCAGGTGCATTAGTCTCACTGACAGGCTGGTGGGAGACTGTGTACACTGCAAGGTGTTGGTCCTCTGTCAGCTCAGTTCTGCACACTTGGTCTTTGGCTACTGACATGACCGATGTGATGGCAATAAGTTGGAAGGGTACTGTGAACACTGTGTTGTCAGTGTGCCCTTCAGGTATCAGTGCAGGTGGGATGGGCCCGATGAAGGGTAATACAAGTTCAAAGTCATGAAAGTCGTGGCTCACTAGCCATCCTAGCCTGTAGGATCTGGGGATGTTGATGTCCGTTGCTGTGCAGTTGTTGAACAGAATGTAGACTACCCGAGATGACACTTCTGTGAGGGGTGTGGCTTCGAGTGTGAGTCCGAGGTCTTCACATTCGAGTGAAGGTCGGAAGAAAGCCAGCGTGTGGTTTAAGCTTTGACCACGTCGCATGTTGAGCCGTACAGTGACCCCTTTAGTGTAAGCTGGTATCACTGTTCTTTGTTCGTTGATTAGGGTGCAGACTTCTGGGATGGTCTGCCCTGACAGCAGATTTTCATGATCGATGAGAACAGGTGGCTGTAAAGTCAATGGGGCCCATACCACTTCATTAAACATGTCCACATGAGCTTTGAGACAAAGCAAAACGTCTGCTCCGATGTAGACATCGTGGACCGGATCCGGTAGGATCAGGAAGTAATGGGTCAGGCACCGGTTATTCCACTTTAATTGCAAAGCACAGATCCCTTTTGCAGCTATCATGGAAGATGGATGTGCGTTGAGAGGGAAACGTGTGCGTTTGCTGGTATAAGGCAGGTCCGGTGTATTGTCAATGATTGCATTGAATAGTGAGAGACAGATGGCTGAGTTGTCTGCCCATAGTGCTAGGATAATGTCTGTTGTGGTTATATCTTGCAGTTGCAGGGCAGTCCTGACCTGGGGGCAGTAGGTACCAGAGCCTTGGCTGGTTTTGAAAGTACAGAGTAGTGAACTTGACCCCTGATCAGCTGTTGTGACTGGGTCGCCATGTCTGGCTGAGGGAATTCCCGTGAACCCTGTGACCTGACAGTCTGGCTGAGCAGATATGCGTGGCTGGAGGGGGAGGGGTTCACGCACGTGAGCCCAAATTTGCAGGTGTTTGAAGTCCAGTAACGGCTCGAATCGATCCAGCAGGTCCTTGCCTATGAGAAATGGATAAATGTTCATTGGTGAAACGTAGACAGGGTGTACTAGGCTCATAGGACCGATTGCCAGGTGAATGGGAGCTACGTTTCTTAGTTGGATGTCATTTTGGCTGTATGACTGCACATTCAGCTCACAAGTGTGGAAGTTAAGAGTTCGATTCTGTTGTTGAGCTTCAAATTTAAGTTTTTCAAAGAGTTCAGTCGATATGAGCATGAGATCGGAGCCTGTGTCCACAAGCGCTTCGAGTCTCACCTCCTTTTCCAAAGTGACTGTTAGGTAGAGTTTGCGTGCCACTCCTTTTTCGATCAGGTTCCCCAGGAGTTTTGGTGTGGAGTCTTGCGTGTTGATCGATAAACAGTGCGGGTATGTTTCGTGTGGCTCGTTGTGGGTGCAGATCAACAAGACAGCACTGTCTGGTACCTTTGTGTGAGTGCTGCTGCAGTTTTGTTCAGGAAGTGCAGCGTTTTGTTCAGGAAGTGCGGTTGTCAGCCGGAGTGAGTGAGGGGTGTTGTCAGTTGGTGATGCAACAATGACTTCACTAGTCTGTGGCTGACAAACAGTGTTCTGGGGGGCTGTCAGTTGGAGGGAGTGAGTGGTGATGTCACTTTGTGATGTAACAGCGAGTTCCAGAGTCTGTGGTTTGACAGTGTCTGTGGGGCTGTCAGTGGGAGGAACGTTGGGAGTGGAGTTGGCTTCAGGCCTAGGGTTTAGTCATGCGGTGTCTGGTTTATCCTTGTCTTCCTTGCGAGGTTTCTTTTGAAGAAACTCTCTCAGCACGCTCAGAAGTTCTGCAGCTTCAACCGTGGCTGTGTTTTTTTTGTTGGATTTTGGCTCCAACCGCAGCTTATCAGTGTCACGTCGAGAGGGGTCCTTCGACCGGCTCTCTGGGCTTAGTGTTCGGGGAGATGGAGGTCGGCTCCTTCTGGGTTGCCGGCCGGCTCCCCAGGTGCCCCCTCCCGTTTGGTTGTGGGAGGGGCGAGGCCGGTCCCAGAATTGCCTAGAGTGGTCGTTCTGTTGCCTTGGGCGAGCACCCCCACGACCGCGCTGACCTCTGTTGGCCTGAAACGGTCTTGACTCTCTGTTGACAGGTTTGTAAGTGGGGTGCTGTGCGCCCTCTAGGGGCAGCTCTGAGCGGTGCTCAGAGACGGGGCAGATTGTGGGGTTTCTCACAGTCTTTTCAGAGATAGTTCTTTGTTTGGTGTATGCTTTGTGAGCCAAGTCACGCAATTGTTGAATTGACATAGTCCTTGGCTCAGCCAAGACTCCCAGATGATGGGAGAGGGTAGGGTGGAGATTCCGCAGAAACAGGGTCTTGAAATTCCAGTCCTCTTCCATGCCTGGCTCATTGCGTGATCCGAAGTAGGCTTGACGGAGGCGGCCGTAATACGCTTGTGGCGTTTCGAGCCGGGCTTGTTTCAGGTCCATTGCCGCTATGATACCTTGGTCTGATTATGGATCGGAGAATTCACGAATCAGAGCTTGCTGCAATTGCTGGTAGTCCATCTTGACGGTGTCTGGTTGGCGGTCTAGGAAGCTTCTCACGTCACGGCTTGAAGTGATCCTGAGGAGATACAACTTATCCCAAGTAGTGGCGTTGGCCACAGTTTGTAAGTGAAAATCAATGTCTTTTAAATAAGAGTGTACATCGTGACCTCCTGCTGGATTGGGAGTGAAGGTCGGGATGTTTCTAGCAAGCTTGTCTAGTTCTTTAGGGGCCGTGTGGTGACCGATGGCCCTACCCTTCGGTTTGGGGCCCTGCTCCTCTTCAGCTGGTGGGAGCTCGTAGCGGCTGGCTAGAGTGGTGTCGCGCCGTGGGCTTGCTTCCCCTCCTTCAGCTCTGGGGGTTTGGCTGAAACGTACAGGCTCGCTGGTAAGGGGAAACGGAGTGATGGGTGTTTCCCCCTCCAGGTCGCCCTGCAGTCTGTAAGAATGTTTCAGTTCTCTGTGGACGATGTCAAGTTCATATTTTAGATCGTGTCTCTGTTGGACAAGCTCGTTAATCTCAGCTCGGGCTGCTTGCAAATGTTTTTCGGAGGCCTTGGCTTTGGCCTCTCTGTCTTTTAATTCAATCTCTGCTCTTTTCAAAAGAGCGTCGGCACGTAGCAGTTTGTCCTGGAGTTCCTCCGTGGTCCGTTTTTCCGACTGCAACCTCTTGTCTTTGTCCATGCGCAGATCCTCCAAGGCCTTTTGCAGTCTTTTCACTTCCTCTTGTAATTCTGGGCGCGTTTCGTCCTTGGCTTTGACCTCCAGAAGTAGCTGATCCAGACGCTCCTGCGTGTGGTCCTTTTGTTTGTGGGCCTCCTTCAGTTGAGTCTTTATTCCTGCAATTTCCTTTTCCAGATTGACGTTGTCCTCCTCCGCCAAGCGTGCCTGTGCCACTAAGTTGTGAGCTAGGCTTCCAATTATCCGGCTCCATTCCTTTGAGCTGTAGGTCTGCGTGGGGTCGTTGGACATTAGCTGGTCTACGTCTGCATCCAGTTCCTGTCGGGTCAGGGGTTTTGGGTCGCCAGCGTCCTTGGGCAGACAGCCGGTTGTCATGGCTCCTAACCAAGCATCCAGATTGCTCCAATGGGCCGCGGGACTGGAAGCGCGTGACATTCTGGTTCACTGGGGGCGAGAGAAACACAACACACACAAAAAGGGCCAATGCAAGCTTTTGTTTTGTTTTTTTGAGGCTAACGAGCCGTAGTACGGTCGTGCCGTCTATAGAAATTTTGGCTAACTGATGTAGACAGTTAGGTGGGCCAATTTATGCGGGTCAACTTGGGACCCGAAAATAGAGGCTGCTTGGTTGTCACTCTTATTGTTTAACTTCCTTGGGGTCTCTTGGTGAACTGAAAGAAACAAATTACAACAGAACAAAACAAAAACAAAGGGAAGAGAAGATTGAAAGGGAAAGAGCCAACAAAAATATTGCAGTGAAAATAACTACTAAGTGAATTGACCTGCTCTGTAGCTTAACCTCTAAGAACTAAGAGGGTGTGTCTTAGGGGGAAAGAGGTAAACCAAACGCTTAGAAAATCTATCCGGGGGAATGTCTAATATTCTGTGGCTTATATTAAGTGTCAGGGTTTTATCAAAATCAGTTTTTTTCCTTTACCTGAGGTGAACTGAGGTCGAACCCAGCTGGACCCAGCAAGCGTGGTCAAACTTTCCGGTGCCGCCAAACACTTGACCGCCGTGACCTCGGGCTGTTCGTTGCTCTGGTCACGGTAACGCCCCCTCAAACAGCGTGACATGTAAACACAACCTGGTAATCTTCGAGGTATCAACCGGCCGACCGCACTGCAAAGGTGGGCGGGGCCCAGAACCCACCAGCGAACTGGCGTTGCGGTTTCGCCTATGGTTTGTGCACCGTTCCCAACAATTGACTTGTGCGATGGCTTGATGGTTGACCCTACAAAGCACCAGATTGCTGATGTCACTTACTGCGTGCCGTAAACCGTGGCAGAGATAAAACAACTCGAGAGTCACCGCACGGTCAGTGTCGGCGACGCCAGTCAGCAGACTCGCCCACCGAGATCAACCAGGACTCCCACAATCCACCACAGCTGCTGAGGTTTTTACCTATACAACAAGCAAAATGGAATGAACAAGGGAGCTTAAAGTGAATTAAGATTTTCCTTTCTTAAACCAAATTGAGTAATTTAGGTATGTAAAACAGAAACTACAATAAACCTGAAGAGGGGTAAGGTAGTAATAAAATGACTTTGAAGAGAAAAACTAATTTACCTGGAAAGGAAAACTAAATTAGAAGATGAACGGCTTTTGCCAACTGATGATAGCACAACAATATATTAGACATGATGGTAGTTATTGAAAAATAACCTAACCCGATTGGAAGTTAGCAATAACTCAATGCAGGTGGAAGCCGGAAATGGGAGCGGTAGGCCGCTGTAGTGGGTTTTGGAGCCTCAAGGGGGCGCACTTCCTGTCTGTGGTTCACCTGGACTGTTTAACACAATTTAAAATTTCAATTAAAATTGGTTTAACTCAAATCCAAATGAGTCTGGGGGAAATTGAAAGAGGATTAGACTGATTTCTTATAATAATCGTAACAACACTGAAGTCGTTCGTAATGATTATAAAATAATCCTCGGGAAAAGCATAAATGAGAATGATTTCATACAGTTTAAGTTCAGTAGAAGGCTGATAGCTGGCTTGAGAAGGGTGTCTGCCACTAAGGTGGCGTCTTTCTTTTCAGGGGGGGCTATCAATGACTGAAATGTGAGAAATTTATAGCGAAAATAAAAATAAAAAAAAATAAAAAAATAAATAATAATAAAAAAAAAAATAATAATAATAATAAAAAAAAATTTCAAATCAGCTCTAGATACACTGGGGAAGGAGAAACCAAGTTTTGTTTTTGCAGAGGAATCAGAATGATTTCTGATAATAAATCACCATACTACTGAAGTCATTAGTACGATTATAAAAATAAAATAATAAAACAGAACAGAGTCATCGAGACAGATAGAAATAGTGAAGGGTAGACAGAGTGAATTGAGCAGAAAAGTGATAGCTGACCTGGAGGGGCGTCTGTCTCTCTCCACGTGAGCTATCAGTGATTTGGACTGAGGAATTCTGTGACTCAAGCCCCTAATTCACTTCCGTGAATTGTGCTTAAAATAAAATGTCTCAGCTCAAAGGAGGATTGTTTTAACGAACTAGCAAGCTGTAAATGCACGTATGTATTTAGGCAGCTTATTCAACAATCATCGCAGTAAATTTGGAGGAAAGCACAGCCGTTCCGGAAGCAATGGGTAGCAGGTCCTACCTGCTATTGCCCACGCGGTGGCGGTGTCGTAGAAATGATATTTTCGTGTAAGGCACTTCGCGTGGTCAGTCACGCGTTGGACTCCTGATCGTCTTCAGTTCCGTGTATGTGTGTGCGTCCTTCGAATTTGATGAGTTTTAAGTCCGGATTACAATGACCAGTGTGGTTCATTACACAAGGTTGTCTGTGTTTGTGAGGTGTCGTGCAGAGGGGACACCACGGGATCTCCAGCCAGAGAGGCGCCCCTGTTGAGTCACATGTGGTAAGACAGAGGACCCTGTGATTACTTATCAGCGAAAAACGCCGTGGGGGCACTTCTGGCATCGGTAATCTAATTAAGTCCAAGCACCATTTGCTTCGTGGGTGAATCGGTAACTTAAAAAGTCCCATGACATCTGTTTTTGTCACAATCTGAAGAATGGAGGAGTGTTTACTTAATTAGAATCTAGTTGATTAAAATCACATGATTGCGCTGATCATCTGATTATTGCTACAAATAAAAACAAATCTTATGATACAATAACGTATAACATATATATAGGCTACAATAACAAAAACACTACCTATATACATTTGAATACAGGTACATTGTAAAAACTTTCATGGACACGTATGCAGCACAATACAGTAGAAAACAGGCTAAGAAAAAACATGAACATTAGCTAAACAAGAAAACAAACTGCTTTAGAACGATTAGTTTCAGTTCACAAAAAATATTAACGAAAAAAATCAGATTAAAGGCACACTATGCAAGAATTTTACCTTAATATAACAGCTTCAAAGTCATTTCGGTGGTAAACAAACTCATATTAGGGCGAATCATCCTGGTAGTAGAGCTTGGGGGGGACGCTGCTGGAAAAACCAGCAATGCAAGTTTGAGAGGAGTGCCTCTCGCGAGAATCACGAAATGCTTTACGGCAACGACGTCACACACATCAACAACACAACATATGAAGCACGAAGACACTTGCACGCATTTCAGACGTGATACTCGAGTCGAAGATGGAAAAAGTAAAGAAAACGCGGTCGGAAGAGACTAGGAAAAGGAAAAGAGAATCTGACCGCGTGAGGAACAAGAGTCCCACTCGCTCAGTCATTTACACGTTGGCGCGAGCTAAAAAGCAGCACTGGATGCAACAGCAATGCTGACCTGGCGATCTTGTTGATGGACTAGTAAGTAAATATCTTATTTGTAAACTTGTTTGCATTCTATATTGTATGTTGTTGCGCTTGCTTGTAGTATGTCATTTTTTACGATGCTGTTCATTCATCCATTGTTGATAATTAGACCAGTCCAATAATTTATCATGAAATCATGAGAACAGTTGTCAATATCTCACATAATTATCAGGACACAAATAAAGTTAAGCCTAGAGGTTGTAAATAGTGTAAACGAGCACAATTCGCAAACTATTATGATAAATTGCAATAATCATGTCTAATGATAATGACATCATAACGCCGAATGTTATGAAATAATGCGACGTACATTTAACTTTATTGATGTCATCTGGCATTTTGTAATGTTTACATTACAATCAGTATTTACGACAGTGCAAGTATTCCACAGCGACTCTAGGGGTCGCTGTTTGACAAAAACAGAATTCCTGCATAGTGTCCCTTTAACACGTTTTCCTCCAAGTGGGCTCATTTGAACGGCACAAACACCCCGCATCATTCACTGACGCTTACGCACAATCCACACAGGTAAACACCACCTTTTATGTGCAGCTCCCACACACTACTTTGCGACATTTGGCACGTCTCCTTGGTTTTATTTTTTTTTGCAGTTCCTCCTTACTTGGCACTGCCTTCTCTCCATCTGCTGCTGCTCCTGCCGGGAAATGGCGGGAAATGTAGCGGACTTATGATATCTATAATGTGTGCGGTCAAAATGACCGCCATGGCCATTCTAGAAATAGTCAGAACTATTTTGTGTTTTGTGATTTTAATAAAATAACAGTGTCAGAATAAAATATACACATATTTAGGATAAGTCAGAGTCCTACACCCACATTGATTTTAACAAAGTTATTACACTGTAAAATTTAAAAAAGGTCAAAATGACTGCCTTGGTAGTTCTAGTGTTAAAAGTATTTAATTTATTAATGTGGAAATAATACCTTAATAAGACTTTAAAAAGTCTTGAATTTTGATGTCTGGGTCTTAAAAATTGTGCTGTATGTAACTTCTCCGTATTGTATTTTTCCTCAAAAGTTTCATTTGTCAACCACAATTATTTTGATCAAATAACGTATAAATAAAGAGTGGCGGAACCAATAATGGAGAACGCAACGCAGCCCCGGGTCACAGTACAAAATACTGCGAACACGTGATGCCTTCAGTAAATGAAGATCACGCGCTACAGCACCACAACCATAGACTACAACACAACACAGACCTCAAGCAACAAGCAAAGGAGAAGTGCGAAAAATCAAAGAAAATCTCAGCATTCCACAGGAAAGGTTGACTGACGCCGTTATACTTTTTAACGTTTGTTTTACGTTAGCTAGCAACCAATTTCATTCTGAGGTTATGAGGAAATGTAAATTTAATGAAGCGTGGCTGGATGAAAACTCACAGTGCTCACGAGGCACTGTGAGCTGACATCGCCTTTGTCTATCGTCATTTCACTGCTGTGTGCAGTCCATAGGTATGTCCCCAAATTAGTTTTTGTCTTATTCTAATATAAGAACATAATATGGTATAAATATCACATCAGCAAGGGTGCTGTTTTCCTGTGCACAATTGCAACTGTGGTATTTATGTTATAGTACAACAGTTAAATTAACAATAACTTAACATTGTGTAACAATTACTTTTTAGACACAATATTGTCAATATAGTTTGTTTTCCCTTTATTTCGCCGACTAGAATTTCAAAATGAAACCGTAGCAGAGTCTCAATGAAACAGACAGCGATGATTTCTTGACTGAAATCGCGTTTTGAACGAATCACTTGCTTCTTTCCCGAATGAATCAGCCATTTGAACAAATCGGTTGAATGAATGAATCCCTCAACTCACTTATTAAGACAGTGACTTGCTGCCGCCTACTGGCGGTGTTAGTTTCATATTTAAAGTACCCTTTAATTAAAACTTTAAAATTCGAAATCATTTCATATTTAAATATTGATTAAAAAAAAACATCTCATAGCTTTATTTATGCAATTGTAAATGGAGTCTAAATATATTAATGCCGCTTTTGTGACACCTCTGCACTGCAAAGATGGATTTTGATTGAATGATTTAATTAGACTGGTAACAGTGGTACTGTATAATTGTTGTATAATTATGTATTATTGTATAAATAAGTATAATTACTGTATAATTTGAATGTTAGTATTTGACATAAAAGGTGATGCATAACTCTAAATAAGTTAACCCTTGTGCATCAATTAAAAAAAGTTACACATAGCTACATAGAGGACAAAAATGTCCACGTCAAAAAACAGTCATAAAAATTTGAATCTTGGGAGCACAGACTTAAGTTTGGTATCATTTTAAAGAAGACCCTTGGCAGATTATTGCTGAAGTAAACAAAAAGAATTATAAGTAAATCCAAAAAAAAGTTATATTTATAGTATATATTTATAAGTTATAGTTATATAGGTTTAAGTTTATAAAAATTATTTATGAACATTATTTTATATAAAATATATATTTTATGAAACAAGTTGAACTCTAAAATGGTTAGAAAATCAAAGCCATAAATCTAAACCAGTTGTGTTCCAAATTTGAGGATGATATCTCAAAAAATGAGCTTTCGGTAAGATTTTGTTTGGGCGCAGTAACAGATTTTCCCCATTGGGTGCCAGCAAAACTCCACTGGTGCACACAGTGATTGGATTTTAGATTTGCAGTTCAGTTTTTCTCTCTCAAATATTACAAGCACACGCACACACACACACACACACACACACACAATTTTTTTTATTACACACATACAAACCACACTCAGACATCCATACCAACACACCCACACAATTATCGTTGCAAAATTTATCCAAGTGGCTCTATAATATCTCGAAGCAGAAAACAGGAATAAAGCGAGTATTTGTTTTATAGGCCAAACCTGAAAAAATGGCACCATCTGATAAAAAATAGTAAAAAATTACATTTTGAAGCCTTGCCAACAGACTGAAAGCCTCTTAACAAAGATTGCATCATTTTATAGTTAAATGGCACTGGGATTAAAAATGGCAGTTTTAATGGGTTTCAATGGGGCCATTTTTGGCAAAACGATGCTAAGAGGGGGGTATTTTGTGTACCTAGTGCAAAATAGATTTTTTTAAAGAAAATGGGGTGAAATATCAAAATTCCAATAAAAATACACACCTGTGGCAAATTTTATGCAGTTAGCATTAACACAGACAAAGTTATCAAAAAAACAAAACTGCCAAAAATGTCCACAAGGATGCACAAGGGTTAAGAAAAAATGTCCATATACAGGTGAAAATGCCCCTGGAAATCAATTTAAGGTGGCAAATATTGCCCCTTAATTAAAATATTAATTTCTGTCACTGCTGTGAACTGGCCACTGCATAGAATATGAAAAATATGAATATCTTTGTGAGTCTGCTGTTAACAACAGGCCTAAACCAGCCATGGTACCAGTACACAAACACAATCAGTAAAATATCATCTAATTATTATCAACAAAACGTTGAAATTATTGAGATATATTTTTGTCAGTATTGCAAACCCCTAATGTACGGTATTAATTTAGATTTCTTCAGGTCTTAAAAAGGTCTTAAAAAGCCTTAAATTTGACTTTAAAAAGTGTGCAGGAACCCTGGGAATGGGATACGAGGTGCCACCCGGTACTCCAATTCCTGCTTCCAGGAACAGGATTCATTTTACCCAGGATTCCCTGGAGCTGAGATGTGGAATCCCAACACCAGCAGCATTTGTCCAAATTTCAATCTTAACTGTTCTATTTCATCAGAAACGATCTTAAAACAGGACTTTAAGTGTAAAATACCGAACTTGTCTTTTAAGAGCAGTTGAAGCTGAGAAGATAGCCAGTCTTCAATTCAATGTCATTCCTGATCCCATGATAATAAGTGTGCCCTTTCCCCCAACAGTGGGTGGAGCATTTCTGGTAGACATGCCTAGTGTCTTAATCCAGTCAGGACGTTTTCTAAAGACAGAAGTTATTTTAGGATTGAACAAAGATGAAGGGACATACTTCCTTGTATATGGTGCACCTGGATTTGGCATCCATAACCAGAGTCTTATCAGTCGAGACCAGTTCCTCAACTATACTGGTGTATCATTGGGCCTCCCTGGTTTCAGTGACATGGGCAGAGAGGCGGCTGCTTTTCAGTATACTGATTGGACCGATGAGCAGAGTAAGCCAAAAAACAGAGAGGCCCTAGGCTGGTTGGTGGGTGACCACTATTTTTCATGCCCCTTACTGGATTTTGCCCGTAGGTATGTTGAGAATGGTGGCAGTGCCCGATTGTTCCCCTTTTAAACATCACTCCAGCTTCAACCCCTGGCCTTGATGGATGGGTGTAATGCACGGGGATGAGATCCCATTTGTTTTTGGTATTCCTGTGAACCAGACTTTAGGATTCTCTAAGGAGGAGGAGGCCATGAGCAAGGAGGATAATGGAGCATTGGAGCAACTTTGCTCGAAATGGGTGAGTGTAAATCTGACATACAATCTACTGCATGAGCTTATGTTCTATCATAGTTCAAAGTGTTAAATCTGTCTTTATTTACTCACTCACATGTTGTTCCAAACACTTATGCCTTTCTTTCCTCCGTACACTGTCAGAAAAAAAGTTGAACATTTTTACCTTTTAGGGGTACAACAGCATGTCACTAGAGCAGTGCCATTAACCCTTTCGCACGTCCAATCACACCGGTGTGATCAGTCTAGGCTGGTCTCCTGGAGTGTATGATCACACCGGTGTGATTAGAACGGTCAGTGCATCACGTGATCAACTGCTAAATTCAAATGTGCTTTCGCGCGTTGGCTGGCACTGAGTCACAGATGGACGTGCACAGCGCTTGTCATATATCACAACTATTTAGTGTTTATAACCATTATAAAGGTGTTTAAACAACAAAACACATCCACTTGCACATATTTGACAATCGGAATATCATATATTTCATGCTATAGCTGACAGATTTGTGAATATTTGAATTAAAAAGGAAAAATGAAACAACATCAGTCATTCAGCGCTATTGTAGCTGTGGTGTGTCATGTGACAAGCAATGACACGCCACCATGGAAACAATAAAGTGATATGTTCTAAAGGTCGCCTTAAAAAACTCGCGCTTGGGGGTCAGCCAGAATACTTTAAACTTACGCGTGAAAAGGTTAAATGGACAACTTAGTGCCTTATCTATCCCTAAAATATTGCATATTAATACTTTAGAGTAGTAAACTTAAGGTACTACTATGTACCTTTTAGAGGTAAATAAGGTACAAAGATGTCCCTTTAAGGGTACTGTCCATGTAACAAGCTACAGGTACAATTGTAGTACACATTTTCTGATAGTGTGGAAGATAAAAGGAAGTTGTTTTTCCGTCTTGCCACTGTGGTGGCTGTCAAATCTCATTTGTTCTTACATATATTCACATATCGCTTGTGCAGACACAACACCAACACGCCAGGTTTGACCTCAATAATGTTCATCGTTGACTGTTGCATGCCTTGTAACTAAAGTGTCAACTAGGCTTGAAAGCTACCTAGAACATTGTCAGTGAATAACAACTTAAATTTAGTCTGGTTAACAGATAAAAACCCTCATGTGACTTGTAGCATCATATGTATTGTCAGGGGCGTCATGCAAGCCAAAATTCTTGGGGGGGCACAATCTGAGACGTTGCAATTGTTTTCTGACGGGTGATATGGATCATGTTAGGAGGGGTCAGGGGGTTTCTCCCCCTGAAAATTTTTAAATTCTGGCTGCTAAAAGTACCATTTCAATGCAGTTTGGGAGGGACCGAAATACCTTAACGGAGCTAGCAGCAACCCTCCTACACTTTCGTGCACTCTAAGCCTACATCACGGTCATAGCGATCTGTATAACAACTATGCTGTAGCTTTCGAACGGGTAGCCTATCTTTTTTCACTGCATTTGAATTAGCTGCCTGATCCGTGAAGAACCGTGAATAACAGTCTATGGGAGAAACATCAAGTCGATGCCTTGATAACGTTAGGTTGGATTTTGCAGTTAGCCTACAACAAATTTAACACCCTCGTTTCTATGAAACTGAAAACAATTGAACCAGCTGGAGACTTTGACACAAGACAAAACAGAACAGATGTTTCAAAACTGATCAGATAACGTTACTATGGCTTATTGGCTTTTTATGGCAGGCAGTAACGTTAGCCAACTAGTTTACGGTTAGACTAGGCTAGCTATCGATAACGTTACACTGACACAACTTAAGTTAATGCTCTGAATTCGCAGCTAATATCAAATCCATAACTTTTTGATCAAGTTAAAATTTCCAGGTTAACCACAAATAATCCCACTACCTTTTAATATCATCCGATAACTAATTCAATGCCGATTTGTTGCTTAGCCCACTTACCACTTCAAGACTATCTGTAAAACATTGCCAGCTCAAGGTGCGAGACGAGTGAGTTGTTTGAACATACACAGCAAAGATTCTAGAGCGCTACGTGCGTAGCGCTCTAGATTTGATATACACAGACACCATATTAGGAAAAAGGGGCAGGCTGATGCTGACCGATTAATTATACATCCAGAAGAATATATTTGAGTCGTTATAGGCTCTGGTAATTATGGAGCATAATAGGGATAAAGTTGTGACAAAAAAATTATCAGGGAGGAAAAATCTGAGGGGGCAGGTGCCCCCTCACTTTGAATGGGCATGACGCCACTGTGTATTGTGGTGTCTAAATGTGTAAACGTGTTACTTTTGTCCCTTTTGAAGCATCTGACAGGATTTGTTTTTTCTATTTCTATTTTTGTTTGGAGAAAAATCAGTGTACAAATTCTGCCTATTTGTTTTCCACAGAACAGTAAAAAGAACGTTGTAAGGTGTTGGAATGATAAATTTTCATTGTTGACTTAACTATTCTTTTGATATTGAGAATATCATACTCAAATTTGTGTTTACAAGACAATTTCTTTGTACTTGTATAAATGTACTATAAACAGTTAAGGAATTGTTTACATTTATCTCTGAGAAATGTTTAGATGTTTAATCCATAATATCATGATGAAGACAGGCTTTCATCTGCTCACACTCTTTTTGTAAAAAAAAAAAAAAACAAGTCTTGGTGTTGCTGGCAGGCTAGTGTTGATTAGCATCCTCATTTGTTTGGCATAAATTATGGAGAGGCAGAAACAGCCTTTATTGTGGCTGTGAGCAAGCTTAGTTTCTTTCAATTAACACTTCTGTAAAGACTCAGGGGCGGATCTAATCCGTGGGGGATTTGCATATCATAATTAATAATTGGTAATTAATAATTATTCATACATGTTTGGATTAGATCAGTCTTACATGTTAATAAATCTCCTGATAAGGGATGATATGTCATTTTACCTGCATGCATGCATGTGTATCCTTGCAATTAACCACAAGTTGATTGTAATTAATTACACGGACCACGTCCTACAAAACAGGCAAAATTAATTAGCTCAATTGTCAGAATAATATTTGTGGGGATCCACAATATCATCCTACTTTATAGGATTTCAGGAAAAGCAATTCTGTGGCCACAAGAATTGGGTTTCCTGCCCTATAAACACATACTCTTTAAAGTATCTCTAATTTGTAAGCTTGTAGCTATAAGACCTTTTGACACTTAAGGGACTTGAAAATGAGCAAAAGGCAGTACATCAATCAAATGAATATAATGAATTTAATAAGGCAGAACTACTTATGTATTTACTACGTTACAGGAATACATGCATTTACAAACATTAACAGACAACGACGACAACGCGGGGCGTTTGGACAATGGATACACGTGTGAGAGAGAGAGAGAGGGGGAAAGGGAGTGAGAGAGAGAGAGAGAGCATTGGCAACATTCACCCTGACAGTCACCTGTCTGTAACAACACGAAAACATCATCTTAATGCTTCTTAGAAGCTCTATAAAGAGATATACTTGCACAAATTTCTGGGTCTCTCTGTGTCGCGGCATTCCAGCGCGAGCGGAGTCCTTTAGGAAGCATCACGTGGTGCTGCTTGGCGCGCGTGTTGAGCGGAGGTTCAAAGTCTTTGGGGTAACATTACCAAAGGAAAATAGTTTGGCTAAGTTCGTTTCACTTCGTGGAAGTGAACAGAGTCGACTACGGAAAACAAAACTTTGACTAACAAAGAAAAGAAATAAAGATCTCTACGGGGAAATCACGCGGAGTTAACGTTACATCTTTGCATGGCTGGTGAAGAAGCGCGTGCGTCTCTCGGTGTTTCTCCTTCAAAGCGAGCGCGCGCTCGTTTGAAGGTCCCTTGTAGATGGATTTGCTGAAGAGATATGTCATGCGGTGTTCTTTTCACTCGACGATTGGAATTCAACACGGAGGCTTATCTAAGACTGAAAAACACAAACTAAACTAGAAACAAATAAAAGAAAGGCGAAGAGCTCGCCTGGAGGCGAGACGTTACATTATGACACGAGGACAAGAGAAGTAAGGGAGGGATAAACTGGTATTCAGTCCTTTTGAAGACCTGACGTTTCCGCCTTCTTTTGGAAGCGGGTCCAATCAGGAGCTGTCCCTTTGGAGGGAGATTTTATTACCCTTTGTGTTATAACCAGGCATTTAAATCTCTAGTTTCATTGGGTGTTTAAGAGAAGAATCTTCACAATTCTTATAATAATAATGTGTCACAAAGTTTAGCAAAATGTAATGTCAATTAACAAATGGGGAATGAAAATTGGAGTTTATCGAGACCAAACTTGCCACAAATGGATTTGGTTAAACATTAGTTGGCAAAGTTTGAAACATTATCCCATTAGAGTTGTCGAGAAACATGGACCAAACCACAAAAAGGCAACTCATGAAATAGGGAACTTGGACACATTGTTCATACAATTCTCAAGTGGATATATAATAGCATATATATATATATATAATACAGGATTCATTTCTCCTCCTTGGTTAGAATTCAGAGAGAGCCACAGTTCTGTGAACATTCCTTTGGGTCGTAAACGCTGTTATCTAAGAACTCCAGTGATGTTAGTTTTGGTCTCTTTTCACTCCAAAGATGGAAAACATAGTAAACTATATTTTACTGGATATTACTGTACATATTCTGATTGATCACACCGAAAGCATTCTGGAGGTGTCCAGAACTATGTGTACAAGTTATGGGAATAGACAGTTATATTTAAAATGCATAATGAAGGTATTTATAATTCACTTTAAACTACGATAAAATCATAGTCATTCCAATGTGACATGGGCAAATGGACACACATAAAAACACATAGAATATATCTGGTTAAATGTCTTTTAAAACACAGCATTTAAAACCCAAAGGAATGTTCACAGAACTGTGGCTCTCTCTGAATTCTAACCAAGGAGGAGAAATGAATCCTGTATTATATATATATATATATGCTATTATATATCCACTTGAGAATTGTATGAACAATGTATCCAAGTTCCCTGGTGGTGATGGTGCAGTGGATAAGGCACATGCCTTTGGTGTGAGAGACCCGGGTTCGAATCCACTGTGAGACACCAATGTGTCCCTGAGCAAGACACTTAACCCCTAGTTGCTCCAGAGGCGTGCGACCTCTGATATATGTAGCAATTGTAAGTCGCTTTGGATAAAAGCGTCAGCTAAATGAATAAATATAATATAAATAAAAAAAGAATTTTCTTTCTCTTTAGAATCCTTCTTTGGGACATTCCAGTCAGTCATAAAAATGTCTTGTAACTGGACACCACGCTCTGTCCTGAGCGGGCTTCACTTGTGGGGGATGTGTGTGTGTGGGTTAATTTACATTCAAAGATTTTTGGTCTTTAGCAGGATGTATTTAGTTATTCAGATTCACCCTCTTAGCCCAGTCCCTACAGTCCCCCTTTTTGTCTGATGAAGTCCCTGTGTGGACTTAATCGGACAACAATCATCACAATGGACGGATGAAAGGTGAATCATGATGATCGGGTAGCAGGTGCTGTTAGGGCCGAGGGCTCAGCTTGATGAGGTTCAGCGCGGCCTCTGGCGTGGTGCCCTCTTTCGGAGGGTGCTGTGAGCTTGGCTGTGGATGTTCGCATCTCGTTGAGTCTCCTGTATAGGATGAAGGCCAAGCCCAGTGTCAGGGTGTGGCTGAGTACCTTAGGGCTACACAGCGAAGTGTCCACTGTGGTCCAGGCCTGGACAACAGGTGGGGTAGTCAAGTAGGGCAGTTGAGACAAAGCTCGGAGGGCTGTGTTGATAGAAGCAATGTCAATTTGCTGGGACCCCCCTTTCGCAAACCACAACTCCCGTTCTGGAGTTAGGGTGAAAGTGTGGTTCCTGGAGAAGGATGGGATTTCCAGTTCTAATTTGTACCCTTTGCATGGAAGATGGTACCATGCCAGGTCGTCAAGGTGAAGGATGGCGCCTTTTGGTACTTGGATGACATGCTCTGGTTGAGCAAGGTGACACAGGTGTCAGTGTCATTCTGGTCATAATTGAGTGCAGCTGTGCGCACAGGAGTGTTAACGAGCCCTGTCACCTACAATCTCTGCTTGGGTCTCGATGACTTGAGTGCGAGGCTTAGCTTCGGCAGGGCAGCGGGTGTCGCTGATCTGCAGCCTGCAGATTCCGTCAGTGTTGTCTCTGAGGAAGGGTTTGTTAGGGCAGAGATAGTGAGTGTCTTTGGTCAATATGCACACGAACGGGTTCGGAGCTAAGGACAGCTTTGTGTAGCTGTCGTTGAAGTCAACCACGTCTGGCGTGCGGATCTTGATGTGAGTGTTACTTTTCAAAATCTGACATTGACAATGTTCTTGAGCCGGTAGATTCGGCTTGGCTCTATGATGGGCAAGTTCCGGAGCAAAACCCACTTCTCTCTGCTTGGGGTCGACGCAGAGTGGGCTGGCACTACCCAGCGAGTAGGCAAGGTGTATTTGTAGAGAGTCAGTTGGCGTGGTGATGGCGGAAGCCAGGACGGTTTGCACAAGGCTTAAGGGTATCAGGTGCGGTGGAATTCTACCCATGGCTAGGCTGTCAATGGAGGAGTTCACCTCCTGCAGCGTGTCTGTCATCAGGGCTGTTACCAGCTGAGTTTGAGCAAAGTCATTCTGGAAGACAGTAAACAGCTGTTTCATGGAGTTCACTGTCTGGGTCGGCAGAACGCTGTGAGTGTTGAAAATTACCACAATTCCCTTTAGTGTCTTGTCGATGGTCTGCAGGGATGCACTCTGTTGTGAGTTGCTCTTTTATCTGTGGAATCTCAGTCTGAATTTCGGCTACATGCCGCCTCACGGTGGCTAGGTTCACTGTATTCACACTGGACATACAAGTGTTAAACAGAGTGGTGACGGCTCCGGGCAAAGCTCCCAGAAACAGTTTGGAGCGGTGGTTGTGTCCACCTAACTTGTGAGATAGTCATTTTCTCAAGTTGGTTGACCATGTGCTCGACATCGGCCTCAGCGTGAGTGAGGGCGTCCTCTGTCCCTCGGCACCTACGCAGCTGTATTGTGTTGTTACGCTGGGGTAGTGTGTTCTGTAGGCGTTGCAAAGATCAGGTGGCACATACACTTTCTGAGTGCGGGTCCGGCAGAAAAGGAGTCCTGGTTGTTCCCTTAGGACGATGCCTGATGCCGGACCTGGTGATATGTCCGATTGCGGCTGCCCTCTGGTTGGCTGGAGGCACAGCAGCATCCTGGTAAAAGTGAAAGGGAGAGAGAAAGAGAAAGAGACTTTCAGCGAGTGTCGTCCTTGGTTGGCTAGGACAGTCTTTTCGCTTTGAGGACGCCGGTATGCCACTTGCTTCGGTGTCTTGCAAGTGTCTCTGGTGCTGCGGTGTGCATTGGCATGACCCCCCTTTTGCACTGTGGCACCACAAGCTGTGGCGCAGTGATGGCATCAGGTGCAGAACGCTGAATGTTGTCTTGTGCACGCAGCATGTGCAAGGTATATTGCAGGTGTCTGGGGCACCGGTCGTCGGTGGGTTTAGACGGCGTGCTAGGGTGGTTGGAGGGGTCTGAGAGGTGGTTTCTCATAATGTCCATTGGTAAGCTGGGAGGTTAAGGTCAGGTTAAGCAGAGGTTCAGTGAAATTTTGTCACACTTGTGGTGAGAGACTAATGCATGACCCTAAAAGTTCCGAATCACGGTTTAACGGGTTCGCTAGGTATGTAGCATAAAGCTAGGTGTTTCATGTGTATCTAGCTAGTGATGTGTGTCTTGTATCCTTATCATCTTAGCTGTGGATGTTAGGAGGCTAAGACTCATGTGGTTCCGAGAGTATTTCCTGGAAAGGGCATAGCCGAGATGAAATAAATGACTCAAGATGGTTCTTATGACTAAATTATTTCTCTGGACTGAACTAGTGGTTCACTACGGCTTGACGAAGTGAATGATAGGGGGAAAAAGGACAGCTTTCATATTCAAATTATGCTTATTATCAATCCTCAGGACCTATAGTTATGCCCTAGTAATTGTTGAAATTACTTGTGTTGCAGGGTCACAAAAATGAGTGCACTTGTTGAAAATAAACAAAATCACGAATAAAGGCGCATCTGTTTCCTTTCTGGGCCCTATGGGAAATGGAACCACATTCCAACAAGAGAAGAAATGGAATTAAATCATATAGATGACCGAAAAGACAAGGTAATAGCTGACTGCTATTATTATTAAAGTAAAAAAAAAAAAAAAAAAAAAAAAAAAAATAAGACTTAGATGAGTGGTCAAAACAGCGGGAATGATCTGAATGTGAGAATAGTCAGTAGCACTAGTGACTAAACTTTGGATTTGCCTGGTCCAACACGCCATAGTTGGTAACCGCGGTTGCGTGTTCAAGACCACTCTGTGTGTGTCCCTCCAAAGGTTTAGTCAACATGCTAATGAAAATTTCTCATTACTATACTGATTCTTCTCTTGCTACACATTTTATATGTAATTAAACGTAAGTGTAAATGGCGGGGCATCTGCAAATTTTGCCTACAGTGCTCAGCAAGGACTACGCCTAAACTAGTGAAGGTGAACTTTAGCTGAGAAGAATTGAAAGTACGGAAAGTGAAGAATTACAAACCCTAACTGGGTTAAAGAAAGTATTCTAGAATACTTTGCACTGTATAAACAAAAGCTGTAATTACGGCTTCAAGTAAATGACGCTAGCTGCTAACTGCTAACTGTAGAAGTTATTATTTAGCTTAGCCCAAGCTGGATGGATGCTAGGTTAGCTTAGCGTAAGCTGGATGGATGCTAGGCTAGGATAGCTTAGCCACCTAGGCTGGTTTGTTTACAAAGTGACATCACGAGTTAGCGCTTCCTGTGACAAGTCGTTGTCATGGGAACCAGAGCATGTCAGAACAATTCGACAGTACCTGAAGAATGTCTGCACCTTTTTAAATTAGTTATGAATGTTTAAACGGGTTAAAAGGGGGCGCTTATACTTTAAGTCTTTCAAGAACTTGATGTTACATTAAGTAAAATGCAACTGTGTTTTGGCATTTGCTAATTTTACTCATGGAACTCTTTTTACTTTGCACAACTTATTCTATTTGTTTACAGAGTAAGGAAATAGATTTGCTGTAAGTCAAAGCTTTTCTAAGCATCTATAGTTACGTCCCTCTCATGCATAAATGCTGACTTTTCAGCGAGTAAACAGTTTTGATCGCGAGGTAGCTCTCTTTGCTTGTAGATGCAGCTAAAATTTAGGTTAATTACATCAATCTAACAATACTTTGTAAGTCCTTTACATTGTAGAAAGGGGAGCATCACCCAGGTCTACATAATATATATATATATATATATATATATATATAACCCTGTCCTGAGCTTTTTATGTCAGGAACAGGTTTAGCAATACTGCAATTTGGATTTCTTTAACCAAAGCAGAATAGATATCGGTACAGTTTACAAGCTGCTGATATGAGATTTCTTTGTCAAATAGACTTACGCTTTACTGCTGAACTTACTGATATTAGTTGGAAATCTAAAACTCTTTCACTTACAGTAGGGATGTCAATTTCAGCTATTATTTCATCTGCATTTAGACAAGCCAGCAACCAGTGATCAAAATGCGTATCGCATGTTGTGTTCCGTTTGGATCGCAATGATTACATGCACACCTTTAGGTTAAAAGTAGTTTAAAACTCAGGTGGTTTTCCTACACTATGGCGTCAAGGTGACGTATGCCTTATTTGGAGCTAGTGTTTCCTGTTGCTTCATTGTCATGGAAACTAATGTTTAGCAGTTTTCATTTCGACCAGCATGTAGCAAATGTTTGTTTCGAAAGAGTCGTGCATAGTGTGTTGGCAGGTGAGGCTTACACGTCCATTCAAGATTTTCTTTAAATCAGTGAAATTCTAAATTGTCTAATGCAGAGTCTTGCTTCTCTTCGAGCACACATTTTCATCTACTTTAAAAGTTTTATGTTTTATGCGGACCAGGGATCCTTTTACAGAGTCTTGCATTGTGTTCATGCTGTGTGCCTTCTGGTTTGCAGTTCGGAATCAATGGGGTCTTAGGGACCCTTTCCGAGGAGGCCTTCTGTGTTAGAGGCCTTCTGCTTTAGGTCACGCATTGTTCAGTGGGCATTGCGTGGTCTTTGGCGAGCTGGAAGGTGCAGGGTAGCGAACTTGAACCTTGAATTGGTGCAGAGGCTGTGTACCCATGGATGCCTGCTGGAGTTCCGGGGAACTCTGTGACCTTGGAGTCTGGCTTTGTTGTAGTTCTCGTGACCTCTGTGACCGGCCAGTCTGGCTTTGGTGACCTGTGTGACTGTTCGAGCCGGATGTCGTTTTGGCTGTACGACTGCACGTTCAACTCACACATTTGGGGTATAAGAGTTCGATCTTTGCTCTTAGCTTTAGCACTGAGTCTTTCAAAGAGTTGAGCTGACATTAAAGTGAGGTCTGAGCCGGTGTCTACCAGGGCTTCAAGGCTCACCTCATGGTCCAGAGTGATGGGTAGGTAGAGTTTCCGGGCCCACCCCCTTTTGATCAGGTTCCCCAGGAGTCTTGGCGTAGGGGCTGGTGTGGCGATCGACGGGCGGTTAGGGCCGGTGTTGTGTAGTTCTCTGCGGAGACAGACAGACAAAGCAGCATCTCTAGGTCTTTTGGGCTTTTGGACCCAGCTGTGGGAAACTGTGCTGTCTCGCTCAGGCTATGCAGCTGTCAGCTGTTGTGGCTGTGTGCTGCTGTCACTTTGTGATGTGACAGTTTGCTCTGTGGTCTGTGGCTGACGAGCAGTGTTCTGTGTGCCTGTTGTAGGTCTTACGCTCAGGCATAGGATGTCAGGCTCGTCCCTCTTGTATTCTTTGGAAAGTCTTTTGTGAAGAAGCTTTTCAGCGACTTCAGGGTCTCGGCTGTCTCAGACGTGGCGGCACTGTGTTTGTCTGATGTGTGCTCAGACTTGTGCTTACCAGTGGCATGTTGAAAGGGGTACCGCTCCAGGCTGTCTGGGCTTGAGTCTCTTGGTGATGGGGGTCGGTCACCTCTGCTGGCCTGGAACGGTCTTGACTCTCTGTAAACAGGGCTATGGTGTTGTGGGGCGCCCTCTCGTGGCAGCTCTGTGTAGGGTTCAGAGACAGAGTAGATTGTGGGGTTTTTCAAAGTCTTTTCGGACACAGTCTTTTGCTTGGTGTAAGCTTCTCTTAGCTGTTGAGTAGTCATGCTATGTGGGCTGGCTGGTGATCTTTTGAACAGTGGGCTTTCACCCCCCTGTACAGCTCTGGGTTCTTGGCTGAAAGGTGCGGACCGGTCAGGGGAAACTTGTGGTGTGTGTTTCCCCTTTTCCGGTCATGCTGCAGTTTACAAGAGTGTTGCAACTCTGTGTGAACGTTGTCAAGTTCGTTTTCGAGATGTTGTCTCTGCTGAATGAGCTTGTGGATGGTAGCACGGGCCTCTTGCGAGTTTTTCGCAGGCCGTGGCTTTCGAGTCTCTTTAAGTTCAGTCTCTGCTCTTTGCAAGGGGCTTCACTTTGTCGGAGTTTCTCGTTGAGTTCCTCTCTGGTTCTTTTCTCTGACTGCTCTCTTCGGTCTATGTGCAGATGAGGATCAGACAGGGCAGTTTGAAGTCTTTCCACTTCCTTCTGTAGCTCGGGGTCATTGTCATCCTCGGCTTGCATCCTTAGCGTTGCAACTTCGTGCTCCAGGGCGATGCGGCTCCTTTCGTGAAGGCGTGCTTGTGCGATGAGCTGGCAAGCGAGGTTTTGACGTGTCTGACCGGTCTTTGTCGTGGGAGCTTTGGCTTGGTTTGTGCGCCATCAGCTTGTCCACGTAAACGATGCTCTTGGCTCGGGGCTCTGAGTCACTGGCGACCTTGGGCAGGAATGGAGGTGTCATGAATCTCAGTCATGTCTCCAGATTGTCCCAGCGGGTTGTGGGACTGTAGGACCGGAACATACTGGCTTCACTGTGGGCGAGAGGAACACAACACACGCAGAGAGACCAATGCAAGTTCGTTCTATGTTTAACAAGCTATAATACGGGCTATGCCGTGTATGAAAATTTTGGTTAACTGATGCAGACAGTTAAATCATTCGGTGGGACAATTTGGGTAGGTCAGCATGGGCCTGAATAAAGATTTTTAACGGGGCGGTAGCTTAGGGGTCACCTGTTGATGCTAACTGCTTGGTTGTCAAACTATTATTCAGCGTTCCTTGTTGTCTCAGATAGGTTCTGTCTCTAGGTGAACTGAAAGGAACAGAGCACAACAGAAAAGAGCAATGGCAAGATAGCAAAGTTTGAAGTAACATGCAACCATCCAAAATGGAAAGGTCTGTAATGAAATGGCGTTAATAGTACACAGGAAGTGCTACAGGGGAAGACGAGGCCTAAGCCTGCGTTTTGTGGCTCGGAGAGGAGGAGGGAGCCAAACACTTCAATGACCGGGGGAATCTCTAGATCCTATGGGCAATACTAAGTGGATGGATTTAATACCTTTTCTAGTTTCCCTGGGGTGAAATGAGGTCATTCAGGTTGGAGTCAGCATCGTGGTTGGTCTTTCTGTCGTCCCCAAACACTTAACAGCAGTGTCTCGGGCCCTTCCGTACATCTGTACCGATGTGTGCCCTCACGCAACTTGACTTTGAACACAACCGGCAGTGCCAAATTGGTGATGTCGTGTTGCGGGCCGCACCAACGGAGAAATACAGGAAAGTCCGAGACTCGTGCTCAGTCAGCGCTGGTGACGCAGGTCAGACGAACCAGCTTGCTGGACCCCAAGCAGAGATGACTGTCAAATCACCACAGCACGAGAGAAATTTCTACCTACAAACACAAAACAGGATGAAGGTCAAGTGAACCTCAAAGTGAATTAAAGCTCTCTCTATCTAAATTAAATTGAGTGTCTATTTTTGTAGAAAAATCATCAAAGGCAACGGCTTTACTAAAATTATGGTACAAACAAAAAGGGAATTATGACAATGTTAATTATCAGAACAACCTAGCCTCCATTCAGAGAAGAGATTAAGTGCAGCAGGAAGAGCACAGGAGGAAGCAAGCTGTAGTGGCGCGTTTGGGCCACAAAGGGTTTGGGCCACTTCCTCTTAGTGGTCAACCTGGCTGACAGAGAACTTGATTTAAATTGCATTCAAACTGGTTTAAATACAATTCAAATCAAGCGTATGCATAGATGTTAAGTAACTTCTAGAATAGTAAGGATACCGTTGTCATAACGTATCAAATCAAAATTATTAAAAATAATTTGAAAAAGGAAATATAGAAATAAAGCCATAAAACCATTCCCAACAGGAAGGGAGACTTAATTCAAATTGATCTTGAAATTTGTGTGTTTCAAACCAAATTTGAATAAGTGTAGGAAATTAAAGGTTGGCATTATATTTGATGATGATCACGACTACGGTGAGGTATCAATGATAATAACCAAAATAAAACCAACTGGGAGAAAGCCACTTCAGAAAAGAATGATGTTAGGAACTAAGTGATGAGCTGACGTAGAGGGGGGAAGAGGCCACAAGGGGCGCATTCTTCCTAAGTGGTCATCAAAAACTGCTCATAATTACTTTTAAATTTTAAGTTCAAATGTGGTTTGAACCAAATTCAAAATAAGTGTACACAGTCAGGAGTGAAATCATGTTAGTAAAACTGGAACTTGCACATGCATTGAAAGTTAGGAACACAATTTCAGAAATTCACTGGAAAAAAAATCTGAAATTGTGACGAGAGAAATTGTTTAGGAAAGGATGACCTTGTTACTAGTGTCCACACAATGGCGATATTTCGTTCATGCAGGATGAAGTCAGGGGGCGGTGCGTAATTCGAGAACTGTCAAGCACTTAGGCCTAAGGGCTGCCCTCTAGTGTTTGTCAGCAGAATAACAACCAGCCTGCTTCCATGTGTGATTCAAATTTGAGCGTGCAAACGCTTTGTTTTCTGTAAGATCACACTTATCCAAAATAAAATCTCAGTTTTTTTTTGGTGCTATATTTCACAAAACGGCGTGGCAGGATTTTTTTTTCTACACACACACATAGGGACAACATGAATTAGGCATCTGTTTTTTGATTCCCACATACAACAATTAGCCATATGATTCACACGTGTATGAATTATAAACCTCGGCGGGTTTTTTCTATTCGACACACGTGTGCACGGAAAGATTTCTTCGCTTCCACACACTAATATGGACAACAGGAATTATACGTCTGTCGTTCGGATCCAAATAACATTTATCAAATAGCACTTATGATTAAAATGTTTTTAGGTTTGGGATTTTTTTTTTTGGTCCTATATTCTAACAACACATCTGGCAGGGTTTCTGCGCTGTGCATAAAGAAAACAGGAATTATTCGTCTGTCGTTTCGGATCCAAATAACATTTATCAAATAGCACTTATGGTTAAAATGTTTTTAGGTTTTGGATTTTTTTTTTTCGGTGCTATATTTTAACAACACATCTGGCAGGGTTTCTGCGCTGTGCATAAAGAAAACAGGAATTATTCCTCTGCTTTTTTTTTTTCGACTCCCATAACATATTATCAAATAGCACTTATGATTAAATATGCTTTAGGTTTTTTTACAATTGAGTAGCTACGTCAATGTTTCACCAGAAGTTTATCGTTAATCTAACGATTATAATATCAGGTCTTTCTTAAGAATAGTGAAAGAGCGTCGTTTCACTAAATCTTGTCTTCACCCTGACGAATCTCGTTCGAACAGGGGAGTTTAACATTAAAAATGACGTAATTCAAAAGAGGTTTCTTCGTGTTTTGTAGGACAAATTTAATACTATGAAACTGCAGTTTACTTTTTAGTTTTGCTGAACTGAGACGGCTTTTTGCCTTTAATCAGTCAGCCAGTGATTTCGCATTGCGTTCGCTCACTCGAGGCGCGCGTACAATATTAAATCACAATATAGACATAGATTGAAACTGAATTGCTCAAAAACAAGTTTAAAGTGTGCCAAGCATATTCTCCACCAATTATGTAAAGACTCAGGGGCGGATCTAATCCATGGGGGATTTGCATATCATAATTAATAATTGGTAATTAATAATTATTCATACATGTTTGGATTAGATCAGTCTTACATGTTAATAAATCTCCTGATAAGGGATGATATGTCATTTTACCTGCATGCATGCATGTGTATCCTTGCAATTAACCACAAGTTGATTGTAATTAATTACACGGTCCACGTCCTACAAAACAGGCTAAATTAATTAGCTCAATTGTCAGAATAATATTTGTGGGGATCCACAATATCATCCTACTTTATAGGATTTCAGGAAAAGCAATTCTCTGGCCACAAGAATTGGGTTTCCTGCCCTATAAACACATACTCTTTAAAGTATCTCTAATTTGTAAGCTTGTAGCTATAAGACCTTTTGACACTTAAGGGACTCGAAAATGAGCAAAAGGCAGTACATCAATCAAATGAATATAATGAATTTAATAAGGCAGAACTACTCATGTATTTACTACGTTACAGGAATACATGCATTTACAAACATTAACAGACAACGACGACAACGCGGGGCGTTTGGACAATGGATACACGTGTGAGAGAGAGAGAGAGGGGGAGAGGGAGTGAGAGAGAGAGAGAGAGCATTGGCAACATTCACCCTGACAGTCACCTGTCTGTAACAACACGAAAACATCATCTTAATGCTTCTTAGAAGCTCTATAAAGAGATATACTTGCACAAATTTCTGGGTCTCTCTGTGTCGCGGCATTCCTGCGCGAGCGGAGTCCTTTAGGAAGCTTCACGTGGTGCTGCTTGGCGCGCGTGTTGAACGGAGGTTCAAAGTCTTTGGGGTAACATTACCAAAGGAAAATAGTTCGGCTAAGTTAGTTTCACTTTGTGGAAGTGAACAGAGTCGACTACGGAAAACAAAACTTTGACTAACAAAGAAAAGAAATAAAGATCTCTACGGGGAAATCACGCGGAGTTAACGTTACATCTTTGCATGGCTGGTGAAGAAGCGCGCGTGCGTCCCTTTGGAGGGAGATTTTATGACCCTTTGTGTTATAACCAGGCATTTAAATCTCTAGTTTCATTGGGTGTTTAAGAGAAGTATCTTCACAATTCTTATAATACTAATGTGTCACAAAGTTTAGCAAAATGTAATGTCAATTAACAAATGGGGAATGAAAATTGGAGTTTATAGAGACCCAACTTGCCACAAATGGATTTGGTTAAACATTAGTTGGCAAAGTTTGAAACATTATCCCATTAGAGTTGTCGAGAAACATGGACCAAACCACAAAAAGGCAACTTATGAAATAGGGAACTTGGATACATTGTTCATACAATTCTCAAGTGGATATATAATAGCATATATATATATATATATATATGAATACAGGATTCATTTCTCCTCCTTGGTTAGAATTCAGAGAGAGCCACAGTTCTGTGAACATTCCTTTGGGTCGTAAACGCTGTTATCTAAGAACTCCAGTGATGTTAGTTTTGGTCTCTTTTCACTCCAAAGATGGAAAACATAGTAAACTATATTTTACTGGATATTACTGTACATATTCTGATTGATCACACCGAAAGCATTCTGGAGGTGTCCAGAACTATGTGTACAAGTTATGGGAATAGACAGTTATATTTAAAATGCATAATGAAGGTATTTATAATTCACTTTAAGCTACAATAAAATCATAGTCATTCCAATGTGACATGGGCAAATGGACACACATAAAAACACATCGAATATATCTGGTTAAATGTCTTTTAAAAAAAGAATTTTCTTTCTCTTTAGAATCCTTCTTTGGGACATTCCAGTCAGTCATAAAAATGTCTCGTAACTGGACACCACGCTCTGTCCTGAGCGGGCTTCACTTGTGGGGGATGTGTGTGTGTGGGTTAATTTACATTCAAAGATTTTTGGTCTTTAGCAGGATGTATTTAGTTATTCAGATTCACCCTCTTAGCCCAGTCCCTACACTTCATACACTCTTCACGCTGGAGGGGTGATTAGCATGATGCTAATATATCAATGAACATGATCAGTAAACAAGATCACAATGGAAGTTAATCTTTTCCTGATATGGGCAGATTCGCTTATTAAAAGTATCGGGTGCAATTTCTTAAATGTCTTCTTTTGAAGACTTTACTTTGCTGGGATTGTGCATTAAGATTCAAAGCCTCTTGTTGTAATGGACTGCAAGGCATTATTTACAAGAGTGCGTAAACGTCATAGCTATTGAGTCATTGCATTGATTTGTTTTATATATTTTTTGGGCTTCAGTTGTTTTGAAGCAGAAATGTATTGATGTAACTTGGTACCATCCATAAACTGACCTTTCAGTTGATTTCCTGGCTTGATGTTTCAGGGATCCGAGTGTGGAGGGAGCAGATTGGTTGCCATTCATGCTGGAACATCAGCAGGATGTCACGCTTAACACTGGCCTGTCACAAACACTCCGGATGCTTAGAGCCCAGCAGTGCAAGTTCTGGGACAGTTTCCTGCCAAAACTGCAGTATGGCACAGGTGAGAGTCACAGAATGAGAACAACCATCCACCCACACCACATAAACAAAGAAAATCACGACATGCTCGCTTCTGCTTGTCTCTTCAGCTCTGCCTGGCCAGCACATGTGTCATCTTCTAGTCTCTTGAGGACACCTGTAGTGCAGACCTGGCCAGCTAGTGGAGCTTAATGCAGGACTGGAGAGGGTTGAGTGTTTCAGAAGCACAGCAATTATTTACATTTACATTTTTGCATTTGGTAGATGCTTTTATCCAAAGCAACTTGCATTGCATTCAAGGTATAAACTTTATCAGTGGAACATACAACACTAAGGCCATGGGTTTGATTCTCAGGAAATGCATGAACTGTTTGAGCTACATAAATGCTTGTAGAATATTAAACTATACAATTAGATTATTATACTACTTTTAAAAACAAGAAAAGCAGTTCCCTTTCGAGGGAACTCGCGATGCGTCGATGACGCTTTGGGAACGCCTTTGCGTGATTACCTCTGAAGCACGTATGTCAACTAGTCCAATGGAATGAATGAATGAACGCCACGGGCGGGTGACGTCATGACCAGGAAAGGATATAAGCACATCCGGTGCGTTACTCGCGTTAGCTTTTGTGCCTCAGAAAAGCGCTCTGTGTCAAAACTGTCTGTGAATATTTATTGTTGTCTGTCTGATATATATATATATACTCACTATGGAAACAATTGCACAAACTCTGTGTTCTTCCTGCTCGCGTTATTTAACGAGTAGGGACACACACGAGCTTTGTGTGATGTGTTGGGAGTGGAGCATGCGGTATCAGCCTTGGCTGATTGCAAACATTGTGAGAAGCTTTCGCTTCGCTCCCGCCTGTCACTTTTCGAGGGAAGTGGCCAGGCTCGCGATTCTCAGGGTGCAGGACCCGCGTCTGCCGAGGCAACGCGGAGAATGCATTCCTGTGGATCGCAAATAGGATCTCTTTACGGGGTTGGAGACGGGTCTGCGGATCTTATCTCCTCCCTTTCCACGAGGGATCCATGCTCTCTCTCCGGTCTCGGAAGCCCGCGCTGCGGTCTCTTCCGCCCGGGGAGAGAGTTCAATGCTTCAGTGCTCTACCCCCGAGGAGGTAGATGTGCTGGGCATTGAAAGTAAACAAAGCACAATCATGGGGGAAGTGGATTTGCCATCTCTTTCCCGAGCGTATGAGAAATATATATATATATATATATATATATATATATATATATATACACATGTATAATAGTTTATATATATAAAATAAATGTATATATAAAATAAAGCTGGTGGAGGTGTTAACCAAGGCTGTAGATAAATTAAATATTTAATGGCCAGTAGAAATAAGGGGGAGCTCGTCCTAAAAATAAAGAACGAGTTTCCTTCCCTCTAATTTTTTTTTCACCTCCATCACGGGGCCTTCCATTTTTTCCCGATCTGCACAGCGAGCTGTCTAGATCATGGAAAAAGCCTTACTCTTCTTGTCTTTTAGCCCCCAAGTCCATGTATATTCAGATATTAGGGGTTAAGAGAGTATGGCTATGGGGCAATACCCCAGGTAGAACAGACGCTTGCTAGCTATCTGTCTCCCGGTTTAGTATCGTCCCTGAAGGCGTCGGCTTCTCTCACTAAACCATTAAAAAAAATATATATATTTTTATTCTAGTGGGAAAAGCATTTACGGCAGTGGGTCTAGCAGGAGGCTGCTTGTATAATAGTCCTACAAGCATATCAGGCTGACCTGCTGGGGTATTTGGACAGAAGTGAGGGAGTTTGGCCCGGTGGGGTTTGAGAACTTCGTCGGGCCACAGATTTATCTCTCAGGGATAATAAGAAGACCGCCTGAACTTTTGGGCGGTCTATGGCAGCCCTTGTGGTCACTGTGAGACACCTCTGGCTCAATTTGATGGAAATCATGGAGAAAGATACAAGAGAATCTCTCTCTCGCTATGTCCAACCCCCTGGGGCTGCTGGGCGTGAGCAGCTCCAGCCGTCTTGTTTCTCATACGCAACACAGCAGCCAACGCCTTCAAAGCAGAAGACGGATCCGAGGACTGTTCTTCACGCTGAGAAGGCTTCGGCTCAAAAGAAAAGGTCTTGGCGCCACTGGCGTCAGACCGGTGAGGGCAGCCCCAACCGGGGTGGAACGGTGTACACCTCATTATACGGTGCCCTTTCCATCTCGGTGCCCTCAGGGGACCATTCTGCCAACCCCGCCACCCTTGGTGCTTTAGGGCGCAGCAGTCTCCAGCGAGCTTCCGGCGCAGTGTCAACACGACATTGCGTCGGACTCGCGCCCTCTGAGGGGGGTTCGAAAACAGTCAGTTCGGGTGGTTCCTGCCAGTATGCTTCAGGCCCCCTAATCTGACTGTCTCAATTACACCAGAGGCCAGCCTCGAGGGGCTGGTTCCCTTGGTAGATTTTCTGGCAGCGCGGAAGCTACTGCCGAATATATCTCTATGGGCCCTGCAGTTAGTAGTAAGAGGCAGATTTGGTTCTCGTCCTCCAGGTTACAACGGGGTGTTGCTCACGTTAGTGCATCCCGAGGAGGTTCTGGTAATGGAACAAGAGGTAAAGGCCCTGTTAGCAAACAAAGCTATAGAGCAGGTGTACTCACCCGACATTGCGTCGGTCTTTACAGTCGCTATCTCATTGTTCCAAAAAAGGATGGAGAACTGCATCACATACTAGATCTTCGTCTGTTGAAGTGTTCGGTGCTGGAACTCAAGTCCAAGATGCTGACACTCAAACAGATTGTGACTCAAATCAGATCCGAGGACTGGTTTGTCACAATAGATCTGAAAGACGCATACTTCCATATCTCCTTCCTCCCTCAGCACAGGAGGTTCCTGAGGGTTTCTTTCAGGGGCAAAGAACACCAGTATCAGGCACTTCCTTTCGGTCTAGCTCTATCACCCCGCACATTCACGAAGCGCGTAGATGCAGCTCTGGCCCCGCCAGGCTGCAGTGCATACGCATTCTGAATTGCATAGACGATTGGCTGATTCTAGCGGAATCAGAACAGTTAGCGGTTCGGCATCGAGATGTCGTCCTCGCTTATATGCGAAGGTTGGGGTTGAAGCTCAATGCCAAGAAGAGTGTGCTTCTCCAGTACAGAGGGCCACTTTACTTGGAGTGGTCTGGGACTCAGTCACGATGCGAGCCGTTCTGTCGCCCGTTCGTGTAGCTGCTATCCATACTGCCACAAAAGAGCTAAAGCTAGGCCAGGCACACACTGTGAAACAGTTCGAGAGACTGTTAGGCCTCAAGGCAGCAGTGTCCATTGTGATACCCTTTGGCCTGCTGTACGTGAGACCTTTGCAGTGGTGGCTCAGGACCAGAGGGTTCTCCCCGAGGGGAAACCCATTCTGTATAATCAAGATCACGCGGCAGTATCCCCGCGCCTTGGTTATATGGACGAAACACTGGTTCTTGTCCCAGGTTCCGGTGTTGGGAGCTCTTTGCCATCGAGTTGCTATCTTGACAGATGCTTCCCTCACCAGCTGGGGAGCGGTATTGGAAGGCCGCTCAGCTCAGGGCTTATGGAGGAGTCATCATCTCGCTTGGCACATGATTTGCCTAGAGATGATGGTCGTCGTCAATGCGTTGAGACATCTCCTCCCAGACCTGAGGGGCCATCATGTGTTGCTCTGGAACAGTGACTGTTAGGCCTCAGGGCAGCAGCGTCCAATGTGATTCCCTTTGACCTGCTGTACGTGAGACCTTTACAGTGGTGGCTCAGGACCAGAGGGTTCTCCCCGAGGGGAAACCCACTCCATACGATCAAGAACACGCGGCAGTATCCCCGCGCCTTGGTTATATGGAGGAAACTCTGGTTCTTATCTGGTGGTGATGGCGCAGTGGATAAGACACATGCCTTTGGTGTGAGAGACCCGGGTTCGAATCCACTGTGAGACACCAATGTGTCCCTGAGCAAGACACTTAACCCCTAGTTGCTCCAGAGGCGTGCGACCTCTGACACATCTAGCAATTGTAAGTCGCTTTGGATAAAAGCGTCAGCTAAATGAATAAATGTAAATGTAAATGTTATCTCTCAGACAACACGTTTGTGGCCACTTATTTTGGTCCCTCAAGAAAATACGCTATCTGAGGGCAGTGTATATTCCAGGGGGCCAGAATATTGGAGCAGACACCCTGTCGAGGCAGGGGCTGAGGCCAGGGGACTCCGCCCTGAGGCGGTGGAGCAAATATGGGAGTTTTACAGCCAGGCAAAAGTGGACCTGTTCACGTCTCAGCATACGACGCACTGTCCACTCTGGTTCTCTCTCACTCAACCAGCCCCCTCGGGGCTGGACGCTATGGTGCAGACGTGGCCGAGGCTACGTCTGTATGCATTTCCCTCTGTTGCTCTGCTCCAAGGAGTTCTGGAGTGAATCAGCCAGGATGGTATAAGCCTATTGCTAGTAGCACCACCCTGGCCAAGCGAATTTGGTTTGCGGACCTAATTCTTCTCCTCTACGGCCCTCCCTTGGAGATTCCGATCAGGAGACACCTTCCGTCTCAGGCAGGGGATGCAATATTGCACCCCCGGCAGGGGATTTGGAAACTGTGTGTTTGGCCTCTGAGGGGGCCCAACTCATAGAGAGTGGTCTCTCAACCGAGGTTGTTGAGACCGTTCTAAGCTCCAGAGCTCCCGCTACAAGGAAACTATATTCATTATTTCGAGAGTTTTTCACTTCTTGGTGTTACCAGTGTCAGTGGAATCCGGTTAACTGTTCAGTAAACACAGTATTTGAGTTTCTGCAAGAACGCTTTGTATCAGGTCTATGTCCTTCCACACTTAAGGTATACGTGGCGGCCATTGCGGCTTTCCACGCCCTGGTGGTCGGTACATTTTTGGGTCGAGACCCCCTGATCACTCGTTTCCTTCGTGGCACTTTGAGGCTGATGCCTGCAACTTGCACTGGGGTGCCGGCTTGGGATCTTGCAATAGTTCTAGAAGGCCTATCTGGGGCTCCCTTTGAGCCCTTAGATTTGGTCTCAGAGAAGTTCTTTCTTTTAAGACTATTTTCTGCTAGCTATTTCGTCCCTCTTAGACTCTAGACCTTCAGGCCCTTTCGGTCCCCACCTGCCTTAAGTGCACCGGGGATGGCCAAGGCAATCTTACCCCAAACATGGATATGTTCCTAAGGTGCCTACCATTATTCCGAGGCCTATGGTGCTGCAGGTTTCTGTCCTCCCCCGTTTATCGGACCAGGAAAAGCTGAACCTTTTGTGCCCAGTGCGAGCACTGGACACTTATGTTCATCGGACTTCTCTGTCGAGAAATTCCAACCTATTGGGCAAATAGATAGTCGAGACTATTGCTTGTGAGTCCTCTGGCCAACCATTTGGTGGTCAGGGCTCATTCCACTAGGAGTATGGCTTTTAAGCTTTATTATCTGGAGTTCTCTCCAAGACGTTTGTGATGCGGCGGGCTGGTCCTCACCGCTCACATTCGTGAGGTTTTACAGCTTGGACCTGGATGCTGCCCCAGGTGCTTTTTACTTAGTTTGCCGACAGTTTTATCATCTGGCATTTTGTAAGTACGGCGTATTGGGTATTTTCGTTCCCAAAGCGTCATCGATGCATCGCGAGTTCCCTCGAAAGGGAACGTCTCAGGTTACGACTGTAACCCTAGTTCCCTGAGAAGGGAACTAGACGATGCGTCGCCCTGCCATACTTCCTGCATCCCTGCGATCGACTTTGTTTCGGCACTAGAAGCTAACGCGAGTAACGCACCGGATGTGCTTATATCCTTTCCTGGTCATGACGTCACCCGCCCGTGGCGTTCATTCATTCATTCCATTGGACTAGTTGACATACGTGCTTCAGAGGTAATCATGCGAAGGCGTTCCCAAAGCGTCATCGACGCATCGTCTCGTTCCCTTCTCAGGGAACTAGGGTTACAGTCGTAACCTGAGACGATTTATTGATTTATTTACACATTTCATAAAGATAATGTGAGCAATTACCTGTTAAATACTTGGTGTTGTGATGTTGTGGTCTCCAGAGGCGAAATCACTGAACCCTTGTGGAGATTGTTTTTACAATTTTTGACCAATTTTGTCATCCGTCACTTGGAAAAACCTAAGTCTGTAAAGTAATAACACACCTGTCCTCAAGTTGTTTTTCGTTTGTATAACATACACAATGTGGGACAAGTTGCCTTCCAAGCACTACTAATAATATTCCGTCTTGAATGAACCAAACTGTGCTACCCAGGTTAGATAGAAATTCTTTTCAGGAAATAGCCTGTCACTATCTTTAGTTTTTCATAGTTTGAATTGCATGACAAAATAAAATGAGTAGAATGATTTGGCCTGGAATCCACAAGCTTGAGATTGAAATGTACACTTTTCTCAAAAGCTGTTCTGTCCCTGCCATGAATAGCAAGTACTTATTTTTAACGCGTTCAGAATGTATTCATAAGGACACATGTATAATGGAGAAATATGTTGCTGAATTGGTGCTAATTTAAAACGCTATAAATTTAAATTCATTGTGAATGGGTTTGAATGCTTTAGTCTTGGCTCTAAATTCATTTGATCCATTATGCAGGTATCCCACGATAAGGGTATTTTCAGGTATAGCAGGTTTGATATTCTATTTGTTAGTGAATATTTTGCTAAAGGTTCAAGAGTGGAAGCTATTTGAAGAGAAAGTGAAAAGCATTTTCCTGTAGTTCCTCACTCATTTAAACCTTTTTCAACTAAACATGTAGCTTCTGGTCTGTTTCTAGCCCTGCGGTGAGAGACGTGTGCTTTTAAGTGCGTTACTAAACATAAGGTGGGAGAGCAAGTCACAGCATTATGTACTGGAAGCGGTTGCTTGTACGTTTGTATATTTAAACAGCTTTTGGCACACTTAAAATCATCTTGTAAACCTTGGGCTGTCTTCACAGCTGTCATTACTGGTTAAAGCAATGAATATAGACTGATGCTTTTAATTTGCTTTTTGGAGGACTTTGCAAGGTGACGCTCAATATTGTAGCGTCTGGAAACTCTTGAAGTTCTGGCTCTCAGTATTATCGGTGGTTGAAAATGGAAGAGAATTGGAGTTCCAAGTAGTGCGACCATAGGGAGCAGAATTGAATTTGACACTAAAATGGAATTAATCGATTCTGATTTGAGTCTAGGTGAAGCCTTGTCTTGTTTATGTACTGGAGGTCAGGCGCCAGCAACTGCGCATACAAATGCACATTTGCGCAAATTAAATTATTGTCATTGCGGGCCGTGTGCAGTCTCAGTCTCCCTGGCGCTTGTGAAGGCAAAGCCATTCCCAGAGGATTCGCTACCTCACCTATTCTTTTGAGTCTGAACGCTTATCCACAAACAAGGTGTTTTTGTGTGCGTGTGTTGTGGGGGCAAATGAACAAAGTTCATAAATATATTAATCAGTGATGCAGCACCCAGTCGTAGTAGCAGATTTGCTGAAAGGCACGTAAGTGGGATCAGGTCAAGATGGTAAACTCTGTTTTAAACAGTGATTTATGGAGTCTGAAGCAAGTCGACGCCATAAACTTATTTCAGATACAATTGCCCATGGGCATCCTGGGATTAAGTGTCTTAATCAAGAGCACAACGTTAATGGCTCATGGCAAGCTACTTGCAGGGATTGAACCAGTAGCCAGCCCTAAACATTAGCATTATAGTATGCAGAAAATGCTGGTATTTGAAACCAGCTATGTTATTTGGGTCATTTCTACAATGCAGTACATTTTCCTGTACCCATTATGCCTTAATTAAATGAGATAATTTTAAACTTAGATTTGTTTTAATCACAATATCACAAACAAGTAGACACAGGGGCAAACAAAATGTTTAAAACAAAACATTTAATCGCTTTAATTCATAATCATCATTTTGTTTGTTCTTGAGTCTAAATCACTTTCCATTCTGCCAGTCTTTTGCAAAATCCCTTTAACTAACAAAGCTAATTTCTTAATGATATCATCATCTTGTAAGTGACATGGTTTTGGATTGAAAATCCTTGTTGAAATGTATTAACAATGGATTTGACGTTTCATTGCCATGTGCATAATTAAGTATTAATTAATGTTTAAGTGCATATTTCAGAAAGTCTGCTATACCCTTTTGTAGATTTTTTTTTTATCACAGCCCTATTTATTGTTTAAAGTTACATGGTTTTAAAGTTAATGCATAACATGAATGAATCCTATGTTGCTTACTCTTTTTAAAATATTAAATATACATTTTTGAAGAACTTTGTTGACTTGTAGGCGAAACACAAATGTGCTTGTCCTTGATGTTCAAGTGATTCTGTCATGAGAATCTTTTCATGATTGTGAGAAGTCCCTCACTTCATTTCATTCTAAATGAAGAACATGATTATTCTGCCATGATCTGCTGTCTCTCTCTTTATGTGACGTGGATCAAGTGGCATTCTGTTGCATGCAAGCCGTGAGTCTCTATTCTGAACAATTTCTTTTAACTATAGAACTTGTGCTTGAAAGGGAGCTAAAATAGTAACATTTTAATAGTGTTTTCAGCAGCACTGAATGCTCTGTGAAAATAAGATTTGTAATTAATGCAACGGGAATTTTAGCATAGCATTTCCATGAATAACCAGACAACAATTAATTAGCTATTAACTTAAGGTCCTGTTTTTTTTAATATTTTTATTTTTATTTTTATAAATTATCAAGGTTGTGCAATTTACAATGTCATTCTGCTGGGTAGTTTGAATCATGATTATGTTGGTATGCTGCTCAGAGTAGTTGGTCTTTAAAGGAATAGTTCCCCTAAAAATGTTGCATGTTGTGGAACACAAGAAGAATTGTACCTTAAAATTGTATACAAATTGTGTCTTCTGGTGTCATACGATAGCACAGTATCTCTTTTTTTTCATTTTTGGTGAACTATTGCTTTAAGCTGTTACCTTGGAGATCAGTATTCACCATCACGGAATATTTCCAACATTATTTTGGGTTTCCGTTATTAAATACAGTTGTCCATATTGTTAACAGCCCAAAACATTGAGCAGAGCTTTGAATATTTGATTGAGGTTTTGGTTCTGCTCATAGTATGATATACGGCTTCATGATGAGAAAAATGTAAAGTAATTTATAACTTTTTCATTAGGGCTGTTACCACGATAATACACGCATGCACCACTGCACAAACTCAAGTCATGTGGCTACTGTTTAGACCTCCTGAATATTTGTCTGGTCTAAATAACTGCACTTTTCATTTGCAGTATGATAAATCCAATATCTTTGTGTCTCAAACTTGACCTCTCTCTCTCTCTCTCTCTCTCTCTCTCTCTCTCTCTCTCTCTCTCTCTCTCTCTCTCTCTCTCTCTCTCTCTCTCTCTCTCACAATTTCAATTTTTTCAATTTTCAAATGAGCTTTATTGCCATGACTTGTACAGTATTGCCAAAGCATTGGCCATTACACATGCAATGAACAAATAATCACAAACAATAAATATAATAAAATAAAAATCAATAAATCAGTCAGTGTAAAAAAAAAAAATAAAAAATGCATGAATACATTTTTAACATTTAAAACACACATTTTTGTACGTTTGTACCAACATTCAAACAAGACAAGAACAATTCTGACTTTAGTTTTGTCCACTGGCTGACTCTCGTAGTTTGTGGCAGGGTGTTACATACTTAGCTGCTGTTGTGATTGAGCTAGATTTTTCTCCCAAAATATGATTTAATTTTTCTGAATTTGGTAATGCCATAAAATTTGGTTCTAACTGTTGGAATCTAGTGAAATAGTCCGATCTAATGCTGTGATAGTGATCACAGTGTATCAGGAAGTGTTCTTCTGTCTCCACCTCTCTCTGAGAGCACAGAGAACACAGTCTCTGCTCTCTCGGCTGCCATCTCTGCCTGTGCCGTCCTCTCTCTACAGCCAGACTGTGGTCACTCAGCCTGTATCTGGTTAGGGTCTTTCTCACTTTATGCTCTTTCACACAGCTCAGGTATTCTGCTGGTTTATAATCTCTTTTCAGGAGTAAATAGAGTTCCATCTTTTTTTGTAATTTAGTAGCATCTTTCCAATAGGTGATGTAATTTTGTTTTTGTAATTGTATAATTTGGTTGGGCCAGATAGTGCTGTGCTGGTCTGGCTGTAGTTTCAGCATCAGCTGTGAGAGTGCGCTCCGGTGCCGGTTCTGCTCCTGACACCGCAGGGCTTCAGCCTGATATGAGCTCGGCTCACCGCACTTCAGGTGCTGGTAGAACTTCACAGCTCTTTTTTGGATAGTGATCAGTAAGGGATATTGTCCTAATTCAGCTCTGCACAAGTTGTTTGGTGTCGCTCTGTTTACTTTTAGGATGCTTTTACAAATTTGGGTATGCAGATTTTCAATTTCCTCTTTTTCCCGTTTTGAAAAATATTGGGTTTTTAGAGGCCCCCATACCTCACTGCCGTACAGAGCAATTGGTTCAATTATTGCTTTTAGGATTTTTAGCCAGGTTTGAATTGGAATTTCATGTCGAATAGTATTTTTAATCATGTAGAAGACTCTCATCGCTTTTGCTTTCAGTTCATTCACAGCCAGATTAAAGTTCCCTGTTGAACTCAGTTTTAGACCGAGAAACGTGTATTCGTGGGTGTGTTGGAGGACTTGGTTTCCTGCTCTGAAGATGTATTTATTTTCCCTACACCTGGATCTATTTTGAAAAATCATTATTTTGGTTTTTGTGAGGTTAATTTTGAGAGCCCACGTTTGACTGAATGTCTCTATGATGTCGAGTAGCTGTTGTAGTCCTTCTTTAATTTGTGACAGAATGACTAAATCATCTGAGGAGACATTTAACTTCTGATTCAGTCACGGTCGGGCCGGAGGCAGGGGAATTATTTAATGCTTTGGCTAGTTCATTTATATATATTTTAAATAGAGTAGGGCTCAATGGGCAACCTTGTCTGACTCCTCTTTGTTGGGAGAAATATTCTGTTCGTTTATTCCCTATTTTTACAGCACATGTATTATTTGTATACATGGTGCTGATCAAATCAAATGTTTTCCCTCCAATCCCATTTTCCAATAGTTTTAGGAAGAGTCCTTCGTGCCAGATCGAGTCAAAAGCCTTCTCAAAGTCAATAAAGCAAGCGAAGACTTTGGATTTATTTTGGTATACATGTTTATCAATGATCGTGTGAAGGGTGTATATGGTCAGATGTTCTGTGTTTGGGCAGAAATCCAATTTGACTTTTGTCCAGAATTTTGTGGGTTTTGAGAAACTTCTGTAATCTTATATTAATAATCAAACATAATATTTTCCCCAGGTTGCTATTGACACATATGCCTCTGTAATTGTTTGGCTCATATTTGTCTCCTTGTTTAAATATTGGTGTGATTAGGCCTTGGTTCCAGGTGTCGGGGAAATATCCTACTCTCAAAACAACGTTGAATAATTTGATTATTGCGTTTTTGAATTTGTCGTTGGTGTATTTGATCATTTCATTTCATATTCCATCAATACCACATGCCTTGTTTGGTTTTAAGGCATGAAGTCTGTCTGTAAGTTCATTTATTGTGATTGGAAAATCCAGGGGGTTCTGATTGTCTTTAATGTTTTCTTTCAGGATTTCTAATTTAGTTTTTAGTTCATTTCGAGCAGGATTTGTTTCAGTTGTTTTGTACAGATTTTCAAAGTGTGTCCTCCATATGTTCCCGTTTTGAATGGCCAATTCGTCCTGGTGTGGTCTATAGAGTGTGTTCCAATTGTTCCAAAAGTTACTGGTATTTATTGATTCCTCCATTGCTTGAAATAGTTGTTCTGTGTCTTCTTCCTTTTTTACTCTTAGAGTTTGTTTGTACAGTGTAAGGGCTTTGTGATATTGATTGCGGAGTTCTTCATTGTCAGGATCTCTGTGTTTTTGATTTGAAAGATTTCGTCTTTTGGTGTTCGGATATTTTTGCACTCACTGTCAAACCACATTTCTTTGGTGTTTTTTGATGTCCTTTTTGAGGATTTATTTTTCAAATTGCACATGGATGCTGATTGGTTGAATATTTTGATAATGTCACTAAGTGCCAGATTTATGCCTAATTTATTTTGTGAATATGTGTTCATTATGAATTTGTCCAATAATAATTTGATCGTTTGACTTTCTATTGCATTTTGGTAATTTTCTGTGCTGTTATTTGTCCACTTGTAGGGTGGTTGCAGCTTCAGTAAACGAGAGGGCTGTCTGTGTGATTCATTGCTATGAGTTTGTCTTAAATACAGTGTAATTTTGCAGTGGTCTGACAGAGGTGTTAGAGGACTGACTGTGAATGCCCTGAGATGCACTGGGTCAATGTCTGTGATGAAGTAATCTACAGTACTGTTACCCAGGAAAGAATTAAAGGTGTAACAACCAAAAGAGTCTCCCCGTATACGGTAACCGACCGTTCACTATATACAGGCCCAGTGATCGACAGAGCTCTAGGAGGCTTTTCCCACTTCTGTTTGTGTACTTGTCATAATTGTTTCTGAGTTGGTATGAGGGCAGAGAGTGGCTGGTGTTTGTGATATATTTGTCTCCCTGTGTATTGACAAAGTCTGGTTCATTTCCAGTTCTGGCATTTAGATCGCCACACATTAACACATTCCCTTTTGTCTGGAAATGGCTGATCTCATCCTGCAGGATGGAGAAGGTTTCTTCATTATAATAGGGAGACTCAGCTGAGGGAAGGTATATAGCACACAAGAATATGTGATGGTCTGTGGAGACAATGTCTTTGTGGATTTTTAACCAGATGTTATTTTTTCCGTTTTGTATAGCTGTGATTGAGTCTATGAGTTGTGCTCAATACCATATCAGCATTCCCCCTGACTCCCTGCCCTGAGTCACCCCTCTTAATTCCGTTGATGGTAAACGAAATCTCTCTCTCTCTCTCTCTCGATGAAGTGGAGTTCCAGTGGAAGTCTCAGTTCCACCGCTGGCTTTTCTACATGCTGGACTGGAAGAATCAATTTAACGACTATGCCTCTGTCAAAAAGAAACAGTGTGAAAACCTTTAATGTCTGACCACATTTCCCCAAAAGTAGCCCATGCAGTGCACTTTACTACTTCAGAAAGCTTTAGAAAGCCAGAGCCCATATGTATAAACGGAGGAAAGAGCTTCTGTGGTTTCTATATCTTCACAACTCAGTGCCTTTTTTCTACCTCCTTAAGGCCTTATGTGGTAGAGAATTGCTATTTTGGGAACTCAAAACTAGATGAAAATCTTATCCAGGTACTTGGTTAAGAGTGTTTGCTTGACACAAGAACATGTCTACTCAAAATAAAATCTTAAATTATTATTTGTATGCAGAAACTGAAGCTTGTTTTAGAACCATTCAGTTGTTGTATTCCATCATGACATTATTTTAATGACAATTAAGCACTTTTCGACCTCAAATGTAATTGTTGTAATTGTAATTGTACATCATGGTAGTATTTGCCATACTACTGGTGTTAATATACATATAAATTTATATATATACACTCTCCTAAAGGATTATTAGGAACACCTGTTCAATTTCACATTAATGCAATTATCTAATCAACCAATCACATGGCAGTTGCTTCAATGCATTTAGGGGTGTGGTCCTGGTCAAGACAATCTCCTGAACTCCAAACTGAATGTCAGAATGGGAAAGAAAGGTGATTTAAGCAATTTTGAGCGTGGCATGGTTGTTGGTCCCAGACGGGCCGGTCTAAGTATTTCACAATCTGCTCAGTTACTGGGATTTTTCACGCACAACCATTTCTAGGGTTTACAAAGAATGGTGTGAAAAGGGAAAAACATCCAGTATGCGGCAGTCCTGTGGGCGAAAATGCCTGGTTGATGCTAGAGGTCAGAGGAGAATGGGCCGACTGATTCAAGCTGATAGAAGAGCAACTTTGACTGAAATAACCGTTACCTGCATACCTCGTTACAACCGAGGTATGCAGCAAAGCATTTGTGAAGCCACAACACGCACAACCTTGAGGCGGATGGGCTACAACAGCAGAAGACCCCACCGGGTACCACTCATCTCCACTACAAATAGGAAAAAGAGGCTACAATTTGCAAGAGCTCATCAAAATTGGACAGTTGAAGACTGGAAAAATGTTGCCTGGTCTGATGAGTCTCGATTTCTGTTGAGACATTCAGATGGTAGAGAATTGCAGGGTTCCCATCTGTCCTTAATGTCTTAAATTCACTTTTCATAATTTTAAGGCCGTAAATAGGCTTTCATTTCTCAAATAGTGTGATAAATGTCTTAATTTTATTAATGTCTTAATTTGGCGTAAACAGAATGAGAACATGGATCCATCATGCCTTGTTACCACTGTGCAGGCTGGTGGTGCTGGTGTAATGGTGTGGGGGATGTTTTCTTGGCACACTTTAGGCCACTTAGTGCCATTTGGGCATCGTTTAAATGCCACGGCCTACCTGAGCATTGTTTCTGACAATGTCCATCCCTTTATGGCCACCATGTACCCATCCTCTGATGGCTACTTCCAGCATGATAATGCACCATGTCACAAAGCTCGAATCATTTCAAATTGGTTTCTTGAACATGACAATGAGTTCACTGTACTAAAATGGCCCCCACAGTCACCAGATCTCAACCCAATAGAGCATCTTTGGGATGTGGTGGAACGGGAGCTTCGTGCCCTGGATGTGCATCCCACAAATCTCCATCAACTGCAAGATGCTATCCTATCAATATGGGCCAACATTTCTAAAGAATGCTTTCAGCACCTTGTTGAATCAATGTCACGTAGAATTAAGGCAGTTCTGAAGGCGAAAGGGGGTCAAACACAGTATTAGTATGGTGTTCCTAATAATCCTTTAGGTGAGTGTATATATAATATATATATATATATATATATATATTACAGTGATGACAAATATGACAAAACAACCTCAAAGTGGTTGTCAAAAAGTCAAAAGGTCAAAGTGACGCATTATACACATTTCACACAGACGTGTTTTTGTGAGATTCCCCTTCTTAATGGCCAAGTAAATGAACTTGATTTGGTTTGGTAATGTGTGTTACAGAGTAATTTTTTAAATATTCATGCAATCTTATTGTGTTTAATGTGGAATATTTTTCATGATTTGCTTGAGGCTTGTTCCTTGTTTTGTTATCAAAACTGTAAATTTTAATTATTTCTATTCTAATTAATGTAGTTGAGTGAATATATAGAACTAAATATGAATGAAAGTGAAAATCCTGCTTTTTATGATGAAATTAAGATTTAATGGAGTATTTTAACCAAATGGTTCCTTCAAACAGCATTGTTTACATGACACATTTCTTTCCAATTCTATAATGGAAAGAAAGATGAATATTGTTGCAGCAACATGATTCTAATATTACATGATTAGCCTCTGTAATAACTCTGTCTGGGGTAGGTTTTTTGTATTTTCTTTTCTTTTGTTTCCACGAGTCTACTCATTATTACCTTAACTAATTCCACCTGCCACCTTGAAAATAGTGTCTTACCTTTCTTAACACTCACCAAACCCATAATACAAGTGAAACTGGCTTTGGAAAAAGTCACCTTAGAAGAAACTTTAACGTAATAAATTGCTTATTTTGAATTAAATTGTAGGAATGATAATTTTACTCTTGCAGATATAAAATACATGCTCTATTTAAGGCTCGGACAACTTCGGATTACTTTTACCTTCTGTAAATTTACATTCAGATGCTTATCTGGCATACCTAAAGTAATTTTCTGGAGCGGCATGTACCAAATATGTGCAAAAATATGAAAAACAAAATCACAATGGGGCATCAGGTTGTTGTGATGGGTGCATTTACACTGACAGAGACTAAATCATCAGACTCATGACACAATGACCTGCTGCGCAAATGTGCAAAAAAAAAAAAAAAAATATATATATATATATATATATACAGTTGCTGGTCATATAATTAGAATATCATCAAAAAGTTGGTTTATTTCAGTAATTCCATTCATAAAGTGAAATTTGGATATTATATTCATTCATTACACACAGACTGATATATTTCCAATGTTTATTTCATTTAATTGTGATGATTAAAACTGACAACTAATGAAAATCCCAAATTCAGTATCTCCGAAAATTAGAATATTACTTAAGACCAATACAAAAAAAAAAGGATTTTTAGAAATGTTGGCCAAATGAAAAGTATGAACATGAAAAGTATGAGCATGTACAGCACTCAATACTTAGTTGGGGCTCCTTTTGCCTGAATTACTGCAGCAATGCGGCGTGGCATGGAATCGATCAGTCTGTGGCACTGCTCAGGTGTTATGAGAGCCCAGGTTACTCTGATAGTGGCCTTCAGCTCTTCTGCAGTGTTAGGTCTGGCGTATCGCACCTTCCTCTTCTCAATACCCCATAGATTTTCTATAGGGTTAAGGTCAGGCGAGTTTGCTGGCCAATTAAGAACAGGGATACCATGGTCCTTAAACCAGGTACTGGTAGCTTTGGCACTGTGTGCAGGTGCCAAGTCCTGTTGGAAAATGAAATCTGCATCTCCATAAAGTTGGTCAGCAGCAGGAAAAGTGCATGAAGTGCTCTAAAACTTAATGGTAGACGACTGCGTTGACCTTGGACCTCAGAAAACACAGTGGACCAACACCAGCAGATGACATGGCACCCCAAACCATCACTGACTGTGGAAACTTTACACTGGACTTCAAGCAACGTGGATTCTGTGCCTCTCCTCTCTTCCTCCAGACTCTGGGACCTTGATTTCCAAAAGGAAATGCAAAATTTACTTTCATCAGAGAACATAACTTTGGACCACTAAGCAGCAGTCCAGTCCTTTTTGTCTTTAGCCCAGGCAAGACGCTTCTGACGCTGTGTCTTGTTCAAGAGTGGCTTGACACAAGGGAATGCGACAGCTGAAACCCATGTCTTGCATACGTCTGTCCGTGTTCTTGAAGTACTGACTCCAGCTGCAGTCCACTCTTTGTGAATCTCCCACACATTTTTGAATGGGTTTTGTTTCACAATCCTCTCCAGGGTGCGGTTATCCCTATTGCTTGTACACTTATTTCTACCACATATTTTCCTTCCCTTCGCCTCTCTATTAATGTGCTTGGACACAGAGCTCTGTGAACAGCCAGCCTCTTTAGCAATGACCTTTTGTGTCTTGCCCTCCTTGTGCAAATGGTCGTCAATGGTCAAGATGTCAATGGTCGTCTTTTGGACAGCTGTCAAGTCAGCAGTCTTCCCCATGATTGTGTAGCCTACATAACTAGACTGAGAGACCATTTAAAGGCCTTTGCAGGTGTTTTGAGTTAATTAGCTGATTGGAGTGTGGCACCAGGTGTCTTCAATATTGAACCTTTTAATTTTCTGAGATACTGATTTTGGGGATTTGTGCAGCAGGTCGTTGTTGCAGCATTAATATCTGAGAAAGAAAAAAAAATCCACTGTCATAAAAAAAATATAATAATATTGTCCGAAACAATATATACCGGTGTCTAAAATAGACTCACCAGCTACTTTATTAGTTTATTAGTACACTTTGTTAGTAGTGGTTTGGATCCCTTTTTGCATTCAGAACTTCCTTAAAGGGATCGTTCACCCAAAAATTTAAATCGTCATCATTTACTTATCCTTAAGTTGTTCATTTATGAATTTATTTCTTCTACTGTAAATTCTGTCATCATTTACTCACCCTCATGTTGTTCCAAACCTGTATGAATTTCTTTCTTCAGCTGAACACAAAAGAAGATATTTTGAAGGATGTCAGTAACCAGCCAGTTGATGGTAGCCATTGACTTCCATAGTATTTTTTCCCCTGTAAGTCAATAGCTACCGTCAACTGTCTGGTTACCGACATTCTTCAAAATATCTTCTTTTGTGTTCAGCTGAAGAAAGAAATTCATACAGGTTTGGAACAACACGAGGGTGAGTAAAGGATGACAGAATTTACAGTGCTTAGCATAAGTGAACATACCCATGCTAAAGTTGACTAAAAAGAGGAATAAAATATCAACTTTTGGAAATTGATCGTAATGCCTTAATTTAAAAAATCCAACCTTTAAGGACACCAATTTTCTTTGTGAATGAATAATGTATCGTAAATAAATAAATATTCTTCCTTAAAATACAGGGGGCATAAGTCAGGACACCCCTATGTTAAATTCCCATAGAGGCAGGCAAATTTTTATTTTAAAAGGCCAGTTATTTCATGGATCCAGGATACTATGCATCCTGATAAAGTTCCCTTGGCCTTTGGAATTAAAATAGCCCCACATCATCACATACCCTTCACCATACCTAGAGATTGGCATGGTTTTATTTCAGTTAGCCTAATAGTTGGTTTGATTTGCATTGAGAGATGATCTTATGGAAAGAACCCCATGCCAATCTCTTGGTATGGTGAAGGGTATGTGATTATGTGGGGCTATTTTAATTCCAAAGGCCAAGGGAACTTTATCAGGATGCATAGTATCCGCAGGGATTAAAGTTATCCGTCGCTACGACGGATTTCCGTTAATTGCAGCGAGTCTATGACGGATTTCCGTCAATTGCAGGGTTCCCGTCTGTCCTTAATGTCTTAAATTCACTTTTCATAATTTTAAGGCCGTAAATAGGCTTTCATTTCTCAAATAGTGTGATAAATGTCTTGATTTTAGTTTGAATAGGTCTTAAATTAAGGAAAGACGAGGTGTATTCACCCTGCTGAGGGGGATGTGATAAAGCCTGGATTGGAGCGAAAGCACGTTCCTCTCTCCACTCTAAGCATTCTGTAATCACTTCGCTTACGGTCCAGTCCAGGTTTTCAATTCCCGCTCACGGAAAAACTTCTCCGTGTTTCACGTGACGTCACGCTGCTGCATTGCGAGAGCGCGAAAATTCAGATGGAGTGCAGGAAGTGAAATAGCTGTGGATCTGCCATCAATGTTTTGTGTAGTTTACGGCTGCTCCAATCGTTCTAATCGAGAGAAGGGAAAGGGTTTTTATAGAGTACCAAAGATTGTCATTCATAAAGGTGAGAAATGTAAAAAGCTCACAGAACAACGCCGTAAAAAGTGGATTTTTAACGTAACGTTACGTCTGCGGTTTGGGAGGAGCAGAGTCTGTTAATGCCGTGTCTGTTTTGTCCGTAACTTTTCTTAGTTTTGGAAAAGTGCATGTCAGGCTACAGCTGGTTCACTGCGGTCCGAATCCGAGCGCGTTTGTTCCCGGCGCCCCCCCGCAGCGTTGGTCTGGTTTCACACTCAACTGGATTCTATCGAAACCTGGTGCGTTTGCGTGCATATAGAAAACAGAACGCAGGTCAATATTGGCCATTCCTCAATAGCAAGTACGCAAACTTCGGATTTGCGTCCTTGGTAGTTCGGACTTGCCAAGTTCGACTCAGGAGAACGAACTCCCGAGGACGCGAGTCCGGTTATTCTGCAAACGGAACCGCGGCGTTCTTGATCACGTCACTCAGCTCGCTCTGGCAGGTCCGGTTATCTCTTTATGTATATTTTAGGCAACAATAAAACGAAATATGGTATAAAATACAACTCTGCCTCTTTTCATCAACAATAAAACGAAATATATATATAAAACACCTCTTTTCATTTATAAATGAACATATTATCATAAACATATTAATGGCCACACAAAGGTGGTTCAGGCAACGCACATTGATTATCTTCACTGCATATATTTATAACAACACGAAATATAAAACACAACCCTGCTTTTTGTTTTCATTTAAAAAAAATGAAACATTATTGATCATTAAAACTGACATTTAACAAACAGAGACAGGTTTGAATAGTTTTATTTTATTATGCATGTACACATACAGTGAAGAGAATGCATAGTAAAATATATATAAAGAATATTTTAGAATATATAACATTACACAACCCTGTCTCTTTTTGTTAAATGTCAGTTTTAATAATCAATAATATCCAGTATAAAAGTATAAGGAGCCTAATAGGTAGGCTAAGAAGCTATGCAATGAGAAATAAAGCAAACAATTCAGTCAAACATTAGTCAGCTCTCTAATAGGCTACAAAGTTAAAGTTAAATAGCCTAAATATATAAAGTTATGAAACTTCACTTTGCCCTCAGCCAAAATGATTTGCCATTTTTTTTTCATAGATTAAAATAGCTTTTAAAATAGGCAAACTGGCAATATTAAAGCGGTTTAAAACACCTCCCCTTAAAACGCTATTGGTCTCGACTATTTAAATAAAGTTAAAGGAATATGACTTGGCCTGAAAAAAATTTCAGTCAGAAGAATTATTTTCACTTTAATCCCTGTATCCTGGATCCATGAAATAACTGGCCTTTAAAAACAAAAATCTGCCCGCCTAAGCACTGTAAATTTTTGGGTGAACTATGCCTTTAATTATTTGTGGGATCGTGGCATTGAGATCTGGTGTGAATGTGGAGGCCATTTGAGTTTAGTGAACTCATTGTCATGTTCAAGAAAATGCAAATGAAAAAAAAAAATCTACAGAAATATAATATTAAATATAAATTTCAAACACTATTAAAGTGAAGTAAACTGTCTGTAATCAAATAAGAACAAATAATCAAACTACAAGCAATGGCACAAATAAACACAATAGAACAAATATACTAATTAAAGGTACAATTTGTAAGATTTCTGTAATAAAATATCCCAAAAAATCACTTGCACAGTGTGATATATTTCCTGCAGTTGTGTACTTACAATATCCCAAAAGTTCCCAAAGATTTTTAATTTCAGAGAAATTCCAATTTTAAATAATGGCTCGTCCCTGGTCATTGTTGCCTCTCAATGACGTAATATCTGCGTTATCCCTGGTTTCTGCTCGTACTGCCATAGTAACCATGGCGACAGATGTGGACAACTGTGTTATGTCTAGCGTAACGCTCACGCAGTTGTTGTTTCATTCAAACATTATGAACCATGGCAAGCAGACTTTGGGACAAAAGGATAACTAAAACGAGGATCAATATCAGCGTGGCGTTTTCGAGATGCCGAGAACTCCACGACCGCAACTAACTTCGACTTGACAGAGATACCACTCTTGCATGTACTTTATTAGACAGGTGAGCAAATGTACATAAAACTAATTAATGTTATATAGCTTAACATGATGAAATGTTAGAATATGATTAGTATGTTAGTCTAATGTTGATCTAGCTTACTGCTAGTCTCATAAAGCCAACAAACTAACACATAGAATAAAAATTATAACTTTCAACACACTCAAATGCAGTTTAGTTTGATAGTGTAGACCAAGTGAAACAGCGCTGCATTACCTCATAAGTTTCATTTGTCTAATAAACTGACCTGTGAGACACGGGTAGTTCGGTAGAATGAAATGTCCGTATTCCTTTATATCCGCTGTACTCGCGTGTGTGGCGCTGATATCTGTCTATATTATGCTGAATATCTGCTGATATTAGCAATCGCCCCCTGCTTCATACCACAGTCATGTTAAAAACATCAATGTATTCACTCATCCAACATTATTAGATCCATCAGCATGACGACAAGTGTCATAATTCCGCTTATGCGTCAACTTACACCTTTGTTATTGTAAGAGGTTAGCGACCCCTAGCAGCGAAAAAAAAATAACATATTGTAGCTTTAAATAAGCAGTGCTTTTCAGGTTTTACAGGTATGGTAGTTAGACACAGATTAGGTAGGTACAGAAATATAATAAAGTAGCCTAATCAACTATAAAATATAACACTGCATAGTCTTCACTGTCTAAATTGAATATAGATGAATCCTTATTAAAGTTACAAAAGTTATTCAGTCAAGAGCATTGAGTGTTTCTTTTGCATTGAGTATTGTTTGATTGACATTAAAAACAGACAGCAGCAGGGATTTTAGGCTGCTGTCACATCAATACATATTGCACTGGTGCAATAAACTGATAGCCTACTGTACACACACGTGTTTGTCACAGATCAGAAGGACACAAACAGGTAAAGTTCAACAGGATTTTATTAATTGCACTCAGGAACAGTCACGGCAGGTAAGTTGAAGTGATGAAGGAATACATGGATGTGGAACAGGATGAATGAATATGACCGGGTCTCTTATCTGTTACAGGATGAATGGCGGTGAACTAAGCAGAAGATGGCAGACTGGTTTGAAGACAGATGGACCGGAAATAGCTGAACGGGAATCTCAGGAGAGCAGGTAGGTACACGAAGCAGGTAAGGTTGATTGTAGACTTGGAGATTGTCTTTTATGCTGAGAGTCAGGATGTCGATGGCACATTGACGAGACCAGACAGTCAACTGAGGGAACTCGTGGTGTATTTAAGGTGTGGGTGAATTGAGTGCAGATTGTCGGCAGGTGATGATGACAGGTGCAGGTGATTAGTATTCAGGGGATGCGGAACGAGCGGGCGCAGTGTGGAGGTCTGGTGCTGACGATGGTGTATCCGTGACAGTATCCCCCCCTCAATGGCCAGCTCCTGAGGGCGGAAATGACAGACGACGGGGACGACCATGACCTCTTGGCGCTGGGCGACTGGGATGAGCTGTGTGAAAGTCTTGTAGGAGTGTGGGATCCAGTATGTCATCACGGTGAACCCAACATCTTTCCTCTGGACCAAAACCTTCCCATCTACGAGATATCGAGTCGAGAATATCTTGGACTCGGTAGATGTTCTCCTCTGCAGGGTCCACAGGAGGAGGAGGTACGTCTTCAGCACCAGACCCTGTGCAGGATGGAGTCAGAGGATTAGTGTATGGCTTTAACAGGGAGACATGGAATGAAGGTAAGATGCAATAGTGTGAGGGTAGTGACAACCGCTAGGTGACTTCGTGATCTGCCTCTGTATAGCGAATGGACCGATGTACCTGGGACTCAGCTTGCGGCAGGGCTGTCGGAGACAGATGTCCCTGGTAGAGAGCCAGACCATTTGCCCGGGTTGGTATAGTGGGGTCGCTGATCTCCTTACGTCGGCCCGGCTCTTGTGTCTCTGAACAGCCCTCTGCAGATGGATGTGTGCTGAGTCCCAGACCCTCTCGCTCTCTTGGAACCAATGATGGACTGGTGGAACTTCGGACGGCTCTCCTGACCAGGGAAACGGGCGGCTGGAAGCCAGGTATGCACTTGAAAGGGCGTGAGGCCCGTAGTGAATTGCTGAAGGGAATTCTGTGCATACTCGGCCCAGGGTAGGTAGCGGCTCCAGCAGTCCTGGTGGTCATGGCAATATGACATCAGGTGTCTCCGGATATCCTGTATCTTCCTCTCAGTCTGGCCATTGGACTAGGGATGATATCCAGAGGTGAGACTGACTGAAACTCCCAGGAGGTTGAAGAATGCTTTCCAAACCCTGGATATAAATTGTGGACCACGATCAGATACTATGTTTTCGTGTATACCAAAGGGTCTGAATATTTGAAATAATAGTGTTTCAGCAGTCTCGAAGGCTGTGGGTAAACCAGGCAGAGGGATTAGTTTCCATGCTTTAGAAAAGCAATCAACAACAACCAAAACACAGGTGTGGAAGTCAGAGGAAGGGAGATAAGTGATAAAATCCACCTCGAGGTGGGACCAAGGTCTTGTGGGTACTGGGAGAGGTACAAGTTTGCCTTCCGGAAGGCGTCGGGGAACTTTGGCCATGGCACAGACTGAGCAGCTTTTCACGTACCGGGAGATATCCTGGGTCATATTGGGCCACCAGTAGCGTTGTTGAACGAGCGAGAGGGTTTGATGGCTGCCTGGGTGTCCAGAGATGTTTGGACTGAGTCCATGAGGGACAGACTTAAACGTGATGGAACATAGGTCCGTCCCTCAGGACCTCCCGGTGGAGCAGGTTCTGATCTGGTGGCATCGGCAATATGGTCGTCCAGACTCCACTGAATAGGCCTGACAATCACAGCTGGAGGGAGGATGGATTCTGGATTGGAGGTGACGGTGTCAGGTTGGTACAGACGGGAAAGGGAATCAGATTTGATATTTTTGTCTCCAGGGCGATAAGTTACTTTGAAGTTAAACCGGGTTAAAAAGAGTGATTGTGGGCTATTCCAGGTTGCGGTAATCAGTGATGACATCAAAGCGGTGTTTTGTTCCCTCCAGCCTGTGTCTCCATTCTTCTAGGGCGAGTTTAATAGCCAGAAGTTCCCGGTTGCCGATGTCATAATTCTGCTCCGCCGGGGACAGCTTCTTGGAGAAGGCGACACATGGATGGAGTATGGGAGGCTTCCCCTGCCGCTGTGAAAGGACCGCTCCTACCCCGGTGGTTGAGGCGTCCACCTCGACAAGAAATGGAAGATCTGGATTTGGATGGATGAGAGTAGGAGCGGAGCTGAAGGATGCTTTGAGATTCTCGAAAGCATTGGTGGCTTCGGTGGTCCAGGACAGAGACTTGGCCCCTTTTCCCAATAGAGAGGTGATGGGTGCGCTGATTTGACTGAATCCTTTGATGAATCTTCGATAGAAGTTTGCGAAGCCCAGGAAGCATTGAAGTTCCTTAATGTTGGTGGGTAATGGCCAGTTGCAGACAGCTTCCACCTTCCTCTGGTCCATGGTAATTCCATGAGGAGTGATCACATAACCCAGGAACTGGATAGTCTCTTGATGAAACTCACATTTTTCCAGCTTCAGGAAGAGCTGATGATCGTGCAGACGTTGGAGGACCTGTTTGACATGGTGGTGGTGCTCGGACAAACTGGAAGAATATATGAGGATATCGTATATGTAAATGACAAACCGTTGAAGGAAGTCTCTGAAGATCTCATTCATAAAGCCCTGGAAGACGGCGGGAGCGTTGGACAATCCGAAGGGCATGACCTTGTATTCATAGTGGCCAGCAGGGGTGATGAATGCCGTCTTCCACTCGTCTCCCTTCCGAATTCGCACCAAATTGTAGGCACTATGCAGGTCCAGCTTTGTGAATATCCGAGCACCACGTAGTTGTTCCAGGGCGGCTGGGACCAGAGGAAGGGGATTCCAGTACTTGACTGTGGAGGTTTTGAGGGTTCGGTAGTCTATACAGGGGCGCAAGCCTACGTCCTTCTTACTGACGAAAAAGAAGCTGAAAGCGGCAGGGGACATAGATGGACGGATGTAGTCTTGTTGAAGAGCCTCCTCAATGTACTCCTCCATGGCCTTCTGTTCTGGGATGGACAACGGGTAGATCTTACTGCGTGGTAGAACAGCCCCAGGCCGCAGGTCGATCACACAGTCCCATGGCCAATGTGGAGGAAGTTTTGTTGCCAGTTGTTTATTGAAGACATCCTGGAACGCCCGATGGGTGGCCGGTTTATCTTGTTGTTCACTGGTGGCTGGACTCTCGACTGAGGTGGAGCAGACTGTGACTTCATGGACCGGAGTTGATGGTGAGCGGTGAACTTTCTTGACAGAATATAAACAGTGTGAAAAGCAGTCATATTGACATATCACATTGACATATCTCACCCGATGACCAACAGATGTTAGGCGAGAGAAGTTCCAGCCACAGGCATCCCAGGATGATATCCGCTGTAGAGCCCTCCAGCACCAGAAATGACAGTTCCTCTTCATGAAGACAGCCGATTTTCAGAGTGATGGTGGGACTGTAGTGCCGGATTTACCCACGACCGAGCGGTCTTCCCAGGATGGACTGGATATGAAGAGTCTGAGGAATGGTTCTTTTGCGGGCTTGAAGTTTCTGCAGAGTGGAGAGTGAGATAAAATTGCCACCAGAACCGGAGTCAATTAACGCTTTTGCTGGAAGAGATCATTGGAGGTAAGTTACCAGAACAGGAATGTATTTCAAATGGGAAATAGGTGAAGGAAGTTGTACCATACTCACCGCCGGTCGTGGGGGATGGACTGGACAGGTGACGAGAAGATGACTGGCTGTTCCACAGTAGAGACAGATTGTTGTTAATACGGCGTTGTCGTTCAATTGCTGATAAATGAGTAGAACTAAGATCCATGGGTTCTGGTGCTGAAGGGCTGGCAGAGAATGTAGGACGAGGAGGAGGCAGTGCAGGGCTATCGAGCTGGCAGGCGGTGCGACGTTGGTCTACTCGGATGGAACGTTGGATGAGGCTTTCTAGACCAATGACGTCATCGTAAATGGCGAGCTGTAAACGAATCTCATGGTTTAAGCCTTGGCGAAAAGCGGTGATAAGTGCTGACTCATTCCATCCGCTGGAAGCTGCCAGGGTGCGAAACTGCAATGCATATGTTGACACAGATGTTTGTCCTTAACGTAAACGGAATAATTGATCGTGAACAGAAAGAGAGTTTGAGGCTTGTGAAAACACTTCACGGAAATGGCCGATGAAGTTAACGAGGGATTGAGTGACGGTACCATTCGCGTCCCATTACGCCCTAGCCCAAAGAAGGGCTCGTCCAGTGAGAAGGGTGATGTTAAATGCAACCTTAGCTCTTTCCGAAGGGAACTGTGAAGCGTGCATCTCCATATACAGCTCGCACTGCAAGAGAAAACCGCTGCACTCCCCCTCCTCGCCAGAGTAGGGCGCTGGTTGGGCCATGGGACTGACAGAGGCAGATGTAGAAGGACTGATGGCGGGTGGTGGAATAGCGCGCTGAATGTCTCGCAAGACGTCAGTGACAGTGACCGGGGGTGAAGCTTCCTCTTCGCCGTGATCTGTTGGTTTGTGCATGTTGGTCTGGTCTTCTGTCACAGATCAGAAGGAAACAAACAGGTAAAGTTCAACAGGATTATATTAATTGCACTCAGGAACAGTCACGGCAGGTACATTGAAGTGATTAAGGAATAAATGGATGTGGAACAAAATGAATGAATATGACTGGGTCTCTTATCTGTTACAGAATGAATGGGGGTGAACTGAGCAGAAGATGGCAGACTGGTTTGAAGACAGATGGACCAGAAATAGCTGAACGGGAATCTCAGGAGAGCAGGTAGGTACATGAAGCAGGTAAGGTTGATTGTAGACTTGGAGATTGCCTTTAATGCAGAGAGTCAGGAAGTCGATGGCGTATCGACGAGACCAGACAGTGAACTGAGGGAACTGGTGGTGTATTTAAGGTGTGGGTGAAGTGAGTGCAGATTGCTGGCAGGTGATGATGACAGGTGCAGGTGATTAGTATTCAGGGGATGCGGAACGAGTGGGCGGAGTGTGGAGGTCTGGTGCTGACGATGGTGTATCCATGACAGTGTTTTCTTTCTCAACTATTTAAGTTCACTTAAATCATAACCAACTATATGTTTACTCACCAAGACTGACATTTTGACATCGTTTTGGGTGAAATTGTCCGTTCAAATGCAAGACCTAAAAGAGAGCTTAATTCAGTATTCATGTGCTGTCAGACACGGCTTTCTGGGGTCATGCTTCGGATGTGCAGTTTACGCTCATACAAATTATCTCACTGCATGCTTAAAAAACGTGAGCAAATGATAAATTTCTCCTGGTCCAATCGGTGCTGTGACAGTTCAGTCAACGTGTTCTCTCTTTCTCTCACTGTGGGTGCTCGTGTGTGAGAGAAAGTGACAAGTGACGGTGTGTAAAGCTTTGTGGGCAATGAAATTATATCTGCGCTTAACTATTTTTTTGCCTCTAACTCAATTACAGGCGACTGTAATTGTACAATTTCCTCACCATTGGCTTATTAAAGACATTTTTTAGTTGCCTTGTGGTATTGGCTCCACAAGAGGAGTTGAAGCCCTGTCTGTCTTCCGTTTATAAGTGCGTGGCATGATGGGTTTTGGTCTAAAATTAAGAATGTCACATAGTTTAAGTGCTAAAATGTAAGAGTACAATTTACAATTACAAATTAATAATATGTTGAAAATAATCATAAGTGGGGGTGAGTTGTGCACTAAAGCACTAAAACTTGTGTGAAATGTTTTCAAACTTGTCTGTAATTGTTCAGACATTACAATCAAAAATCATAGAAATTTTACTTTGAAAGGAAAAAAACAGTTTTTTGAGCTAAAATGTGCTTACCTTACCTCTCACCTGGACAAATGAAGTCTTTGGACCAAAGTGAAGCCAAAATGAAAGGGATTCAACGGAATGCTAACAGCAGGTGAAGTTCTGCTACAATGGCGGCCCCCGGGAGGCTTCAGTTTCCGGCTGATGGATTACCTCCTTGGTTTTAATGGAGAACTGCTTTAATGTAGTGAAACCAATGCCTACTTTTTCAAACTCCTCCTAGACCGTTTGTCCAATTTTCACCAAAATCGAATCGTATCATCTCCTGAACGTGCCGACTAAAAGTTATGGATTTCGTGACGATAGACGAAACTATTTTCGTATACCACAGCATCAAATTTGAGGCATACTGCCAAAAAGACTATTCAGGCTTTATCTCTGCAATGCCTTCACATTTTGACACCAAACTTTGTATGTGTCATTGTCACCTCACTCTGACCACATCACATCGATTTCGTAACTGTGCCACGTATTTGTCGATAGTGATAAACCATTAAATCACCTTTTAAGTTACTGTATGATTTTTTAGCCATTTGCCCAAAATTCTCTTAAAATGTCTTTAATTGCTCATTGCTGAAGTTGGTCTAACACTCCCAGCCATGTTAGCATCTGTTGTCGTCTTCTTGCGCTTGGCCCCAGTAATGGCTGCTTGGAGTTATGTTTATCATTATGATTCTTATTATTTTTTCTGTCAACCTTTCGGGCACATTTGGGGCTCTTAACATGCTCAAAAACTCTTGAAACTTTGCACACAGGTCAGAACCTGTTCACACAAATTGTGAACGGATATTGAATATCTTAAACGGTTTTGCTATGGCGAGGGATTAAAGTAATGTCAAAAAACGAATCAGGAAACATCTCATATCTTCTAAAAATTTAATTATACACCATTTATTTTTATATTAAATTATACAAATATTAGAACTAAACCCATTTTATTCTGTTTTTTCAATTCAGGCAGGCAGAATAGTTCTATTTGGTTAAACAAAAAAATCATACATAGGGCTATACAGCCCTCTTGTGTCCAAAATGATATCAAGATAGTACATAACTTATTTAAATATAAATATATTATGCATGTGACTGTGAGGATATTTTCCCACCGGTTAATCGACGTGTGACACCGGCGAGGGCTTTTAAATCGCTAGAAGAATTTAAAATTAACGCGCTATATATATTAGATAATAAATTAAGAATAATTCTCTTGCTTTAGTGATTCCCTAGATATTTTTTGTATTAAATTTTTTTCATTGTCCTAATCAGGTCAAGCAAGTAAAATTCTCTGTGTCTTGTCCCTTGTCCCTCTGTGTCTTGTCATGTGTATATATATATATATATATATATATATATACACACACTATATTTATATAATTATAATACTTTTTTTTATTATAAATATATATATATATATATATTTTGTTGTTTTACATCCAAGATGGCGCCGCAGACGGCTGCCTCTGTGTGGGGCTCTCCAGCTATTGTGTTGTTTTTGTTTGTTTGTTCTGCGTTTAGTCATTCTTTTCCTATCAGTTTCACCAAAGACGAACTACTGGACATTAGGAAACACACACCAGATAACTTTTCTACAGTTTTTGATTATTCGGACGTCTTGCAGGACATTCTCGTCGGAGGGGCAGCGTTGTTGTTCAAACGCGCAGTCAGACGCAAACGCGGGAAGCGAGCGGGCGCGCTGGTTAAACTCCGCGAGCGCGGCCTGCGCACTGCACTCCCCAGTATTCATCTCGCGAATCTCCGATCCCTTCCTAACAAAACGGACGAACTTCTTCTCCTCACCCACACTAACAAGGATTTTTTAAACTCTGCTGCTCTGTGCTTCACTGAAACCTGGCTGAGTTAAGCCATACCGGACAACGCAATACATCTGCCGGGCTTCCAGCTGTTCCGAGCGGATCGCATCGTGGAGCTAACGGGGAAAACAAGAGGTGGTGGATTGTGTTTCTACATTAACGAAAGTTGGTGTTCAGATGTAACAACACTGAAGAGGATGTGCTCTCCTAATTTAGAGGCACATTTCATAAACTGTAAACCTTTCTACTCGCCTCGGGAGTTTTCCTCTTTCATTCTCGTGAATGTTTACATCTCTCCAGACGCGTGCGTGAGCGCGGCGCTACAACAGCTGGCTGAACAAATAGCTGAAACAGAACAAAGGTATCCTGACTCTATTTTAATCATTCTTGGGGATTTTAACAAAGCAAATCTTTCCTGTGAACTACCAAAATACAGACAGCACATTACATGTCCCACCAGAGACAGTAATATACTGGACCACTGTTACACCACAATAAAAGATGCGTATCACTCCGTTTCACGAGCAGCTTTGGGGCTCTCTGATCACTGTTTGGTTTATCTCATACCGACCCTCAGGCAGAAACTGAAATCAGCTAAACCTGTAATAAGGACTGTAAAAAGATGCACTAATGAAGCAGAGCAGAATCTACAGGCCTGCTTTGATTGCACTGATTTGACTGTTTTTGAAGCTGCTACCAACGATCTGGATGAGCTCACTCATACTGTAACATCATATATACGTTTCTGTGAGGATACATGCATTCCTACCAGGACATTCTTATCATTTACTAATGATAAACCATGGTTTACTGGGAAACTCAAACACCTTCGTCATGCCAAAGAGGATGCCTACAGAAGTGGGGATAAAATCTTGTATAACCAGGCCAGAAACAGATTGACAAAGGAGATCAGAGTTGCTAAAAGAAGCTACTCTGATAAACTGAAAAAACAGTTTTCATCCAACGACCCATCATCAGTCTGGAATGGCCTGAGGAACATCACCAACTACAAATCACCATCCCCCCGATCTGTGGACAATCAACACCTGGCTGATGATTTAAACTCATTTTATTGCAGGTTTGAAAAGCCCTCATTCACACCACACACCGGCTCTGACCTGCACTTCACACATTCACCATCACCTCCTGCACTCCCATTACTCCCCCCTCCTGCCATCCAACCTGAGCTTAAGGTCTGTGTGGAGGACGTGAGCCGAGTCTTCAAAAAACAGAAGACTAGGAAAGCCTCAGGCCCAGACGGCATCTCATCTGCTTGTTTAAAAGCCTGCGCTGACCAACTGGCCCCGGTCTTCACGCAGATCTTCAATAGATCATTGGAGCAGTGTGAAGTTCCCTGCTGCTTAAAACGCTCCACTATCATTCCTGTCCCCCAAAAAACCAAAATCACTGGACTTAATGACTACAGACCAGTCGCTCTCACGTCTGTGGTCATGAAGTCGTTTGAAAGACTGGTACTGGCCCACCTGAAGGACATCACTGGACCCCTGCTGGATCCCTTTCAATTTGCTTACAGAGCAAACAGGTCTGTGGATGATGCAGTCAACATGGGACTGCATTATATCCTGCAACATCTCGACAGACCAGGGACTTATGCAAGGATCCTCATTGTGGACTTCAGTTCGGCCTTCAATACCATCATGCCTGGTCTTCTCACAGCCAAACTGACCCAGCTCTCCATACCATCCTCGATCTGTCAGTGGATCACCAGCTTCCTGACGGACCGGCAGCGGCGAGTGAGACTGGGGAAACTCACATCAAGGACTCTCACCACCAGCACTGGCGCCCCTCAAGGGTGCATTCTCTCCCTACTGCTCTTCTCCCTGTACACTAATGACTGCACTTCTAAAGACCCCACTGTCAAGCTCCTGAAATTTGCCGACGACACCACTGTCATCGGTCTCATCCGAAACGGTGACGAGTCTGCTTACAGACTGGAGGTTGAACAGCTGGCTGTCTGGTGCAGTTATAACAAGCTTGAGCTGAACACGCTCAAAACAGTGGAGATGATCGTGGACTTCAGGAGGAACAGCCCAGCACTCCCCCCACTCACCATCATGAACAGCACTGTGGAAGCAGTGGAGTCATTCAGGTTCCTGGGCACTTCCATCTCTCAGGACCTGAAGTGGGACAATCACATTGACTCCATTGTGAAAAAGGCCCAGCAGAGACTGTACTTCCTTCGCCAGCTGAGGAAGTTCAACTTGCCACAGGAGCTGCTGATTCAGTTCTACTCAGCCGTCATTGAGTCTGTCTTATGCACTTCCATCACTGTCTGGTTTGGTTCAGCTACCAAATCAGACATCAGGAGACTACAACGGACAGTCCGGACTGCGGAGAGGATCATTGGTGCCCCCCTGCCAACCCTCCAGGACCTGTACACTTCCAGAGTGAGGAAGAGAGCAGGTAAAATTATCACAGACTCCACTCACCCTGGTCACCTCCTGTTTGAACTGTTACCGTCAAGACGGCGACTCAGATCACTGGCCACAAGAACATCTCGGCACAGGAACAGTTTCTTCCCACAGGCCATTTCCCTCCTTAACAGTTAACACTCCTCCCAAGGCATATGCCTTAAGTGTAATACTCCCACTGTTTAGTGCAATACCCTACAACTCAGGTGATACTTATATGTAGATTTATTTATTTATAATATTCAAAACACTGTAAATATGTTCATAATCTGTAAATCTGAAAATTTATATTCTGACTAAACCCAACTGTGATACTTTTATTCTCATATATTTATATTTTTATTTTTTATTCTTATAATTTGTAAAATTATGTTTCTTGTTGTATTTTATTTGTATATGTCCACTGGAAGCCTCAGTACCAAAAACAAATTCCTTGTGTGTGATTCTGATATATATATATATACTGATATATATTAGCTATAAATATAGCTGCTAGCAGCGATGACGACCCAAGCCGTTTTTTTTATTTTATTTTTTTATTTCAAGAGTTACTAAGAGAAAAAAAAAATCTAAAAGAGATATGAAAAATATACTTTTCTTTAGAGTGGTTTTTCCATTATTGCTCTTGCTGTTTTTTTTCTTTCCTCCTGAGAGTCGGACTCTGTCTTTCAGTAACATAACTGATAATGATTCAGAAGTTGTCATCATCACATACGTCACTTGATCGATTGGCAGCTGGCTGAGAAAGTCTGTGGCTGCTGGAGATGCCGCTGTACCGGCAGGTACAGGTAATGTAAGGGCTTCTGCTGGAGATGCCATCAGAAGACCCGCTGCGAGATGCCGCGATTTAGACTTTCTATCATGTCGTGCAGCATAGGCTATTGATCGTGGATGCCGCAATATCAGTGTTCATATCCAGACTATAAGCTTTTACCCCAGTACTTTTGTTATTATTTGATGTTTGCAACTCAGAAATTGCAACACATCGAGGTTGAAAACACTGTTTGTGAAGTTGTTTCAGACATAGTTTACTTGAGCGCTGTTTTCTCTGCCAGCACGCGATAGCGATAGTTTAAATATTCTGATGTGATTGTGATTAAATGTTTAATAGACAGCGGAATCATTTAGGAATAAGGTCAAGGTCGTGTCCTTGTCACGATCCAATCTGTTAATGATTAATCGTGCATAGGCTGCTACATACATACAAATAGGCTATAGATCCTAGATATAATGCTATTTCTTTTTTCAAATGTAGTTTTTACAGTAAAAATATTACGCTGAATTATGTAACTGGTCAGTGGCAGGTGTTATAAACAGCGGCAGGTTCCAGAGAAAGTTGTGACTGCTGGAGATGCCGCCGGAAGTGCCGTGGCGAGACAACCAATAACTACAAATAATTATTTCGATAAACTAAACATGTAACATAAAAAATGAAAAAGTAGAGAGGAAAATAATTATTTACTGAACATGGTGAATAGATGAGTTTTAAGTTGATATTTGAAGGTCTGGAGGCTAGGGGTGGCACAAAGATTAGGGGGCAGCTTATTCCATAGCTTAGGGCCTGTAACACTAAAAGCCCTACCACCCACAGTAGAGAGTTTATACTTGGGTACGACAAGCAAATTGTCATTGCTAGATCTAAGGGTCCGGGCAAGGTATTGAGGTGCGGGGCCATGACAGGCTTTATAAACTAAGACTAAAAGTCTGGAATGTGATTGACCGCAGGAAGCCAGTAAAGTTGGTAAAGGATAGGAGTGATATGTGCAGATTTTTTATTATATGTATAATGTAAGGGCTCGAGCAGCAGAGGTTTTGCCCCATTTGAAGGCGATGTATAGCTTTGACTGGTAAGCCGCTATATAAGAAGTTACAGTAGTATATTTTAGTATATAACCAAACATATATTGGCAGTAGCCAATTCCAACTTCATGTCCTTTCAGTTTCTGCTCCTTTTTTTCTGCCTTATAGTGGCCTAGTTACAGTTAAAACTCCTACTCCAACCATCCACCAAACCTTCAATGGAGTTTCATCTATTGTTCCTCTTAAAAGCCTCTTCCTCTTTTTCCTTTTTGATCCCCCTTGATCACCAAGCCGACGTCTTTGCCAAGCTAGCTTAAAGTTTGCAAAGAAACCTTCTAGTTGCAGATTGTATTTTGGTCTGCAGAGCTATTGTGACATCAGCACTCAAATCAAGTGTCACTTCTCACTGTCTGATTATTCAAAGATCACAGTGCTGAAATAAATGTGTCTACTTATGAAACAAACTAATCTGATCTCGTCATTTTGTGTTGTGTGACACGTGAGCCATTGCTAGTTTGTGTTTTTGCTGTGTGTCCTTGAACTCACACTTCTTGCAGATAATATAAAGAAGCAACAAACATTTGGCATGAATAGCGATGAGGGTTTATTAGTCAAGCAGATGGAGTTTGGGGTCTTAAATGCCATGGTTGTTCATTTATGCACTAATCTTTTAAAAATGCTACAGGACTGACCTTTTTAAAGCCTTTGGTTGAAGGTTGCATAGGCTCTTTTATAAAAGGCCAAAAAAATTATAATTCCCAAATCAAAATTCAAGACAAAAAAAGTGCTGTGTATTAGCAGGTGCCCTCAATTATGAAATATTAAAAAAAAAACAATCGAGAGCAGAGTTTTATAATATGTTATGATATTGTCACGGTGTTGGTTTTGTCTTGTCTGTCACGTGATTTCCTGTTTGTCATGTGATCCTGCCATGTGTCTTGTCATTTTGTTAATTGTTTACTCATTGTCCACAGGTGTTCCTTGTCTTGTTTATTAGTCTCCCCAGGTGTCTCGGATTAACCACGCCCCCTTGTTATCTTGTTTAGCTTGTCTGCTTATGTATTTATACCTCTGTGTTTCAGTTGTGGTTTGTCGGTCGTTGTAGTTCCTTGTTCGCCCTGGATTACCTGTTAGTTTCATTAAAGTAGTGCTTGCATTTCGATTCTCTCTCCTCTTCATTCCTGCCTCAACGTTACAGAACGACCGACCAATGATGAATCCAGCAGCAGTAAAGGGGAATCTCCAGCCAAGTAGGCGGCGCCTGATCCTTATTCCCAGGATGGCCTCCGCCGAGCCAGTGTCTCGGGACAAGATGGCCGCCGCCGAGCCGGTGTCTCCGGACAAGATGGCCGCCGCCGAGCCAGTGTTTCCGGACAAGATGGTCGCCGCCGAGCCAGTGTCTCCGGACAAGATGTTATCGATAAATAAGTATGTTAAGATGTAACTGATAAATAACTGCATATAATCTTCACTAGGAGTGGGAATCACAGGGTACCTCACGATACCATAAATGCCTCACGATACCGATAATATCACGTTACAGCAATTCTGCGATAATCAATATATTGCTAGACAATCCTATAATGATACATCACTATTTCTGTCTACCTATGAAAACAAAATGCCTGCAGGGCCTAAAGTATTCCGGCACCGTGCCGGATCTCCGGCGTGTGGCGTGAGAAAAAAAAAATATTGGGAACTTGCATACGGTTTAATATTTTCGGGTCAATTGATTTCACCTACCAATCATATGAGAGGAACGCACTCTAACTAATGTTACAAGCCTATCAGAAGCATAGCAGGGCGGGTCCTGGCAACACAGTGTGATTGAGATCCATACGTCATGTTAGCGTCGTTGGTGAAAGCATGGAGCGGAAGTTCATGAATCCTGGAGATGATGTCCTACCCACGGGAGTAATTCTGTCATCCTTTAGCTAGGGTTATATGATCACGCTCTTATTCACACAAATGCTTTATAAAGATGGCCGCCGCCGAGACCGACCTGCCGGAGCTGATTCCTGCCGAGCCTTCGTTCCACGTCAGCCCTGTCGAGCCTGAGCTTTACGTCAGCCCTGTCGAGCCTGAGCCTCACGTCAGCCCTGTCGAGCCTGAGCTTCACGTCGGCCCTGTCGAGCCTGAGCTTCACGTCGGCCCTGTCGAGCCTGAGCTTCACATCGGCCCTGTCGAGCCTGAGCTTCACGTCGGCCCTGTAGAGCCTTCGCCGCTGGTCCCGTCCAGCCCAGAGACTGTTCTCGTCACATCAGCCGATCCAGAGACTGTTCACGTCACGTCTGCCGACGTCTGCCGATCCAGAGACTGTTCACGTCACGTCTGCCGATCCAGAGACTGTTCACGTCACGTCTGCCGATCCAGAGACTGTTCACGTCACGTCTGCCGATCCAGAGACTGTTCACGTCACGTCTCACGTCTGTTCCTGAGCCGGTGTCTGTTCCTGAGCCGGCGTCTGCTCCAGCCTATGACCCCGTAACTGGGGTGGGCAGTAGGTCCCGCGATGGGTACCTGTTAGTTTAATTAAAACATGAATGAAACTAACATGAATAGCGATGAGGGTTTATTAGTCAAGCAGATGGAGTTTGGGGTCTTAAATGCCATAGTTGTTCATTTCTGCACTAATCTTTTAAAAATGCTACTTGACTGACCTTTTTAAAGCCTTTGGTTGAAGGTGGCATAGGCTCTTTTATAAAAGGCCAAAAAATTATAATTCCCAAATCAAAATTCAAGACAAAAAAAGTGCTGTGTATTAGCAGGTGCCCTCAATTATGAAAATATTAAAAAAAAAAATGATCGAGAGCAGAGTTTTATAATATATACCACGATACCACAGCTAAAACTACCAACTAATATACATTTCAAAGATTATTAAAGACAAGTAAACAGTCATTAATAAAAAAGAACATCATTAAACTACAAGCAATAGCACAAATAAATAAATACAATTGAACAAAGATACAAATTAATTAATCAGTGCTTTTAATGCTTTTCAGGTAGGTCTCAGGTACAGAAATTTAATAAAGCACTCAAATGTAAAATAACTGCATATAATCTTCACTAGGAGTGGGAATCACAGGGTACCTCACGATACCATAAATGCCTCACGATACCGATAATATCACGTTACAGCAATTCTGCGATAATCAATATATTGCTAGACAATCCTATAATGATACATCACTATTTCTGTCTACCTATGAAAACAAAATGCCTGCAGGGCCTAAAGTATTCCGGCACCGTGCCGGATCTCCGGCGTGTGGCGTGAGAAAAAAAAAAAATATTGGGAACTTGCATACGGTTTAATATTTTCGGGTCAATTGATTTCACCTACCAATCATATGAGAGGAACGCACTCTAACTAATGTTACAAGCCTATCAGAAGCATAGCAGGGCGGGTCCTGGCAACACAGTGTGATTGAGATCCATACGTCATGTTAGCGTCGTTGGTGAAAGCATGGAGCGGAAGTTCATGAATCCTGGAGATGATGTCCTACCCACGGGAGTAATTCTGTCATCCTTTAGCTAGGGTTATATGATCACGCTCTTATTCACACAAATGCTTTATAAACCATTCATGTGCGACAAAAGAGAATGCATGTGATCAGTGAATGTCCTCCTGACACACACACACGATACACATAAAGACGTGCAGCAGTATCGCACAGACAGCTCGCCAGTATTGAGTTCTCTTTCGCACTTGAATGAACAATAACACACACATTTATGCCAAAATGTCAGTTTTGTCGAGTATCCTCACAAGAACAGTATTAAATTAGTTAAATAGGTAACACTTTATTTTGATGGTCCCTTTTGAACATTCTGTTAACTATAAGTAACTTTGCAACTACATGTCAACTAACTCTCATTAGAGTATTAGTAGACTTTCTGCTTCATATCTGCAAACTCTTTATTGTGATGGTCCTCCAACAGACATTCTACTGACTATAAGTAACTTTGTAACTACATGTCAACTTATTCTAACCCTAACCCTACCAGTCTACTAATACTCTACTAACACCCTAATGAGAGTTAGTAGACATGAAGGTGCAATGTTACTTATAGACCAGTGATGCGCGGGTTGATCCAAAATGAGCGGGTGCCTACGGTCACCCACGGTTACGAGTCATCCAAAAATATTTTTAATGATATTCGGGTCGCAGTCGGTCGGGTCGTTTGAAATAAAAAGGCCCAATTATATTCAATTATATTGAAATAAAATATATAAAAATATGCAATTTATTTAGCCTAGTACTAGACACAATTTTCTATGAAATACATAAGCCTACACTTTATTGGCTGAATAACTGGCACGAAGATGACGCACGAGCTCAGTATGCCTGTTCGTGGTCAGTCAATAGCCGCGTGTGGTGTCCAAGTTTGTAAATAAAGACTAAATGGCAGCGTCTGATATTTGTATAGCGATTTATTCAGGAGTGCCGTGAGACATGATTTCGGACTCTGTGCTCGGGCTGGCCAGTGGAAAAGCGGCTAATGGGTGAAGATGGCATGAAGAAGACTGTACATTCGCGAGATGGACGTATGCGCATTAGGCTACTCTATTTGTTCTGTGTTTTCTTTCTAAACAGTTAGGCTATGTTTATGTGGTATTTTTCATGTTTTCATCATGCAATCATGTTTTTGATGCAGTGGTGACGCGTTCACGTAACAACATGATGATCCACCCTCGAGGGTGGCGGCGGCGCTGCAGATAAAGCACCTAAAAGATGTCACAAAGAACTGGCAAAAGCAATGAATGATTATGAATATGTCAAATATAGCAAGGAGACATTTTAATTGTTTATTAATAAAGATGAAGTTGACGTTGCTGCCTCGCGATCGTCGCAGTAGTGAATGCGCCAGAGAGAAATGCACATTTCATACAGATAGGCTAAGCGAATTGTTCTGTTTACAAGTAGACATTTCGATATAAATTGAAATATATTTTTCAGGTCTGTGAAGTAGGCTACCTTATACGTTTCGGTTAATTTATGAGACGCGCTCGCGCAGGCGCCTCCGTGTCGTGATCTATTGTCTGCTATATTTACTTCTTATTTATTAAGGCAATTGGTTGATGAAACATTGATTAAAGGCACACTATGCAAGAATTTTACCTTAATATAACAGCTTCAAAGTCATTTCGGTGGTAAACAAACTCATATTAGGGCGAATCATCCTGGTAGTAGAGCTTGGGGGGGACGCCGCTGGAAAAACCAGCAATGCAAGTTTGAGAGGAGCGCCCCCGACAAATCTCGCGAGAATCACGAAATGCTTTACGGCAACGACGTCACACACATCAACAACAACATATGAAGCACGAAGACACTTGCGCGCATTTCAGACGTGATACTCGAGTCGAAGATGGAAAAAGTAAAGAAAACGCGGTCGGAAGAGACTAGGAAAAGGAAAAGAGAATCTGACCGCGTGAGGAACCGGACAAGAGTCCCACTCGCTCAGTCATTTACTCGTTGGCGCGAGCTAAAAAGCAGCACTGGATGCAACAGCAATGATGACCTGGCGATCTTGTTGATGGACTAGTAAGTAAATATCTTATTTGTAAACTTGTTTGCGTTCTATATTTTATGTTGTTGCGCTTGCTTGTAGTATGTCATTTTTTTACGATGCTGTTCATTCATCCATTGTTGATAATTAGACCAGTCCAATAATTTATCATGAAATTATCATGAGAACAGTTGTCAATATCTCACATAATTATCAGGACACAAATAAAGTTAAGCCTAGAGGTTGTAAATAGTGTAAACGAGCACAATTTGCAAACTATTATGATAAATTGCAGTAATCATGTCTAATGATAATGACATCATAACGGCGAATGTTATGAAATAATGCGACGTACATTTAACTTTATTGATGTCATCTGGCATTTTGTAATGTTTACATTACAATCAAAAAACACAAATGAAATTATACAGTAGTCCTAGACTATAGGCTATTTACTTGTGATTTAGCAGCAATCATGTAAAAACGTTTTTTACGCAAGCGCGGTAGGCTACTTTATTATTATAAAGTACTCTAACACTTGACATATAGTTATTATTATCCTTTTACCATCATCAGTAGTTCAGTAGACTGTGCAGTATGCAGTAGCCTAATATTTGTATGAAATCGTGAAACATTACCTGGTCAATATCTTCGGAGTCTATCTGTGCCTGTTGCATGCCCGATGCTTCTATCCTACCGAACAGGTACCAGTGTGGGGGGTGGGGTGGGGTGGGATGGGGGTATTTACGACAGTGCAAGTATTCCACAGCGACTCTAGGGGTCACTGTTTGACAAAAACAGAATTCCTGCATAGTGTGCCTTTAAAATTAAGATACAATTAGTACAAATCGAAATTCACTTTAAAGAAAGGCTTTGTGTCTTCTGTTTGAGGTCTCTGTGAAAGTTTTAAAACAGTATTTTAGTGCCGCTTCAGAGCAGTCACGTCCTTACATTGTTTTTTCCTCATAAATGCGAACACGAAAAATAAAATAAAATGAATATGTTATGTTCTGTGAAGAGCCAACCCTTCTTCATCCAGTGGGTAGTATTACTTTTGATTTGCGCAGTGTAATTCACAGAATTACAAAAAAATATTTTGCCTCCTAAAAGTTAAATATTTGTTTTGTCACGCATGAATGCGTGTGTATTTCCCTCATATTAAATATAAAACGCATGTGTAGACTGATATTTTTCTAATGTCTGGACTCCTTTAAGGGGTAGCCTATGGATAAACAGACCCTTCAATATATTGGTATGCTATTAAATGCATTTTCTGAGAATTTATATTTCAAGTTTTGACTGCAAATGTCATGTCCATAATGCGGGAATTCCCCAATTTTAAATAATTTATCCTCAACTAGTTTTGTGGTGTAGGTCTACGTATTTTATAATGTTAATTTTAAAATTCAAATAATACTAACAGTAGTTTATAGATGTGGTAGCATTTGATCTGGACAGGAAGGATAACTCTTGGAGTTGGAAGGGGTGTGTCGCGATTCTGCAGTTTCGTGGATCTGAGTGTCGCGATTTTGGTTTCATCATATCGCATATCGTTACAGCCTTAGAATGTTAAGTTCTACTAGGCCTACTGTATATCTATTTTGGTGAAAGTAACTCAAAAGTAATACAGGATAATGTAACACATTGCAATTCTGAGACTAATATTGTAAGGTAATGAATTACTTTTAAATAACAGTAGCCTAACAAGTAATGTATAATGTATTACAGTTTGGAAGTAACTTGCACTTTTAAAATTACAGGAAGCAGGTCGGGTACAATATTTTCTTCTTTTTTTTTGCGGTCCGAGTTGTGGGCGGTTAGTTGAAAACGTCGGTCAGGTGCGGGTTGTTTATACATTGACCCGCGCATCACTGTTATAGACAACAGAATGTGTTAAAGGGACCATCAAAATAAAGTGGAACCGTTAAATAAAATCTTAAATGGAAGTAAAGAGTAGTGAGATAATGAGATGCGTAAGATCCTGTCAGCAGCGGCAGATCTTAAAGTGACAGCAGCCACTAATTCTGTCTGTCAGTAAAGTTAACCAAAGAACTAAGGGAACAGAGAAAATTACTCACTGCTCTTGACTAAAGAATGCTAGTAGCTTTAATAATTATTAATCTATATTTAATTTATAATTTATGCAGTGCGGACTGTATGATAATCGTATTCAATTTCTGTATATTCCAACCTCTTAGACAGGAAAGGTACAGGTAAATATGACATTTATTATGGGTTTAAGTGAGGATTGTTTTAAGTTCACTTAAATTAAAAGTTGTTATAGTTTTTTAAGCCTAATAAATGTTTAAAATTTGGGGAAAAATCATTTTCATCAGTAGCTACATTAATATCAGTGATACTGTCCTTCATTCATAAAAAATATGCCGTTAAGATATGTTGTATACAGACATCTTTGACGCTCTTCTCAGAGCGCTTGTACAGATACACACAGGAACATTTGAAAGCAGGTGTCTATCAGCAGATCCCTAGTATATCCACTGATAGACGGATCCGCTGATATACACCTGCTTTCAAACGCTCCTGTGTGTATCTGTGTGAGTGTTCGGTGAGGAGCATCAAAGATGTCTATGGAGGAGTATGGAGGAGTGATCCAGCTCTCAGATTTCATCAAAAATATCTTAATTTGTGTTCCGAAGATGAACGAAGGTCTTACGGGGTTGGAACAACATGAGGGTGAGTAAATACTGACAGAATTTTCATTTTTGGGTGAACTAACCTTTTAAAGTTACAAGTGAAAAACAAGGAGTGATTTATTTGTCTTTTGTAGTTTGATTAACATTAAAAACAGACAGCAGCAGGAATATTAGGCTGCTGTCACTATAAGTCTAATGCTCGGATCCAATATAATGATGCATATGCGTTGTCTTTCTCGACTGTTTACGTTCACTTAAGCTATAACCAACTATGTTTACTAGGATTCTCGCATTTTGAGAAACTTGTCTGAATTTGTCCGTTTAAGTGCAAGGGGACGTGGAAGATAATTCACTTTATATATCTTTTGTGCGCACAAAATTATTTTTGAATTTGTGCGTGCAAGTTGTCATTCTCGTCTTCTTGCGCTTGAATGCTTAAATTGGCAAGGCTTGAAAACGCATGCACAAATATTGATTCGATATTAATTCTCAAAGAACACTAATCAACCACAAAATAAAAATAAAAAAACAATGAATTGAAAAATCTATATTTTATATACCCAGCCCTACAAAATACAGGACAGATAATCCAAAAAAGCATTGACACAGAACCAGAGAGAGTGCTCATAAATGCAGTGTGACACTTACAAGACTTTGCAGAGAATGAGTGAAAACACAGGGCTTAAATAGGCAGGCATTAACAAGACAATGAGACACCGGTGAATGTAATCAAACATAAGTCCAGGCAATGGGTTATGGGATATGCAGTTCATGTTTGGAAAGCAAAGGAGTCTAGAGGAGTGCTCTCTGGTGGGTGTCATGGGCACTCCAGCTGGTGAATGTGACACCAATCATTTTGCCAGAAATTATCTAGGAACTTATAGATTCGTAGAAATTTTTATTCTGTTCCAAACCCCAGTGACATGCCTGCTGTCTACATAGTCAGCTGTCTTCTAAGGCTGCATCCTGACAGAGATAGATTCCTATTAGTGACCGATTTGAAACATTCTTCATTATCAGGAACTCCGGTAACAGTCACTCATGTGCCCCACAATTAACACTCCTTACAAGAAGTGTGGAAGAGATTCAACTAACAGTCATGCTGCCTTCATGTTCTCTCAGGAAGTTCCTAATTATGAGTTCAGAAGTTATAATTATGATGTCATGTGCATTCAAGTGATTTTAATTTAAGTGAGTAAAATAGGCAATTTCATGCAGTATTTCTCTTTTTCACTTCCTGACAAAGACAGGAAGCTTTTTAGCACTAGTGTGACAGAATGAAGAGCAAAGGATACTTGTTAGGTGTGTAACTGATGCTTTATCTGTGCGTTTTATCATTCCTGTTTTGCCACAGAGATATTTATTTTTTTGTTACACAAGTGAGTTGCTTTTTGTAAGATTTATTGCCTTTCTTCATTAACAGTACCTATACAAAATGTGTAGTATGTAATGTAACATAATGTGTGTGTGTGTGTGTGTGTGTGCATATATATATATATATGTATATATGTGACCCTGGATGACAAAACTTTTGAAATTGAGATTTATACATCACAAGCTGAATAAATAAGCTTTCCATTGATGTATGGTTTGTTAGGATAGGACAATATTTGGCCGAGATACAACTATTTGAAAATCTGGAATCTGAGGGTGCAAAAAAATCGAAACATTGAGAAAATCGCCTTTAAAGTTGTCCATTTATGTTCGCGATTGTGCTGCATTCACTCACAAAAATAAATGTTTTATACATTTACGGTAGGAAATTTACAAAATATCTTCATGGAACATGATATTTACTTAATATCCTTATGATTTTTGGCATAAAAGAAAAATTGATAATTTTGACCCATACAATGTATTGTTGGCTATTCCCAAAAATATACCCGTGCTACTTAAGACTGGTTTTGTGATCCAGGGTCACATATATGTTATTTATTATTATTATTTTTATGAAATGCTTGATTGTGACCAATTGGCTGTAAATTAGATTCCGCCTGGATTATTCAATCAATGTACACCCACAGTTTCACAGTCCCAGACTAAAATACTAATATTTGAGCTGTTTTTATTGAAAGCAACTTGCACTGACATATCTTAAAATTTATCAGTGGCATTGTTATGTCGCAAGATGCACACCCGTAATGTTTTTTTTTCTTTCTAAGGCAAGGTTGTAAAAGCTACTTAAATTTACTAATTGAACTAAGGCTTAATCTAAACCCTGTCTGTGAAACCAGGCCATAAAGTTGTTGCTCAAAGAAAATTCCAGTTTTCCCACTATTAATTGTGCAATAATGACATTCATGTCATAGTATATTTATTAATATATTTGAAGGCAACATCATAGTTGATTAATAGATTATGATGTCAGCATGTGGCTAAGATAACAACTGTAACCCTATACTCTAAAATGTAGGCTACACTGTACTGACAAATAATTGGTGTTTTGTGTATTTAGATTGAAATGTTTAGTATTGAATTCAAATATGCTAAAAATGTTGTACAAGTTTGCAGGTTATTAAGTTTTGGAACAAAATTGTGTGCAAAATGACAGTACTGAATGTTAAATTAATATAATTACTTTTAATATAATTACTTGTATATAATATATAATTAGCCGTTAGCCTCGTGGGCAGCGCTCCAACATGTAGCGTGATTGCACTTTGGGCAACCTGAGTTTCGAGTCCCGGCTCGTGAACCTTTCCCAAACCTATCCCTCTCTCTCCCACTAGTCTACCGGCAGAAAATGACTGAGGTGCCCTTTGAGTACCCGCTATCGCTCTCCACAGTGAAAATGGCTGCCCACTGCTCTGGGTGTGTGTGTTCAATACTCACTACTTATAATGTGTGTGCACTAACTTAGATGGTTTAAATGCAGAGGACAAATTTCTAGGATTGGTTACCATACTTGGCCTCCACATGTCACTTTCACTAAGGCTGCGTTTACACTAGGGCTGCACGATTTTGGAAAAATGTCATATTGCGATTATTGAGGTCAATATTGCGATTGCGATATAATAAACAAATGGTTTCATGAGTCAACTTGCTTGGTTCTCAAGGAAAATGCACACACAGATTAGTGATAATGCTGAAATGTGTATTTCTCAACTCAAACTTGCAACACCAACTAAATGATTGATGACACCTATAATGATCAAGAAGCCATTGATGTCTGGATAAAAATGCCTGGATAAATAATTAGTGGCTTCTGTGTACTGTTCCTTTAAAGCAACACTAAGTAAGATTTTTTACCTTAAAATAATGTTTCCAAAATCGTTTCAGTGGTTCATCAAGTCGTGACATGGTGAAATGCACTTATGCCACAGCTTTGCGGTCCTTTATCTGATATATCCACGCTATGTAAGATTGCCAGATCGGGTCGCGTTTCTGTAGTTCTCTTACGAGAGTATCTCTCGTACTGCGTAATATCTTACGCTATGGGGAAAACCTCTTTTCCACGAGATATTGAAGCCAAAAATTATCCTTAATTTTGAATCAATGTAAAACGCGTTGCGGCAGCATGCAGACATAGGCAAGACGGCTCGCATGCCTATTGGCTGACCTGCGGCAACAGCAGCAGCCTATCGAGAGAGGCCCTGCGTGACGCCATATCCAATGGGGTCTTTGCGCCCATTACGTCATGTCCCGCCTGGATAGGCGTGGCCTTGGCCTATAAATATTGCTCGATAGGCTGATACAAACTGATTTTCATTTCTTCAGCGAAGCTCACGCATCGCTGGATCCAGAGTGAGAAGCCGCGCCGTCGAGAACAAGCCTTCTGCGGGACGAGCCTTGAACCTGAAGTCGCTGGCCTTAACCTCACCGCCTTCAGTCGCCGTACCTGCTACGCTTTCCGGCGTCAATATCCTTTTACTCTGCTGGGAGTGTGTGTTCGCCGTCGCGACTCACACTCTCTCTCTTTATAAAAGAGCAGCGTCTTTTTAAAGATGCTTCGTTCCTGTGGCTCGTGCCGAGCCACACTCAGCGACGGGGACCGCCATTTCATCTGCGTTTCCCGCCTGGGTAAGGATCATGCAGCTCTCGGGCTCGCTGACGGCGGCGTCCATCATTTCGAGCTATTGCCATGGTGACTCTGAGGACTCGCCTGGCATTTTTTCTCCGAGTCTGCACTCCCGCCCGCTGTAGTGCCGCGCCGTACTCAGCGGGTCCCCGAGCCTTCTCCAGCCCGTGAAAGCTGGCTGGTTCGCCCGCCAGCTTCACCAGCTTTAATCGAGTCGCTCACTGACGGACAACGGCCGCCGCGCGCCGCCGCCTCCGCCATTATGACGACGAGATAGCTGCATCTGTAGAGAAGGCCAGCTGCTCTATCCTGGCATCGGAAAGTGAGGATTGGGCGAGCTCTGTTGACCTCCCCCTTCTGCCTGCGAGTCGTCAGGGAAACGGGCCAGCATCAAAACCGCGGCTAGCTTTCTTTACGTTATAAGAAAGCTACTCCGCCCCCCGTGGGGGTGCGTCACTGGCGAAATGAGGAAAGAGTGTGTTTTAGTCCCGCCGAGGCCGGACCAATCTCCATTTCTCAAACATTTCTCAGCTCCTCTTAGTTTGAGCGGCTGAAAATGTCAATATTGCAGCAATGAGCCTGTTGTATAACACGCATGCCTGCAAACAAACGCCTACACACACAAAACTGTGATGACGCTCTCTTATCTGCTCGAGCTAATTTAAGCTTATGTCGTTTCCCCCTGTGGCTCAGTGGCGAAACCCAAAGCCTTCGCACGAGAGACCTGTGTTCGATCCCAGCTCTCGCAGCAGATAAAATTTAGTCTTGCCGCGGCCAGACTTCCACCGAAACTTTTCGCTCGTTCAGTTCAAGGAAATGCGACTGTTCCAGTGTATTTTGCAGTAAACAAGCCGGTACCATGGCCTGCTTGCCTGCACACAAATGCCGTTTCCACGGCGACCCAGAAAAATCATATAAGCAGTGTATTTTCTGGTATTCCGGCCACAGCCGATGGTGTTATAAGTGTAATAAAAATGCCCACAGCCCAGTGTTCATTTCTACACACAAACACAGCCCGCCACAGTGCAGGGCTCGCACAAATGAGATCGACTCATGTCAATTGTGCATTAAATGTAGTGAATGTGCCCACAACCCAGTGCCCACAAACACTACACACTGCATGTACCACGGTTTCTGTAAAACGAAACCAACACACATACAGTCAGCTCAGAGTCTTCCTAGCCTCCTAGGAAAACGACGGTGTTTATGTCTCGCCGCAGCCAGACTCCACCGAAACTACTCGCTCGTTCAGTTCCAAACAATGTGACTGTTCCAGTGTATTTCGCAGTAAACAAGCCAGTACCACAGCCTGCTTGCCTGCACACAAACGCCATTTTTACGGCGACCCAGATAAATCCCAAAAAGAGTATATTTTCTGGTATTCCGGCCACGGCCGATGGTGTTATGAGTGTTGTAAGAATGCCCACGTCTCAGTGCCCATTCCCACACACAGACACAGCCCGCCACAGTACAAGGCTAGGACGAATAAAATCGACTCATGTCGATTGTGCATTAAATGTAGTGAATGTGCCCACGACACAGTGCCCACAAACACTACACGATGCATGTCCCACGGTTTCTGTAAAAACGAAATCAGCACACATTCAGTCAGCTCAGGCCGACGGTGTTCTCAGTGCAGTGAGTGTGCCCGCTGTCCTGCGCCCACATTCCCTCACAGACATGCTAGACCCCACGGGGTTCGCCCGCTCGCCTTGTCTCCACAAACTGTCATAGAGAAGTCGAGCGCAGCCAGGCTGCCCGCTGTGATCAGCGCTCCCCCCGCCTCGTACACTGCAAACACAGTGTTTATTCTCAGCACACCGCTATGCCGAGCCCAGATTTCATTCTACCTCTAGCTATTCATGCAGATGCTTGGGCAAAGCTTCCCGGGGTATCAGAATGGGTGCTGAACACTATAAAAAGAGGCTATTCGCTGCAGTTCGCTCGACGTCCCTGCTGTTACACGGCGCGAGTCGAAACTACGGTAAAAAACGAAGTAACTCATCTACTTCGAGCCGAGATAGCGAAACTACTGAGCAAAGGGGCCATAGAACCTTTATCTCAGAGCGAAGGGGATCCATACAGCATTTTCTGGTACCGGAAAAAGACGGGGGTCTCAGACCCATTCTAGATCTGCGACAGCTGAACAGAGTGCTTGTGAAGCGCCAGTTCAGAATCCTTACAACCAGGAAAATCCTCGCGCAAGTTCGCCAGGAGGACTGGTTTATGTCAATAGATCTGAAAGACGCCTATTTCCAAATACAAATAGCGTCACGTCACAGGCGATTCTTGAGATTCGCCTTCGAGGGCCAGGCATATCAATACACAGTCCTACCGTTCGTCCTGTCCCTGGCACCCCGTACATTTACGAAGTGCATGGACGTAAGTAGTGCATGGACGTAAGTGCACGCGGCTCTCGCACCCCTGAGACTTCGGGGCATGCGAGTTTTGAACTACTTGGACGATTGGCTGATTCTAGCTCGATCACACTCAGAGCTCATAGAACACAGGACCACATTACTCGCATCTCGAGAATCTGGGTCTCACAGTCAATTGGGCGAAGAGTTCGCTGTCTCCCAGTCAGAAAATTTATTTTCTGGGAACAGTGCTGGACTCGCTGTCCATGACAGCACGTCTGTTGCCGGAGCGCGGACTGGACATTCAGCGCGCCGCGAAATCCTTCCGCTGCGGCTCTATAGTCCCGCTCAAAAGGTTTCAGAAAATGCTGGGCCTCATGGCCTCAGCATCTTCGGTACTCCAGCTGGGTCTGCTTCGCATGCGCCCACTGCAGTTGTGGCTGAGAGCGCAAGTTCCACCCCGGGCATGGACCTCTGGTCTGTTTCGCCTCAAGGTCGGTCTAAAATGCGTCTTAGCTCTGGAACCTTGGAAAGTAACCGACTGGTATCAGTCACCTGTGAGTCTGGGGACTTCCTCGAGTGTGAAGGTGGTGTCCACCGACGCCTCCACCTCGGGATGGTCTTGGTCCGGTCGGACAACATGTCAGTGGTGGCATACATAAATCACCAGGGCGGCATCAGGTCCCGAAACCTTTACAGGCTGACGGAACGCCTCCTGGTCTGGGCTCAGCACAACCTGCTTTCACTGAAAGCAGCGCATGTGCCTGGTCACCTGAATCTGGGACCAGACAGACTGTCCAGAAACAATGTTCCAGCAGGAGAATGGTCGCTGCAACCGCTGGCGATCAGACTGCTGTGGGAGACATTCGGCAGAGCGCAGGTGGACCTGTTCGCGTCCCAAGAAAACGCTCACTGTCCGAACTTTTTCTCCAAGAGCAGGGATGCGCTGGCCCACGTCTGGCCCCGCTGCCCCCTCTATGCTTTTTCCCCCGTCTCGCTCCTGCCTCAGGTGTTGGAACGAATCAGGGAAAACAGATTTCGTAATGCAGAGATGGGGACTCGAGTTTGAGACTCGGACTCGAGTGCGACTTAAGTCGCACACACGGTGACTTCAGACTCGACTTGAGACTCGTCCTCGAAAGACTTTAGACTCGACTCGGACTCGAGCTGCGTGACTCGTGAACAATGTTTATTTTTAGGAAACGTCTGATGAGCTCGCTGTTATTCCCCTCCCTCCGTTACGTATAACCTGCCTACGTAACACATACTACGTATTGGCTGCGTGCGGCCACACATGAGAGGACAACAAACAAACAAACATGTCGACTACACCGGCCGCTGCTGTGCCATTCATCGTAAGCTTTGCAGACATCCCAAGTCTCCCGCATATTGATAGCGGCTCCCTGATGCCAGCAAATTAGTTCAAATTTCCGGGAATCTAGAGCGAGCGAGCAAGAGCTTGCACATACTGCGCTCCAAACCGTGTTTCGCGCACATGGCAGAGAGGGAGAGAGCAAGAGACCTTGCATGTGTGTGCTAGTGTGCGTGTGTGCCCCATGAAACGCATGTAAGACAGCATGTAAGACCCCCGTCGACCGAACAATCAAAAATCAAACTCTATCATAAGGAAGTGTGATCATAACATTTTTGTGGATAGTAGCCTATATTTCACATCATTTGGTTGCAATAGTGTTTTGCATTTAGCTACACTGTGATGTTTTGCACTAAATAGGAGTATGTAAGTTTTAGTGCTGTGAGGTATAACATTTTCTATATTTGGTCTTATGGCCCCACAGAGCCAGGACAATATGAGCCAAGGCCTTTCATTATAATTCAGAGACAGACAAGGGAGTCATTTTTCTTCAGAACCTCAATTTTTGGTCTGTACTATACTGTATGTTCAAGCTAAAAGGCAAAATACAGATATTAACTTAAAAGTAAAGCATTCTTGGTGTTTTTGTCATGTTGCAGTAGCCTGTTTACACTGATTATATACCAAAATCAGAGCTGATACTGTATGCTAATAGATAAAGGAGTCATAATAACATATTACATGCTTTGAATTCCTTATATATAGCTATGCAGAGTTCTAAGCAGCCTGGATGGGTCGCTGTATGTGATGCAACACTTATTATAACCACAAGAGACTTGAGACTTGACTTGGACTCTAGCTCAAAGACTTGAGACTTGACTTGGACTCTAGCTCAGAGACTTGTGAGCATCTCTGCGGTAATGGACAATTCCGCTTCCAGCCTGTAGGGCGACCGCAGAGGAAAAGTTACTTGGTGTTGCTTTAAGACCAGCTGCTGCTGACAGAGACGCGGATCTCACACGTGCCTCATTCTCTCACGAGTCACAACTCTTTACGTTCATCATAAGACTGCTCTTATGTTATGAAGATATTCTACAAAAAGACATTTTGGCATAATTGTGTGTGTTATTGTTCATTCAAGCGCCAAAGAGAACTGTATTCTGGCGTGCTGTCTTGTGCGCACGCATGATACTGGTGCGTGTCTTTCTGTGAGTCGCAGTCAGGACATTCACAGGCAGCGCGCTCTCTTTTGTTTTGTCGCGCATAAATGGTTTAAAAGCATTTGCATGAATAAGAGCGGGATTATGTAACTATAGCCAAATGATGACAAAAATGAACAGATGCTGCGTTAATTGCATTAATAGCCCTTATTTGTTTAGGCTATTTAATATAAAATCGCAGCATTTTGCGTCATACAATCGCATAGGCTTGACATCGCGATTGCGATATGATTAATCGTGCAGCACTAGTTTACACTTGGCATTAACATGCGACCTGTATCCAGATGTTGTCCACATACAAATTGAAAAGTCAAGTGTAAACACACTTCTGATCAGAATGTTATCCGATCAGCGTGTCCAGGTTCGGAGGTAGTCGAGGACGCATTTTGATCGGATCTCAGTGTAATGTAAACGCAATCCAGTCATTGTGTCTGTATTCACAGGTGGACGTCATATAAATCCCCGCCCAGTCTCCCCGCGTGGCTGTCAGAAAATAATGGCCTGATGCAGTTTAGACAAGAAATGAAACTTATTTGAACCTTACAATAAATGTCAATCTTTAAAAGAGTTTATTTAGACTTACATGATACTATGTGTGTCATTTTTCATTTTAATGTGCAACATTATCTGAACGAGGCGATCACCTGTACAATCACAGTCAGTCATGAGATCTTAATGAAGAGCTGCACGCTGCTTTGCCAGAGGAATAATCAGAATTAAATGTTGAATGTTTTTAATGTTTCAGCATGTTTATCAATCTCCCATTTCTGTCAATATAGTCTTCGCACACTATAACCTTAATCCCAGATGATCGATGACTTGTGACTTGTTTAACATGATCAACCCAGTTATTTTTGTATGATAAACTCTGGAAGTAGGCCTATTCCTTCGTTCAAAAAACTTAATTTGATCTAAGACTGGAGATTGCACAGGAAAGTAAGTGAGTGAAAGCAATTGGTACATTGTTTAATTGGTATCATCTTTACTCTTAGGCTATGTTTACACGGAAACGATCTGAAGAGAAAACGCAAAAGTGGCGTTGCGTCATCACTTTTTATTCTGCGTTTAGACGAGCGTTATGGTTGGGAAATCCGCGTGCATATGGTGACGCAAAAGTGTGTGAAATTCGATGTAGTATGCACTCCAGGCGGCTAGGTGGCAATGTGAAGCACTGCCACACAACAACACCAATATCTGAGAATATTTTGTACAACTGCTGAAAAGACTCTTGTATGTTTTTCAGAGCTGCTAGGGCAACTTGAAGGTCCGACGTATGGAAATAATCTGACATGTTGGTTTTTATTTTCCAGTAATGGCGCATGCATGTGACGTAAACGCGTACGCGACGAGAGCCACCGTGAGCAGATTTGCGTTTTTACCGTTTAGACGGGAACGCGACGGTGGAGCGTTTTTAAGATTTCCACTCTGGAGGGTGGTTTCACTTTTTTGCGTTTTTAAGCCCCCAAAACGCCGTTGCCGTGTAAACGAAAGGCACATCCGATAAAATATTTTTACGTTTTCACCCAGAACCGTTCTCGTGTAAACGGGGCCTTAATCTGGTGTCGTGCCACAGACCTAATTTAAATATTATGCAGGAAACATAGGCTACTTAATGTGAACAAATGTAAATGCACCATGTCCTGATTGGCTAATGATCCGATCTGCTTGATCGGATCACTGTGATTGCATGTTAATGTCAAGTGTGAATGCTGCCTAACTTTTTTTCAAACCTGCCCTGGAGCAGCCCCAGCACTGCACATTTTGTATGTCTCCCTCATCTAACACACCTGATTCAGCTCATCAGCTCATTAGTAGAGACTGCAAGACCTGGGCTACATCCGAAAACCTAGGCAGCTGACTTGTTGCTTCCCTGCCCTGTCTAGCAATGAGTTAGCAGGCAGCATTTATGCATGAAGATACCTCTCGAAACTGATTTCAGACAGACTTCTGAGGCAGCATAATGATTTAATGATCGATAACAAAACAGTGAGCTTTGGTGACAACCAATTGAATATTTAATTACTACAATACTAACTTCTCGCTAGAAATGTAATCAAAAGTGGGAAAAGTTGGTCAAAATGTAAACTTTGCACACAAACTGACCACCAACCTCAAATTTCAGATGCCATCTTTGTTTTAGCTCAACAGTCAGGGAATGAACATGATTGTGGGATATCAAAGGCAGTGAAGGATCCATCTACTGTATGCTGCCCAAGATTAATCTAGATTAAAATGGCTCATTTGAATTCTGCCGAAGGCATTCAGAATATGTGTGCTACCCAAATAGTGACTAAAAGTAAGTCTTTGAGAACGGGTTTCTCAAGCCAGGTGGCGCATTAGACCAGGGGCTCATCTCCTGTTTCCAAAATGCATCACAAACTGCTTGAGAATGCTGTTCTACTATGATAATTGGTGATGAAAATAAATCGTGTTCAATCAGATGTACTTGTGTTTACTAACTGATAGAGCTGTGCTGACTTGCCTCAGTTGCACTCAAACATAGTAGTTTGACGACGACTCCTCCCCACGCTACATCAGTGCTTGGCCCGGCATCTACCACATTAGCTAAGGGATGCTTTGCGTTTAGGTGGTACTTGAGACTGTCAGCTGAATGTGTGGAACGCTTTTCAGAGAAGATAAGGTAACTTATTTTAGCACAATTCACACCCAGCGGTAATTCAAGAAAACAAAATCTCTGAATGCTCCACATGAAACTTTGGTCTTCCGACCTTTTAACATCGTGTCGATTTATTTTGGTTAATATGTGTGAGGGAGAGAGAGCAAGACAGCGCTTAGTGTGGAGATGAAGTCGCCTGGCTCCGAAGTGAGAGAGTGTGCGCGCGATCGGCTCTCTCTCTCTCTATCTGCTCGTTCATTCAGTTAAATGTGCCCTGTCACAAGTGCAGCAGTTCATCTACATTACTCACCGGTCAAATAAGACTTTGGCGGGACAAAAATTCGCTTTGGCAGGCGCTAAAAAAAAATCAATGCAGGAAAAACCCTGTTATAGCATAATTTGTCTCGTTTAATAAAATAAAGCCAAGCTTTAGATCGTCTTTTCCACTCCATGTTTACCTCCTCTGCTCGAATCGCTTTGACATCATGAATGACGCACAGATGCGTATAGGACGTCGCGCTATGGTGCCCGATAAAGGACAAAAGGGAAAGTTGTGAGTTCACGGACCTGTATATTATGGCTGGGACTCGGAGCAGGAGCTTCGGTAAGAGGACGCGTTAACTTCGAGGGCATACAATATCGATGGTTCGTAAAACTTAGAACCGGTTCTCGAGTGGAACCGGTTTTCAATTCCCCTCCCTACCCCCTACAGTGCAATTCGGCTAGGTATACATCCGCGCTAAAATATCAAGGTGAAAGTCATCATAGCTTGCCTAGTATAGACCCAGCTCCCAACCCAACTTTGAGAATAGATTAATGGCGATATTTTTTTATCGCCCGATAAGAGTCTCACGTTAACGCAGCACGTTAACGCCGATAATGGCCCACCACTAATATATATATATATATATATATCTCCCACTACCCCCCCCAAACAGTTAATTGTTTAACCCCGATTATAATAATGAGAAAAGTGTTAAGCATAGGATCTTCATGAGGTCAATGTGTTCAAAACTGATTCAGAATTATTCTCCTCGGCATATTTCCTCCATCTGATCATTTACAAACAAATACTCACCTGCATCTCCCACCCCTGAAGCAGAAGCATGTTGTTTGCAGATTTCCACAGAGACTCGGCACCACACAATAAGGACTAAACCACTGCTGTGTTTCTAATTACAGTGTTAATTGCAATCCAAAGTGGGAATGGATTAGGATGAGTATTTTTTCCCCTCCCCTTTTGTTCTCAGCATGTCTCTGGAGAAACCACCAGCAATCAGGTTGAGTTTTGGATCTGGTGAAGGAACTAATTTAGTGAATGACTCCCTTTAAACATGCCTGCAAATGTTGTTTTTGATATACACTACGTCATTTTTTTAAATAATTAAAATATGTTTTTGAAAGAAAGCTGCATTTATTTTTTGATCAAAAAGCAGTAAAAAAAAAAAAAAAAAAAAAAAAAAACCAGTAATATTGTGACATATTATTACAATTCAAAATAACTGTTTTCCAATGTAAAACATTTTAAAATGTAATTTATTCCTGTCATGCAACGCTGAATTTTCAGCATCATTACTTCAGTCTGCAGTGTCCCATAATCCTTGAGAAATCATTCTAATATGCTGTTTTGCTTACTATTATCAACATTGAGAACAGTTGTCCTGGTTAATATTTTTGAAGAAACTATGATACAGTATCGTTTGGGTTGATTAAGTAAAAAATAAATAAATAAATAAAGATCAGCAAAGATGTATTTATTGCCTAAAAGTAACAGTAACGAATACGAAATATTTATTTTCAAATACAGGCTGTTCTTTTGAACTTTCGATTAATCAAATAATCCTGAACAAAATGTATCACTGTTACCACAAAAAGTATTTATATTTAATATGAACATGCATAATAAAAATAACTGTTTTTAAAAATGAGCACAATAACTTATAATAGAGCACCAAACCAGCATATTCAAAGGATTTCTGAAGGATCATGGTTAAGGTTAGTGGTCTGCCGAATTGCCAACTGTCACTCATGTTGCCTCAAATCACTATCTCTCATTGCAAATGCATGACTTCCGTTTGCTGTTGTGAAAGGCTCTTCATACTGTCTGACGTTTGTCCAAACTGATGGACCTTGGAGAGCTTTCCTCGCCCATGAACCCAACAATCCATTGCACAGGCATCGTGATGGATCTGAAAAAAGCGAGAAAAGAAAATACTGCAAAAATGCCATGGCAACATACATTAAAAGCTGACCTCCACAGTCACGGGCCATTCAATGTCACGTCAAATGAAAGATACACATCAGCTGAGAGAAAGCGATGGGTTTATCTTCAGGTTCAGCCAGGGATGGAAACATATGGCGCTGGAGAAAAAGAAATCAGGAGGACTCTAATGGGATTGTCTAAGGTACATTGAACAACTTGTGACAATTCTCTCAGCTCTTGTATTTATTCATTGTATTTGTCTGTTCTTCACTTGGTGATAATTGTTTGAATTGGTACATCAAATGTTATTGCTTTTGTGTACGTAGGGAAATTAATTAATGCGGCGTTCCCCTATGTATGAGTGGGTGTCTTATTTCTCTATGTATTCTTATTTTCAACTCTCTCTCGGCTCGGTTTCCTTTTTTCTTTCAATTTGTCTGCCTCTTAGCATTACTCTGTGTGTCTTTTACTATTTGTCTCTCTCTCTCACTCTCATTTTCTGATTTCTAAAGCATATGAATGCTGTATTAGAGAAAAAGAGCTGTTGGCCAAAACTAGGCCAAGGAATGTCTCTGTTACGTTTGTAACCCTCGTTCCCTGAAAGAGGGAACGGAGATGTAGTTGACGTGTCGACTGATTGGGATCACGCTTAGGGAGCCTGTCATCTTCGAGTATTGATAATACGAGCCAATGCACATTGACGTGCGAGATTTGCATCTCACACTCCGCCCCGCAGCGCGGGTATAAATACGGAAGTGGGTGCACGCACCATTTGTTTTTCACTGAGGAGCCGAGCAGAGCCTGGAGTCAGCGGTGGCTCAGCAATAGTGGCGACGGGACTACGTCTCCGTTCCCTCCTTCAGGGAACGAGGGTTACATACGAGAAGTTCCCTTTCAGTCGCTCACGTTTGACATGTCGACTGATTGGGATCCAAATTAAAACGTCACTAGTGCTGCCACCTTCCAGTGCCTAGACAAAAGCCTCCTGATCCCCCCCGCATTATTGAGGTGGAGATAGGACAGGGCTTAGGCCAGGTGAGTCACTGCTGTTCCGCAAGACCCACTCAGTCAGGCTTGGATAACACTGTGAAAGCGTGCCCTTTTGAGGAAAGACGCTGCGGAAGCCACATCCTAATCATAGGGAGGTATACATGTGGAGGATACACCTATGGACTGGACATTTTACCGGGCAGTACAACATATGGAATGTCACTGAGGTGGCTCCAGCCTATAACGGGGGAGACTCATTTGGTCAGTGATGGCAGAGCAGGCTCTGCCAAGGGAAAGAGACGGGCTTGCCGCAGGGAGCCATACCGTGGAAGAATACACATATGTGATCGCCGTAGGGATCACAACATATGGACCCAAACTAGCACAGCTTCCACCAGTGTATACGAGTGTTAGGCCTGGCATCGGACGCTCCGCCACGTCCATTGCCGAGGGGTGCGGAGAACTCAACAGGGTTCGGCTACAGAGGAACTCTACCCATCGAGCAGGGATTACGGTGTTAACTGGCTTCTATGTGAAGAGAGCACACGGGAAGCATATACACCAAGATGATGGCATCCACTATCCAGTGGGCCAACCTCTGCTTGGAGACAGCCTTTTCCTTCTGCTGGCCTCCGTAACAGACAAAGAGCTGGTCTGAGGTCCTGAGGCTTTGTGTTCTGTCCACATGTAACTGCAAGGAGCGGATGGGACAGAGAAAAGCCAGGGCTGGGTCTGATTCCAGGCACAATTCGTTGATCGAAAATGCGTGCAGGTCCCCTACCCTCTTAATGGAGGCCAAAGCAAGCAAGATAACTGTAATTTGAGAGGACTTTTAACTCAGCTGCCTGCAGTGGCTCAAAGAAGTCTCTGCAGTGCGGTCAGCACCAGAAAGAAGTTCCAAGAGTGTATAGAGGGGGCGCGAGGCGGATTCAGTCTCCTCGCTCCCCTCAGGAAACTGACGATTCAAGCTCCCCTCAAGAAACAGTTCTCCTGCTTGCTTGGTCTCTATCTAGAGGGTAGGGACTTGCACGCATTTTCAGTCAACGAATCGTGCCTGGAATTCGGGCCGGCTAACTTTCATGAAATCTGAGACCCCGACCTGGATATGTGCCAAGGGTCCTACCTCTCCTACAGGACCAGGTGGTGAACCTACAAGCGCTGCCCCGGAGGAGGCAGACCCAGCCCTGGCTTTTCTATCCGTCCGCTCCATTGCGGTTATACGTGCTCAGAATGCAAAGCCTGGACCTCAGACCAGCTCTTGTCTGTTACGGAGACCAGCAGAAGGGAAGGCTGTTTCCAAGCAGAGGTTGGCCCACTACATGTGGTTGCCTTCATCTTGGTGAGAAAGTTATCCCAAGAAGCACGTGCCCTCCTGGGTTGTGAGCTCCTCCTAAGTGAAAGTATTGCTCCCTCCTAGGCGTTGACACAGAGTGTCTCACTGAACAGATGTTAAATAGAGTTGGGGGCAGGGCGACACATCACGTTCTCTAGAGCAGTGGTTTTCAATCCTGGTCCTGGGGACCCACAGCTCTGCACATTTTATATGTCTCCTTTATCTGACACACCCAGTTCAGTTCATAGAGCTCTTTCCTTAACAAGCTGATGATCTGAATCAGGTGTGTTAAATGAGAGAGACATACAAACTGTGCAGAGCTGTGGGTCCCCAGGACTAGGATTGAAAACCACTGCTCTAGAGAACTAGCCTACAGGTCCTTCTCAAACAATTAGCATATTGTGATAAAGTTCATTATTTTCCATAATGTAATGATAAAAATTAAACTTTCATATATTTTAGATTCATTGCACACCAACTGAAATATTTCAGGTCTTTTATTGTTTTAATACTGATGATTTTGGCATACAGCTCATGAAAACCCCAAATTCCTATCTAGCATATCATGAAAAGGTTCTCTAAACGAGCTATTAACCTAATCATCTGAATCAACTAATTAACTCTAAACACCTGCAAAAGATTCCTGAGGCTTTTAAAAACTCCCAGCCTGTGCAGGAAATGGGCTACAGGTGCCGCATTCCACAGGTCAAGCCACTTTTGAACCAGAAACAGCTATTTCAAGCCTGACCTGGGCTACAGAGAAGCAGCACTGGACTGTTGCTCAGTGGTCCAAAGTACTTTTTTCGGATGAAAGCAAATTTTCCATGTCATTCGGAAATCAAGATGCCAGAGTCTGGAGGAAGGCTGGGGAGAAGGAAATGCCAAAATGCCTGAAGTCCAGTGTCAAGTACCCACAGTCAGTGATGGTCTGGGGTGCCATGCCACCTGCTGGTGTTGGTCCACTGTGGTCAATGCAGCTAGCTATCAGGAGATTTTGGAGCACTTCATGCTTCCATCTGATTTCATTATTCAGCACGACCTGGCACCTGGTCACAGTGCCAAAACCACTGGTAAATGGTTTACTGACCATGGTATTACTGTGCTCAATTGGCCTGCCAACTCTCCTGACCTGAACCCCATAGAGAATCTGTGGGATATTGTGAAGAGAAAGTTGAGAGACGCAAGACCCAACACTCTGGATGAGCTTAAGGCCGCTATCGAAGCATCCTGGGCCTCCATAACACCTCAGCAGTGCCACAGGCTGATTGCCTCCATGCCACGCCGCATTGAAGCAGTAATTTCTGCAAAAGGATTCCCGACCAAGTATTGAGTGACTAACTGAACATAATTATTTGAAGGTTGACTTTTTTTGTATTAAAAACACATTTTATTGGTCGGATGAAAAATGCTAATTTTTTGAGATAGGAATTTTGGGTTTTCATGAGCTGTATGCCAAAATCATCAGTATTAAAACCATAAAAGACCTGAAATATTTCAGTTGGTGTGCAATGAATCTAAAATATATGAAAGTTTAATTTTTATCATTACATTATGGAAAATAATTAACTTTATCACAATATTCTAATTTTTTGAGAAGGACCTGTATGTGTCGAACCGCTGCTTCCCGTGGGCTCCCTTCACATGAAGCCAGTTTCACTGTAAGCCTTGTTCGAAGTGTCGGCTTGCTGCGCCATTTCCCTCCTATGGATTGGATATGTGCGCAATCCTTGCTTCAGTAGAGTTCCCCTTATTAGCCAAACCCTGAAGATGACTGGCTTCCTGGCGTGATCCCAATCAGTGGACTACGTTTCCGTTCCCTCCTTCAGGAAACGAGGGTTACATATGTAACCAAGACATTTTTCAGGTAGTCAGCAGGTTCTGTTTTTTTTTTATCAAGAAATACTTTAACTCTTAGGATTAGCATAGATAGCCCATGTCTAATAGGCTTTGAGGTCAAGTATTTGAGTTATACTTGCATGATGAACAGGTTAGAGAGAGAGAGCGTAGGATGGCCATGAGACCCTAACATATATTTTTGATTGACAAATTATGATATGACCCTTGTAGGTCTCGTTGTGTTGCATATATTGATCACCTCATGAGATGAAGCATCCGTGTAAGCTGTGCACTTTCATTGGTTGACTCTGATCTGCCCTTCATTAAACCACATTAGCAAACACGCATGTGCCGTCACACTGAGTATGAAAGTCACACATTTGCAGGTTCACACTCACATTGACACGAGAGATAATGCTTGGCTTATGAACAGAATTCCTGCTGCCTTCTCATGTAACTCGTCCTAGGAAGTAGAGGGTAGGGGATAAATAGCTGGTAATCAGGGAGGAGGAGTGTAGGCAGTGATTTTGGTCCTCCTCTGTGGGCCGCTCACCTCATCATTTGCAGGGCAGGGTTGAGCGCTCGGGGGTCTTACTGGAGGACCCATATGATTGGGTTGATGAGAGGGTTTTGTTGCGCTGGAGAGGCAGCGTGCCACTGCCTGCCGTAAGAAAGATTATCGCCCATAACTGCCTTCCCACACACTCACATGAGTATTAAGGGATGTTTATTAAGACGGTTAGGTAAAGAGTAGTAGTGCATTGTACTACATGAATATTCCTAATTGACTTGTGTCATGTTTAATGTTAAAATGTTTCAGTAGCCAAATATGTCTTAATCTGACTTTGTCCATTCATTGGCCCTTAATTAAACTATCCTTTTATGTTTAAATGTCATATTTAAATATATATTCTGTACTCTGGTGACGATCTTTCATCATATAAAATTACAAGTGACAAATTGTACTTCAACCTCTCTCAACCTTGTTTTAATTCACTTCAAATTCAATATGGTGTCTACCCTGACTAAAATTCCTTGTTTGTTCCAAACTCACAACATTGGTTGAGTTAGAACTTAATATGTTGGGTTGCAATGTCTTAGCAACCACTCCAAAACCCAGGCAACCACTCCAACATCATGGCAGTGACTAAAAGTTAGTTATTTTGGGGGGGTTAAACTTTACTATAAGGTTCCATTTATTAACATTTGTTAAAGTATTAGCAATTAATAATTGTTTGTTCAAGTTCGATTCCATTTAATAATAACAGATGTTTAATAATGTATTCAATGTTGAAATTAATATTTAACTAAGATTAATGTTCTTTTTAAGATTTTTTTTAGTTAGCCAATGTTAACAAATAGAACCTTTATTGTATTGTGACAATTTGTTTTTCAATTATACTTGACACAAGTGGCGTCACAGACAATTTGATTACCACAGACAATCATTTTGTTGCATCCCACGGAGCCCCTTAATAGACATGGTGGTGGAAAAAAATTAGATGGAAGGAAAAATTATTTTCCAAATCTTTTGCGTTCTCACAAATGTTTTGCGTTCCCTCACAAAAAAGCATTTGCTCTCGCTCGCAAAACTTTTGTGTTCTGAATGCAAAGTTTCTCGGGAGAACAAAACAGATTTGTTAGAGAACGCAAAGTTTCTCAGGGGAACGCAAACATTTTGCGAGCGAACGCAAAGTTTCTCAGAGGACGCAAACATTTTGTGTGAGAACACAAAAGCATTGGCAAATAATTGACTCACATCTATTTTTTTTTCTTCACCATGTCCCTTTAGGGGCTCTGTAACATTCCTATAAACCAAAAGAAATTAGTTTACACTAAATACACTAATATTGGAAGTGTAACAGATAAACATTAAATATATTACAATAGTACAACCTTATTAGTATGTGTTAGCATGAGATTGGTTGAATCATTTGCCAACCCTTTTATGTATATCCCATAAATAATTTCATAACCAGGTAGAAATTAATCCTGGTTACTTTCTCTTTGTGATTGTGTGTAGTTTTTAATTTCTACTCTTAAGTGTCACCCTCCCTTTTTTCGCATAGACATAAAAATCACTATCCAAACTTAAATGGTTGTAATTCAAAAAATGCTTTGGAATATAGACCTATGGTTGGTCTTGTTTTAAAGAAGACATTTTCCAGATTATTGTAGAAGTGTAGAAATTATAAAAAATGAAACAGAAAAAAAGTTATATAAGTTTGAGTTCATGATATTGTGCAATGTAAAAATATAATTATTAATATTTTATATAATATATATATATATATATATATATATATATATATATATATATATATATATTACAAAATATATTTTACTCTAAAACTGCAAGAAAATTAAAGACAAAAATCTGAACAAGTTGTGTTCCAAATTTTAGGTTGATATTCGGGCGCAGTACCCAACTTTTTCACTAGGTCAACACCAGACTCCATTACTGCCCATATAAGGGAGCCTCCATTTTCATATATGTTTTGAGTGATCTGAACAATGTATTTCCATAATTTTCATACAATTTATGAAGTAGACATCCTATTCAGAAGTAGTATGGGTGGTTTGACAGTATTTGATTTGAATTCAACCTCTAATAAATGCATAAAAAGACCATATATGTGCGTTATAGCTCGCAGACGCATCACAAATCGAGAATCCGTAATATTTTTCTTTATATTTAAAACATTTTCAGACCTTTTTTTTCTCATAAAATGGAATTGGTGTTATCTTTTGAACTCTTGGCATGAAAACAAACTGAGGTTTTTTACCAATCTTTCATGATTTTTCATGTTTATTGTTATTTCAAAATAAAGGCCTAAATACTCCTAATGAATATGAAATATTCTTGTTGCAAATTGATAAATTACTGCTCCTCTATAATTTATTTTAGATTACAGCCACCAAGTATGTATAGTTTTCAAATGATGTATAGTTTGTCAATATTACTTTAGGTTTTTACTAAGATAATATTGTTTTAAACATGCAATGGCAAATGGGCCCACCGGTGGATGCCCGCACCAGTTATCTTTCGCTGCGGAGCGAATCGGTGTTGATGTATCTAAAGAGTGGTGAAGTTTTCAACGAGCGAGTGTGTCAGTGTTCTTCTGGAAGACTTCCAGTGCTGGTGGTTCTACAGCGCGAGTGCAGCGGTAATCGAGAGCTTCTGAGCTCTCAACTGCTGTTTTAACAGCATCATTTCTGTGTGTTTGTTGACAGTTGGTTAGAGGGTAAAGAAGTGAGTGCTTCACTGTTTCAGTTCACTGTTCAGTGTTGCCGCGGTCATTCCCTTGTGTGCTCTGGCACTGGTGACGGGTCCCAATTTCCTTAAAGAGCAACACGGGTGCGTTTGCGTCTATTTCAAGATGTCATTCCATCCATGCGTTGCTGGATGCGGTCGTTCCCTGTCCCCCTCTGAAGGTCACAATGGTTGCATCACGTGTTAAAAAAAATAAAAAAAAATAAAAATAGATTTATATTTATATTTATATTTATATATATATATATATATATATATATATATATATATATATATATATATATATATAGCACGCTGAAGCAGCTTTTGTGGATAGTTCATGTTCTTCATGCGTGAAGGTGGAGTCCCCATTACCACGCCCGCTAGAGGTGCCGTGTGGGATGGATGATTAGAGGATCATAGTGAGGCTTCCCCACCCGGTAACCAATCCCTGTGGGCCCCTCACTCCTCTATCATACTGCAGCCGGTGGAGCCCCCGTTGAGAGCGCTGGTCCCTATGTAATGGACCGACCAGCTGTTTCATTCAGGGCCCCTCCAGAGGACAGGATGCTGATTGCAGCATCGGAGGGTGAGCTGACCTCTGGAAATGATGATTCGGCTGCGTTATCTCCCTCTAGGAGTTTAACGTTGCCCGAGCCAAATCCCTAAATGTCAGCTATGCTGAAATGGGCCGCCGAGCCTGTCGGGCTCGAGTGGAATCCTCCAATGTGTCCCGAACAGTCTTGTTTGGATGATTAGTATCTCGGGGCGGGCCGCGTTGGTTCTCAGCTTGCCACCCCAGTGCCTTTCTATCCCAAAGTGCATGGAGAGCTTACCAGGTCATGGACGGTACCTTTCTCTTCCAGAAACTGCCTGAGTACCCAACCCCCCACCCCCACTATCCTTGACGGAGGTGCAATGGTGGGTTACGAGGCTATCCCTCCAGTGGAGCGTTCTGTCGCGACACAGGTGCACCTGTTTCCAGCGGCCGCTGCCTTTTGGACGGAGCATCCTCGTCTCCCCCTAAGGCCTGTGACTTCTCATCCGTTCTGACGGGAAGAGCTTACAAAGCCTGTGGGTAAGCCGCCTCCTCTTTGCATGCCATAGCGTTGCTACAGGTCTATCGGACCAGGGCACTCATGGACATGCACGAGGGTAGCCCAGACCAGGCGCTCATAGGTGAGCTCCGCACTGCAACCAACCTCGCCCTCGATGGCATGATCATTGTGGCATGAGCGATCGGTCTGGCGATGTCCAATTTAGTGGTCCAGGAGAGCCATCGTTGGCTCAGCCTGGTTGATATCCTGGATGTGGACAAGATTCTGTTCCTGGACTCCGCAATTTCCCAGGTTGGGCTATTCGGCGACGCTGTGGAGAACTGCGCCCAACAGTTCTCTGGCGGCCAAGCATCTCTGACACAGGCCACCCAGGGATGGGGGAACGAGCTCTTCAGATGGTCGCTGCCCCACCCCGGGTACGTCTGTGGTACCTGTGGTTCCCTGGCCCGGCTCATAGAAGCCTGGAAAGTGCTTCTGAACCAGTCCAGTCGGCTCCTCCGTACCATCAGACTCGGCTGTACGATTCAGTTCGCCCGGCGTCCGCCCAAGTTCAGCGCTGTTCCCAACACTTCGGTGTTGAGCGAATGTGCCCTGTCATGCAGGCGGACATCACACTCCTACTGGCGAAGAATGCGATTGAACCAGTTCCTCCGCAGATATGAAGAACAGCTTCTATAGCTCGTATTTCGTTGTACCCAAGAAAGTGTTGGGTTATGGCCAATATTGGATCTGCGACTCTTGTTTCGGGCCCTGTACAAGCCTCCGTTCAAATCTTGCCTGGAATTTGGGCCGGCCAACTCTCATGATATCCTGAGACCCTGGCCTGGATGTGTGCACAAGATTCCTACCTCTCCCTTGAAAAGGGGACCAGGTGGTGAGCCTGCAATCACTGCCCCGTGGAGGCGCTTTCTCTGCCCTTTCCGCTACTTGCGGTTATAACTGGACAGAATGCAAACCCTCAGGACCTCAGACCGGAGACCAGCAGAAAGGGAAGGCTGTTTCCAAGCAGAGGTTGTCCCACTGCATAGTGGTTGCCATCATCTTGGTGTGTTATCCCAAGGTGCACGTGCCCCCCTGAGTAGTGAGCTCCTCCAAAGAGAGATTAAAGCTCCTGCCTAGGTGTTGACACAGAGTGCCTCACTGACAGATGCTTTAGAGCTGCGGGCTTGGCGACACCTATCACGTTCGCTAGAAAAATAGCCTACGTGTCGAACCGCTACTTCACATGGGCTCCCTTCTCATGAAGCCAGTTTCACTGTAAGCCCGGCGGAGTGTGAGATGAAGATTTCGCACGCCAATGTGCATTTGCTCCTTTTAACAGTACTCGAAGATGACAGGCTCCCTAAGCGTGATCCCAATCAGTCGGCACGTCGACTATATCTCCGTTCCCTCCTTCAGGGAACGAGAGCTACATACGTAACCGAGACGTTTGTTTGTTTGTTTGTTTTTTAAACTCTGACTATTTCTTTAAATTCTAACTAGTTTTGTGCAGTTTGAAGTGTGGGAGGATGTATACAGGTGACAGTGTATATGTCATTGTGTTTTTTTGCATAGATTTTATTTACTCATAATTTCCTTGCTTATGACATCTGACACAAATACATTGTATTGACTATTTCGTTGTGCTATTTATCAGGTCAAGGTGAGGTCATCTGCAGCTGTCAAATCACCATATTCTCACACAGGAGGCTTGGAAAATGTTTTTCTTAGCATCCAATAGCTTGCATGCATAGAATAAAGCAAGCGGTGAACACAATAAAGAGCAGGAGAGAGATGGGGAGGGCTGGCTCGTAGGATTGTGATTGTCATGCTGTGATTAATTTCGTTTACTGTAATAGAAATCATCCACAGGTCTGAGGGCGTCTATTATTTTTTTAAGGGGTTCTGGATAACTGGAAGCGTGAAAACTATCGGGGGTCCATGCTCAGGTAATCGACTGCAGCAGACGATGAACTCTTTCGCTCTGCCCGCGATGCAAGGCAACTGTGACCAGAACTGCATGAAAAAGGCAAGGTGAGGAGAGGACAGGATGAGGGGGTGTCAATGAATGAATACATTAATTATTGTGCGCACAAGGGAGTGATTAAAAATGGTTCAGGGAGTGAAAAATGCAAATTAAAGAAATGAAACCTGTGATTTTCTCTTTCATATGAGGAAAGAGCAGTTTTAAAATGAAATTGCTGCAGGAGGGACTCCCTCAATCTATGAGTGAGCAGCTGTGTACCTGTAAATATGTCTGTTTTTTTCTTCTCTCTTCTAGTTGACTTGAGCCATCAAGGACTGTGGGTTAAGTTTACCTGGTTAACTCATGAAGTTCTGGTAAATGCATTTGACTGCAGTAGACGCAATAATACTTTTCCTGTCAGGAGATGTATGTAACAATCACAGTCATTTTTCCCATACAGAAACTGATTCTAATTCTGTATCAACCTTTCACACAGACCTACCACGATAAACGGTATATGTTTTTTTTTATCTCAGTTTATTTTTTTTTATATCAGTCTGCATAATTTTGTGACGGTACTAGGCCTTACAAGATTAAGTTCGTGCGCCAGGGGTAAAAACCACCACAATTATTTAATTAATCACTCATAAATACTACACATAGAGATGATATTATCAATTAAGAAACAACAGAACAAGGAACCAGAAGTAAAGTCAATTTAATATTTACTAGTCAAGTTCAATTCCAATCATATTGTATTTTCATTCAGCACATCAATACATTCCATTCCAAAAGTAATAACTAGAATGGAAAACAGATTTAATGAACATGTTCTATTAATTTCAGTCCCAGGAACATTTACCTTTTAATTACCTTAAAGTAATAAATGAATGACAGATAAATCAAAATAAATAACTCAGCTAATTAAATGCAATGCAATAAATCTTATGCAGAAAGAAATCAAAATACAATAAAGCAACCACATAAGTGAAAAACAAACAAAAACAAAAAAAACGTTTGCTTACCATATCACTCATTGACCACTGGGGCTTGAAATACAATTCATTACATCACACACAATATTTACAAAGTAATTCGGCAACTCGAGCGCCAAAAATAAACCCCAAAAGAAAAATCCTTCCTACCACCAAAACCTCCTCAAAAAATACTATCTATAATGCCCTGAATCGATACTCGGTTACTAACGTAACCTCGGTTCTCTCTAGAGAGGGAACGAGTATTGCATAAGTTTAGCTTACGCTACGGGAAAGATTCATCTTCTCGAGATACTGAAGCCAAAAATTATCCTTAATTTTGTATACCTTGTCAACGCAGTGCAGCAGCTAGCAGACCTAGAGCAGGCCATCTTGCGTGCTCATTGGCTCCCCTGCGGGCAACTGCTGCAGCCTACCAGTGAGCCCGGCGTGACGTCACGCCCAATGAAAGGCGCCCGCGCCTTCATAGCGTCACAGCCCGCCAGAATGGGCGTGGCTTAGCCTATAAAGGAAGGGGGCTGTAGGCTGCTTCCCTGGTTTTTGTCGACTGAAGCGAAGTTGCTCGTGGCGCGAGCACGGCCGGTTACGCAATATTCGTTCCCTCTCTAGAGAGAACCGAGGTTACGTTAGTAACCGAGTATCATTCTCTTACGAGAGGTTCTCTCGTATTGCGTAAGTTTAGCTTACGCTACGGGAACACTTTGTCAACGCCGTGCGCGCCAAGCATCCACATGAGACCCCGATCTTTTAGGGGGGAACCCCATAAGTGGAAAGAATAAGGTGGCCGGCCACGCGTGCCATCACTTGTACATAAGCACACATAGGGAATACAGAGCAGCGCGCAGCGCGCGGGTCTGTATAGGCACATGGCACAATCCCATTTAGTGTAGCTCAACCAGGAGAGCTGAGTCATGTGAGAGTGATCTGAGCAGGAGATCTGGGCAGAATACACCTCTCGTTCAGACTGACAGCAGTTTAGCCTGCAAGGTGGGAACTTCTAGGTTATAAGACCTGACAAAGGTAGACGGGGAGCACCAGCCCGCCGCTACACACATGTCATGGATAGAAATCCCGCTGGACCATGCCCACGAAGAGGCCACGCCTCTCGTGGAATGAGCCCTGGTGCCCAGAGGGCATTGCAGACCCTTTGACGCATAAGCGGCCGCTATAGCGTCTACTATCCATCTGGACAGGCTCTGTTTCGAGGAGGCATAACCCTTGGTGCGCCCACCAAACGAAACAAAAAGCTGTTCCGAGCGCCTGAAGGAGGCGGTGCGCGTAATGTAAAACCTCAGCGCTCTGACGGGGCAGAGGAGGTTCACATCACTTTCACTGTCAGATGCTGGGAGAGCGGACAATGAAATAACTTGCGCTCTGAATGGAGTACCCATCACTTTAGAGACATAGCCATGTCTAGGTCTGAGGATGACTTTAGAGTCATTCAGCCCAAACTCAAGACACGACGCACTGACAGACAGCGCATGCAGATCCCCTACGCGTTTTACTGATGACAGTGCAGTCAGAAAAAACGTTTTCAGTGATAGATATTTCAACCCCAGGGAGTCTAGTGGTTCAAAAGGAAAAGCTTTCAGGGCCTCGAGGACCAATGAAAGATCCCACATAGAAACCGACGGGGGGCGCGGCGGATTCATCCCTCTAGCTCCTCTAAGGAAGCGGATGACCAACTCATGTTTTCCCAGTGACTGGCCGTGCGTCGATTCTGCAAACGCTGCCACGGCCGCCACATATACTTTGAGCGTGGAAGGGGACCTTCCCTTATCCAACAGCTCTTGTAGGAAAGTGAGCAGATGCGCCACCCCGTATGTCCGCGGGTCCAGACCTCTGTCGGTGCACCATCCGGAGAACACCGACCATTTAGACGCGTAGAGACTTCTCGTGGAAGACTTCTGCGTGATCGTGTTCATCACTCCTTCTGGCAGGGTAACGAGTACCCGTTGATCAACCATGCATGCAGAGACCAGCGCTCTGGATGGGGATGCCAGATCGTGCTGCGAGCCTGAGAGAGGAGATCTGCCCTCACCGGAATCGGCCACGGAGCTGTATGTGACAGCCGTGCTAGTTCCGGGAACCAATCTGATTCTCCCATGAGGAGCACCGAGGAGCTATGAGGAGCACCGAGTGGCGCGTTTCCCTGATTCTCTTGATCACCTGTGGTAACAGAGAGACCGGAGGGAAAGCATATAGCGGGAGGCTGGGCCAACCTGGGCCAGCGCGTCCTCGTCCTTTGAGAAGAACGTCGGGCATTGAGCGTTGTCTTTGACGCAAATAGGTCGACTTCCGCTCTGCTGCATAGGCGCCACAGCTTCTGGACCGTTTGGGGGTGCAGGGACCATTCCCCTGGGGGAACATTGTCCCTGGACAGTTTGTCTGGGCCGTCGTTCAAATGGCCAGGCACATGCGCCGCCCTCAGCGAGCGCAGGTGCATCTGAGACCAAATAAGGAGGCGTACTGTCAGATTGCAGAGATTTCTGGATCTGACACCGCCCTGACGGTTTACATAGGATACTACAGACATGTTGTCCGAGCGGACAAGAACATGTTGGTCCCGTATTAACGGGAGGAAGCGCTTCAGCGCGTTCTCGACCGCTACCATCTCCAGACAGTTTATGTGAAAACACTTCTCTTGGTCTGACCACTGGACGAAGACCGGTCTGCCCTCGAACAGCGCGCCCCAACCCGAGTTGGACGCATCTGCCGAAATGACTTTTCCAATAAGCGATGGTTCGCATCATTACTCCCTGCTGGTACCAGTCGGCTACTAACCAGGGCTGCAGAGCCGCTATGCAGGTCTGAGTCACTCTGATTTTCTGGCCGCCAGAAACCCAGGCTCGGCGGGACGCGTGAGCGTTCAACCAGCGTTGGAGCGGGCGCATGCGCAGTAGGCCCAGCTGAAGCACCGCTGCAGCTGATGCCATACAGCCCAACATCCTTTGAAATGTTTTCAAAAGGAGAAAGCTGCCCTTCTGGAAAGATAGGGCTAGGTGGCGAACACGGCGCTCGCTGTGTCGATAAAAGAGCCGTCATGGTCACCGAGTCCAGTTCTATTCCTAAAAAGGAAATTGACTGGCTGGGCAGTAATGAGCTCTTGGTCCAGTTGACCGTGAGACCCAAGCTTTCCAGGTGACTGAGAAGCACTGTTCTGTGAGACAGCAGTTCTGTTTCTGACTGTGCCAATATCAGCCAATCGTCCAGACAGTTCGTTATTCGCAGCCCCTGGCTTCTCTGGGGGGCGAGCACCGCGTCCATGCACTTTGTAACTGTACGGGGTGCTAGGGACAGGCCGAACGGCAGGATGGTGTATTGATATACCTGACCGTCGAAGGCGAATCTCAACAATTGCCTGTGACGGGGTATTATCTGAATCTGAAAATAGGCATCCTTCAGATCTAGAGAAATAAACCAGTCCCTCGGGCGAACGTGCGCGAGGATTTTCCTGGTCGCACGCATTTGAATGGTCTTTTCGCAAGCACTTTGTTCAAATGTCTCAGATCTAGGATAGGTCTGAAGGCTCCGTCCTTCTTGGGTACGAGAAAATATCGGCTGTAAAAGCCCAACTCGCTCAGAGAAGGTGGCACCTTTTCTATCGCCCCTTTGCACAGCAGCTTTGCTATTTCTGCGTGAAGTAGGTGTGCTACTTCCGCATTCACTATCGTCGCGATCCGGGCTTGAAAGCGCGGGGGACGGCGAATGAATTGAAGTGTATAGCCCTGCTTTATTGTGCTCAGCACCCATTCTGAAATTCCTGGGATAGTTTCCCACGCAGCTATGTGAGCCGCTAGGGGGCGAATGGCCTCAGGGTTCAGATCGCCGCCATTTGCGGGCTTGTGAAACTGAACCGGAGCCTAAAACGTGGCGCGCGCGCTCTCGGTTCTGGGCAATGGCTGCTCGCTGAAAGCCGAAACTGGCTGATTTATGTGAGATGTCCCAATCATAAGGGATGGGGAACATTCTTTTATCACTTTTGACGCGCGAGCAGCGCTCCGGGTGGAAAAAACTTCCTGTAAGCGTGAGCGGGTGTGCACGAGACTTACAAGTGTATTTGACGCCCCGATCATAATGGATGGGGAGCGTTTTTATTACTAAAGGTTAGGGAGGTTAGTGTTAGCAAGCGTGAGCGCACTCTGGCGGGCACGAGACTTACATTCATAACCTGCTTTCCTTTGTGAAACTGACCCGGAGCCGAAAGCGCGTGTCCCAATCATAAGGGATGGGGAACATTCTTTTTTCACTTTTGACGCGCGAGCAGCGCTCCGGGCGGAAAAAGTTTCTTGTAAGCGTGATCGCGTGTGCGGGAGCACTAGACTTACAAGTGTATTTGACGCCCCGATCATAATGGATGGGGAGCGTTTTATTAATGCCCTGCGTTTTGTGATAGCACTTAAACGCGCGGGCGGAGCCCGGGGGGGAGGTTTGTGTTAGCAAGCGTGAACGCACTCTGGTGGGCACGAGACTTACATTCATAGCCTGCTTTCTTTTGTGAAACTGACCCGCAGCCGAAAACGCGGCGCGCGCTCTCGGTTCTGGGCAATGGCTGCTCACTGAAGCCGAAACCGGCTGATTTCTGTGAAAATGTCCCAATCATATGGGATGGGGAGCATTCTTTTTTCACTTTTTGACGGGCGAGCAACGCTCCGGGCGGAAAAAGCTTCCTGTAAGCGTGAGCGCCTGTGCGCGGGCACTAGACTTACAAGTGTATTTGACGCCCCGATCATAATGGATGGGGAGCGTTTTTATTAATGCCCTGCGTTTTGTGATAACACACGCGGGTGGAGCCCGGGGGGAGGTTTGTGTTAGCAAGCGTGAACGCACTCTGGCGGGCACGGGACTTACATTCATAACCTTCTTGATCGTGTAACAGAGCGGGCAGATAGTGGGCACAGACCTGTGGACACATTTCTTACATTCAACACTCAAACGGCTTTTCTGCGCTTTATGAGAGTGTGCTCTGCGAGATTTGGAGTGCTTATGTGTAGGGGTGAACACTGAGGGCATGGGCACTTTCACTACACTTACAACACCGACGGCATGAGCCGGACCAGACATTATACTCTTTTGAGATTTTTCTGGGTCGCCGTGAAAACGGTGTTTGTGTGCAGGCGAGAGGGTAAACAAACCGGCTCGTTGGCTGCTAATTGAACCACTGCAGTAGCCTGTTTGAAGGGGACTGACAGGGAAAAACTTTGACGGCGGTCCGGCCGCAGCGGGACACGCGCGTCTTTTCGGAGGCGATGTGTCTGTTAGTAAGCGTGAGCGGGCACGTAACTTACATTCTTAACCTCACATATACTCACTTGAAATTTCTCTGGGTCGCCGCGAGAACGGATGTGTGCAGGCGAGCGGGTTGCATCACCGGCTCGTTGGCTGCCAAACACACCGCTGCAGTAGCCTTATCTAAGGGGACTGACAGGGCAAGACATTTCGACGGCGGCGCGCAAGCCCGTCCGAGTCATGCAGAGAGCTCGAGAGGGCTTTGCATGACGCGCGAACGGGGACGCGAGGGCGGGGTAGCTCTCTTGTAACGTAAAGAGAGCTAGCCACGTGCTCGTTGGTCGAGCAGAACTGGAACAGTGTTTGTACGAGGGTGCACGCACGAGTAGTGGGCACGGGACCTACATTTAACACAGATGATGGATCTTGGGTTTTGTGTGTTGTCGGTTCGTCACTCTTGTTTGTTCTCTCACCTAGTTCCTGTTCGGAGTCTCCTTGCAGAGGTTATGCTGTCTCCTCGTCTTGCTTCCTGGCATTTTGGATTTGCACTTGGATCTTGGGACTCATCATTGTGACAGAAGTGTTACCATTTATCGTATTTTTTAAACAATCATATTTAATAACCAAATTCCAGGGGAAGAACTACACTACCCGTAATTTATTATGCTAATAATAATAACTTTTTGTGTTTAAGATGTATTATTGTATTGTTGCTGTACACTATATTTTATATTCATAAATTACTTTAGCCTATGTTGTGCCATTTTTTTAATCTTCGTCGGTAACACTTTATTTTAATGTCATTGTTACATATGTTACATGTTGTTGCTATAGTAATAAATATAGATTATGCACAATTACATGAAACTAACCCTAAGCTAAATCAAATCCTAATCCTAACCCTATACTAAGTACATGTAGTTACTTAATATTACTCAATTCTTAAATGTATAATTACAGTGTAACAAAGACCCCTTAATATAAAGTGAAACCATGTCATCTTCATGTCATCTCTTTCATCAATACAATATCAATACAAATTCAATTTCTCTGATAAATGTTTTTTTTTTTTTTTTTTTTTTTTTTTTTTTTTTTTTTTTTTGCTTCAAATCAAAGTGTGTAATGTTGTAATAGCTTTGAACTTTGAGATTTATTTTTTTAATCCTGGAGAAAAATGAATGGTACAAAATATATTTAGCATTTGCACTTTATAGTGTTTATACAGAAATTATTTAAGCTATAAAAAAGGTTTATTTTCCGAAAAAAACAATCAAGAAATCTGCAGCTCATATTTCAACATTATAACCTTCATTTGTCAGCAGCAAATACACACACACACACACACACACACACACACACACACACACTTAAAAGTATGCTCATGCTATATTTCTGTAAAAAATAATGCCATTTCATTTGATTTTGATTTTTTTTTATATGTAATCAATTTTTAAGTGTGGCTAAAGTATCCCAATACTTGTATGTTTTGAAATGTTTACTCCGCAAAATCATTTGATCAAGGCTGTATGAGAGCAGTTGTTGGTGTGGGAAGTGCATTATGTGCATTTTTAAACTGACACACAGCTTCCTCTATGCCAATCCTTCTCTTTCTCTAGGGCTTATGCATTCCTAAACCAGCTTCAGCATCAACCCATCTCTTTTTCGTTCTTATTCACTCTCTTTCTCTCACGCACACACCTCGTCCGTCACTCATCACCAGCTATCGCCTCCACCCCCATCTGACGTCTTTTACGGAGAGACACACTAATCTCTAATCAGCTTAAATGGGTTTTTGCATCAAAATATTTAATCAGCGTTTTTGAAAGGGGTGAGTTTTGCGGTGGAGCGAGCAGGAGAAGGCTCAGGATATTGGTTTAAGCTCGGACCTGAAATTTCATTTGATTCTCTTTGATGTCTTTTCAAATTTTGCTAAGATCTCTGTCCCAGTTTCATGCCATGTCATTGGATGGGATGATGCACGTTATGTAATATACGTGTGTGTGTGTGTGTGTGTATATATATATACACATATATATTAGTGCTGTCAAACGATTAAAATATTTTATCGCGATTAATCGCATTAATGTCATAGTTAACTTGCAATTAATCGCACATTTTTATCTATTCTAAATGTCCCTTGATTTCTTTTTGTCCCATTATTTTTTCTAATTTTAATGCGCTTCTCACGGTTATAACATAAAATCAAGCAGCTACTGCGTGCATGGTTTGGCATGACTTAATTCTTAAAAAGCGGACATCAGTTCTGTTATGACGGTGGAAGGTGAACCCAGGCGCAGACAGGATGCAGTGACACAAAGTTTATTATAGACAGAAAACAGAGAAAACAAAACCCACGAGGGGGCAAAACATGAACAACAAAAGAAATGACAAGACTAGACCAGACTAGACTAGGACTGACAGACTAGACCATAAACTAACTACAGAAACAGGATCAGTAATTCTCCAGACAAAACTCACAGGTAAGTTTAACACACAGGTAGAAATCACAATGAACCGACACAGGACAGCAAACACAAGGGACTTATAAAGGGAGACACTAATGACAAGAACAGGTGAAGCCGACTAGACAATAATGACAAGACGAGGATAACAAGGGAACGGGGTAACGTAACGAGACAACACAAGCACATGGCCCAAACAAAAGGCCATGTGCTTGTACAAAAAACATGGGTCTGTCATGATCCAGCATCAAGACTAGGAAAAATCAAGGACAAGAAGGTCGGATCATGACAGAACCCCCCACTTAAGGAGCGGCTTCCAGACGCTCCTCAAGCGGACATCAGACGCGAGACAAGACTGACTGTGACATTGACACAAACCAACAAAACATGACAAAAAACAGCAAAGGCATACATGAAAAAACAATGACAGGGTTGGGATGACAATAAAAATAACAAATACAGGAGGGGGGGGTGGAGGGACATGAGAGATCATGGGGGATTGTCCAGTGTGCATAGGTGGAGGAATGTGACAGTTCATGGGGGATTGTCCAGGGTGAATAGAAATGCTGGGGGTCTTAGGTCCGCGGGATGAAGGCTGGGGACAAGGAATCCGGGCAGGCTTGGACGGGGACACAAGAGGAAAAGTCCTGGGGGAAACAGTCCGGGGTTTAGTGGTGACAGGGGTGACCGGCGAAACATACAGAGGTTGGGTGACAGTGGGAACCGCAGCAGCCGGCTGAGGAGCGAAGACAAGGGGTGTGGCAAGTGGTGAAGGATCGGGGAAGGAAGGTGCTGCGGCTGGTTGTAAAGCTGGGACAGGATCCGCGTTCTCGCAAACAGAACCGGAGCCTCGCTCTCCGAAGCAGACTCGGAACCAGCACTCACCATCGCCGACTCAGAAGCAAAGTTCTCTGCAGTAGTCCTGGAGACAGCCTTCTCTGCAGCAGGCCTCGAAAAAGCGCTCTCTGTAGCAGACTTTGAAACAGCGCTCTCCGTGGGATACTTGGAAACAGCGCTCTCCGTGGGACACTTGGAAACAGCGCTCTCCTCAGCTGTGGGCACAGGATTTGAGGACATGACAGGAATCTCAAGGATTTTGACTAGACAAGACAGATAGTCAGACAAAATTTTGGCAGCAACGACGACAGGCATCTCTTGACGAGCTGATACAGACTGCAGAACTGCTTCCGCAGCTAAATCGGCCGCTGCTTTCTCTGCAGCTAACTCAGGAACAGTTCTCTCAGCAGCTGACTTGGGATCAGTGCTCTCAACAGCTGGTTTGGGGACAGCGCTTTCCGTAGGACGGGAGGCTCCCCTCCTCCTCTTTCTCCTAGGTTGGGAAGCAGAGACCATAGCCGGAGCTGAGACGGGTTGGGAAAGTCCAGCGGGAACCACCGCAGGTACAGCAGACTCTGTGGAGGAGGACTCTGACGCTGACTCCCACGACAGCCGTCTTCCTCGCTTTCCACGCAGACTCGTAGCTGCGGATGGCGCCTCGGCAGTCAAGGTGGAATGAGTCTGGTTCCCCAGCGTAGCCACGGCGAGGACGCGACCCTCCGGGATCACGGGCAGCATGGCCAGCGATGACGACATGGAGGGAGTCTGCGGCTCCTTCGACACAAACGATCCACCAACTCTCGGAAAGGACGGTGGACCAGTCTCTCCCGTTCAGCCAGAGGAGGAGGGGTATTGAGACCCGCGACGAAGTAACGGTTGACCAGGATCTCCGGCAAGAAAAATCTCTTCCCTTCCACAACCTGGGCGTACCGTCTCAAGGTCGACTCACCCTGGGGAGGAAACGGAAGTTTTCCCCTCTTACTATCGGCGATAGCCGACTGCCACCATAGTTCCTGGTCATCCGAATGTTGCTTGACGGAATAAGACATACTGTCTGCTGGGTTCTGTTGTGGTCGGTTCATTCTGTTATGACGGTGGAAGGTGAACCCAGGCACAGACAGGATGCAGTGACACAAAGTTTACTATAGACAGAAAACAGAGAATAAAACCCACGAGGGGGCAAAACATGAACAACAAAAGAAATGACAAGACTAGACCAGACTAGACCAGACTAGACCAGACTAGACCAGACTAGGACTGACAGACTAGACCATAAACTAACTACAGAAACAGGATCAGTAATTCTCCAGACAAAACTCTCACAAGGTACTCACAGGTAAGTTTAACACACAGGTAGAAATCACAATGAACCGACACAGGACAGCAAACACAAGGGACTTATAAAGGGAGACACTAATGACAAGAACAGGTGAAGCCGACTAGACAATAATGACAAGACGAGGATAACAAGGGGGCATTGTAACGTAACGAGACAACACAAGCACATGGCCCAAACAAAAGGCCATGTGCTTGTACAAAAAACATGGGTCTGTCATGATCAAGCCTCAAGACTAGGAAAAATCAAGGACAAAAAGGCCGGATCATGACAAGTTCATCGCGATCTCACACATCCCTGTTATTATCAATGAAGCTGACTGCACAATGAATCTTTCATACACTTTGTTTGTTATAATTAGAGGATTTGCCAGCATACAGAATTCAGCTCTGAACAAAAAGTCCGTTTTGAGCGGTGAGGGGAGTCTATTTTAAATGCATCTCATTGGCCATTGCGTTCAAGAAATCAACACATATGTCTGTGATTGGCTACATTGCTCAATGCTGCAAACATGTTATAAAAAGAAACTCTGGCCTGTAAATCGTTTCTATTTTGTTAGGGGTTCAAGCACGAAGTGCTGAAACCCTATTGTTTTTGTTAATTTTCCCATGATGCAACATCTTCACATAAAACTGATCGGGCAGAACAAACCGTAAGTCGTAGAGGCTTGAAACTTTGGGGGCTGGTAGTACTCACACCGCCTACAACGTCACCAAGGCCCGCCCCGATCGGCCTGACGGGGGCGCTACAGCAGCCAAAAGTACGAAATGTCTCATAACTCCTCAACCGTCAGGCGTAGGCTCAAGTGTCTTACATCGTTGGAATCCTTGGCTCAAGCCGGACAAGATGCATGCCTCAGATTGGCTCACTCTTAGGCTTCAATTTTGAGTAAATTGCGTTTTTGTGTAAAACCTATTTTTGCAAACTACTCATAGGCTTTTGGCCTGATCAGAACCAAACCACCACAGAAATATTCTCTGGAGTCTGACAGTCAATAATCATCAGACAAATTCAAAATTTCAATTATCAGTTGCTAAGGGGAACCAAAATGTTTGATGGCACCAGAGCCACTTTTACTTAAACAGTTATAACCTGTGAACGGAAAGAGATATTTTCGCGAAACTTGGGACACATGTTCATAAGCTCAATATGAGGTCACATGAAAAAAATCGCGACGATTGGCCACTTGTTGGCGCTATAACAGAACAAAATCATGACATTGGCTACAACAGCACCCAACCGTTAGTCTAATGAAAATTGGCATGCAATGGTTTTGTCCAGGGTACCTTGATATTCTATGAAAACATTGGCGTATCTCAAAAAACTCAGTATACGTCAGCGGCACAATGCTCTGAAGGAGCCTGAGGATTTTCAAACCAGCGTTTTTTCACGAAAGTGACCTCCTTACACTCCTGAATCCTTGCCGAGTCCAACGATACCAAACATGCCAGGTTTTGCCTTATGGTTTTGCCTTATGACACTTGTAACAGTGTCATCTAGATCTTAAACAAATTGCTGTTATCTTCAAAGCCGTTAGTCCGATCAAGACGAAAAAAACACAAAAATTTGAACACAGGCAATTTGAAACCATGGGTAAATAGCTAAACAATAATGCCCAAATGTCAAAATTATGATAGGAAAAAAAATCCAATCAATATCACCCATGGATCATTTTTATGCTCTCATAAATATAAGTGTCTAAACTTCAAAACGAAATGAGATATTTACAACAAATTTGACACATATATATTGGCACTCTCTGAGGACTACTAATAAAAGCGGTGGAGATCAGGCAAGACAAGGTGCTATAACTGTCAAAAAAACTTTAAAAACCTATTTTTCTGTAAAATACATTTTTTAAAATAAAATAAAGTAAATTTCCTGTATTCGCTGTAAGTTTATTTGTTTATTTAGATCCCCATTAAATCCCCACTACATAGGCAGAGGCTTCTCTTCTAATTGTTCCCAACAATTAAATACAAATACCACATTTAATCAAAAACAATACAAAGTTAAATCAATTAACCTAACATTCATTCCAAATATCAAAATCAACAATTTATAGTGCTACTAAATATAAAAAATTAAAATAAAAAATTCTTGTTAGAAAATGTGAAATATCAATGGTAAATCCTTCCATATTTTCATTATTCTATACATTACAGTCCGTTGTTTTGCAGTGCTTTTTGAAACAGGAAATAAAAAAACATCCCTTTTATGCATGCCTGGTGTTAAAATCATGGCTAGCACTTCTATACAAAAATTGAGAGTACAGGAAATTAGGAATTCTAGACACAGAAATATTTCTTATAAAACAAAGCAGAGACAATCTTTCACCAGGACATTCTTATTCTTACATTTTTTGTCTTTATGCACTCGACCAAACCACTGGGCAATAATCTAAGCTAGAACCATTGTTTGCACAATTTTAGAAATACATTTGTAACCCGGGTAACCCAGGCCACCAGTAAATGATTTGAGAGTTGGAGAAAGTTAAGAAAAAGAAAGAATTAATGTGTTCTACAAAGAAACGCGATTCATCCAATCAATGATTGTGCTGCAGCCCGCGCCGCTGTCAGTCAGCATGAACAGACGAGAGAATCAGATGAGAAGAACAGGTCAGACGAGGCACGAGCACACGGAGCATTTCTCCACAAACTTCTTTCACTAAATCATAATCATAATCGAACGGGAACTGTGATTGAGTGCACTTGGAAACTTTGGATGCGTCATTCTGGTGCGTTGTCATCAGAGAGAGAAAAGTGGAGTGGAAATCGAAGGATCCCCGAGTGAAAACCTGTATTGAATAATCTTCTTTAAATTAATATCTCATGCAATCTCGTTTTGGTGAGTGATTTTTAGTATATGAAATTAATATAAAAAGACACATGAAAGATATTGATATGTAAATTACAGAAATGATTTATGAGTTGAGTAACTTAAGTTAGGCCGCGCTCACAGCGCGAGCTGAACTAACGTTAGTTAGCCAAAGCTAAAGCTAACGTTCTCTTACGAGAGTACTCACGTACTGCGTAATATCTTACGCTACGGGGAAAACCTCTTTTCCAAGAGATATTGAAGCCAAAAAATGATCCTCAATTTTGTATTTATGTAAAACGCTGTGCAGCAGCATGCAGACACAGAAAAGGCGGCTTGCGCGCCTATTGGCTGCCCTGCGGCAACAGCAGCAGCCTATCGAGAGAGGCGCTGCGTGACACCACATCCAATGGGGGCAATTCGCGCCCATTTCGTCACGTCCCGCCAGAAAGGGCGTGGTCTTGCCCTATAAATATAGCTCGATTAGGCTGGTACAACTGATTTTCATCTCTTCAGCGAAGCGCACGCATCGCTGGATCCAGAGAGAGAAGCCGCGCCGTCGACATAAGCCTTCTGCGGGACGAGCCCTTGAACCTGAAGCCGCTGGCCTTCACCTCGCCGCCTTCAGTCACCGTACCTGCTACGCTTTCCGGCGTCAATATCCTTTTACTCTGCTGAGAGTGTGTGTTCGCCGTCCCGACTCACACTCTCTCTCTCTTTATCTAAAAGAGCAGCGTCTTTTTAAAGATGCTTCGTTCCTGTGGCTCGTGCCGAGCCGCACTCAGCGACGGGGACCGCCATTTCATCTGCGTTTCCCGCCTGGGTAAGGATCATGCAGCTCTCGCGCTCGCTGAGCGAGCTATTGCCATGGTGACTCTGAGGACTCGCCTGGCATCTTTTCTCCGAGTCTACACTCCCGCCCGCTGTAGTGCCGTGACGTAAAGCGCCGTACTCAGCGGGTCCCCGAGCCTTCTCCAGCCCATGAAAGCTCGCCGGTTCGCCCGCCAGCTTCACCAGCTTCAGTCTAGTCGCTCACTGACGAACAACGGCCGCAGCGCGCCGCCGCCTCTCCCATTATGACGACGAGATAGCTGCATCTGTAGAGAAGACCCCGCAGCTAGCTTTCTTTACGTTATAAGAAAGCTGCCCCGCCCCCCGTGGGCGTGCGTCACCGGCGAAATGAGGATAGAGTGTGTTTTTGTCCCGCCGAGGCCGGATCAATCTCCATTTCTCAAACATTTCTCAGCTCCTCTTAGTTTGAGCGGCTGAAAATGTCAATATTGCAGCGGTGAGCCTGTTGTATAACACGCACGCCTGCAAACAAACGCCGACACACAAAGAACTGTGATGAAGCTCTCCTATCTGCTCGACGGCCCCCGTGGGCGTGCGTCACCGGCGAAATAAGGAAGGAATGTGTTTTTAGTCCCCCCGAGGTCGGACCAATCTCCATTTATCAAACATTTCTCAGCTCCTCTTAGTTTGAGTGGCTGAAAATGTCAATATTGCAGCAATGAGCCTGTTGTATAACACGCACTCCTGCAAACAAACGCAGACGCACACAAAACTGTGATGACGCTCTTTATCCGCTCGGGCTATTTTAAGCTTTTGTCGTTTCCCCCTGTGGCTCAGTGGCGAAACCCAAAGTCTTCGCACGGGAGACCTGTGATCGAGCCCAGCTCTCGCAGCGCATATAAAAAAAAAAAAAAAAAATTAATAAATTTTTAGTCTCGCCACAGCCAGACTTACACCCAAACTTTTCACTCGTTCAGTTCCGAGAAAATGCGACTGTTCCAGTGTATTTTGCAGTAAACAAGCCGGTACCATGGCCCGCTTGCCTGCACACAAATGCCGTTTCCACGGCGACCCAGAAAAATCATGTAAGCAGTGTATTTTCTGGTATTCCAACCACAGCCGATGGTGTTATGAGTAGGGATGTCCCGATACCAATTTTTCACTTCCGATACCGATGCCGCAGCTTTGGCTATTTACAATACCGATATTAATCAGATATTTTTATTTTATTCTATTTTATTCTTGAACTAATACTAGGCCTAATAAAATATATGGAAGCACTTTGCTCAATTAGCAACCTAAAAACATCTCACTCAAATGGAGAACAAATACTTCTCCAGTATATAGTCCACAACAACAGCTGATTATGAAAGACTGCCACCCTTTATTCAAACAGGACAAAATACAGGCAGGCAGGCTACTTCAGTAGTCTACTTAAAGCTACCAACAGGTTTAAAGTTAATCATTTAAAATTAAAAAGCTTTAAAATTACCCATTGATCCGTGTGCTTTTGCGTCCATTCGTTTTTCCTTTTTACCCGTAAAACGAAAAATTAACGGTTTTTGTATTTTTAAAATGCAAAGTTGAACACCAACATTTTAATTTGAACTGTATGCACACCAAAAGCTGCGCAAAAAATAAATATTGACGTAAGTTATATATAAATAAGTTCTTTTCTGTATGACCAGAAATTTGTATTTTAAGTTGTTTCCACTGTTGAAAGGAAACCGGAAGTGTTCGCGCCCGCGCTCCGTCCATGCAGTGCGCGCTCCACACTCTGCACACACACTTGCTATGCGTCAAAATCTTGTGTAGCACACAGTTTACAGCCTACGGTTTATAAACTGAGGAGACAGATTGCAAAACCGTGTTTATAGTACACCGAAGGTAGTGGGATGGAGTGTCTGTTGTGAGTTTAGAGGGCACGTCAGCCAGAGATGTGTGTGTGTGTGTGTGTGTGTGTGTGAGTGAGTGAGTGAGTGAGACAGACAGACTACTGCCTGCTGAACAGAGGGTCGCCGGAAGAAGGATCTGAAGTGCCGGTGTTTCGGCTACAAAAACCCGCCGAACTGATCCGAAACCAGCCCAATGTTTATCCACCCGCCCAAACCCATTTTTTCCCCGCAAAATAGATGGCAAAACCGCCCAATATGCGCGGCTTAATGTCGCAGCAAGGGAAATGCTATATTCAAGCATTGTTGGATAGGTATCGGATCATATTTTTTCTCCCCTCCGATCTCCGATCTAGTGTTCTGGGCCAGTATCGGCATGATACCGATGCTGTGGATCGGATCGGGACATCCCTAGTTATGAGTGTATTAAAAATGCCACAGCCCAGTGTTCATTTCTACACACAAACACAGCCCGCCACAGTGCAGGGCTCGCACAAATGAGTTCGACTCATGTCAATTGTGCATTAATTATAGTGAATGTGCCCACAACCCAGTGCCCACAAACACTACACACTGCATGTGCCACGTTTTCTGTAAAATAAACCAACACACATACAGTCAGCTAAGGCCCACGGTGCTTAATCCTAGGCAGATATTGACTTGGGACTATATTGCGGTGAAGCACAGGCGAAGCACTGCTACTTGGGCACAGAGATATCACGCAACACCTGAAATCCCCCAACTTCCGTCAACATACCGGCGTGAATATTAGTTCGCTATTTTTCCTACAGAAGACATAGTGAATGGCGATGAATATGGCGGATTTTGTGAGAGACAAAGAGGATGACTTCTCAAAAAAGTCGAGGACTGCATGATGGATCAATGCAGAGAAATCCTCGGTAGCTGAGACACAACTGCAGGCACCTCATCTTGATCTGACACGTTGAGCCTGGTCATCGATGGCAGTACCTTGTCCGACTCACCACAGCACAGATACTCTATTTCAGTCAGCATAGGCTGGCATATTCCCACACTCACACCACCAGTTCGTGTCCTCACGTCCTCAGGCTGTTGAGCAATCGCAACCTCCTCCTTTTGTCTGTCTATTTCCAGTGTATTTCGCAGTAAACAAGCTGGTACCACAGCCCGCTTGCCTGCACACAAACGCCAGTTTTACGGCGACCCAGTTAAATCCCAAAAAGAGTGTATTTTCTGGAATTCCGGCCACGGCCGATGGTGTTATAAGTGTTGCAAGAATGCCCACGTCTCAGTGCCCATTCCCACACACAGACACAGCCCGCCACAATACAGGGCTACCACAAATAAAATCGACTCATGTCGATTGTGCAATAAATGTAGTGTACGTGCCCACAACACAGTGCCCACAAACACTACACAAAGCATGTCCCACGGTTTCTGTAAAAACGAAACCAACACATTCTCAGTCGGCGCGAGCCGACAGTGTTCCCAGTGCAGTGAGTGTGTCCGCTATCCCACGCCCACATTCCCTCACAGACATGCCGAACCCTACGGGGCTCGTCCCGCTCGCATTCTCTCCACAACCTGTCAGAGAGAAGCTGAGCGCGGCCGGGCTGCCCGCTGTGATCAGCGCACCCCCCACCTCGCAAACTGCAAACACAGTGTTTATTTCCCAGCACACCGGAGCTCTCCGGCCACCGTTATGCCACGGCCAGAGCCCAGATTTCATTCTACCTCTAGCTTTTCACGCAGATGCGTGGGCAAAGCTTCCCGGGGTATCAGAATGGGTGCTGAAGACTATAATAAGAGGCTATTCGCTACAGTTCGCTCGTCGCCCCCGCTGTTGCGCGGCGCGAGACGAAATGACGGTAAAAGACGAAGTATCTCATCAACTTCGAGCCGAGATAGCGAAACTACTGAGCAAAGGGGCTATAGAACCTTTATCTCAGGCTCAGAGCAAAGGGGGTCTTTACAGTAGGTATTTTCTGGTACCGAAAAAAGACGGGGGTCTCAGACCCATTCCAGATCTGCGACAGCTGAACAGAGCGCTCACGAAGCGCCAGTTCAAAATGATTACAACCAGGAAAATCCTCGCGCAAGTTCGCCAGGAGGACTGGTTTATGTCAATAGATCTGAAAGACGCCTATTTTCAAATACAAATAGTGTCGCGTCACAGGCGATTCTTGAGATTCGCCTTCGACGGCCAGGCATACCAATACAAAGTCCTGCCGTTCGGCCTGTCCCTGGCACCCCGTACATTTACGAAGTGCATGGCTCTCACGCCCCTCAGACTCCAGGGCATGCGAATTTTGAACTACTTGGACGATTGGCTGATTCTAGCTCAATCACGATCAGAGCTCATAGAATACAAGACCACATTACCCGAGCATCTCGAAAAATCTGGGTCTCGCAGTCAATTGGGCGAAAAGTTCGCTGTCTCCCAGCCCGAAAATCTCTTTTCTGGGAACAGTGCTGGACTCGCTATCCATGACAGCGCGCCTGTCGCCAGAGCGCGAGTTGGACATTCAGTCCGCCGTTAAATCCTTCCGCCGCGGCTCAATAGTCCAGCTCAAAAGGTTTCAGAAAATGCTGGGCCCCATGGCCTCAGCAGCTTCAGTACTCCAGCTGGGTCTGCTTCGCATGCGCCCACTGCAGCTGTGGCTGAAAGCGCGAGTTCCGCCCCGGGCATGGACCACTGGCCGGTTTCGCCTCCGGGTCGATCTAGAATGCGTTTCAGCTCTGGAACCATGGAAAGTAACCGACTGGTATCAGTCAGGTGTGAGTCTGGGGACTCCCTCGAGTGTGAAGGTTGTGTCCACGGACGCCTCCACCTCGGGATGGGGAGCGCTGCTCGAGGGCAGACCGTTCCTTGGCCAGTGGTCAGAACTTTCTACGGTTTTGGAAACCATGAAAGGTGCCTCGTTCGAGCCAATCCATTTGTCAGATATGAAGCATCTGTCTTTCAAAACGGTGTTTCCTTTGGCTCTCGCTTCAGTGAAGCGCATAGGGGACTTACAAGCGCTTTCAGTAAGCGCGTCATGTATGGAGTTTGGGCCTAATGACTCAAAAGTCATACTCAAACCAAGGCACGGGTACGTGCCCAAATCCCTCAATACACCGTTCAGGGCCCAGGTCATTTCCCTGTGCGCCCTCCCGGGTTCATGCTGAGGAGATGGATGCGAGTCTCCTTTGCCCTGTCAGGGCACTGAGAGCTTATGTGTCCCGCTCGTCTGTCTTCAGACAGACCGAGCAGCTCTTCGTTTTGTTTGGCGGACGCTCCAAGGGACTGGCTGCATCAAAACAGAGCTTATCCAGATGGAAAGTCGACGCCATAGCACTGGCTTACACTTCTAAGGGCCTGCAGTGTCCTTTAGGTGTCAGAGCGCACTCCACGAGAGGCGTGGCCTCATCGTGGGCGTGGTATAGTGGGGTTACCTTGCAAGATATCTGTACGGCCGCGGGCTGGGCCTCGCCGTCTACATTTATAAGGTTTTATAACCTAGAGGTTCCCGCCTTACAAGCCAAGCTTCTGTCGGTATAGAATTCAGTGCTATCTGCCCCGCTGTGCCGGCCCAGATACTGAGTTTTGCCTGTGCATCGCTCACCGAACGATAGAACAGCCCATGGGTGTTGAATAACCCTTTCTATTGCCCAGTTCAGGCTGAATACGTTCACCCTGTCTGCGTGGAACACTGTCACACCTACTAGCTCCTGTGAGATGCTATTTCATGGGGAATGATGCTTGCAGCCTCTCTTCTCCGACTCTCTGTGAGTCCATGGTGATTATGCACTATATGAGCCCCGGGCTACTGCCCTTGGGACTTTGGTGTTGGATCCCAGTACCCACGGCGTTTTGCATAGTGTTCCCCATAGCGTAAGATATTCCGCAGTACGAGAGTACTCTCGTAAGAGAACGTACTCGGTTACTAACGTAACCTCGGTTCTCTCTAGAGAGGGAACGAGTACTGCGTATCTTGCCGTGCATACACAGCTCTGGTTCGCTTCGGCGATGAAAACCAGTTGTACCAGCCTAATCGAGCTATATTTATAGGGCGAGACCACGCCCTTTCTGGCGGGACGTGACGAAATGGGCGTGAATTGCCCCCATTGGATGTGGTGTCACGCAGCGCCTCTCTCGATAGTCTGCTGCTGATGCTGCAGGGCAGCCAATAGGCTCGCAAGCCGCCTTGCCTATGTCTGCATGCTGCTGCACAGCGTTTTACATAAATACAAAATTGAGGATAATTTTTTGGCTTCAATATCTCATGGAAAAGAGGTTTTCCCCGTAGCGTAAGATATTACGCAGTACTCGTTCCCTCTCTAGAGAGAACCGAGGTTACGTTTGTAACCGAGTACGTTACCACATGTAACAATGATTATTGTATCATGAGTTGAGACAGTGAGTGATTTATGAGTGTCGATGTGTTCTATAAATGTCGAAAAGTTAGATTAATGTGTCATTTGAAATGTGCATGTATATTGTTATGGAAAAGTTGAATCAGAAATTAATTCTTGTACGTTTGTCTTGTGTTTTGCAAGACTGGGTTTTCTTGTTCTCTGTTTTTTTCCTATGTGAACGTGATCGGCAAGTGTATCCTGTTTTGTGCTATAAATAATCCATTGGAGATGAATCATGCTATTAAATGTGCACAAATGCCGAGCTGACCAGTGCCCATGGACCTGTTTCCCCTTTGAACCGTAATTTGATTTTGAAACTATCAACTGGTAGGATATTTCCACATTTCTTTTGTTTTTTGAACTCGAAGGACTTTGATTCATGGGATTAAGTGATTGATTGATTTGTTTTTTGCTTCTGAAATGGACAGACTTTGTTTTTTGTACTTGAACTGATCGAGAGAAGTTTGAACAACACTTTAAACTGAATAATTTGATTCACGAACTTTGATCAACTGAGTCGTTTTATTCATGAACTTTGTTCAACTGAATCTATTCATCTTTCCAGCATTTCCAATTCATATTGTTGAACATACTGTCTACTATTGACAGTAAAGGTGGTTAATTGGAAGGAATTCTGAATCATTGCGTTTTGAGTCAAATCCAATACCTAATTACATTTCTTTTTGTACATTTGGTTTATAGAATGTATTAGGGATAAACGAGTTTGGAAAATAAACTAATTGCATTTTTTTAAAAATAAATACATTTTATTGCGAATGCGACTTTAATATGCGATTACTTTTTAAGTTCTTTATCTTCTGTATTATTCGACAAAGGCAAGCAATAAATCATTGTATAGTAGGGATGAGAATCTTTAGGCACCTCGTGATCTACTTTTTTTCTTAATAACACTTAAAATCTTTATTTAATGACGTGTAATTATGAATTATAAAAAAGAATTATTAAAAAACGTTACATGTTAAGAATTTTAAATAGGTTATATAAACTAATATAGCTTCAAAATATAAAAGGTAGTAAATAAAGAGGAACAAACAAAAAAAAAACATTACAAGCAATAAATAGAGTGCTTTCAGTATTTAGAAGTAGCCTACGCTGTCTGAACATTTTCCATTCAAGAGCTGTGAGGGATTTTTTTTTCTCAGTTTACACTAATGCACAGATCTATTTTGAAATATAAGATGTGGTTTGTCCTGTTGGTTTAAGATATAAGTGACCGTGTTTACATTAATTTCGCGTCATAAAAGCATTTTCAGATGCAAGTACATTTAACCAATCAGTCGCTCAACAGATGCGCGAGCGCTCTTCACAAAGCGCGCGGGAGTATTTTAAATGAAAAAAAGCAGCCTTCTCTGTGCTTTTCATATTTTTAATATTTAAGCCAACTACATTCCAAAAGACAAATAATGCCTTAGTAGAGCATTTGTGAGGAAAAATCCAGCGGGCGAGACCGCGCACTCCAACAGTAACATAAAGCAAAGCGGCATAACCTGTACGATAAAGCCCGCGAAATTAAGCGCTAATGTCCTTGTAATTAGCTTAAACCTTTCCGTTCGAGTAGAGTCGTGTGCCTATAATTTGAAGCCCCAAAAGCAGGACCTCAGCTTTTAATTGCACGTGCTTATTTAACCCAATTAACTTGCATGAAAAGACTGTTTGTCAACCCACGCGGAATCGCGGCAAGTGCACAGCATCAGGAAGTAGGCCTAATCTTGACAGAACTTGCAAGAAAATGGATAAATAGGCTACATAATCAAATTCACAAATATTACACCATTTAAACATTATTAAAAATACATAGGCTGACTAACTAAAACAATCTGTCAATACACTTGTTTGTTCACAGTTTAAAGGTTCTTGTTTCCATTTGTTGAATTTCAAGATCTGAGGGGAATTTTCCATTGTTGCTTTTACAGCTACAAAGCTGTGAGCACTATATGATATTCAAAGTCACATTGCATGCTTTTAACATTAAATAGGCTAAAGCACACAAATTTCTTGCTTTTTAACTGCGGTAAGAAAAAATCCATACCGTCCCAGCCCTACTCTTTGAATCAGAACAAAATTCAGTCAGATATTTGCTCACCTGTTTCACCATTTCCTCCCTCCAGTAGATGTTCCTTGCTTCTGATTCAATTAGGCCCTACTGAATATTAAAACTGGGTGTAGCACATCAAGTCACGTTGCGCTACATGTACACAGTGTTGTGGTAAAAAGTTTTCTTTGCATGAGGTAAAATGTCCTTATCCAAAGCAGTAGACAACTGCTTAATTGATGTGGCAGGTAAATATAATGTTTTATCATCTGCATACATGACTGTCCACACACTTTAAAACAAGTTGAAGATAATTTTAAACAACTTCCATTATAAAATACACATTATCCCGTTAGACAGTTAACCTTTAAAACAATGTACAGTATGAAAAGTAAACTTGTAACTTTTCAGTTTATCCATCAATAATTTATGATTCAGTACATCAAAATCTAACAATACTGCTCCTAAGTTATTGTCATCAATCTGTTCTCTCTTAATATAAATTCTGAAAATTAGAAACCAAATTATTCTCCTTAAAGAATAATTTAATTTGTTCACAAACTATAATTTTCTATACTTTGCTAACTGGTAGAAAACTTATTGGTAGACTATTATGACCATTAAAACCCAGTGCTGCATTTTTCTGCATTTAACCTTTGCATCTTACCAAGCTAAAGGGAAAATCCCATAATATTAAAGATGTGACAAACTGAACAAACTACATTTTTTCTCTTAATTTATCAACTTTATGAAAAAATCATTAAAATTATTTTCAATTTCATATGGTTTAAAAAGTTAAAAAAAAAATGGTCACCTGTATCAATTAAAGTAATTTGAGTTGATTTCCTTTCCATTATTTCATTGTTTACTCCACAATGTTTTACAATAATTTTTACGTTAATTTATTTTAATTTTGTAAAACTATATTTTCTTTTCCCTATTAATTTTAGTTACTTGATTTCTTAATTTGCAATAGACGTCCCAATCCTCCTTTTTCCCAGTTCTGTTTGCTGTACCCTTTGCCACATCTCTCTCAAACATAATGAATTTCAACTCATTAACAATCCATGGTGTCTGTAACTACTCGCTGGTTACAAAACAGTCCACGCTTCCGAAGTACTGATGTCCATTTTTATTTATTCCAGAGACACCGTGAAAACTAGACACAAAAGTAAACCAAATCATAATTTTACACACAACACCACTATAAACACATACCAACATAATATACAAAATATTAAAACCTTTACCGTATTCGCCTGGTAACCAACAGTAGATTAAGTCAGGAGCACTAACATGGGTGTCTGAGTTTCACATCTCATCATTACATTGACGATGACACGTCCAGGTGAAATAATCAGCACAGGGTCACATGACACTCAACTTAAACAACAGAATAATAATAAAATACAAACGGCAACCAAATTATGAAATTATCACAATACAGAAATATACATTTAAACTATGAAGTCCAAATAAACTATAAAGTCAAAATAAACATTAACCGCTGAAATCACCAAAATATCATAACCCTCAGCTGACCTTCCAGCGTCAGCTACACTCCCACCAAATTACCATTGAGTAATAAAAAAATAAAAAAAAAAGACAAAAGGAAAACAAAAACACTTACAAATACAACCAATCAAATAATCAATGGTAATTTCCAGGCTCCAACAAGAAACATGAAAATCAACAATTCAAAAAAAAGCAAAACAAGAAAAACACAAAAGAAACAAAATTCATATTTCATAATTACACAATCTTCTGCTAAAATGAAGAAATTGTTCACCATAGTTTACATTCTACTATTAACCAACATTAAGCAGCACAAATCAACATATCCAAGGTCACAGCATGGTACTAATATGATTCAACTTCTAATGAGTGATAAGATATTAATTTTCACTTTTTGCTACAAGAACTACCAATTTTTGGATAGGTCGTTCAATAACAGAGGGTTTAGTGAGGCGTTCACCCCTTTTCCCCAACTTCCGATCCCCAATCCGTATTGTAACTTTCCGTACCAGTCCATCATCAGCCTTGCAAACTTCAATGACCCTAGCCAACCTCCATTCGTTGCGGGGAATTTCCTCTTCCTTCACAATGACAATGTCCCCCACTTGCACATTCCGCCTTGGTGTATGCTATCTTTGCCTTAGAGAGATATTAGCAAGATATTCTATCCTCCATCTGCTCCAAAACTGTTCACTCAAATACTGCACCTGCCTCCAACGTTTCTTTGCATAAAGATCTTCCTTAACAAACGCACCCGGAGGAGGAAGTGGAACCGACGACTTCATGGTAAGCAGGTGGTTGGGGGTTAGAGGCTCTGGGCTTGTAGGATCACTGAGACCATCAACTGTCAATGGCCGGTTATTGACTATAGACATAGCTTCATAGAAGAACGTACGTAAAGAGGCATCATTAAGTCTTCCAGTACTTAGTGCCAAAACTGAACTCATCACACCCTTTATGGTTTGAATCTGCCGTTCCCAAACACCTCCAGCGTGACTTGAACTGGGTGCATTCAGACAGAAATCGCACTGCTTCTCTGCCAGATATGCTGCCACTCTCTCTTTACTCACTTCTCTTAAGGCTTTCTTCAACTCATTCCTTGCCCCCATGAAGTTTGTTCCTTGGTCTGATCTAATATGTCTGACAGCGCCACGGATGGCTAAAAAACACCGTAAAGCGTTGATGAATGCATCAGTCGTCATGTCCTCAAACATCTCTACGTGGACTGCTCTGGAGCAAAGACAAGTAAAAAGGAGGCCATATCGTTTATATGTTTTACGACCTTGCTTGGTGTAAAAAGGACCAAAACAGTCCATGCCACAATAGGTAAATGGCGGGGAGGGATCAGTTCGGTCACGGGGCAAGTCCGCCATCCGTTGTTGTTCTGGCGGCCTACGTGCTCTCCTACAAGCAACACACTGCCGTATGTAGTGTGCTACCACCTTACTGCCACCAATGATCCAAAAGCCATTGGCTCGCAATTCATTCAGAGTCTGTCCCCTGCCTTGATGTTGAATTTTTTGATGATGGTGTGCCAATATAAGGTGTGTGACCAGACCACTACTTGGAAGGATTGCTGGGTATCGCAATTCAAGAGGAGCACATGCTCTCCTCAAACGTCCTCCCGCCCTCATTATTCCATCCTGCATGAATGGATCCAGCTGATACAGAGGATGGTTTGAAGGCAGCCTACCAGAGTCCTGACGGAGTACATTCAACTCCTCTTTGAAGGCATCATGTTGTGCGAGCTGAATGAGAGTAAATGAGGCCCTCCTTTCCTCCACATTTAAAGATGTTGGTGTCTTCATCTTCTTTGCTAATCTTTGGATCCGGGCAATGACATTCACAGCTGTAGTCCATTTTGATAGTCGTGATAGTCGCTGTTGAAAATCCACTTGCGTCATGATCTCGGTCCTCAATACCTGGACAGCCTTGACCTCCGGGTCTCCCACCGACAGCTCCAACGTTCCTTGTTTAGCAAATACCTCTTTCTCCCAGAGAAATCTGGGCCCTGTAAACCAGTTTGAACTGATCAACTCCTCTACAATGAGGCCCCTCGAGGCATGGTCAGCAGGATTCTCTTCTGTATTGATGTAATACCACTGTCTTGGATCGGTGGCCTCCCGAATTCTCTGGACCCGGTTAGCAACAAAGACATGAAATTTTCTTGCTTCATTGTTAATATAACCAAGGACCACTTGAGAATCTGTCCAAAAATATTCTCTATCGACTCTGAGTGCCAACTCCTCTTTCAGCATACTACTCACAGCAGCAGAGATGACAGCTGCAGTTAACTCTAATCTTGGTATAGTGAAAACTTTTATGGGAGCAACTCTTGCTTTACCCATAACTAAGGCACAATGTATCTTACTTCCACTCATCAATCTGATATAAGAGCACTGTCCATAGCCTTGACTGCTAGCATCAGAAAAGTGATGCAATTCAATGCTCAGAATAGGTCCAAAATTTGGAGGGGTGAAGCATCTTGGAATTTGTACCTTTCCTAGGTTGGGCAGATCATTCAGCCAACTCTCCCACCTTGGTCTCAGCTCAGAGGGTAACGGTTCATCCCAACTGATGCCCTTATGGCACATCTCCTGCAAGACCTTCTTGCCAGATATGACGAACGGGGCCAAAAACCCCAATGGGTCGTAGACTGAAGCAACCATGGACAGAATTCCACGTCGTGTCGCAGGTTTCTCTTCAAGAACAACATTAAAGGTAAGTACATCATTCTCTACATCCCACCTTATGCCCAAGACATTTTGTACTGGAAGAAAGTCATGATGGAAATCAACGTTCTTTACTTCAGCAGCATGATCACACGGACTGATTGACGCCATCACTTCTCGATTGTTGGAAATAAACTCATGAAGATGCAGCTTTCCTTTAGCACACACGGCTTGAGCTTCCTTCACCAGCTTGATTGCTACCTCAACAGATTCCAGGCTTACGAGGCCGTCGTTCACATAAAAATGGTTCCTGATAAACCCAGCTGCCAAAGGATACTCACTCTCATTCATACTGGCAAGATACTTCAGGCCATAATTGGCGCAGCCTGGAGAAGATGATGCTCCAAAAAGGTGTACTTTCATGCGATATTCTCTGGGTTCTGTGTCGGTATCTCCATTTGCCCACCACAGAAAACGCAGATAGTCCCGATCTTCCCTAATAACATGAAATCTATGAAACATTTTCTCAATGTCGCACATGACAGCGATAGGGTGTTTACGGAAACGGCAAAGCACTCCAGTCAATCCATTGGTAAGGTCAGGCCCAGTCAATAGATGGTCATTTAAGGCAGTACCTTCATACCTAGCTGCAGAGTCAAAGACTATCCTGATCTTATTTGGTTTCCTATGGTGATAGACGCCTTGATGGGGAATATACCACACATTACCCGGGTCTGGTTGCTCATTTGCCATTTCCGCATCTCCATCTCTGAAGACATCTTCCATGAACGTCATGTAGTCCTGTCTGAATTGAGGATTCTTGTCCAATTTCCTCCTAAGGTGCTTTAACCATCCTAATGCAAGTCTCCTATTATTTGGAAGCTGAGGCCGTATTTTAAAGGGAAGGGGCATCTCAAGATGGCCATATTAATTTTGATAGACACCCTCTTTTACTACCTGCAGGAACTGAATATCATCTTGTGATTTACTCTTTTCACCGGATGGAATATCTACAAAATCCAGCTCAAGTGCTCTAATAACAGCGGCAGGCGTCACGGAGGGGAGCTCTCTGACTGATATGCGGTGGCATAAACCAGTCCCAAACTTGGAGTTTACACATCGTGGAGTTCCTCCTATGATGCTCCAGCCAAGGTCCGTATTGATGGCATAAGGCTCTTCATCACCACCAGTGATGACCTGTCGTGGCGTCAGTGCTCTGGAGCAATCATAGCCGATCAAAAGACCTACTCCACAATCCATCCGTGCGGGCATTTAATTTGCGATCACCTCTAGATGTCTCCACCGTTTAGCTGTTTCGCAGGTTGGAATGTGTGTGCGCACAAAGGGAATATAGTCTCTCGTATAAACAGGAGGCAGACAGATAGGGATGTCCGAAGAAAATCCTCTAACCTGAAGTCCACTAACTCTGTGACTCGATACAACAGAGTCTTTTCCCATCATGGTAGAAAGCTTTAGTTTTACCGGTTCCATTAATACCTGCAAGCTTTCGCACACTTCCAGGTCAACAAATGTGCGACTACTCTGGGTGTCTAATAAAGCATATACGCAGACTTCAGACTCTGAGTTAGATAAAGACAGCCATACTGGGACAATCATAGATGATATATCACCTTCTCCACCATTCGTACAGCATGTTAGAGAGAATGCATTCTTTTCCATCTGCAAAGCTGTCCGTGGAGATGACTTGTCTCCTGGCTGACGATCTTCATGTAATGAAGTTGGGTGGCGCTTCTTGCATACCACACACACAGCCCTATTTCTGCAGTCTTTGGAGCCATGCCCTTTTCTTAAGCATGCAAAGCACAACTTATTCTCCATGACAAACTTCCTCTTTTCCTCTGCTGCTCTTTCCATTAGTTTTTGACATTCCTGAATAGAATGACGATCATCACAGAACATACATTCAACTGAATTTATGCTACCCACAAATGTAGTTTTCTTTCTACAAGTCTCTTCAGTCTCACGGTCGGTAAGGTTACTGAATTCGGCCGTAGCGTATGCTGCATCTAAAGTCTTCGCAGTGGTTGCAAACGTGTTTACTCTTGAACGCTTTATTTCCTTAGATGGCTTCTCTTCAACGATCTTTAGTGCATACAATGATGACACAGGATTGCACGCTATGCGTGCTTCTTTTGATACAACTGAGGCAAACTGATTAAAGCTTGGATAATCTTGGTCTTTGTCCAGCTGTTCTGTGACATAACGGTTCCACCTGCTTGTCACCCAGAAAGGAAGCTTGGCCAGTATCCTCTGATTTTCCTCGCAGTCATTCAGCACCTGAAGACCCTTAATATGCGGCAAAGCATCACTACATGATTGTAGGAAGTCACTGAACTCTCTTAACTTGACGTACTCGGCTGCACCAATCTTAGGCCACCTATTAAGTTTCTCTCTAAAGGCACGTTGCACCACAAAGGAGTGACCATATCTGTGTAGCGACAATGAGTCTTACATTGAATGCATTAACATTAGCTCAAATGATATATAGGGAATTTTAATAATTAATCATGAATATGATTAATATACTGCATATTACAGTTAAATTATCGAAGTTGAAAATAGATCGATTATACATATGAATGATCAATCACAACGAATTATAATTCATCATTCATATATCAATGGTCCACTTCCAGATCGATTATGTGAGATAACCTTTAATGGAATTAATTTAGCTATCAAACTGTTTGTCCAGCAAACGGCCGTAAGATTAACTTATCAACTTCTCAACAAGGTTATCCCTTCCTTATAATTCCAAAAAGCTATTTTCTGGCCATGAAAATTCACCTTCTTGTTATTATAAAATTTAGGTTACTGAAATAGTAACAAATTGTAAAGCTTTGTAGCTAGATCAAACACTTCATTGACTTTGTAAAAATGAGCATTTCAGACGAACAATCAAGAATATAATGGTTTTAATAATTGGACTAATAATGCATCAAACTACAATTCACACGGAATATATGTGTATACACTCGAAACAAACGAAAAACATTACAAACACGAATTAAAATAGGATGAGAGGATGATATACATACATGCATATATATATATATATATATATATATATATATATAGAGAGAGAGAGAGAGAGAGAGTGAGAGAGGATGAGAAAGTGAAACTAAAGGATTAGAGATTGCAGTACGGCACAAAACACAGACAAAGTGAACCTTGAGAGACACAAAGATCAAATCCCCTGAATGGGGTAAACAGATCTTAAAGCATTTAGATCGATAGGAATTACGATACTTGCATGATTCTTCGTGTGGCTGAGAACCAAAGCGTGTGTGTGTGTGTCTCTGTCCTCGTGTCACGCGTTCACGTGGTCTTTCAGAGTGAGGGAGCACGTTAGTTTGAATGTCCTTTGAGGTGCAGTTGCTGGTTGGTTCAAAGAGTCTCTTTAAAGTCGAAGTTGCCGATTACGTTCATTTCTCTGAAAGTGAACGTAGGAAAGTCCGAAGACGAAAATAAAGAAAGATTAAAGAAAAAGGAGAAACACGGCGTAAAGCTCCCTAAGGGGCCATGGCACGGAAAAACCTCTCACAGGGAAAAAGCTCTCCCAGAAACTTCTGTGTCAGTCTTTTATGGAGAGGAGGGGTTCACGCCTGCTTCGCGTATGTGAACCAATTATCTTAGAGTATCTCGAGCGGGAAAAGTTTTTCTTTGTCCTGTCAGGATAATTTGTGATGGTATGAAATTTTGTCATTTCTACCCAGAAAGATTGTACACACAGAACAATACATTTTACTGTAATATCCTATGTATGACTTGTTTAGTCAAAAGAAGACGGTCAAACAGGTACCAAGAATGGCCGGAAAGAGTAGAAGAAACATAAAGTTACATTCATATGCAGAATTACACACATTTAATGTTCACTCACACGACTATAAAGCCATAATACCGGCTACCATGACCTAGGAAAGATCAAATTCAAGTTTATACATTTCTTAAGTGGTTATACTTATAGAAAATATAAGATTGCAGAGTCTATTCCTCTTTCTTTATCAGAATTCAAGTGGGAGCTATGATTCCCTTGGAATTCCTTTTGGGGGGTCATAAAGTTTTATGACCTAGCAAGAGGGAGAGGCACAGAATTTGATCCTGTTAGGTATTCTTTCTTTAGAAATACACTTAAGATTCAAAGTTACAGAACAGTCTCAAATTTAATCTATAGAATAAGACAAAACTAGTCAGATATGCATGCATACAGGAAGGTTAGATACAATTCTGTGTTATATACATTAAGGATATTTCTATCCTAAGTTGCACACAAAGGACGTTTGTGTGCGGGTATGTATGGCGTGTGTGTATAAGTTCATCCCGTGGTTGGCGCGGGCTGTTGATTCCCCCTTCTTGCGGAATCACGTGGGGAATCCTGTGGTCAGCATCTGTCCATCAGTGGTGTGTACCACGTGAGGGTTTCAAGAACAACGGGGTTCTGTTTCTTAATTGTGCAATGCGTCATAAATGGAGTTAATCAATGACCTGCTGGCAGACATTGGGGCACCATTTCACATGATTCAAGGTTTTGTGAATTAAACATATATGTGTTCATATTTGTTCAGTAGTGAAAGGAAAACAGGATCCGGTCAGTCGCTACATCTGGCATTCAACTTCTCCCACGCTTGCTGATAGGCCTGTTCATCTTTCCTGTAGAAGCTACCTTCCAGAGCCGATCTTGCCTCACCATCAACATACTTCTGTAAGTAGAAGAGCTTATCTGCAGGATTTGAGCACCGTCCCTCTATAAGAGCTTTAAAGGTGGTACTCCATTCTATAAACTTCAGTGGGTCGCCATAAAATACAAAGGGTTCTGGAGCGGGAAGTCGAGATAGAGCCATAGACCCTTGTAAGGCCTGTACTAAGGATACTTCACTTCTTGTAACTTGCTGATTCAAACATGTGTTAGGAACCAGAGGACTGTGGTTACTCACGTCACCGCTTACTGAATCACACCGCTGACTTTTTACTCTTGACTCCTCCTCAGTATACACTCTGAGCCTTGCTTCCATAACCTCAATGTCTCTACGATCTTCCAGCTTCTTCAATTGCTGCCTTTGTGCCTCGATGTCAGCCTCCATTTCCACTTCAGTTTTTTTCGCAGCTAACAGTGCGGCAGTCTCTGCTCTCTTAGCTGAAATGCTTGCAGACTCCGATGCAGGTTTAGGGTGGTTGCTAACGACCGTGGCTCTACCAACTGTGGATCCATATATAGACCTAGCGTACTCACAGTCCAGTAGCATACGTAACCTTGCTCTCTCAGCTTCAGCATCAAATTCTATGCCATCCTCCACCAAGCGTACCCTCATTAATTTCAACAAGTCTGCCGTTACAGCCGAACATGCATCAATTTTTCTCCTAGTTTCTTGGCTTGGTGGTGCTTGGAATCGCATGTTATCATATAACTCTTTCAATTCAAACTCTTGCCTCTCAACCTCATCCATCATGTCACACAAGTCTCTTTCAGAGCACTCACGTTTTAACTTTAAACGAACATCTCTGACTTGAGACTTCCATTTCTCATATACAGATTTAAACTTCCTCTCCTTTTGAGTCAGTTCTTGCTCTTTTAACTCCTGCATCTTTGGAGTTAAACGTTTATCACAATTTCAGTTGTCTCTAATAAAACAGAATTAAGCTCTTTACGCCTTGCCTCAGATTTCTCTGTGCATGATGCACATGATACATGTCGATCCCTCACAACACCATCCATATTATCATTCTCTGCCAATAAACCTGCTTGCTCTTGTAATGGAGAATCATTTTGTTCAGCTAACTCACCCTGGATTGACATTTTTCTAAAGGATTTGTGCTTTAACAAATAGTACAAAATATGTCATATATAAATCACAATCGATAGTAGTGAAACAATCTTAGACTGAGTAACCACTTAACTTAAATCAATGCCATTAACACTTGAACATTAAGCTACTTAAAAAAATCTAAAACATATTACAATCATAGCAGTTAAGAATCAGTTATCTCCAGGACATTTTTTTTCTAGTCCTGGTCAACTTTTATCTACATTGACTTATAAAACTATCCATCATTTACAAAAAAGGATCATTTGACATTGCACATCTAACCTGTTGATGCACAGCTGACACAAGGTTGTGTGAGAAGATCCTCCATTGACGATCATGTAGCAGATTTGCACACTAAAGCTCGCAACGGTCCATCACAGAAGGCAAACATTGCACGCCAAATCCTTTTAGTTCACCACGGGACACAATCGAATGGCACGCGAAGTCCAAGGAAAGGTACAACATAGCCGCGCGCTGAAGATAGCAGCATCAATTACCATGGAAAACAGTTAATCCGCGTGCAGAGACCCAGAAGTGGCAGGCTGCACGCCGAAGCTGGAGGATCACCGCCAAAGCACATCTCGTAGTCGGTAGAATGGAATTAGGGTACGTTTTCACTGTAACTACACGCTGGTTACAAAACAGTCCACGCTTCCGAAGTACTGATGTCCATTTTTATTTATTCCAGAGACACCGTGAAAACTAGACACAAAAGTAAACCAAACCATAATTTTACACACGACACCACTACAAACACAAACCAACATAATATACAAAATATTAAAACCTTTACCGTATTCGCCTGGTAACCAACAGTAGATTAAGTCAGGAGCACTAACATGGGTGTCTGAGTTTCACATCTCATCATTACATAGACGCTGACACGTCCAGGTGAAATAATCAGCACAGGGTCACATGACACTCAACTTAAACAACAGAATAATAATAAAATACAAATGGCAACCAAATTATGAAATTATCACAATACAGAAATACACATTTAAACTATGAAGTCCAAATAAACTATAAAGTCAAAATAAACATTAACCGCTGAAATCACCAAAATATCATAACCCACAGCTGACCTTCCAGCGTCAGCTACAGTGTCCTATAACATTCTTCACTGCGCTTTTTAATAGGTGCATGTTTGTCCACCAAAGGATACAATAATCTTTCAAATGCTGACAATGCATTATCAGGATGAACTTCCTTATAAACATCAATCCAACATATATTATTTACGTTTGTACAAAACGATTCTTGACTGAATCTCTTATGATCTTTTATAAATTACTTTTGGTTTCCTAAGTTTTCTAAGTGTTTACATGCTTGCTAAATAAAACTAAATGTCTTTAAATTCATTTCTGCTCAAAGGCCTTAAATGCTTGAACCCTGATAAATGCTGCTTGCAGCTTTAATTTTAGTTGTTCTTGTTGCTTTTCTGCAACATTTGAATAAAAATGTATTAGTTTTTATGTTTTATTCATTGATATTTCTAGTTTGCGGGAGTCCCACGAATCGTTTTATTCTCTCGTACCCGCACACACAGAGTGAGTGCATTACCGCCCGCGCTTGCACTCTAATGCGTTGAGAGTGCACGTCTTTAGATCGGCGTCTCGCGCTCGCGCCATCCACTCAAAACGTAACCTATTACTCTTAGCCTATTACTCTTTGGCCGGCGCGCAAGCCCAAACAAGTGTGTGCGCCGTTTTTTTTTTTCTGGTCTAGCTATCCGGTCTGGTGTTGTAGTTTTTCTAACGTTACTAGTTGTTGCAACAGCATGTGAAAAAAACTACAAAATTTGCTAGGCCAAAAAGAACGTTAATCTCGCGATAAAAAAAAAATTAACGCCGTTAAAATGGGTTTGCATTAACGCCGTTAATAACGCGTTTAACTGACAGCACTAATATATATATATATATATATATATATATATATATATATATATATATATATATATATATATATGTTCTTTTTGGTCTTTGTTTTCCTTGTATTCAGTTTCTGTTTGCCTTGTTCCTTGTCCTGGATCGTTTGTTGTGAGTGTTTGATGTTAATGTGTTCGTGGTTGTGTTTCCTCCAAGTTTTTCTCCTGTTAATTGTTTTGATTCTTGGATTAAAAACTATTTGAGTATCTTCATCGCCGTACACTTTCATTACAGCCACTAACTGTGACAGAATCAAGGACCTAAACAAAAACTGTGGAATGGACTTACCAGCGGTGCGAATGGTCTGCCTGGAACAACAGGGAAGATCCCTCGAGGACCACACAATGAATTTTCTACAACTGGTGTGCCTGACTCCATTTCCTGACCACTCATTAAAAGTATTTACCACACCAGCCTTAATGAGCAGACGGAGGCACGCCTGCCTGTTGATGGTCCTCGTGGGATCTTTTTGGACTTTGTTGAGTGGGTGCTGGCCACCTGTGGATCCTCGTGTCCTGAATGTGTTCCAGTGAGAGAAATTACAGAGTCTTTTCCAGATCCTGTCCTTCCTGTCTGCCCTGGTGGGATCGAAGAGGTGGTACTTTCCATTTATGTTGCTGCTGTTATGTGTGTTTGGGCCACACACACATCCACTCCAGCCCCTGAGCACAGTCCAGTGTTGACTCCAGTCCCTGAGCACATTCCGGTGTTGACTCCAGCCCCTTAACACAGTCCGGTGTTGACTCCAGCCCCTGAGCACAGTTCAGTATTGACTCCAGCCCCTGAGCACAGTCCAGTGTTGGCTCCAACCCCTGAGCACAGTCCAGTGTCGACTCCAACCCCTGAGAACAGACCCGTGTCGACTCCAACCCCTGAGCACAGTCCAGTGTCGGCTCCAGCCCATGAGCACAGTCCAGTGTCGACTCCAACCCCTGAGCACAGTCCAGTGTCGGCTCCAGCCCATGAGCACAGTCCAGTGTCGGCTCCAGACCATGAGCACAGCCCAGTGTCGGCTCCAGCCCTTGAGCACAGCCCAGTGTCGGCTCCAGCCCATGAGCACAGCCCAGTGTCGGCTCCAGCCCATGAGCACAGCCCAGTGTCGGCTCCAGCCCCAGAGCACAGTCCAGTGTCGGCTCCAGCCCCAGAGCACAGTCCAGTGTCGGCTCCAGCCCCAGAGCACAGTCCAGTGTCGGCTCCAGCCCCAGAGCACAGTCCAGTGTCGGCTCCAACCCCAGAGCACAGTCCAGTGTTGGCTCCAGCCCCAGAGCACAGTCCAGTGTCGGCTCCAGCCCCAGAGCACAGTCCAGTGTCGGCTCCAGCTCATGAGCCTCCTCCAGAGTCCGCTCCAGCCCATGAGCCTCCTCCACAGTTATACGTCCCTGGCCATAGTGGCCGAGCCAAGCTCCTAGGTCAAGGCCATGGAGGCCGATCCTCCCAGGCTCCCTGAACTGCCGGTTCTCCTATGCGTTTTATTGGTTCATCTAATTCACCTGTCCCTCATTAATTAACTCATTAGCTCCTTTATTTGCCCTCTGTATTTTAGCCCTCAGTTTCAATTTGTTCCTTTTCCTGGATCGTTTTTTGTGAGTGTTTGATGTTAATGCCGAAAATATGCAGCCCCGCCCCTCCATGTTCGGCGATCAGGTTTCACTCTCGTTTTCTAGGACTATACTTTATTTTGATAATTAGTCCAAAAATAAATCTGTTAAATTGAGTCTGTTGCATCGAACTGAATTATTAATATTTTGATATTTAATATTCATGAGTTTTTGATGTTAATGTGTTCATGGTTGTTTCCTCTGAGTTAATCTCCTGTTTATTGTTTTGGATTAAAGACTATTTGATAGGGATGCACCGAAATTTCTACTTTTTCGTTTTTTGGCTGAAAATATAAGCCGAAAATATGCAGCCCCGCCCCTCCATGTTCGGTGATCAGGTTTCACTCTCGTTTTCTAGGACTATACTTTATTTTGATAATTAGTCAAAAAATAAATCTGTTAAATTGAGTCTGTTGCATCGAACTGAATTAATAATATTTTTATATTTAATATTTTAATAAAGGGCTGTTTTCTGTAATTTTTTTGTGTTATTTTAAAAAGTGTGGTGTATCCCCTTCCCCTCCTCCCTGACTCGAGGTTGCCAGATAGGCTGCAGGATACAGCAGGAACGTAGGCTGCTACAGAAGCTTCCAATGGCAAGTGACGAGTCCTACACAGTAGGCTAAGTTTTTTTTCTGTTAATTATGTTTATGCTTCAAATGAGAGATGTTTTGCAAAGTAATTATATATCGCAAAAATTTACTAATGGCAATTAGCCAAATATAATAGTAAAGATGTACGCTCGTATGTGACAGTACATTGTTAGAACAGTAGCTGTTAGTATACTAACGGTAGGTATCTGTCATTAACGTAAGTACAAGCACAAGCCTCGGTCACTGTGTGTAATCGATATCAAAGATACAGCTATTCATTTAGCTGACACTATAAGTGAAAGCGACCAGCTGTATTTTTTAACTTACTCTGCAGTACACGTCCATAACGCTAAAATATGTGATGTGAAAGATTACATGTCATTCTATTATTTTTGGCTGTAGAACTTGCATGATAAACAAGTAGGCTACAAAACGTTCCAAGTGGGACACATTATTCACATCATAGGCTACAATGTGCTTTTCCTTGGTGTTATGGACGTTAGAAAAAGTTATTTTACCGTGGAATTGCGCCTATAGTGCTTCCAATTCGATGACCCACCTCCTCCATATGAGCTAACGTAACGTTACTTTGCACGAACATGCATAACTTTGTTCGACTGTCATGAATATTTGAAATGTCCATTTACATCAAGTACAAGTTAGCCAAACATAGATGAATCTTACCTGTCCAGAAATTCTTCTCTGTTTTCAGCCGTTCTCCATCTTTCAAAGGCATCTCCTATACAGATCCTTGTTTTATTTCGGACTTTGTCACGAAGTATTTCGGATTCATAACGAGTTTATGAGTTTATCAGTTTATCTGATTCGCAACGTTAGACTTTTTTTTTATCCGATTCCGACACGTTTGTAGCTGCAGCTGTGGTAACTAGAGCAGAGCTGGCAACCCGGAAGCCGCAACACTACTGACTTTGTGATTGGTAGATAGGGGGAGGGTGACGCATCAGACCAAAACACAACATGACAACATCAACATCAGTTGAGGGCTGCAACTTCACTTTTTAAATGACAATATCCTGGCCGGACTACTGTTGTCAGTGATATAAGTATTTGAAATGAACATGATTTCTTAATGTCTAGTGACATATCAGGGCCATTTTATGATTAATTTAAATAAATTTCTTACATACAGCTCCTTTAATTTTATTGGCTTGTAGTTTTTAAACAAACAAAAAAAATCAGATTCAGTCAAATTATTGCATTTAATTTAAAAGTCTCTAATACAATGATACAAAAAAATATTTTAAGTAAGAAATAAAAAAAAAAAAAAAAAAACGGTTTCGGATTTCGGCCAAGTACATCAAGATTTTTCGGTTTCGGCCCAGAATTTTCATTTCGGCACACCCCTACTATTTGAGTATGTATGTATATATATATATATATATATATATATATATATAATCTTGTAACATTTATAAATATATTAACTGACGGTGGCATGTATAATCAGTTTAATCCTTTGATCCTTAAAAAAAATAGTGATTTTAGTTAATCTGTGTTGTATAATCATAAAATATACTGGACAATTTAACCATTTTCAATCAAGTCAGTTCTCTTACGTGAGGTTCTCTCGTATTGCGTAAGTCAGGCTCAGAAGCTGCTACTCTGATTTTCATCTCTTCAGCGAAGTTCTCAGCTTCGCTGGACTCTGAGAGAAGCCGCCGCCGTCGAAACCAGCGACCAGCACGCGGACGAAAGCGCCTGAGGAAGCCGGTCGTCTTCGTCGCCTTCAGCCTTCCGTGCCTGCTACGCCATCCGGCGACGAGTATCCTTTTAGTGCTATTGCTTTCTGTGGGTGTTCGCCGCCGCGACACTCACTTTCTAAAAGAGCGTGAGGCGTTTTTCTAAAAATGCAGACAGAGCCCCGCCCAGCGCCGGAGACCGCCATGTGATCTGCGCTCTCTGCCTGGGCCCAGACAACGCAGCCCTCGCTCTTGATTCGGGAGGCTGCATGCACTGTGAAGCGCTTCCGCTGTCGACCCTGCGGGCTCGACTCGAGGCCTTCAACGTGGAAGCTGTCACTCCGCCCTCTGGACCACGCAATAAGAAGCGCCGTTCACAGAGACTACCGGAGCTTGAGGTCACACTGAAACGTTTGCTGGAGTACATCCCGCCAGCTTCTTTCTCTCCTTCTCCACCCCTCCCGGATGCGTAGCTGCCGGCTTCGGCCCTCACTGCCGCCGCCTGAGGGGATGAGGCTGAAGGAATAGACCCAGGTGACAGCTGTTCCATCCTGGCATCAGACAGCGAGGAGTGGTCGAGTTCTCATCACATGCCAACTCTCTGTCCGCTCTGTTGCACAGCCAAAGCAGCCTCATATCGGTCAGGTTATGAATGTAAGTTATGTGCCCGCTCACGCTTACTAACAAACACCTCGCCCCAGGCGCCACTCGCGCATCAAAAAGTGATCACAAAACGTTCCCCATTCAAAGCAATCGAGACGTCACATATGAATGTAAGTTACGTGCACGCTCACGAGCGCTCACGCTTACTAAACAAACTTTTTGCCCCGGGCGCCGCTCGCGTATCACAAAGCTATCACAAAATGTTCCCCATTCAAAGCAATCGGGACGTCACATATGAAACAGCCAGCTACCGCTGTCATCGAGCCGCCGTATTGGTGTGCCGTCAGCGCACCGCGCCCATACCTCCGGTTCAGTTTCCTGAGCCCACGAAGTGCGGCGATCGGAACTCGGAGGCCATTCTGCCCCTAGCTATACATGTAAAAACATGGGAAGCGATTCCAGGGATATCAGAGTGGGTGCTAAGCACAGAAAGACAGGGCTATTCTCTACAGTTCGCTCGCCGTCCCCCTCGATTTCGAGCACGGACCGAGACGAAAGTGAAGGCGGAAGTAGCGCATCTACTCCACGCAGAAATGGCCAAACTGCTGTGCAAAGGGGCTATAGAACCAGTACCTCCTTCTCTGAGCGAGTAAGGCTTTTACAGCCGCTTTTTTCTCGTACCCAGAAGGACAGAGCTCTAAGACCTATCTTAGATCTGAGATATTTGAACAGAGCTCTCATAAGAAGACCGTTCAAAATGCTCACGACCAGACAAATCCTTGAGCAAATTCACCCGAGGGACTGGTTTATATCTCTCGATCTGAAAGATGCTTACTTTCAGATTCAGATAATACCCCATCACAGGCCATTCTTGAGATTCGCCTTCGACGGCCAGGTATATCAATACACCTTCCTCCCGTTCGGCCCGTCTTTAGCACCCCATACATTTACGAAGTGCATGGACGCGGCTCTCGCTCCCCTGAGAAATCAGGGCATGCGGATTCTGAAGTATTTGGACAATTGGTGGATTCTGGCACAGTCAGAGATAGAACTTTTATCTCACAGAACAGTGCTCATCGACACAGCGCGTGTGCCGTGTGCGACACCTGGCCGTGTCTTTCCAGAAGGGCAGCGTCGCTTATCTGAAAACGTTTCAAAGAATGCTGGGCTGTATGGCCTCAGCTGCAGCAGTGCTTCAGCTGGGCATACTACGCATGCGCCCGCTACAACGCCAGTTGAATGCTCGAGTGCCTCACCGAGCTTGGGCTCTCGGCTGCAGACGAATCAGAGTGACTCAGAGCTGCGTTTCAGCTCTGCAGCCCTGGTTAGCGGCCGACTGGTACCAGCGAGGGGTGATGATGGGAGCCGTCTCATATCGAAAAGTCATCTCGACGGACGGGGCGCTCTCTTCGAGGGCAGACCAGTCTTTGGCCTATGGTCAGACCGAGAGAAATGCCTTCACATAAACTGTCTGGAGATGATAGTGGTCGAGAACGCCCTGAAGCACTTTCTCCTGCTCATACGAGACCACCACGTTCTAGTCCGATCGGACAACATACATGTCTGTGATGTCATACGTGAACCGTCAGGGCGGTGTCAGATCCAGGAATCTCTGCAGTCTGACGGAACGCCTCCTCATATGGTCTCAGCACCTTCTGCGCTGGCTGAGAGCCACGCATGTGCCAGGCCATCTGAACGACGGCCCAGACAAACTGTCCAGGAACAGCGTTCCCCCAGGGGAATGGTCCCTGCACCCCCAAACAGTCCAGATACTGTGGCGCCTTTTCGGCAAAGCACAAGTCGACCTGTTTGGGTCAAAGACAACGCTCATTGCCCGATGTTCTTTTCAAAGAACAAAGAATGCGCTGGCCCAAATCTGGCCCAGCCTCCCACACCATGCTTTCCCTCTGGTCTCTCCGTTACCACAGGTAATCAAGAGGATCAGGGAAAACGCGCCACCCGGTGCTCCTTATAGCCCCGCGATGGGAGAACCAAATCTGGTTCCCGGAGCTGACACGGCTGTCACACACAGCCCCTTGGCCGATTCCGGTGAGGAGAGATCTCCTCTCTCAAGCCCGCGGCTCAATCTGGCATCCCCATCCAGAGCAATGGTCTCTGCATGTATGGTTAATCAACGTTGTTTTGCCAGAAGGAGTGATGAACACGATTACGCAATCCAGAGCTCCCTTTACGAGGCGGCTGTCCAGGAACAGCGTTCCCTCTACGAGGCGGCTCTTCGCGTCTAAATGGTCTGTGTTCTCCAAATGGTGTGCCGATAGAAATCTGGACCCACGGACATGTGGGTATCGTGGTTGCTTAGTTTCCTTCAAGAGCTGTTGGACAGGGGCAGGTCCCCCTCCACGCTTAAAGTATATGTGGCGGCCGTTACAGCATTCGCTGAATCAACGCACCGCCAGTCAATAGGAAGGAACGAGCTGGTCATCTGCTTCCTTAGGGGAGCCAGGAGAATGAACCCCCCACGACCCCCGTCGGTTCCTATATGGGATCTTTCTTTGGTCCTAGAGGCCTTGAAAGCATACCCCTTCGAACCGCTAGTTTCCGTGGACCTAAAGTACCTCTCGCTCAAAACCGTTTTTCTGACAGCTCTGTCATCAGTTCAACGTGTGGGGGATTTACACGCGATTTCCATTAGCGCTGAGTGTCTTGAGTTTGGACCGAATGACTCCAAAGTCATCCTCAAACCAAGACATGGCTATGTCCCTAAGGTGTTGGGCACTCCCTTCAGAGCACAGGTCATTTCTCTATCGGCTCTGCCTGCATCCGATAGTGAGAGCGATGTCAGTCTCCTCTGCCCTGTTAGGGTGCTGAGGGCTTACATTACGTGCTCCGCCTCCTTCAGGCGCTCGGAGCAGCTCTTCGTTTCGTTTGGTGGGCGCACCAAGGGTCTCGCTGCCTCGAAACAGAGCATATCCAGATGGATAGTGGACGCTATAGCGAATGTTTATGTGTCTAAAGGTCTGCAATACCCTTTGGGCATCAGGGCTCATTCCACTAGAGGTGTTTTGCCTCGTCGTGGGCTTGGTCCAGCGGGATTTCCATTCATGACATTTGTGAGACGGCGGGCTGGGCCTCTCGTCCACATTTGTTAGGTTTTATAACCTGGAAATTCCCACCTTGCAGGCTAGACTTATGTCAGTATGAATGGGATGTACGTTCTGCCCAGATCTGATCGTGTGCAGACTACTCTCACGTGACTTAGCTCTCCTGGTTGAGCTGCAAGCATATATGGGTTGATATGCTTTATATAGACCGGCACCGCCGCTCTGTATTCCCTATGGGTGCTTATGAACATGTGCTGGCCCGCGTTGCTGGCCGCCTGATTCCCACTTATCTATGTTCCCCGGGATTCCCTGGGACTCATGAAGTGGATGCTTGGCGCGCACGGCGTAGCCACGACGCTACGTAGTTCCCGTAGCGTAAGCAACTTACGCAATACGAGAGAACCTCTCGTAAGAGAACGTACTCGGTTACGTACGTAACCTCGGTTCTCTCTAGAAGAGGGAACGATTATTGCGTAACCTGACCGTGCTGGCGCCACGAGCGATTTTCGCTTCAGTTGATGGAAACCAGAGTAGCAGCTTCTGAGCTTGACTTATATACGCTAAAGCCATCCCCATTCTGGCGGGCTGTGACGCGTAGAGTGCACGACGTCACGCGCGAGGCTCAGTTGTAGGCTGCTGCAGTTGCCGCAGGGCAGTCAATGGGCATGCAAGATAGCTAGCAGACCTAGAGCAGGCTGCTGCACTGCGTTGACAATAAATGGAAAAATTAAGGATAATTTTTTGGCTTCATATCTCGAGAAAAGATGACTTTACCCGTAGCGTAAGCAACTTACGCAATACTCATTTCCTCTTCTAGAGAGAACCGAGGTTACGTACGTAACCGAGTACGTTTTTCTCAGCTATAGTGCCATATTATAGGTATATGTGCCTAAGGTAACTCATAGCACATCCATAGACCCTCATTACCTGAACATATACACGCACAAATGAATTGGATTCTTCACATGGAAACTCAGTCTCTGTGCTGCGTTACAGTGATGTGAGTCTGATCAATGCCATAGAGAAGGGTCTGCCGTTGCAGTCGCATGATATTAATTCAAAGCAATAGCTATGCAATTAAATTGATTAATAAATAAACAAAAGCCACATGGCGAGAGGCGGATCTATTTTAATTGGTTTGGGGTTGGACTAAATGGAAATGTAGAGGACTCTGAAGGTCATAGTGGCCTGGATGGTGATGGGAAATGGTTTTCAGATGGATGTTTACCAAACTAAAAATGACTGTTGTTTACATAGACCTTTACACCAGTGGTCCAAAACTGGGTTTACTTTAGTACTATAAACAGTTTTAGTACTGTGTTGGGTCACCGCTCAATGTCCAGTGAAAAATATGGGTCCTAAAGTATCAAAAATGTTGGTTTCACTTTATTTGTGATAGTCCCTTTTGAACATTTTGTTGACTATAAGTAAAGTTGCACCTACATGTCCACTAACTCTCATTAGAGTATTTGTAGTATTAGTAGACTGGTAGGGTTAGGGTAAGAATAATTTGACATGTTGTTGCAAATTTACTTTCAGTAGAATGTCTGTTGGGGGACCATCACAAGAAAGAGTTAGCAGATATTAAGCAGACAGTCTACTAATAGTCTGAGAGTTAGCCGAAATGTATTTGCATAGTTACTTATAGTCAACAGAATGTTCAAAAGGGACAATCACAAATAAAGTGTTACCAAAATGTCCTTAAAATTAAAATGTCAAGCTTGATTAAATTACCATAACAATTGGGGGAAATTGCCATAAAATGCATAGGTCTCAAAGCAAGCAACATTATTAAAGTTGACATTTTTATTTATTGCATGATGTATTTGCACCCCCCTCCCCCCGCAACCCATTTCGGGGTTGTGACCCACCAATTAAAAACCAGTGATCTACCAAACCTCTTTACTCAAATGTCTGTGGCATTTTACCAGTTGTGTTGTACTGTTCATGCCCCTAGTGATAAAGTTAATGCATTGAATTATGATTTGTATTTTGGAACATGTGCTTGTGTTGTCAGAAGCATTATTTAGATAATTTTCAATAATGTTAACAAGCTATTATATATATTTTTTTTATTGTTTGGTGTACCTAACTAGTACTGAAGTTTTGCTTTGTTAAACTTAATATCCGATTACCACTGCAGGAAGTTTTTCAAAGTGAGTTATGGACAGTTAGTTGTGTCTGCAAGATGATGAGAGACACTGGGTCTATTTGTACATTCTTAAAACTCACTTTTTCCTTTATTTCACAGCAGCTGCTTTTTCCTGTGACTTGCTTGTTAATATTTTAAAAGAAGTCAGCAATCAAAGGAACATGCAATTTACTTCCTTGTACTGTGGATCATACATATTCAACTGAGGCGTATTTAGTTGCTGAGTGGGGCTGTGTCACGCTACAAGAAATATAATCAACTTTTTTTCCCACTCAATCTTTTTGACAGTCCACTGTGAAAAACATCACACGCTGCCCTATTTTCACCCCTCTCTCTTTCTTATTCTCTAATGTTGTGTATTGCAATTAGTTTCTTAATTTCTTGGCCAGTTTCTAACCATGTCTTCAAAAATTCTTTAAAATTCCAACACTTGTGAACCCAACACCTACATTCGTTTTACTAACCCCCGCCTTAATATAACCAATCATACCTTAGCAACTGTTGCCATCTGAAGTCTCCATAAAAGCTGTTGCTCTATGAAGTCAATGACATTTCTGAGTGTTTTTTCTAAGTACATTTTCTTTAAAGGAATTTAAAAATTCCAAATCTAGATAATCCAGAGAAGCTCCCAAAATGAGAACATTCCCAAATGAACAACAAAAACACCTTTCTCTAAGGTAAATTCAGTGTCACTAACTGAATGTAATTTCAGTTTCTTGTGTATGGTCAATAGTCGATAGAACTAAATAGTTCACATAGTCAATGTTTTGTAGGAACATGAGGAACATTTCTAATCACTAACCATAGGATCACTTATTTGATTTGACTTGATTGGTAGATTCACAGACTCTGCAGTTTTTAATCACATTTCTGCATGATTTAATAATTTATTTTAAGCAAAATAGAAGATAAAAGATGATATGCAATGTCACACTTCATCTCATCCATCTGTCCTCATCATTATTGCTCTGTCAGGTCACAATAATAGTACAGGTAAGATAAGCAGGCAGTAATTAGATGGCCTAAAATGCCACCAAAAGCAGAATCATTTCAAGACCTTGAATCTCTGCCCTGAGGACACCTTGTTTTCTTTTAAAAGGAAATAATTGTTTTAAAAAGGAATTATTTTTTGTGATGTTTGCAACAAAAGCTGATCACACATATGCTGTTGTCACATTGTGGGTTTTGTGTTTTGTTCCTTGTTGTTGTCTGTCATGTGATTCCCTGTTTGCCATGTTTCTTGTTAATTGTCTGATCATTGTTCCCATGTGTTTCTGATTAGCCACGCCCCCTTGTTATCTTGTTTAGCTTGTTTGTCTGTGTATTTAAACCTCTGTGCTTCAGTTGCTGTTTGTCGGTCGTTGTTTGATGTTCTCAGTTCCTTGTTCCGTGTCCTGTGTGCCTTATTCTGAGTTATTCCCTGGATTACTGTCTATTTCATGATTAAAGTGCTTGCGATTGGATTCACTCTCTGCTTCATCCTTGCTTCAACGTAACAGAACGACCGACCAAAAATATGAATCCAGCAGCACGGATCTACACAGGCTAGACCGGGAGTTCGCTGGACAGATCGCGGCCTTGGCCCTGGAAAGCCTTGATCTGTTCCAGTACACCTGGGGGTTTGTTCCCCTCGCTGCCTCCTGCTCTCTGGGTGATGAGGCGATTAAGATGTGTTACTGGCTGGGGGCTAAGGAGGTCGACCCGAGGGAGCTCCCCAACCTCTCCGGTCTGGACTGGAGAGAGGCACTCTCCAGATGTCTGGAGAGCTTCCTCCCGTGGCACGCCAGGTCATCACCTGTTCTTCACGTTCAACCAGAGCTTCACCACGACATTCCTGAGCTTCACCACGACATGCCTGAGCTTCACCACGACATGCCTGAGTTTCACCACGACATGCCAGAGCTTCCAGAGCCCCGCCACGTCTCAGCCGAGCTTCCAGAGCCCAGCCACGTCCAGCCAGAGCTTCACGTCAGCCACGTCCAGCCAGGGCTTCACGTCAGCCACGTCCAGCCAGGGCTTCACGTCAGCCACGTCCAGCCAGAGCTTCACGTCAGCCACGTCCAGCCAGAGCTTCACGTCAGCCACGTCCAGCCAGACCCTTCACGCTGGTCCCGTCCAGCCCAGAGCCCTCACCGCTGGTCCCGTCCAGCCCAGAGCCCTCACCGCTGGTCCCGTCCAGCCCAGAGCCCTCACCGCTGTTCCCGTCCAGTCCAGCGCCCTCACCGCTGGTCCCGTCCAGCCCAGCGCCCTCTCGCTCTCGGAGACGGAGGAGGAAGAGGACTTCCCGCGTCCCGCAATGCCTGGAAGTCCTTCCTATACTTCCTGTCAGCCCAGAGTCCTCGCCGCTGGTCCCGTCTGGTCCAGAGACTGTTCACGTCACGTCTGCCCAGCGAGAGACTGTTCACGTCACGTCTGCCCAGCGAGAGACTGTTCACGTCACGTCTGCCCAGCGAGAGACTGTTCACGTCACGTCGGCCTAGTCAGAGCCTGTTCATGTCACTTCCTCCGAGCCAGTGTCTACGGACAAGATGGCCGAGTCAGAGACTGTTCACGTCACTTCTGCCAAGCCAGAGACGCTTCACATCACTTCCTCCGAGCCAGTGTCTACGGACAAGATGGCCAAACCAGAGACTGTTCACGTAACTTCTGCTGATCCAGAGACTGTTCACGTCACTTCCTCCGAGCCAGTGTCTACGGATAAGATGGCCGCCTCCGAGCCAGTGTCTACGGACAAGATGGCTGAGTCAGAGACTGTTCACGTCACTTCTGCCAAGCCAGAGACGCTTCACATCACTTCTACAGAGCCAGTGTCTACGGACAAGATGGCCGATCCAGAGACTGTTCACGTCACTTCCTCCGAGCCAGTGTCTACGGACAAGATGGCCGAACCAGAGACTGTTCACGTCACTTCTGCTGATCCAGAGACTGTTCATGTCACTTCCTCCGAGCCACTGTCTACGGACAAGGTGGCAGAACCAGAGACTGTTCACGTCACTTCTGCTGATCCAGAGACTGTTCACGTCACTTCCTCCGAGCCAGTGTCTACGGACAAGATGGCTGAACCAGAGACTGTTCACGTCACTTCTTCCGAGCCAGTGTCTACGGACAAGATGGCTGAACCAAAGACTGTTCACGTCACTTCTGCTGATCCAGAGACTGTTCACGTCACTTCCTCCGAGCCAGTGTCTACGGACAAGATGGCCAAACCAGAGACTGTTCACGTCACTTCTGCTGATCCAGAGACTGTTCACGTCACTTCCTCCGAGCCAGTGTCTACGGACAAGAGGGCCGCCTCCGAGCCAGTGTCTACGGACAAGATGGCCGGCCCAGAGTCTGTTCCTGTTCCCGAGCCGGAGTCTGTTCCTGTTCCCGAGCCGGAGTCTGTTCCTGTTCCCGAGCCAGATTCTGTTCCTGTTCCCGAGCCAGAGTCTGTTCCTGTTCCCGAGCCAGAGTCTGTTCCTGTTCCCGAGCCAGCGTCTGTTCCTGTTCCCGAGCCAGCGTCTGTTCCTGTACCCGAGCCAGCGTCTGTTCCTGTACCCGAGCCAGCGTCTGTTCCTGTACCCGAGCCAGCGTCTGTTCCTGTACCCGAGCCAGCGTCTGTTCCTGTTCCCGAGCCAGCGTCTGTTCCTGTTCCCGAGCCAGAGTCTGTTCCTGTTCCCGAGCCAGAGTCTGTTCCTGTTCCCGAGCCAGAGTCTGTTCCTGTTCCCGAGCCAGAGTCTGTTCCTGTTCCCGAGCCAGAGTCTGTTCCTGTTCCCGAGCCAGAGTCTGTTCCTGTTCCCGAGCCAGAGTCTGTTCCTGTTCCCGAGCCAGAGTCTGTTCCTGTTCCCGAGCCAGAGTCTGTTCCTGTTCCCGAGCCAGAGTCTGTTCCTGTTCCCGAGCCAGAGTCTGTTCCTGTTCCCGAGCCAGAGTCTGTTCCTGTTCCCGAGCCAGAGTCTGTTCCTGTTCCCGAGCCAGAGTCTGTTCCTGTTCCCGAGCCAGAGTCTGTTCCTGTTCCCGAGCCAGAGTCTGTTCCTGTTCCCGAGCCAGAGTCTGTTCCTGTTCCCGAGCCAGAGTCTGTTCCTGTTCCCGAGCCAGAGTCTGTTCCTGTTCCCGAGCCAGAGTCTGTTCCTGTTCCCGAGCCAGAGTCTGTTCCTGTTCCCGAGCCAGAGTCTGTTCCTGTTCCCGAGCCAGAGTCTGTTCCTGTTCCCGAGCCAGTGTGCGTGATGTCTGTTCCCGAGCCAGTGTGCGTGATGTCTGTTCCCGAGCCAGTGTGCGTGTTGTCTGTTCCCGAGCCAGTGTGCGTGTTGTCTGTTCCCGAGCCAGTGTGCGTGTTGTCTGTTCCCGAGCCAGTGTGCGTGTTGTCTGTTCCCGAGCCAGTGTGCGTGTTGTCTGTTCCCGAGCCAGTGTGCGTGATGTCTGTTCCCGAGCCAGTGTGCGTGATGTCTGTTCCCGAGCCAGTGGGTGTGTTGTCTGGTGTTCCTGGCCGCCCGAGGGGTCGTCTCCGCCCTGGCCGCCCGATGGACTGTCTTCTCCGCCCTGGCCGCCCGATGGACTGTCTTCTCCGCCCTGGCCGCCCGATGGACTGTCTTCTCCGCCATGGCCGCCCGAGGGGTCGTCTCCGCCCTGGCCAGCCGATGGACTGTCTTCTCCGCCATGGCCGCCCGAGGGGTCGTCTCCGCCCTGGCTGCCCGATGGACTGTCTTCTCCGCCATGGCCGCCCGAGGGGTCGTCTCTGCCCTGGTCCCCGGTACGAACTTGGCCCTCCGTCCCTCCCCCAAGACCGCCTCCACTTCACCACCCTCCTGAACTTTAGTGTTTTTTATTTCAAGGGGCGTCGGGAGCCGCCCATGGGGGGCGGGCTATGTTACATGTGGGTTTTTGTTGTGTCTTGTATATCACGTGATTCCTTGTTTGTCATGTGACCCTGCCATGTGTCTTGTCTTTTGTTTGTTGTTGCTCAGTGTCCACAGGTGTTCCTCGTCCATGTTTATTAGTCTCTCCAGGTGTTTCTTATCAACCACGCCCCCTTGTTATCTTGTTTGTCTGTGTATTTACCACTGTGTAACTCCTGTGTTTCAGTTGTTGGCTGTCGGTTGTTGTTTAATGTTACTTCTGTTCTGTTTTGAGTTCCCTGGATTACCTGTTGGTATTTGTTTATTAAATGTGCTTGCGATTGGATTTACTCTCCGTTTCATCCTTGCTGCCCCGTAACAAGCACGGTACTACCATATTTCTTAAAAAGCAGACCGTGGAGACATTTTACAAACAAACAGACAGACAAAACATGGAAAACCTGTTTAAGTCGATTCTAGTGTGTTAGATTAAACATTTCAGTATAAAACTTCTTGGCAACAATGATTTGGTTGAAATTCCCCTGATTGAAGAAAATATGTTTTTAAGCCAATTCTTTCTAATAATAATAATAATTAGTATTATTATTTGATTTGTTGGGATGACAAATGTAGTGGACCAGCCCTTTACCCCCAGCCTTGGTTCTACCAGTTGCCCATAAGTTTTCTTACACATGATTCTGACTCAATCTCACAACACTGTAATTGTCCCAGAACATCCTTAATACATAGCTGGTGAAAGGATTTGAAGAATCTGACATGAGGATTTTGAATGTACAACATGTTCATTTCAGCCTCGACCATTAGTCTGGTTTCCACCAGTTTCTCCCAAGCTTCCATTCAAACGACCCCAACCCCACCTCTCACATCCATCCATGGCCATCAACACGCTGTAATTGAACCAGGGCGTCCTTAATACCTATCCCCCTCAGACGCTGCTGCTAAAGTGGCTGTAAGAGGCACAGGCTGATTGGGGAATCAAGGCAAGAGCTTCTCAGCCTGCAGTTTGCTGGCACCAGGCTTAGAAGTGAACCCGCAAGTGTCCCGCTGAGGGGGCTGGACAGCTTTCCTAAAAAGGATGGAGTGGAGAGTGGCCCTCCTAATCACAAACTGCCATCGGCTGCAATACCCAGGGGGCATTGCAATCGGCCCATCCTGAAGGCGGTCGGCACCACAGCCCAAATGGATGTTTATAAGATGCGTTATGCAGACGCAGTCCCATTTATTCTCCCCTGATTAGAGCTGTCAGGGCTGATTCTTTATGGGCTTTTTTATTTATTTCTCCTCCTCGGAGGAACGGGAAACTGTTGAGCACAGCACAGAAGCGGGGAGCGTTTACTTGGAGAATAAAACAAGAATGGGGATTTTAGCAAGGTAAAGAGATAGAAAAGTTTATATCCATTCCACATGTTGGAATCAGAGACTGTGGTCATTATTCAACATATTGGAGGGATTCTGAGGGAATTAAACACTTCTGAGCCATCCTGAAATACTGTCATTCCTGTCAGACCGTAACCCAGATACCAACCACTTAAAATTAGAATTTCTGGCAGCTCCAAAACTGTTTACAGTGAATACAGACTAGATTGTAGTCCATCACGTCCTGAAAGGCTGTGAGAATCAGATATAGGTTAATGGTACTCAGCTGGTTTTGCTCCAAGACCCATATTTTAATTTGAACATCACGCTTGCAAGCTGAAATAATGCCAAACCTGTATCTAATGCAGTTTGGGTTGTGTTTTCTTCTACTTTAAGTACTTTAAGTAACCCATCAGTGTTGACATTTGTCTAATTTTTAGTAGCTTACCAAGTGACCGATGACTGCGCTAAACTACAGCTGGTTTGGATGAATTGTACTTATTTAATGGTGCAAAATAATTTTTTTACATTTTGTCATAACTTTATTTGTTTTCAAAATTTTAAACTTTTTTATTTATTTATTCTATTTTTTTGTAATAAAAATGCAGATTTTGAATGTGATCTCAGACTTGTGAACCCTACTATAAATAAATTTAAATGGAAATTCATTCTTAGATCTAATTTATGCAAAATCATGAAAAATATTATATATTTATACTTCAGTTATATTGAGAGCATCCTTTTTTTGTTGCGCCTTAATCATGGTTTTTCATTCATGTGCAGTTCAGTCCTCATAAGTACATTTACATTTAATTATTTAGCAGACACTTTTATCCAAAGCGACTTACAAATGAGGAGAACAATATAAGCGATCAAACCAACAACAGGGCAATGATATGTAAGTCCCAGTTAGTCTAGCATGGTACATGTAGCAAGTAGGGATGTCCCGATCTGATCCACAGCATCGGTATCGTGCCGATACTGGCCCAGAACGCTAGATCGGAGATCGGAGGGGAGAAAAAATATGATCCGATACCTATCCAACAATGCTTGAATATAGCATTTCCCTTGCTGCGACATTAAGCCGCGCATATTGGGCGGTTTTGCCATCTATTTTGCGGGCAAAAAATGGGTTTGGGCCGGTGGATAAACATTGGGCTGGTTTCGGATCAGTTCGGCAGGTTTTTGTAGCCAAAACACCGGCACTTCAGATCCTTCTTCCGGCGACCCTCTGTTCAGCAGGCAGTAGTCTGTCTCACTCACTCACACACACACACACACACACATCTCTGGCTGACGTGCCCTCTAAACTCACAACAGACACTCCATCCCACTACCTTCGGTGTACTATAAACACGGTTTTGCAATCTGTCTCCTCTGTTTATAAACCGTAGGCTGTAAACTGTATGCTACACAAGATTTTGATGCATAGCAAGTGTGTGTGCAGAGTGTGGAGCGCGCACTGCGTGGACGGAGCGCGGGCGCGAACACTTCCGGTTTCCTTTCAACAGTGGAAACAACTTAAAATACTAATTTCTGGTCATACAGAAAATAACTTATTTATATATAACTTACGTCAATATTTATTTTTTGCGCAGCTTTTGGTGTGCATACAGTTCAAATTAAAATGTTGGTGTTCAACTTTGTGTTTTAAAAATACAACAACCGTTAATTTTTCGTTTTACGGGTAAAAAAGGAAAAACGAATGGACGCAAAAGCACACGGATCAATGGGTAATTTTAAAGCTTTTTAATTTTAAATGATTAACTTTAAACCTGTTGGTAGCTTTAAGTAGCCTACTGAAGTAGCCTGCCTGCCTGTATTTTGTCCTGTTTGAATAAAGGGTGGCAGTCTTTCATAATCAACTGTTGTTGTGGACTATATACTGGAGAAGTATTTGTTCTCCATTTGAGTGAGATGTTTTTAGGTTGCTAATTGAGCAAAGTGCTTCCATATATTTTATTAGGCCTAGTATTAGTTCAAGAATAAAATAGAATAAAATAAAAATATCTGATTAATATCGGAATCGCAAATAGCCAAAGCTGCGCCATCGGTATCGGTATCGGAAGTGAAAAAGTGGTATCGGGACATCCCTAGTAGCAAGGTTTTTATTATTTACTGCATTTTTTTTTTTTTTGGCCAAAAAAGATTTTAGCCTTTTCTTGAAAGTGTCTAAAGACAGTGGTTGTTCTGTAGGCAAACATCAGTGCCTTGAATTTTATGCGAGCGTCTATTGGCAACCATTGCAAATTGATGAAGAGAGGTTTGACATAAGGAATTCTATCCAGGGAAGCAATATGTGTAAAGGGGATCCAAACTGACATGCATGATGACACTAATGCCTGAACAATGCAGACGGGAGAGAAAAACAAGGGATTTCTGTAAAGGTGAGAGTCTTATAAGTGTTCATAGTGAATCACATTCCTCCTGTTGCTGATATGTTCTTTCTCCTTATGTTTTTTTTTATGAAATAAATGTGCTCTGATCGTGCTCAATATGTTCAGGTGTATCAACATCACACTCAATCTCCTCTTGCAACGGTAGATGATTTTTTTCCACCTATGCATTAATAATATATTATTTTCTAATATGCAACATGTGTTTTCATATTATCTGATGCACTCCTGATGTTATTTGTTGAATTTGATTTTATACGATGTATCATGCATTTTACAATTTGGAGATTCTGCATCCATTTGGCCTTATAAGGTTTGTGATCTTCATTCTTGATAATGCCTATCTTTTTGAATCCCACATACGACATCACCGTGATCTCATTACTGGCTGCAGGCAATAACTGTAGTGTCATTTGTTTTTTTTCAGAGATTGCATGCATATGCTGAGAGCGATCTGGCGACAAGGCGACTACTCCCGAGAGAAACCATGAGACAAATAACAAACAGTGCAAGGGCGTCTCGAGTGACACCGGCTCAAGGTTGGAGCACGATCAGAGGCGAGACAGAGATGAGTGGACCGAGCGTTTGGCAGCAAATAGAGTGATGAGAGATTGGTGTGTCAGTCCCGCTGCTGGAGGATTTGTGCTCTTCAGCCTGCGGTTTGTGTGTGTGTGTACTTTCGCTCACCAGGTAATGTTTCATACAGTACCAGGGCATAAATATCCACTCTGTTGAGCATGATTGGCAGTCGGTATATTTTAGGGAAGAGAAGTGACAGACTGTCTCTCTCTCTCTTTGGATTTCTTTTACTTTCACTTCCTTCTGTACTTATCCTAACCATCCTCATGGTTCAAGTAAACAGCAATTGAAACAGCAAATTCAAAATCGTCCTTTGGATTAGTAATCATTTAGTAGGACCCAAACATTCTACGCAATTCATTTTGCATAACATCGCAACAGCACAATTGCAAGTGTGGAACAGCTTTTATTCAATAGTTCTATAAAAAGTAAGTGTCTGAATTTGGCCAATTCATTAATGTATACACTAATATTAAGTTTGGGGTCAGTGTGATTTATTTTTTCATAAGTCTCTTATGCTCACCAAAGCTAAACAAAAATAGTATTGAAAAAAAAAAAAAAAAAATAGTATTGTAAAATATTATTGCTATTTAAAATAACAGTTTTTAATTTGAATATGTTTTAATGATGGCAAAGCTGAGTTTTTAGATGTCATTGCTCCAAAATTCAGGGTCACATTGATCAATTTAATGCATCCCTTATAAATATTAAGTATTGACTTCTTTAAAGGCCCACTGAAGTGCCTTGGAACGTGCAGCTTTATATGATGTGTTGACGTAATTTCCACTGAAACAGGAAGCTAAGGCGGGACATATTGAATGGCTCCTCCCCCTTTTCAAATAGCCAATAGCGTTTAGTTTACTTTACAGACTGCAAGTCCTACTTGACAGCACCATAGAAGCGAATCTGAGCGCTGATAATATGTTAGATTCTAGAGAGCATTTGATTGGACAGAAGATGTGATGAGAAGCTGAATTCCGTGGTGATGTCATAAACATATGTGATCTACTTTAGCGGAAGTCAGAGACTAAGCTTTGAATGCGTATATCACCTAAATGCGAGTTTTGTCATTGTTTTGGAACACATCAGCCTATTCATAACCTTAAGGCTAGCATATTCAGAGCTAAAAAACAAACAAAAAAAAATATTTCAGGGGGCCTTTAAAGAAAAACAAATCTGAATTATATATATATATATATATATATATATATATTTATGAACGATTTTTGGTGAAAAACAACTAAAATATCAGTATTTTCCTTCACAGAACACCATCAGAAGATTTGGGATATAGTGCACAAGTGTTCATGGGCTGCAGCGACCCTCATTCTGAGCTTTAAATAATGTTGCTTAAAAATTCTCTAAGTGATGTTAGCCATTTTTCAAACTTGTTCCAGACTTTAGCCACTGAATTAGATCTGCCCTCATTCCTTCAACCACACAGCCTCTCTCCACAACCTGACCTCCAAAGACATGTCAGCAAACCCGAATGAGTAAGAAGATGACCAAAACCATTATTTTTGGACAGATGCACCTATTACTCTAATTTCTTTCTTTCAGTTGCTCTCACTATTTTATGCATGCTTTTTCAAAACAATCGCTTACAGCATTGTTAATCTAGTCTAAGTCTGCTTTTTCCTTTTGCTGCAGCCACTTGAATCAAATAAACTCATATGCAGTCTCTTTTCATGTATTTTTCTCTTCCCCGGGCAAGTGTGGGCAAGTCTTTCACATGTACATTACTCATAAACCATCTTTCATGTTATTATGGCGTGTTTGAAACATATCTATGTGTGACGACGTGTGATGTACAACCCCGGTGGGATCTGAATCACTGCTCATGACCATTTCTGTGCATTTTCATGCACGTTTTCCACATGGTCAGCATTATAAATAAACGTGCGGGAGTGTTTGAGTGGAGACGTTATACAGCAATTCTCCAATTCCACTGCGTCAGCCCACAATCTCCCACTCATTCAGCGCAGGGTCAGCAGTGTCACATCGCCTACAATCTCCAGAATCCCTCACTCTGTGTGTATTTGTTAGGATTCTCTCACCACACTGGAGACCACAATCACACTTAGCATGATACAGCTCCATTTTTATGTAAAACTGCATTAATGATTGTGCAGTTATCATATAAATTCATAATTAATTTACTACACACCCTGTTTATAATAAACATTTAGAAAAATGTGTTTAGGTCTAGGCTTTCTACATTGCTTGCATGGGAACCAAGCTCAATTACAGAATATTACAGACGTGTTAGACATGTTTCTGGACGCAGTCTGAGAGAAACAGGCTCAAGAAAAATTTAAATAGACATGTAAACAAAATAATTCAGTAGAAAAATAATAAATAGGTGATGTGCTGTATAGTATTTTTATTTAAAGTATATTCATAGTGTAACAGACACACCAGGTTCTGTCACCAGCCAATCACAGAGAGCACCATCCCCGCAGTATTAATCACACACACTGACACCTCTCAAGTTCATCACCACGCACATACTTAACCACACACCTCGAGTCTCATAATTGTCTGGACCTCGTATTTGAGTAAAGACTAATTACCCGTACTCCTCGTTCCAGCAACGTTATTCTCTGCATTTTCTACGTTCCTGCGTTCCAAGTCTCACTACTCCTCGCCCCGTGTGTGCTTCCCTGTGTTCTACCTACCTGCCTTTTCTTCGTGGGTCTTCGCGAGGTGTATGCTGCTCATCCTGCTCTGAAGTTGCAACCCCTGTACATTAAAGTTCCAAGCCATTCTCTTCAGTGTTTATGAAGAAAATAGTGTTCACACACTATCATCAAAGAACTCCAGCGCTTCCTCGGTTTCTCCAATTTCTATCCAAGTAGCCAAGACGTTCCCTTTCAGTTGCTCACGTTTGACGTAGTCGACGTGTCGACTGATTAGGGACCCTGTCTAAAAACGCCACTAGAGCTGCCACCTTCCAGCGCCTAGACAGAAGCCTTCTGATCCCCCCGCATTCTTGAGGCGGAGATGCAAAGAAACAAAAGCATTCATGAACATGCATACAAGCATCAGTGTCCTCAACTGTACCCCTAACACACACCGCATCGAATCAGCACAGGTTAAAATACTCATGGTTCAAACATAAGAGCATACTTTAACTAAGATATCCTTTAGATGAATTCACAGGGAATGGATGGAAAGCCCCAAACTCTCTGGTTTAGGCCATAAAATAATTTATGACATGAAAATGTATTCACATATATTCTAAATTTATTTAGGTTGAGCAACCAACGGATGATTCATTCAAGCATGTGCATATATGACTTAAGATACAAACACATTTGAATCCAATACCTGTTCAAATCTCTGCGGCTAGCTGCACGCTGAGGCCTGGGTGAAGGCTGCCGCGGAGGCCCAGCGGCAGCAGAAGCGGCGGCAGAGGTATGCCCTCGGCAACGAGCAGATGGAGGAGCTGCCACCGGCGGCGAGGTGTAGGCAGCAGCGGGCCGCCGGGGCAGGATGTGTTGGACACCCTCCATCTGCGCCTGGGCGGCAGAGAACTGTTGGGCGCAGCTCTCCACCGCGTCGCCGAACCACCCAACCTGGGAAATCGGGGAGTCCAGGAACCGAACCATGTCCGCATCCGCCATAAACCAGGCTGAGCCAATGATGGTGCTCCTGGACCACTGAAGTGGACTTTGCCAGACCGATCACGCCTGCCACAACGCTCGTGCTCCGGAGGGCGAGGTCGGTTGCAGGGCGGAGCTCACCTATGAGCACACGGTCTGGGCTACCCCCGGGCATGTCCGTGAGTGCCCTGGTCTGATAGATCTAAAGCAACACCATGGCATGCAAAGAGGAGGCGGCTTACCCACAGGCCTTGTAAGCTCTGCCCGTCGGAACGGAAGAGAACTCTCAGGCCTTAGGGAGGAGACAAGGATCCTCCGTCCAAAGGCAGCGGCCGCCGGACACAGGTGCACCTGTGTCGCGACAGACCGCTCCACTGGAGGGATCGCCTCGTGACCCACACCGCTCCTCCGTCAAAGATAGTGAGGGGGGAGGAGCTACTCTGGCCATTTCTGGCGGAGAAAGGTGCCATCCACGACCTGATAAGTCCACCATGCACTTTGGGGAAGAAGGCACTGGAGCGGCGAGGTGAGAACCAGCGCGGCCCACTCCGAGACACCAATCATCCAACCGAGACTGTTCGGGACACAGTGGAGGATTCCACTCGAGCCCGACAGCCTCAGTGCCCCATTTCAGCATAGCTGACATTTCTGGATCTGGCTCGGGCAATGTTACACTCCCAGAGGGGGATAATGCAGCCGAGTCATCATTTCCAGAGGTCAGCTCACCCTCCGATGCTGCAATCGGCATCCTGTCCTCTGGAGGGGCCCCGAATGAAACAGTTGGTCAGTCCATGACAGAGGGACCAGCACACTCAACGGGGGCTCCACCGGCTGCGGTGTGATAGAGGAGTGAGGGGCCCACAGGGACTGGTTACCGGGCGGGGAAGCCTCACTATGATCCTCTGATCACCCATCCCACACGGCGCCATAGCGGGACGTGGTAATGGGGACTCCACCTTCACGCATGAAGGCGAGTCTCGATCTCGACACCGCGATAGTCATGGTCTCGCAATGAGAACATGAACTATCCACAAAAGCTGCTTCAGCATGCTGAACATATAAATATATATATACACATATTTAAATACACATACATATATAGCTCAAACACGTGATGAAACCAATGTGACCGTCAGAGGAGAACAGGGAACGATCGCATCCAGAAACGCATGGGTGGAATGTATCTTGAAATGTCATTCTCTTGTCATTTTCATTTCTCTTTCAGGAAATGAAAAACTCTCACCAGTGCCGGAGCACACAGGGAATGACCGCGGCAACAATAAATCAGTGAACTGAAATAGTGAAGCACTCACTTTTCCGCCCTCAACCGGCTGTCAACACAAACAAACACAAAGAATCTGCTTGCTGTAAAAACAAAGCTTGCTGTTCAAAGCTCGCGACCACCACTGCACTGCGCTGTAGAACACCAGCACCAGGAGAGTCTTCCCAGAAGAACACCGACACACTCGCTCGTTGTAGTTCACCAACAGCACTCTTCAGAGACATCGGAAACGATCGGCTCCGAAGCGAAAGACAACTGGTGCCTGCATCCACATCCGTATTTATACCCACGCGCGGGCGGAGCGATGTGATGCGTTTCACGCACGCCAATCTCCGTTGACTCGTTTTAACAGTACTCGAAGATAACAGGCTCACTGACGCGATCCCCAATCAGTCGACACGTCGAGAATCCTCGCAAGGTGTATACGACCCCCGCATCTTCTCTGCATCGTCCATGTTACAGTAAAGTTCCAAGCCATTCTCTTCAGTGTTTATCTCCATTGACATCTCCCATCTATTTCCATTGATTTCGCTATACTGCAGTAAACCCTTTTTTGGTTTATATTCCATCTGTCTGAGTCAATCCGTTAAACCTAGATACTCATATACATTAATGTCTTTAGCTTTCTTGTATATCTGTATACATACACTACAATTAAGCATTTTTGGGACGGAATACTTTTTTCTTTTGTTTTTGAAAAGTCTTGTTCACCAAGGCTGCATTCATTTGATCAAAAAAATAGTAATATTGTGAAATATTATTACAATTTAAATTAACTGTTTTCTATTTTAATATATTTTAAAATGTTATTTATTCAATTGATGGCCAAGCTGAATTTACTCCCGTCTTTAGATTCATGTGATCCTTCAAAAAATCATTCTTATGTACTGATTTGGTGCTAAAGAAACATTTATTATCAATGTTGAAAACAATTTTTGCTGCTTAATATTTTTGTGAAAACTGTCAGCATTCTTAGATTAATAGAAAGTTCAAAAGGACAGCATTTATTTGAAATTTAAGTCAATTTAATGCATCGTTGCTAAATAAAAGTATGAATAATGTCTTTAACATAATAATAATAACTTGCAATAACCTTTTCTATTAAGTCTAAAGTGCATGTAAATGGGACAAAAAATGGCACGGCCAGGGAGAAACAGCGTATGCAGTGTTTTTACTATCTGCCCCCTGTTCTAGGGACTGGGACAATGTTTCTGGCTGTTCCCCTTGTTGAAGATAAATGACAGATATGATCTCAGGATGTCCTCTGAAAAAAAGCTGGCAAGGTGCCACTTCATCCTCTCACAAAGACGTCCAACATCAGGACAAAGTTTGACTTTGCAGTCCACCTCAGTTTCTTTCATCATAAACAGAGGGAATAAGGCAGAGGTGAGTGTTTAAGAACATCTAGATTAAGATCATCTTTTTTCTGTTGTCAGATCTAATGAGCGATTTATGAAGAGGCCTGTTTACAGGTGATTTTCTGTAAAAAGATTTGAACAGCTATTGGATTCAAATGTGTTCGTATCTTAAGTCATATATGCACATGCTTGAATGAATCATCCGTTGGCTGCTCAACCTAAATAAATTTAGAATATATGTGAATACATTTTCATGTCATCAATTATTTTATGGCCTAAACCAGAGAGTTTGGGGCTCTCCATCCATTCCCTGTGAATTAATCTAAAGGATATCTTAGTTAAAGTATGCTCTTATGTTTGAACCATGAGTATTTTAACCTGTGCTGATTCGATGCGGTGTGTGTTAGGGGTACAGTTGAGGACACTGATGCTTGTATGCATGTTCATGAATGCTTTTGTTTCTTTGCTGATGTAAACAAGGCCTTATCTGCTGGTGAGATCATGCATCACAGCTTTATCCTTTCATGCATCAAGTTCAACATTATCCATCGCATTGGACATGCCACAGAGTCGCCTCAGTGCTGGAGAGTTCACCCGCCAGAGAAGCAAATCACGCATAAGCAGGTGAGATAAGATAACTCCGCCTTAGGATGGGATTTAGAGGGTGTTTTTGAGAACAACTAAGTTTTATTATGTTCAACATGGGTTCATAGATGAAAACAAGCATGTCTGTATGTTTACATATAGACATATGGATAGATGGATCTTGAAATATTAATTCTTCTGATAATGATACTGGAAAATAAATATTGATCCTACATGTTTTGAAGCTTTGAAGTAGAAAAAAAACTTTATTTGCACATACAGTTGTGGTCAGAATTAATGGCACCCCTGGTAAATATGATCAAAAATGGCTGTAAAAAATAAATCTGTATTGTTTATCCTTTTGATTTTTCATTCAAATAAATTGCAAAAATCTAACCTTTCATTGAAGTAAAAGAATTGAAAGTGGCGGGGAAATCACATTATGAAATAAATGTATTTTTCCAAAACACGTTGGCCACGATTATTGGCACCCCTAGATTTTTTTACGAGTAAAATATCTCTGAAGTATATTCCCATTAATATTTACCTTTTTTTTAGCACACCAGGGTGACTAGGAACATGAAATTGTCCAGCTATGACTTCTTGTTTCACAGGAGTTTAAATATGAGGAAACACAATGGCCAAATTCCCTTAATCATCCATCACAATGAGTAAAACCAAAGAATATAGTTCTGATGTGCAGCAAAAGATTGTTGAGCATCACAAAATAGAAAGTGGCTGTAAGAAAATAGCTAAAGAATTGAAAATCCCCATTTTGACCATCAGGGATGTAACGAATCTGATGTTACGAATCTGCCAGGAAGAGGACGTGTGTCTATATTGTCTTAATGCACGGTGAGGAGGAAAGTTTGTGTGGCCAAATACTCTCCAAGGATCACAGATGGAGAATTGCAGAGATTAGTTGAGTCTCGGGGTCAGAAGCCTACCAAAAAAAAAAAAAAAAAAAATTCAAACAACCCCTACATCACCACATGTTGTTTGGGAGGGTTTCAAGAAAAATCCTCTTGCTCCTCTGAAGGAACTTTAAACGGAACAGGGTTCTGTTCAGATGAATCTAAAAAAATATATTTTTTGCAGCAAACATGCTAGATGGGTTTGGTGCACACAAGGATAAAAAGTACCCCATGTGTACAATTTAATATACCGTTGGACTTTTAATGTTGTGGGCATCTTTGTCTGCTGGAGGTCTTGGACATCTTGTTCAGATACATGGATACATCGTGGATTCTATCAAATATCAACAGATATAAAATGAGGGCTTTATTTCTTCTGCTAGAAATCTTATAATGGGCCGTGGTTGGATCTTCCATCAGGACAACGATCCAAAGCAAACATCAACATCAACACAAAAATGTGTTACGGAGCACAAAATGAAGCTTCTGCCATGACCATCCCAGTGCCCTGACCTGAAGAGTGGAGTGAACTGAAGAGAAGAAGCACCAACATGGATCTGGGAATCTGAAGGATCTGGAGAGATTCTGTATGGAGAATTCTGAATGTTTCCATGGTAACCCTCATTGGTTCATCTGTCTCACCTGGTACCTCGTTAGTCTTGTCATCTGTGTCTTGTTTCCCTGATCTGTTTCCCTATGTATTTAAGCCCTGTGTGTTGCATTGTTCACTGTCCGATCTCCGTTGAGTTAAGAGTGTGTGTACCTTCTGCCCGTCTTCTGTGTACCTCTTTGAGTTATATTGTTAGTAAAAGTTTGCATTGGAACTTTGGACTCCTCATCTCCTTCTGCCTGCACCACACCCTGACAGTATGACTATAAATTACAGAGTATTAAGTTATTTTCCCTGCTGAGGAACAAATCCAAGTGATGGCGCCGGTGCATCGCACACTCAAGCAATATTATCAGTTCACTTCTGGCATTGGTAACTTGACATCGCAGCCTGTTCATTATCAAAATAAAACAGTCAACCAAACATATACAAAGTTATTCTGCTTTATTTAATTTGTCTGTTGTACAAAATAAAGGCTGTGCCGGTTAGTCAGACTCATTTCCCTTGCTGTGAAGATGCTGATTTAGCCTATGTTTGGACTCGACTGAAGTATGAAGCCTTCTTTATATTAATAGATAGCATCCAAATGCTACATTGTAAATATGGAAACTTTGGACCAAATGAAAGATGCACGAACCCAACGTCCGTACAGTTTCAGTTTCGATTCAAATTAATTTGTTTAGGCTTGGCGTTTAAAATAGGCTAAATGTTGTTTGTAATAAAGGGCACAATAGGCTATTTTTATAGGCTACTATGTATATTTTTTTATTATAGCCTACATGGCTGCTTATTTTTCATTCTTGTTTTCTGAATACCATTCATTTAAGGATTTGTCATACAGTAAGGGGAAGTAAAATATGCATAGCCTACATGTTAATAGTGTTCATAATGTTAATGTTGTATTTTATTTACCAGCCTTTTACACTATTGCTGAATAGGCTAATAATAATATGCGTTTTTTTCCATGATGTGACACGTTTCTCTCTCAGCGTGACCCAGTGTGTCTTACACTCAGGTAGGCTACATGCGACTTATTTTCTGGCAAATGCGGTAAATTATAATATGTTTCTGTATTATTACAAAATGCATAGGACGGAGACAATTTGGGCGAAAAAACAACAAAAAACATATTGTGTTCATTACCACCACAATGAAAAGCTACGGGAGGCACTGGACAGCGCGGAGAGAACGCACAATGGATTTAAGTTCAAGTTCACTTTATTCATATAGCACATTTACAACAGCTATAGGCTGACCAAAGTGCTTTACAGAACAACCAGATTAAAAAAAAATTAATACCTGCATAACAACACATAAAACACAAATAAGAGCAGCAAAGCTAAGAGCTATTAAAGCTAAGAAGCTAAGAGCTATTCAGCCTCGTTGTTTACAATGGCAAAAATTGATACTCAGTATTAATTAAATAACCTCTGCAAAAACAAAGTTATAACTGCTGCGTATTTCCTGAACACTTCACTACTGGAGTTTGCTCTGTATCTGCTTATTTAGTTCATTTAGTTTACTGAGTTTATTTAACCCATCGCAACCACTTTGCGACTTATATAAAATAACCCTATGCAACTCATGCATTATATTCCAAGCATTCTGAAGGTAGGGTTTGGTGAGAAACAGACCAAAATGGCAAGTTATTACCTTTATGAAAATCTTGCGTTGCAGTCCTGTGTGCTATAGTGAGCAGCAGCTCGCGCTGCGCACTAAGCGCATCCTTTTGAGAGATAAATTATTACAAATTTTAATAAAACACAAGGCCTACATCATAAAACTCAGAAGAGTAGCCTATGTATTTTAATATATTTGTTGTTCTCTGTTCTCCGGTTGTCAGATAGTCATCTGAATGACAGTTCATGCGTGAACGTTAATAGGCCTATTATATAGTCAATGCATTATTCTTTCCTTCTTGTATTAGTGTTTAAAACATTTAATTTACAACTAATTATATTGATTTATATTTTAATTAGGGGCCAAGCACCGAAGGTGCGGGCACCTATTGTATCTGTTCCGGTTCTTATTATTATTCCTCTTCTTCTTCATCTTCTTCCGACTTGGGGTCTATGGTAGCCTATAGAACTGCTTGCGGGAAAGTTATTAAATTTGGCACGCAGATAGAGGACAGTCTGCACTATCACCATAGGAAATTTGTAGTCTCTAAATCAATCCCACTAGCGCCAACAACTGTCCAAAGTTTCACTCATGTTTATGCTAATAACTTTAGAACCATAAAGGCTAGAAACAAAATTATTATTCCACTGATTCCTTAGCTCAAGACGATTCGATTGCACCCTATGACGTCATTTTCCATCATGAAAATGTTTCCGCCATTTCGAATTCTTATTTTCGCTTGCGAAAATAAACATAAGGCTGTATCTCCGCAACGCTTTATCGTATTCAGACCAAACTTGGTACATGTCCTCTCATCACAAGCATGACCTGAGGACACATGTTTCAGCGCAGCACCACCTACTGGTCCGGAGATATGAAAAATTTATATTTTTGCTTATAACTTCTGAACGGTTTGTCCAAAAATCATAAAAGTGGTATTGTTAGATTGCCGAGTCGACTGATATCCAATTTTTCCATATCGACCATTTTAAGCTTCGGCCATTTTGAATTTTGTACCAAAATGCTGTATTTTCTGAACGCATGAACATATGGTTACGAAACTCGGTATGGGTCATCGGTACGATGCCCTGAAGGAGCCTGAGCAGTTTCGAACCAGCGCCACCTAGTGGTAAAATTAAAATTTCAAATGTGTGTAACTCTGGGTGTGGTTGACTGATTTTCACTGGAAAATCATGTCATCTCCTTGGGTTCCTGAATCCTTGCCGAGTCCAACGATACCACCCATGCTAGGTTTCGCCTTATGGTTTGTGTACCGTTGTGATTTTGCGCTTAAAAAACATATGCCAATATCTTCGAAACCGTTCGACCGATCGAGACGAAACCACCGCCATCAGCAGCATGCCCTGAAGGTACTCAAAAGATTTTGTGACAGCGCCACCCTTTGGTCAAAAGTTATAATTTGCCTATTGTAATTACACTGATCTTAATAGAGTCCTTGGGTTATGCCGAAAACATAGATACCAATTTTGCCATAGTCAGCCAAACTTCCTGTCCGCCATCTTGATTTTCATTCAATCCCTACTTTTTCAAATTCCTCCTAGAACGTCTGTCCAATTTTCACCAAAATCGAATCATATCATCATCTTGCCGACTGAAAGTTATGGATTTCGTGACGATAGATAAAACGGTTTACGTATACCACAGCAGCAAATTTGAGGTATGATGCCAAAATGACTATTCAGGCTTTATATCTGCAATGACTTGACATATAGACACCAAACTTTGTATGTGTCATTGTCATCTCACTCTGAACACAACACATCGATTTCATAACTACGCCACCTATTGGTCGAAAGTGATAATCCATTAAATAATATTTTTAGTTAATGTATATGATTTTTCAGCCATTTGCCCAAAATTCTCTTAAAATGTCTTTAATTGCTCCTTGCTGCAGTTGGTCTGACACTCCCAGCCATGTTGGCATCTGTTGTTGTCTTCTTGCGCTTGGCCCCGGTAATGGCTGCTTGCAGCTATATTTTTTTAATGTTATTCTTTTTTTTTACGTATTGGGTGAGGGCGACCACTATGACAGCCGTCATTTACCCTGCCATACCCAGCTGATGCAAAGCGTGAATTTATATATATACAGAAGAAAGCTCTGTCTAGGCTCTTCCCCGGTACGTTTCGTGTCGAGGCATTAGTCTGGTTGTTTGATGAGAAAGAGATGAAATGTAGTAGTTGCAATAAATCCATTTAGAATCCGTACAACTGCAGCAGTGGAGGACTATTATTCTGCTGTGCAGAACTGAGGAAGAACTGATGAAGGAACAGTTTGATCTTCGGCTAACAAATCAGAGGAAAGGGGCGTTTCATACCCGCCTACGTGTGGAAATCGAATATTCAAGCTGTTTATACATTTTTCTACCTGAGAACGAAAAATGAAAAATCAAGCTGAATACTTGTTTTTCTTTTTTTTTTCCTTTTTTTAAACAAAAAAGGAACTGTTTTCTCGTTTTTCTACGTTCAATATTAAATAAAAAAATAATAATGAACGCAACGGACCATGGACCGTGTACCTTCGGATAATTTTTTTTTTTTGTTTTTTTTGTTTACGCTCATTTATCACATATTTTTATCTTTGTTTTCATCACACTTTACCCTAATCCGCCAAATGGAAAAACAATTAAACCAAAATGAATAAACAGCTTCAATATTCGATCTCTACATGGGCGGGAATGAAACGCCCCTTTCCGCTGATTGGTCAACCAGAGATCAAGCCGTGCCGTCATCAGATCAGCTCCGCGCAACAGAATAATAGTCATTTGATACAGTTGTATGGATTATTACAGAGTTTATTGCAACTACATTTAATCTATTTCTCATCAAACAGCCAGACTAATAAATGGCTCGATACAAACCGTACCTGGACAGAGCCTAGCTTTCTTACGGGCCACAACCTAACGCTTTTTGACGTTCTCAGTTTGTGTAAATCTACTTAGGGTTCAGAGGATTTATTTTTTTCCAGATTAATTTCACACATGTCTAATGCAAGTATGTTGTTTTGTTTCATTAATACGGCTTATCATTTTTTCTTGATATACCCCGATGGAAGTTTACTGTGACAACATGCACCATAGGTGGAGATTATAACATGACCATATGACATCTTAAAATGTTATCCGATCTAATCAAAAAAATATACAATACAAACTCAAATATTTTCTTAATAAAATACAATTATTAACTTTTTCATTTAAAAATAATGGCATTTTTTATTAATTAAAAATAAAATATTTTTTGAGTTTGACAACGAACACACTGAAAAGCACAACTATACAACATAGTTCAATACATAATAATAATTAATAATTTATGAACAATGACTCTGTCACAGTCCTCGTCTGCACCTGTCTGTCCTTGTCTGCACTACACTACCCAGAATCCTCCTTGTCTCCACACCTGAACTCACTCCCTCACTTACCAGCCTGTTTATCGTTATCTTCATCAGTGTCACCTGTCTTCACCTTGTTATGTTTGATTCATGCTTGTATTTAGTTTGCTTCTGTTCAACCTGTCCTGGTTGGTCGTTGTCTATGTTACCTGAGTGTATTTCCTGCCTGCATCTGTTTATTGTTTTGTTTAGAAGTAAAAGTGATTGTTTCTGGAAATCCTCATCTCCTTGTGTTTCCTGCCATACACACACCGTGACAGAACGACCGACCAAGACAAGATGGATTTGGCTGGCCATGACCTGACGGATTACCTCATCAGGATCCTGATGGAGAGAGGTCTCCACATCACCATTACCCCGTTGGTCGCTCCAACCAACTTCGCCATGCCATCCATCCTCATCCATGGTTCTGAAGAGCCCTCTTCGCCGCTGGTTCCGTCCAGCACCAAGCCCTCTTCACCGCTGGTCCCGTCCAGCACCAAGCCCTCTTCACCGCTGGTTTCGTCCAGCACCAAGCCCTCTTCGCCGCTGGTTCCGTCCAGCACCAAGCCCTCTTCACCGCTGGTCCCGTCCAGCACCAAGCCCTCTTCGTCGCTGGTCCCGTCCAGCACCAAGCCCTCTTCACCGCTGGTCCCGTCCAGCACCAAGCCCTCTTCGCCGCTGGTTCCGTCCAGCACCAAGCCCTCTTCACCGCTGGTCCCGTCCAGTCCAGAGTCTTCACCGCTGGTCCTCGTCCAGAATCCGAGGGAGTTGGATTTAATAGACTTTTTCACTGAGCCTTTACAGTTGGTACCGTCCAGCACAGAGCTTCCTTCACCGCTGGTCCCGTCCAGCACAGAGCTTACTTCGCCGCTGGTCCCGTCCAGCACAGAGCTTCCTTCGCCGCTGGTCCCGTCCAGCACAGAGCTTCCTTCGCCGCTGGTCCCGTCCAGCACAGAGCTTCCTTCGCCGCTGGTCCCGTGCAGCACAGAGCTTCCTTCGCCGCTGGTCCCGTGCAGCACAGAGCTTCCTTCGCCGCTGGTCCCGTGCAGCCCAGAGCCCTCGCCGCTGACGGCGTGCAGCCCAGAGCCCTCGCCGCTGACGGCGTGCAGCCCAGAGCCCTCGCCGCTGACGCCGTGCAGCCCAGAGCCCTCGCCGCTGACGCCGTGCAGCCCAGAGCCCTCGCCGCTGACGCCGTGCAGCCCAGAGCCCTCGCCGCTGACGCCGTGCAGCCCAGAGCCCTCGCCGCTGACGCCGTGCAGCCCAGAGCCCTCGCCGCTGACGCCGTACAGCCCAGAGCCTTTTTCCCCATGGCCACCCGAAGGGTCTTCTCCGGGTCTTCTCCGCCATGGCCGCCCGAGGGGTCTTCTCCGCCATGGCCGCCCGAGGGGTCTTCTCCGCCATGGCCGCCCGAAGGGTCTTCTCCGCCATGGCCGCCCGAGGGGTCTTCTCCGCCATGGCCGCCCGAGGGGTCTTCTCCGCCATGGCCGCCCGAGGGGTCTTCTCCGCCATGGCCGCCCGAGGGGTCTTCTCCGCCATGGCCGCCCGAGGGGTCTTCTCCGCCATGGCCGCCCGAGGGGTCTTCTCCGCCATGGCCGCCCGAGGGGTCTTCTCCGCCATGGCCGCCCGAGGGGTCTTCTCCGCCATGGCCGCCCGAAGGGTCTTCTCCGCCATGGCCGCCCGAGGGGTCTTCTCCGCCATGGCCACCCGAAGGGTCTTCTCCGCCATGGCCACCCGAGGGTTCGTCTGCTCCGCCCTGTCCTCGCCCACGTCCTGCTCCGCCATGGCCGCCTGGTCAATCCTGGAGTCCGTCCTCCTGCACCCAGTCCGCCTTCCCGTCACGGACTCCAGGATGCCCACCCCCCCTCCCGTGTTCTGTCTTGTACGGCGCGGGTCGCGCCTAGCGGGAGGGGGGAGTAATGTCACAGTCCTCGTCTGCACCTGTCTGTCCTTGTCTGCACTACACTACCTAGAATCCTCCTTGTCTCCACACCTGAAGTCACTCCCTCACTTACCAGCCTGTTTATCGTTATCTTCAGTGTCACCTGTCTTCACCTTGTTATGTTTGATTCATGCTTGTATTTAGTTTGCTTCTGTTCAGCCTGTCCTGGTCTGTCGTTGTCTGTTACCTGAGTGTATTCCCTGCCTGCATCTGTTTATTGTTTTGTTTAGAAGTAAAAGTGATTGTTTCTGGAAATCCTCATCTCCTTGTGTTTCCTTCCATACACACACCGTGACAGACTCTCAGTCTTTCACCTTTTTTATCATGATTTCTCAATAAAATTAATAAAAGTAAAGAATAGATTACCACAGTTCTAATAGAGGCATTGTAACGCAGTGTGACAACATGCCCCGTCTGAGCAACAGCGGGTTTAAATCATGCGAGTGTCTTCTGCTGGTTAGCATTAAATAACTATCCCACCTGTTAAATAACATATTGGAGATTAAAAAAATATCAGATTTGTCTAATTTAAAATAAACACCAAAATAGAGATGAATACCCTAAGTAAGAAATTTACTTTTGCTATGGTTAAATAAATGTTCAGGCATATCTTCCAAAGATTTCTGAATTTTGACACATTTTTTTTTCTCTATATAGTGATGATATGGCAACTAGTAAATACACTAAGTTTTGTCATGCTAGCATGTGTGGAAGTATTTAAAACAAGGGTGTTAGTGTGTGCCCCACTTTCCCCTAGCCACATTCGTGTCGTGAAATTTATTGTTTCCGTTTATCATTTACTAATTTATCGTATTAAATATTAAATTACGTGGCAGCTGCTTTTACAACTACCCCTAGCCTAGGTATTTTTTGGCATACCGCCTGTTTTATTTATCTGACCTACTCTCAAAATATGTGTGTCTTCAGTTCTTTCTCAGTTCCGCGTAACATAATAGGCTAGTCGTCTGCTGCAGTTACAGATTCTTAACTCGTCCACAACAAGGACATTCAATCTATTTCTCAAACAACCAGACTAACGAATGGCTCGAAACACCCGGAGCAGAGCCTAGACAGAACTTTCATCTACACATAAATTTGCGTGCCTTGAAATCAGTTTATTATCGTTTTAACTTACGTCGCATCTGCTGTCACAACCTCCCATATTTGGCGAACCGCCTGTTTTATTTCGCTGACCAACTCTTGAAATATGTGTGCCAAAACTGCACGACGCACTGGACAGAGCGGATAATGTAGCCTATTGAGGCCTAGAGCAGCAGTCCCGACTGCTGTTTTGAGCAATAGCCTACACAGAGTTTATTTCATTAACACACAGTATTAATATCACTCAAAACACTGTTTTATTTTTTTCTGCCAGCTAAACCTCTAAAGCAAAGTAACAGATCATTGTGCTACTCGCAGCATAGGTGCACAGAGTGGTGGTTCATTCCTGAATGAATCCGAGTCTTTGAACAAATCGTTTGAGTAAGTGATTCACCAGCCATACAGCCTTTTACTACTGAATGAATCAGCGTTTCGAGCGAACCGATTTGAATAAAATGACTCATTCAATAACACAGTGACTTGCTGCCACCTACTGGCGATATTTCATAATTGTTTTATCTTGTAGTTTATTTCATATTTCTGTATTCAAAACGTTGTTTAAAAAATAAAATTAATCTCATTGCATTATGCATTTGCTGTGTAAATTAATTTACTAACCTCTCTGAGCAGCATTAAATTGGGTAAATACATCTAAAAGCAACTTCAGATGCTGCTTTTATGCCAGCACTGCAGCACAAGATGCCTTTGGTTGAAACAGTATATAGTGTCAAACTCTAAATTTAGCATAAATTCTTAAATTTAGTCAATACAATTAAAGATGACATATGGGCCTACATATTTAATAAGATTAGAAAAACAAATCTAGGTTTTTGGCTTAATTAATTTCTGATGGTGATAGATAATATATAAAAAAATACTCTTCATCTCTGGCTTTATTTTTCAAAGTGTTATTATAGTCTACCCTTGGTCGTGCAGGTTCGGCACACAGATTGTGTGTATTCGGAACACCGGCTGATATTTAGCGTATGCACGTATATGGGTAGTTGTGAGATGCAATGTAATTAATATTTAATATGATAAATTTGTATTTCACGGGACAAAAATTAATGGGTAGGCAACACGGAAGAAAGCTCTGTCTAGGCACTGTTTGTATTCGAGCCATTTATTTATTAGTCTGGCTGTTTGATGAGAAAATGTGATGAAATAAAATGTAGTTGCAATAAACTCGGTAATAATCCATACAACAGTATCAGATGACTATTATTCTGTTGCGCAGAGCTGAACTGATGACGGCACGGCTTGATCTCTGGTTGACCAATCAGCGGAAAGGGGCGTTTCATTCCCGCCCATGTATTGAAGCTGTTTCTTCATTTTGGTTTAATTGTTTTTCCATTTGGCGGATTAGGACAAAGTGTGATGAAAACAAAGATAAAAATATGAAAAAACGACGCGAGATTTCTTTATTTCTGTTCATGGGAAAAATCGAATATGTGATAAATGAGCGGTTTCTTAATTTTTCCATTTAGAAGTCAAAAACAAGAAAACAAATTAGGTACACGGACCGACCATACATGGACATTTGTCTTTATTTGTTTTGTTTGTTGTGTTTGTATTTTTGTCACAATGAAATCAAAATTGACAATTCTTATTTATATAATATTTATAATATATATATATATATATATATATATATATATATATTTTTTATATAATATTGCAGTGTTTATTAAATGATTTATCCGTGCACATATTTGTATTTAATTCATGTGCCGCGGAATCTTTAATCAAAATAAATTTCCCTCCCTCTTGAAGCGACATCTCTTCTCTGATAACATGTTTACTAGAGCAAGGGAGGGACATCACTCATGTAAGATCGACCAACGCTATCTCACAACCAATTCGTACGAATTTGTACGAGTGATTAAAAGGTGGCTAATTCGTATGAATTCGTACGACCTCACTCGTACGAATTTGTACGATTTGTCTAAAACCACGTGATGGGTAGGTTTAGGGGCGGGGTCATGGGTAGGTCATTCGTACAAATTCATACGAATTGGGCTATCGTACTAATTCGTACGAGTGAGGTCGTATGAATTCGTACGAATTAGCCACCTCGTAAAATTCGTACGAATTGCCGTGAGATCGGGCTGGATCGACCAATAGCAAACCACAACCATCCAATAAATTCCCCATGGACAAAATCAAGTCCAGCCCTACATTTTTTTTATTTTTCTAGAAGCCATTTTACTATGATATACATCACAGTAAGGAAGAAATTACTATTGCAACTTCTGTTTCATGCCAACTTTAAGTGCACCCACGTATAAATGGGTTGGTTATTCACTTTAAAAGTCAGTCAGATAGTTTATTCCTGTATAGGTAGGTGGTTCTTGGCCAGAAAAAGCCTCAAAATTGACTTTATGCCAGTGCGTTTTGCTCTACAAGATTAGCTTGTGCATATAGCACTGTAAAGATGAATGCGTTTCCTTTTTTAAGAACTGTAAATCACTCTTTGTAATCACTATTTTCATTAGCTCATTTCTCAGTTAAGCCATTGTTGGTGGTTTGGGAATTGAAGCCAAAAAGTGGGCCAGAAAACAAACACAATTTTTGTCAAATCAGCACTTTAGACACCAAGCTCCAGGTGAAGAAGACCCTGAATAATTTGTCCCATATGCAAAATGACTGCATTTAAAAATGCCAGTGTGTTCAGCAACCAGTACTTCTGAAAGTTATATAATTGTTCGCTTAGGAACTGAAATTCCCTAATTACACACTTAACAATATGGCACAGCATATTCCTGTGGCCATCAGCCTACTTACGATTGGCTGAGACAACACTGCATGCAAATGACAGAATGAGGTTTCAGAGTAGCATTGTGTCAGAAACTAAAGGTAACTTCCTTGCTCTTCTGTCAGTCAGTGACTTAAAAATACACCATTTATATTATAAGCACACCTTTTTAGCTTCAGACAGGCTTCCAAAGCATCTCGATGTCACATTAAAATGAACTTTAGAGATAACCATGTGCTTATTACTATTTATATAATGTATTTCTTTCAATTGCTCTGTCAGACGGCATTTTATTATTTCAACGGTCACAGGCACTGACGGAAATCTTGGCTTCTCGTACACACCTAATTAATGGATTGTTATATCACCTCTTTTAAAATGCATTTTTTTTTACCTCTCACTCCTTTTCTTCCAGCGCACAGAATCTTGGCGAGCGTGACTCACACAGGCCTGCTGGAGTGTAGCGCTGTCAGCAGTTTTGTCTAACTGTGTGACAGGAGAAAAATAATGACAGGCAAGACGACATGCACTCATGCAGACACCTGTAAATAAACACCACAGACATTAACACACAAAGCCATGCATCCAGAAGTGTAATGTACGCACACACAGGGTTAAACTTCAATTGGCAATGCATTTGAATGGATGCATTTGGGAGATGCTGTTATTTAAAGGGGTTGTTTACTGCTTTTTTTCTTTGCTTGATTGTGTTTATGGGGTGCAATATAACATGTCTAAGTGTGTGTTTTTTTAAAAAAGCCTTATTTTTCATAAATTTCACCTTTATTGTAAGCCGTTTTCTCCTCTGTCATTTGAACGACCGGTTGACTTCCTGATTCTATGAAACCACTCCCTCAGAAACAGGCAATGGGCTCAGATTGGTTAGTTGGGCCGGTGTGTTGTAATTGGATAAACTGCGTAGTGCACGTAGTCGGAAACTTCACGCCCATTACCTTTACAGGTGAAAGCTGCATGTGCTCCGGTCAAACGTAAATAGTGTCAATACCCTACTGCCGTAACAGTTTGAGCCAGAATCAGATCCAGAAAGAGGCAATGAAGAGAGTTAAGCAGAACCTCCCCAAGGCTCTTACAAAACGTTTCTGAATGGTACATTTTATTATTATTATTCTATTCTATTCTTTTCTATTCTACTATTATTATAAGAATTTCGATACGCTGTTACTTGAAAATGCTACTGCTGCTTATAGCTTTTGAGATACGGTTTTCTCCAGATTAAACATTTAATATAACTGAATAAATGACAGAGTGTCACGTTTCAGTATGTTTGAGTTATGTTCTGTGATCTTGTTTCCCCCTGTCTTTGTGATTTTGGTTTAGTCCTGTTAGTTTTCCCGCTCTGTCTAATTAGTTATTCCCGTCACCTGTGTTCAGTTAATTATCCTATTAGTCCCTGTTCATTTAAGCCTTGTGTTTTCCCTCAGTGTTTGTTGGTCGTCGTCCGTGTATGGTTGTGTGTTCTCTGAAGTCCTGGCAGTTGTTCTTTTGTTCCTGTTTACTTCTGTAAGTTAAGTTTTGTTAATAAATCAACTATACCGCAGTGCCCGTGTCCTCGTCTTCAGTACCCTGCACAAAACCTGACAGAACGACCAACCTTTAAACGAAAAGAAAAACCTCCAGTGAAAGCCTCCAGTCGAACATGGAGTTCGACAAACAAGCCTTTGTGGGAACCCGCAAAGCAATTTTCCGGGGGATCCGTGGAGGTCACAGGGGAGGATAAGGGTCTAGACTTTTTCAACATCAACATCTCTGCGTCCAGCCCAATCCTCCTCTCATCAGCCCTGAAGAGCCAGAGCCAGTCTTCGAGCAAGAGCCAGAGCCAGTCTTCGAGCAAGAGCCAGAGTCAGAGCCAGTCTTCGAGCAAGAGCCAGAGCCAGTCTTCGAGCAAGAGCCAGAGCCAGTCTTCGAGCAAGAGCCAGAGCCAGTCTTCGAGCAAGAGCCAGAGCCAGTCTTCGAGCAAGAGCCAGAGCCAGTCTTCGAGCAAGAACCAGAGCCCGTCGCCTGTTTGCCAGAACCGGAGACAATCGCCTGCCCGCCAGAGACTGAATACGCCGCACTTGGATCTGCTCATGAGGACACGGTACTGATTGTGGCTGTTCTGTGTGTGTGGGCGGCACGCACATCAGCTCTGGCCCATGAGTCCAGTTCCGAGTCCCATGATGTGCTGGCCCCGTCCAGTTCCGAGTCCCATGATGTGCTGGCCCCGTCCAGTTCCGAGTCCCATGATGTGCTGGCCCCGTCCAGTTCCGAGTCCCGTGATGTGCTGGTTCCGTCCAGTTCCTGAGTCCCATGATGTGCTGGTTCCGTCCAGTTCCGAGTCCCATGATTTGCTGGTCCCGTCTGATCCTGCGCCAGAGCCGTCTGATCCTGCGCCGGAGCCCGCTGATCCTGCGCCGGAGCCCGCTGATCCTGCGCCGGAGCCCGCTGATCCTGCGCCGGAGCCCGCTGATCCTGCGCCGGAGCCCGCTGATCCTGCGCCGGAGCCCGCTGATCCTGCGCCGGAGCCCGCTGATCCTGCGCCAGAGCCCGCTGATCCTGCGCCAGAGCCCGCTGATCCTGCGCCAGAGCCCGCTGATCCTGCGCAAGAGCCCTCTGATCCTCCGCTGGTCCTGCCCAGCCCAAGACCCTCTTTGCTGCCGGATCGCCCCTTACCTGTCAATTTCCCCATTAAAATTTTGGGGGGGTGCCCACCCGAAGGGTCTTCACCGCCATGGCCACCTGAAGAAATATCTCCGCCATGGCCACCCGAAGGGTCCTCGCCGCCATGGCCACCCGGAGGGTCCTCACCGCCATGGCCACCCGAAGGGTCCTCACCGCCATGGCCACCCGAAGGGTCCTCACCGCCATGGCCACCCGAAGGGTCATCGCCACCATGGACGCCCGAGGGTCCGACAGCTCCGCCCTGGACGCCCTAGGGTCCGACAGCTCCGCCCTGGACGCCCGAGGGTCCGACAGCTCCCACCCCTTTGGATGTTGTACGGCGCGAGGATGCGCCTTCGGGGAGGGGGGAGGTACTGTCACGTTTCAGTATGTTTGAGTTATGTTCTGTGATCTTGTTTCCCCCTGTCTTTGTGATTTTGGTTTAGTCCTGTTAGTTTTCCCGCTCTGTCTAATTAGTTATTCCCGTCACCTGTGTTCAGTTAATTATCCTATTAGTCCCTGTTCATTTAAGCCTTGTGTTTTCCCTCAGTGTTTGTTGGTCGTCGTCCGTGTATGGTTGTGTGTTCTCTGAAGTCCTGGCAGTTGTTCTTTTGTTCCTGTTTACTTCTGTAAGTTAAGTTTTGTTAATAAATCAACTATACCGCAGTGCCTGTGTCCTCGTCTTCAGTACCCTGCACAAAACCTGACACGGAGTAATACAGTTTTTTTAAAGTTATTTTTTTATCGATATAATGAACAACCGTTTATCTATTTACAAAACTTAGTTTACTCAGTGTATCGTTTTCTTTAGGTGTACACGTTTATCTTAAACAAAAAATAGCATCGAACTAACTGGCTACTATAAACAAACAGCGTTGGCATTGGTTTACGTTCTTGATCAAATCGAAAAATTACGTCATAAAGTATACATGGAAAATACATTTACAAAATTAGTACATAATTACAAATTCAGGTCCAAAATGTTTGTACGCGTTTGTCATAGACACACGAAATAGCATAACTAAGTGGCTACTAAAGCCAGCGCTGGCATTTGTTTACGTCCTTGATAAAACTAAAACATTACGTCTGAAATTATACATGCAAATACATTTAAAATTATTAAGTCTTACTTACAGGTTGTGGCCCAACAACTGCTGCCTCTGGTTTTAAAGTTGGAACTGCTTCATGTTTTAGTAACAGTTGAATCTGGTGTTGCACCGGCATTGAATTCGTGGAGTTTCTGGAAGCTGTCTTCCGTAAAATGCGCAGCACAGAGAGCTAAATTACGATTGTAATTTTCTGGAACATAATCAAACATAAATTGTAGCCATTGTTGACAAACTACAGCGTCCGTAGGAAGCCCGAACACAGAAGACCTGACAGCTGGGTGAAAATAACACACTTTCGACGGCATGGCTACTGCTCTCCACTAGCTATAACTCTTCCTCTTCGACAAAGCACAGAAATATGGCCATGCCCCCTTTTTTGCATATTCCGGAGGGAGGGTTGATTATGGGTTAGTTACGTATAAAACCCGGGAAGTATCGTTGTAGTCCCATTCGAGTCGTTTTTGTAGGCATTAAACTTCCTGATTTTTAAAAGACGATTTCTCTGCTTACGTTGAACTTTCAGCGCAGCAACTTTGCAGATACTGTTCATGCACCAACAGCAACATTACACACTATTTAAAATGAAAAAAGTGAAATCGCAATCAACCACCCCTTTAAAGTGACTCGCTTTGCATTCAAGGTATAGATTTTAGCACTTAATTCATTCCCTGGATGGGAATTAAACCTAAGGCTTGTTTGAGCTACAGGAATTATCTGGTTAACATTTAATTGAAAACATGATTACCATTTCTTTATTTAAGACCACATGTATGTCTGTAGTCAAAGTGTTGAGAAATGATCTTGGGTTTGTATTCAAAAAGGAGATGCTAATTAATTAAATCAATTGTTTGCCTCTCCAAAAAGTAAATGTTTAATTCACAAATTAAATGTCACTACAAATGTTTTTTTTCTTACACAACTGTTCAAAAGTTTGATGTCAGTATAAAAAAAATATACTACTACTTCTACTAATAATAATAATAATACTTAAATTGATGAGAAGTTACAGTGAAGACATTTATATGGTTATAACATTAAAAATATTTCAGTTTCATACATGTTTCTGTTTACCAATTAATCTAGAAAAAATGCATCATGGTTTCCATAAAAAAAAAAAATATATATATATATAAAGTTGCACAACTGTTTTCAACATTGGTAATAATAAGAAATGTTTTTTGAGCAGCAAATAAGCATATTCAAATTATTTCTGAAAGATCATGTGACATTGAAGAAAGGAGTAATGATGCTGAAAATTAAGCTTTGCCATACTGTAAATTACAATTTTCAATAATAAAAAATATATATTTTAAATTTAATCCTATTTCACAATATTAATAACCTTGGCATAAGATACATCTTTCAAAAACTACTAGTAATCTTACTGACCCCAATGTAAATTGTATTTATATTTAATGCCATTATATATATATATATATATATATATATATATATATAAAACCATGCATCTGGAAAGTGAATGAATAAATGATGAATTTTCAATTTTGGATTAAATATTCCTTATTTAAAATTCTCTCTAATGTGTTTCCTAAAATATTCATTAGAGACATAAGAAATGGACACAGGAAGTCAATGATATACATTAAGAGTGCATAAATAAATGTATATAACAGCTCAAATAAGTTGTTGTGTTTATATTGAGATTACTGCTCATATTGAGATCAAAAATATGGGAAGCAGGAGGCTTTAAATGTTCTCAATTTAATCAGTGCTACTATTACTTGACTAATTTAAGGTTATTTTGTGTTGTTCTTCACTTCACGTCCTGACCTATTTGTTTGTTGCAGTTATTAGCACTTAAAGGGATAGTTCACCCAAAAATGAAAATTCTGTCAGTATTTACTCACCCTCATGTTGTTCCAACCCCGTAAGACCTTCGTTCATCTTCGGGACACGAATTAAGATATTTTTGATGAAATCTGAGAGCTGGATCACTCCTCCATACTAGTCCATAGGCTTCTTCAGGGATTGAACTTGCCGGCCTCGAAAAGTTATTAAAGACATCGTTAAAATAGTCCAAGTGGCTACAGTGGCTCAATCTTAAGTTTATCAAGCGACGAGAATACTTTTTGTGCGCAAAAACAAACAAAAATAATGACTTTATTTCAACTATTCATTTCCTTCTCTATGGGCCTCTAGTCAGTTAACTTAGTGTAATAGCATAAAGCTACGTCACAGGTAGGCTCACTATTGGCCGACGCTGGTCATGTGGGTGATGCGTGTGACGTACAACAACAGAAGCGTACACTGTTAAACTATTGAACTGACTAGAGGCCCACAGAGAAGGAAAGGAATAGTTGAAATAAAGTTGTTATTTTAGGGGTTTTTTGCGCACAAAAAGTATTCTTGTCGTGTGATAAACTTAAGATTGAGCCACTGTAGTCACTTGGACTATTTTAACAATGTTTGAGATGTTTGAGATCACGAATATGAGCCAGATGCTGAATGTACTGGGAAATGAGCTCTGATGAGGACAGTGATGATGGTATAAAACATCTGCTCAAACTGAAACCTTCCAAGCTCCAAAGGGTATCAAAATATGCTTTAATCTTCTTTAATTGTTACTCTAACATTAGGATACTTTTATGTTATTGTGACAGGTAGAGATCCATTCATGTTAGATATAGATCCGGGTCGCTAAATACCCGAATATGTAATAATGATTGGTGACACATTCATGTATAAAGGGTTAAAATCAAATCCACAGTAAAATGAAGTGAACAAATGTGACCTGTGCTTGCAAAAGGAGTCGGAATGAGCACATTTTCAAAAATTAGTTATTGTTACTTACACATTCTATATGAAAAAAATCTTACAAAAAATTACTGACCTACATCTATTTAAGTCAAGTCAATTTTGAGCAAAATCAAGTTAAAGTAGTTTCCAAAACAAAATCTGGCCAACCATACCTTAAAATCCCTGGTAATAACACCAAATTTGGCACACACCAAGTCAAAACCAAATATCTATAGGAAAAATATTAGTGCTGGGCAACGATTAAAATTTTTAATCGCGATTAATCGCATGATTCTCTTGCGATTAATCGCATTGTTATGCGCAAAATTGAATAATGACTTCTAAAGTAGTGTATTGCGCACTTTTGATTTAAATGTACTGCTATATACACAAAAGTGCAATAACTTTAAACAAATAAGGTGCTTTTATACCAGCAGTATTCCCTTTACACAGTAATCTCAAATCTCAACTTAAACATTAATGCAATCGAATCAAATATTTAAACAAAGCTATTTGCCACTGCCAGGGCATTAACTTTTATCTAGTTTGTTAAAAGGAGTCTAGTTTTCTTGTTTTTTTTTCTGAACAGGTATCAACAGGTATCTTTTATCAGGGAGCAGCAGAAACAGTCTATGTAGTAGTCAGAGGTCATGATCACTACTACAGATATAAGTTGACCAACGTTACTTATAGTAGCTTAGGTTTGGCCATGCCATGGTTTCCCACGTAAGATTACATTAAACAGAGTAAAAAAACAATTTATATTTTATACTCACGCCGTAGCTGTGTAGCGCGCGTACACTTCGGCGTACCCTGACGTGCACCTCTCCAAAAATGTAACGCCAATTCTACGCGTACCGCAAGCGCTGTGATTGCTACAACCGCTCCCCGGGTTTCACATGCTCCCTCTGCATGTGTAATTGCGCGTCAACGCGGACAACGACGCAGAGATATAAATGAAAACCAACGCGTAGTCTATAGCGTATAGTCTTCGGCGTAAGTCCGACGCAGAAGTATAAATCAGCCAAGAGTGAGGTGTAGTGGTCGAGCACAAGGTGCAGCGACAAGCGGGTGCGTTCCTGTGAAACTGTTGCGGTCATGCTCGCCTCACGCACGCGCCCGCGCCCGCTCGTTGCCGAAGTTGAATTGTCTATAACTTTTTATAAAGGACGCGCAGCACAAATCATTAGAAGAGAGACTGAACCTCGGCTCGCTGTTAGTGAGTTTCCAGAATCTAAATAGTTATTATCTATAGGGTTTATAGGTACTATCCATAGAGCGCCTGTCATTCACTCGCGGAGCGCAACCCTTTAACTGTTCACCAGAGAGAACCTGCCTCTCTCCACTGCTTGTTTGGGTGGGTTATTTGCTGCCTGACCAACATCCCACCCCTCCTGTGATCATGGTTTGACTGTTGGCCTATGTGTATTCAGAGCCAGTGAGCAACGGGCTTTCAAAATAATAATAAAAAAAAAACTGCGTTAACGTGCGATAAAAAAATTGTCGGCATTAATTAATAAATGCGTTAACGCGATAATAACGCGTTAACTTGCCCAGCCCTAAAAAATATATATTCAACTTTTTTTCCCATGATACCACAATTGTTTGATTTAATAATTATTTATTTTAACATTTTATTTAACAGACAGGCTATATTCAGACCTACTGTGCCGCACGGATGTAATATAATGTTACACATCAGATGATCAGATGATTTATTTAATCCTTGTTAAAAAAGTACACTTTATTGTATTTGAAATATTTTCCTTTTTTCAATAGTACATTGCAAATATAACAAAAAATTCTACTATCTCCAGATATATTAAAAGTATATTAGCATCATGCTTTTACATATTTTCACAATACAACTTTTAACACACTTTAAAATAATTGTACTTAAATTGTAAAATATATTTTAGAAAAATATACTTGAAGTGAAAATTATGTTTATTTTTTAAAAGTGTATTTATTTGCACTTATATTTTTATGAGTTTAGAAATATATTTTAGGTATATTTTAACTGTGCTGGAAATGATCATTGTAACACTTCATTGAAAGTATACTTTCAAAATACATTATAGTATACACAAATATTTTGTACAAAGTATAGCTAAGTATTATTTGTCTATTAATGTGCAGTTGTTATTGAAGACAAAGTGTGCAATTTGTAGTTTACACTTATGGTCGGTGCTGGTAGCCTCGTGTTTCGGGAGACCCAAGTTCGATTCTCGGCTCGTGGACCTTTCCCGATCCTGTCCTCCCACCTCACTTCCTGTCTAGCTACTGTCTTATATAAAAAGCCAATAATAAATCTTTAAAAAATATATATAGATACACTTATGGTATATTGCTTGTATGTTTCGAATACACTCGTAATGAATTTGTAATTCACTTTTAACACAAATAAAGTACACTTCAATATCACTAATCAAGCATGTAATTAGTCCCTACACAGGCATATACTTATACTAATAATACTTGTATATAAGTAAAGTATACTAAGTATACTTGAAGTTGTTCCACTTTAGTACACAAAAGTACACTAAATACACTTAAAGTTATGCTTTACTACAAAAATGTACTTAATACAAATTCAGTTGTTTCAAAATAGCACACTTCGAGTTAACTAATCATTAACACACTTGAAGTATACTAAATTAGTCTGGCTGCAAGTATACTTAGCATACATTTTTTCACCTGGGAAGACAAAACCGATCATGTTTGCGTGAAGGCTCACCAAGACCAATTTTCTTAAAATGCTGTAATTCTGTTACAGTATGTATATCGGGATCGCGTGCTGTCTGAGGAGTCTTTGTGAGCATGCTTCGGCTCCATCAGTCAGCGCGAGTAAGATCATTTTGTTTACATCAGCATGAGTTTGAAAATCACATTTCATTGGTTCAGACTCGAAAAACATCGATAATTTGCTATGAATATTCACAACGTTGGAATACTGCGCTTTACAGCGATACCAAACTTGTGCTGAGGGGAAGCGTGAGAAGCAAGCAGAGAAAAACTGCATTTTTCATGGACAAAGGAAAGGTACTCCTCTCAGAAAACGCACAAATAAAGATACTTTGGTAACATTTTAGAATACTGTTCCTTCATTAATGAATTATTACACAGGAACAAACGAGTAACGCACTATTAACATTCTAGTAACTACTATTAACTAACAAGAAACTCTGATTAACAAATTAGTAAGTATAGCGCTCAGATGAATGTAGTAGTTCATTATTAGCTAATCAATAACTACTATTTTTTTCATACCTCCCAGATAACTACTATGCAGGTTCATAATTAACATGAATAATGCATAATTTATAATAAAAGATAATGGTAACCCACTTGTAATGACTTAAGTGTTACTACATCATTCTAAAGGAACTACTAATTATTTGGATCAGTATTCTAAAGTGAAAAACATGATAACCACCTAATATTGACTGAAGTCATTGTAAGCTTTTGAGATTTTTGTAAGATTTTGAATAGTAATTCCTTCCAATGGATTTGGTAACACTTTAGTCATTACTACTCTGTTCCTATGATCTTCACTTTAGAATACTGATCCAAATAATTAGTAGTTCCTTTAGAAAGATGTAGTAACACTTGAGTCATTACGATCCAAAACCTTAAAATGACTTCAGTCAATATTAGGTAGTGTGGTGGAGATTTTAAACTGAATATTAAATTAACCATGTTTTTAACATCCTACCATAAAGATATGAATTATACTAACATCTCGTGATAAGTTCTAACACTTCCTTTGGTCCTATGTCTGAAGATGACTAAATCTTCCATTCCTGATTCTAACAATAAATCTAAATTGAGCTTACTTCCTTTTTCTCTAGGATGTAGCCATCAGACGATGTCTAACCTCCTAAACATTTGACTTAATATAACTTTGGTAAAAGGACTATATATTTGGACTAACCGTTATATTGTGAAATGATTGATTAAAATATTAACCCCTCACAATGTTTTTGATGATACAGGATATCTTTGCTTATGTTACTAACAAAAGGTAATGAAAGGGGGGACTTGCTTTGACAATGTAACCAATTGTGATGATGGAAAGCGTGACATGTTAGTCATGATGATTCTGTTTTGAGATGTCTGGGTTTGAAAGCATGTGATAATGTATCATGTCATATTATAAAAACTGTTGTATTCGTATTGACTGGTGGGATTCTCAATGGGTTTTGTCTGAGATTCACCGGCCTTGCTTCTTCTAGGGAGATTCTCTGAGAACTGCTCGAGAACTCTCCTGGCCGTGATTAAAGCATTTAAAGGACATTTGCTGGAGCCTGTCTGTTATTTTCTGCTGTTCAGTAGGCTAGTTTAGGGTAAGTTAGAAAACAAGTTAGAATTAATACAATGTAAACTCGGCTGTAGTCGATTAGTAGACTCGCTGGAGTATAGGATTTTAAACGGATGCTGTAGTCGATTTGTAGACTCGCTGATGTATAGGATTTAAGCGTCGATTAGTAGACGCTTGGGGGATTTAACTGGGCGCCCCAGATAAAAGAGCACCAGAGACCTTACTACCAATCTCAAGTGATAGTGTTCAATTAAAAAGCACTAGAGACCTTACTAACGATCAAAAGTGATAGTGTTCAATAATTAGATTCCAGGTACGCAGTTAGGTTTAGGGAAAAATCCACTACAGTAGTTATCATGTTTTTCACTTTAGAATACTGATCCAAATTATTAGTAGTTCCTTTAGAAGGATGTACATTTGTCATAGAAGAATACAATTGTTACGTTAGAAACGAGGACACAAGATGCAAGTACAAGACTCTTTATTGAGTGTAAATAAAGATGATGATGATGATGAATAGTCCAGGTGATGCAGGCGATGGCGCAGGGACTTCGATGGTCAGACACTGAGAGATGGATGAAGTGCAGGGTGCTCTGAAGGGTGATGACGTAATCCAGACACGAAACGAAATCCAACACGACAAAAACTGGAACACAGGAACTCGAGACGGGACACGAAGCACGGGAACAGGAACAGACAACACGAAGTCTTCATGCAACGATCTGACAATGGGCATGAGAAAGTGGTAAGTTTTTATAGGAGATGAGATGAGTGGCAGCTGGTGCTGGTGAGTGATCGCAGCTGGATGCTGGTCAACTGTGACGATCCGGACACACCCACTCTCACACACACACACACACACACACACACACATGTAAACAACAAAGCACAAGACTAGAAAGAGACACTGGATCCATATACCGTGACAACAATTAGAGGCTAGCTAACAACAACTTGATTTGCAATTTTTTTTGGTTTCACCTCAGTCCAGTCTAAACTAAAAGGTTTTTTTTTTTTTGGTAAGTTTTCTTCACATTGTCATATAAATAACCTGAAAATACTGTAGTTTATTAATGTTAAATCTTCCTTTTCATTCATTCAATCTTTATTAGGACACAGAATCCTGGTCCATAGTATAAAAAAAAATAAATAAAAAAACTTAATTTACACATATAAGCAAGAGCGCCAGTGCTTCCATATTCTTGACGTAAACCTGACTGACCTTTTCCTCAGACAGACCAAAGCTTGTACAATACAGTTTGCCTGATTCAGGACTCTACACATACATGTACAGATACAGTGCCTAATGCCAACTGCACAAGTTCTTATTCCACTGTTAATAAACATCTCACTTGCACTACTGTGCCGCGGTACTTTCAATAGCATTCTCAGAGAATCATTGTATGCCACCATCAGAGCCTGCATGCTCTTCTTTTTGTAGCTGCGCCAAAGGTGTGCAGTATATAAAGGCGAGCAGAAACTTCTAAACAGTACAATTTTGACATTGATGGAACACATGTGAAACTTAAGAGCCAATACATTAGCCTGCCCATAAGAGTGGTTCCCAACCACTCTTACTAAGGAAATGGGGTATGCACATTCTCATTTTAAGAGGTGTTCTGAGTAAATGTGGTTTGATTTGTTAACATTAGTTAATGCATTAGGCTAACTAACATGAACCATGAGCATGCATACTGTATTTATTAATCTTTGTTAATCTTAGTTAATAAAAAAAAAATACAGCTGTTCATTGTTTGTTCATGTTACTTCACAGTGCATTAGGCTAACTAATGTTAACAAATACATCTTTTGATTTCAATAAGGCTACTATTAATGTTAAATTAACATTAACAAAGATTAATGAATGCTGTAGAAATGCAGTTTATTAATAGTTAATGTTAACTAATGTAACTAGTTAACTAGAGTTTAATAAATTGAACTTTATTGTAAAGTGTTACCGATTTGTTACACAGCGATTCAGACGTCTCGTGAGTTCAGTGTTGGACAGATTAGTTGTTTTAACCATTCATAAAATGGAATCAGTTCAAAGGAGTCATTAGTTCGCGAATCGCACGTATCATTAGCGGACGTGTACGCTACGGCACGCATTGTTGTGTGATTATCCCAGCAGTTTAGTGTCAAGATTTGTGTCAACACAGAAAACATTTCATCACTGGATAGTTTGTTTTGTTTATTGAAATTGTGGTCTATGTCAGCTGAATGTGCAGAACGCTTTTCAGAGAAGATAAGGCAAATTTTTTTTTTTTTTTTTTGCACAATTCACACCCTGCGGTAATTCAGGAGAAAAATCTTCGAATGCTCCACGTGAAACTTCGATCTTCTTACCTTTTACCATCGTGTCAATTCTCAATTGATTTCGATTAATATGCGCGAGGGAGGTAGAGCAAGACAGTTTGAAGATGGAGAGAGTGCGCGCGCGACCGGCTCTCTCTCTCACTCTATGCTCCTTCTTTCAGTAACATGAGCCCTGTCACAAACGCAGCAGTCAGTCATCTATCAGTCACTGATCAAATAAGGCTTTGGCGGTCGCCAAAAAAAATTCAATGCAGGAAAAACCTCGTTTCATCTCTCTATTCAGCCTTTTAAATTTCGCGAGGTAGTCAGCTCCCTGTCACGTGACAACGGAGCGCAGCGTAAGTGAGTGGGAGTGATTGACAACTAATATTAACCAATTTAAAATCTGCTTTAAAGTTAAGAATGTAAGGATGAAGTTTGATTGGATGTAATCGTTGGATAGAATGATGGTCTGGCCACCGCGTATCAGCGCACATAAGGTGCACTGTGCAGTAATTTGCGATCATTTTGTAGAGAAATAAAAACAGGTCGCAACACAACCATTATTTGCACTTGCACAAATGCTCCCAAATATATTTTTAGGTCGCACAGATTAAATTTCAGGGGCATATGCGACCAAAATGGTCGCAATTTCGAGCCCTGTGGTGGGACGCGGGGCGAACTGAATCACAGAGCCGAGTCTGTGTGTTCAATTTGACATTTAAGATGGTTGCGTGTAAGTTACCGATGCTGCAGTGGGTGTGTTGTGCTCTTCCGTATCTTCTGGGATGGGGGATAGAGCCACCAGTCGAGCCACAGGTCTAGTATAAACCTTCCCTTGAATTTGGATGTCCACTGATCTCACTTGCGAGTCTTGACTGGGGTGCACTTCAACAACACTTCCAATAGGCCAATGTGCTCTGGACTGTTGGGGAACCACCATCATGACTATCGTGCCCGTGGTTATATTAGGGAAGGTGCTGTGCCATTTCTGTCTGACCTGCAGGTTCGGAAGGTAATGGCGGATAAAGGAGGACCAGAAGTGGTCAGCTAGCACCTGGGAGTGTCTCCACCGGCGACGACTTAGGCCTTCTTCTTTAGGGTATATGACTGCAGGCAGGGAGTTATCTAGCCGCCCCATGAGAAGAAGGTTGGGCGTTACCGGATCAGGATCAGCCACATTAGAAGATACATACCCAAGGGGTTTTGAATTAAGGATGTTCTCCACTTCAACCAACACCGTCCTGAGTACTTCTTCTGATACTGTTTGTGCTCCAATAGTCACAGATAGTGCCAATTTAATGGATCTTATCTCCCTCTCCCACACTCCCCCAAAGTGTGGTGCAGCGGGAGGATTGAAATGGAATGCGATCTTCAGTGGTGCAAGTCTTTGCTGAAGATCAGGTGACATACTCTGAAATGCTTCCAAGAGTTCCCTTTCCCCACCTCAGAAATTTGTTTCTTGGTCTGACAGTAATTCTACTGGGGAGCCTCTATGTGCAATAAACCTCCGAAGTGACATCATAAAGGAATCAGTGTCCAAACTGTACAGAAGGTCTATGTGTACAGCACGGGTAGTAAGACACTTGTAGAGGATTCCCCACCTCTTTTCTACTCGTCGACCAATCTTTACAAGGAAGGGACCGAAGCAATCCATCCCAGTTGAATGAAAGGCTGGCTTATGGAGACGCAAGCGTGCTAAAGGAAGGTCTGCCATTTTGGGAATTGTAGGTTTGGCTCTCAGACGTTGGCATTCTGTACAGGCATGTTGTGAGCTGTGGATAGCTGCTCTTCCTCTTAGAACCCAGAACTGTCGTCTTATTTCTCCAAACACCCGACCAGGGCCTGGATGACAGAGTCTTTTATCGTAATCTTGGAGGAGTAACTTCACAGCTGGATGTCTAGATTCTAGTACAATAGGATGTTTCATGGCAGGATCTAAGGTTTCAGCACGTCTTAGCCTACCACCAACCCGGATTAGATTGGTAGCTGTGTCATATTCTGAAGCTAGGGTGAGTAAGCGGCTATTATGTTGAAGAGCCTTGCCTGATTTCAGTTGTTGTAATTCCTCAGGAAAACTCTCATTTTGCACCTTCTGGAGTATGCATGTCTCTGCTGCTTGATACATGTTTTCTGTAGGTTCTCCTGACTGTCCAGCCGCCCCATGTAGCTCCTATGCAGTGGCCTTTACTAATTCTGTCCATGTCCTGTACTTATTGCCAGTTGGTACATCTACAGCTACTAGTCCACAGAATGCAGATTTCTTTAGCTCAGTCTTGTCAATCTCAGGGCGCTCTGTAGGGTTTGTGGGCCAGCTTTCAGGTGGAAGGAGCAGGAATGGGGGCCCCTGGCTCCATCTGTTGGGCTTAGCAAGGTCTTTCAGAGTCTTTCCCCTTGTGAGGTCGTCTGTGGGATTTTGACCTGAATTCACATATCGCCAGGCAGTGAAATTGGTAAGCTCGTGGATTTCAGCCACTCTTGTACCGACGAAGACTTTAAAATGGCAGGACTCTGATTGAATCCAGGACAGCACAGTGGTGGAGTCTGTCCAAAGAACTGTGTGGCGAAGTGACAAAGTTAACTCTTTCTTCAACAGGTTTGCCAACTGAGCACCAATTACAGCAGCACAGAGCTCCAAACGGGGCATTGACAGGACTCTTTTTGGTGCTACTCTAGAACGTGCCAGTATGAATGACAGATGGATTTTACCAAGCTGATCTTCGGTGCGCAGGTAAGTGACTGCTCCATATGAACTCTCTGAGGCATCGCTGAACACATGAAGGTCTGTAACAGATCTGGTTTGATCTACTGAAGTTGGTACATATGACCTTGGGAAACTGATCTTGTGAAGAAACTGAAGTTCACCTTCCCATTCGTTCCAGCTCTGGACTAAAGTTTGGGGAAGTTGAGTGTCATCCCAGCTGCGCTGCTTGCTCCAAAGTTGTTGGACCAGTACTTTAGCCCTGGTAGTGAACGGAAGGATATATCCCAAGGGGTCATACTGACTTGCTAAAACTTTATAAATAATCCTCATTGTGGGAGCACCATGATTTATGGGCCGGTGACGGTACGTCAGGACATCTACAGGGCAATTACACCTAAGACCCAATGTGGATTCCTGGACATTTGTCTTTTCATGGGCTAGCCAGAGTTCAAGACCATCCGATCTGGCTTCACGTGGAAGATGGTGAATGACAGATGGCACATTGCTGGCCCATTGCCTCAACTCAAAGCCTCCTTCAGCTAACAGCTCCCTCAGCTTGTCAACCAATTGCTTAGCCTCCTCTGGGGATGACAAGCTCTGCAAGCAATTGTCGACGTAAAAGCACCGTTCGACTGAGAACCTCACATCTTCGTTAGGTTGGCTATGTTCTCTCACATGCTGTTGTAAGGCAAAGGTAGCACAGCAAGGGCTACAGGTTGTGCCGAATGGAAAAACTTGCCATTCAAAGACATCAGGTGGACCTTTCTCCTTTGAGTCACGCCAGACAAACCGAAGAAGTGGTCTATCTTCTGGAAGAAGGCGGACCTGATGAAACAATGCCCCGGATGTCTGCACTGATGGCCACTGCATGCTCACGGAATCTGAGTAAGACCCCAAGAAGTGATGAACCCAAGGTGGGACCAGCGAGGAGTGAATAATTTAAACTGAGGCCACTGAACTGAAAGGAACAATCAAAACCCACACGATTCTTTTCATTGTGGCGCACCATATGGTGTGGAATGAACCAGGATTCACCATCTCTTTCCATATCTTCTGGAAGGAGCTTTCTGATAGCTCCGGACTGAACCAATTTCTGGATTTCTGAGGAATAAGCTTCAGCTTGTTGAGGGTCTCTGGCGAATTTCCTCTCAGTACTTCGTAGGCGTGGCATGACAGCTTCCATAGTGGCATGAAGATAGGGCATGTCACACTTGCGTAACAAGGGTCTTGCATAGCGACGTATTCCATCCACCTCTACACGAACTGTCTTGGTTTCCAGAAACTCAATGGCCTTCTGGTCCTGCTTGGATCTTGTGTACTCCCTTTCATTCTGAAATGGCAAAACATCCACTTGCCACAGCCTTTCAACATTCTTGAATAGTTCTGTGGTGCTGAGAGGAATGGATATGTGGAGACACTGTTTTGGCTCAAGTCTCTGCTCCAACAAGCTGGTAGGGCCCTGGAGTGTCCATCCTAGTTTGGTTCTTATTGCAGCTGGACCCCCAGGTGGACCTAGTCTTACTGGCTCAATTGGTGAGATTATGTGAGTTTGATCTGCACCAACAAGGACAAGAGGTTTTGCCCTTTCAAAATACTGCAGTGGTAATCCAACCAAGTATTTGTATTGCTTCTGCAGCTTAGGAATTGGGTAAGAGTGATCAACGAGATCAAGCTGTGGGGCAGTAAAGGCTCTGGATATGAGATATCGCTTCTTTGGATTGGAGTATGGAGAAATGGAGAATGATACTGAAGCTCCATCAAGGGTTTGCAAATCATGACGGATTGTTCTCAGAGATAAGCTTTATTGTGTCCCTCTTAAGCCAAGCTTCTGTGCTGCCTCTGGCAGGAGCATCGTACACTCAGAGCCATCATCAAGGATTGCAAATGTGTCCAGTGTGCAATTGCCATGGTGTAAGAGCACTCTGACAACTTTGAGTAAAACCTTATTACTGCTGACTGATTTGTTCAGGTACAACGTTTGGGTCACTGAGCTGACTAGGCAAGCCTCTGTTTTGGATACCTTTATGTCAGGCCTCTCATTTACCTCATGGAGGATTCGTAGATGCTTTCTCTGACAAAGCGGACATGGTTTCTTTAGACCACAGTGGATAGCCTGATGAGCAAGGCCACAACGCCAGCATCTCCTATTGGCGCGTATCCACTCTGAGAGCTGATCTTTGGTGAGGGTTGGAATTTTGGGGCATTGACTGAATGCATGATCAGAGTTCTGACAGTAAGCACAATATACTGAGGGCCTACTCTTAGCTTTTTCATCAACCTTGGAAGAGAATATGTAGCGTTTTTTACCTCAACACTGTTCCCAGACCAAGTCAGTACAGTGGCAGTAGTTCGGCGTGACCATGGAGCCACCCGAGACTCTCGTTTGGGCCGGCTTTCTCCTCTTGCTGACAGATCATCATAGCTTTGGCACCAAGATTCATATTTCAGCCAGTCGGCCAGATCCATCAATGAGTATGTCACCCCAGGCCGATGTAACATGTGGCGGCGAAAATCAGCCCGTCTTTCAGGTGGCAGCTTACTGAGGAGGCGTGCAACATGCGACCCACACTGCAATTCAATGCTACCTGCCTGGCCCAATGTCTTCAGCAGACCAACTAGAGACTGCACTTGAAGGGAGAACTTTTCAAAGGCTGATGGGTCATTGCGGCTTATATCAGGAGAATCAAGAATAGTAGCAATCCTTTTTAATGCTACCTGGTGGGGCTGACCGAACCGTTCATTGAGGGCCATCATGGTGTCTCTGTAAGGTGTATGGGAGTGCAAGAAGGAGTCTGCTATTAGACAAGCATCGTCCAATTTCAGATGGTCAACCAGGACCTGATATTTTAACATTTCAGTACTTTCAGGTGGCAAGAGGTTGTCTAAGGCCATTTTTAATCAAGCAAACTCACTTGGATCTTTGTTGCGGAAAAATGGAATGGTGGGGCATGGTCCTTTGTAATATTTCTCAGTCAGATCCATAGATGCCATGGGAGGTGCCATATTATAGAATGTCATTCTGTGATGTCCAGAATTTGGACGTGTGGATGATTCCCATGGGTGGTCATAAACATACTGAGGACTTATCGTTTGGGCAGGGTATGGATCATACCTCAGCTGCTCATCATACTGACTTGGATGGCGGAAATCCATAGTCTTCTCCACTGAAGTGAGTAGGGGACTGAAAGTTGCTGTGGCCCTTGTACTGCTGTAAAGCCTTTGCTTGTCGTGCTTATTCATAATTACTGTCTCTTCGTATGCAATAGTGGGAGGAGGCTCTGGCCAGTCTTCATCACTCACATGCTCTGCATGGTGGAATTTAACTGATGGATGATTAGACTGGATCTTACGAGTAGATAAAGGCATTTGGAGACTACAGGCTCTGTCTAAAAGCTGAATCAACTCGTCTTTGGCTGTCTCGATTCGTTTAAGGTCAGCTTTAATGGCTTGCTGTGTTTCAAGGAGTCTGGCATTCTCCTCTGAGATCCTTTGCAACTTTATAGAGCTAGCATCTGACCGATCGCTCTGGTATCCATCACCAAGGGGAAGGGACTCTGCATTGGATTCAAACTGTAGTCGATTCGGATATTGTGGTGATGACTGGCAGGAAGAGTTGGAAATGCGCTGCTGTAGAGGGTTTGGTAGGTCATGATGCTCATCCCTGACAGTCAGCCTCGAAGGTGAATAAAAGGCAGGTGAACTGTGTGCTCTTTGAGGTTTTGCTGCAGATACTCTATTGCATGATGAAGAGTAATCGTCATCAGAAGACTCCACTGCTGCTTCTCTCGTACTGATTGGTGAAGCTGATTTATGAAGACTTGGGAAACCCACCTCATAATCTTGTAAATAGGCTGGACGGCGCTTTGGGCAAACCGAAGGGTTTACTGGTGCAGAACTGGCTGACATCTTAATCCAGGGAAGTGTAATCTGGCTCGAAGGACCATTTGTTGAGTTTGGAATTGGAAATTTGAATGTTATCTTTTAAGGACTGTAGGATAAGCAACACTCGCCCTGGATGGGCCTATCAGAACCCAGGAACTCAGTCAACCACAGTTGTTTCCTTTGATGTCTTTACTGGAGCATATGTTTGTGTGTGGTCTGTACAAAGATAAATAACAATATTTATAACAATAGCTCCATGATTAGCCATATTAGCATCTGAATAGGCCATTTAACTATAATCGCCATTAACTCACACTTGTACTTGCAATTTACTACAGACATCTTGAACATGAAAACAATCTCTCTCAACATAAATTATGCCAGCAGTATGATCAAAGCGATCGCATAATTCGACGGCAGATGTGAATATGATCGTGCATGTAACGATCGTTAGTTAGACACCATAAAACACTCGAATTTAGTTACAATAACTTCAACAATCAACAATTATATACAAGATTACAACATGAACTTTCTTCTAAGTGTATATTAACAAGAATGAACTCACTTTATAGCATGCATGCACACAAAACACTCCAACTTGGATCGGCTCGCATTTCTTCCTCACAGAACACTTTGCGGCATCAATTAAAAGGGCAACAAGTCTTAAAGGGGCCACACACGCAAAGCCATTTGTACAGAGTCTGATCGCCCGAATGAGCCAGCGAGACAGGCTGAAAAGCGCTAGCCAGGCCCGTGGAGGGGCAGCGAGGTGGAGCATAGGGATCCAACACCGAAGGCATAGCATCCCGGTGTAGAGGCCGTGGGTGTGGTGTAACAGTGGTTCAATGGTTCCCTTGGGTGAGACACATGAATTTGGGTACCAGCCAGTGGCTAGCGGTTGGACAGAAATTGACTCTTTTTGAGAAAAATATACTCCACCCGGCCCTCCTCGGGGGAAAGAGCAGCCCCCTCCTTCGCCTGTCTCAGGGGTGGTTTTTCACCGACCGCTTGAAGGATGTAACGTCGGCTGAGATAAGTGGCATCATCTTCCTGAGTGGGCGCGATGTCCCGGCTGAGGTGGCAGTGTTTGCGATGGCCTAGTAGGAGGGGCACATCGGGGCAAGCTCTTGATTGCCTCAGTCTGCTTCTGGACTGCTGAGAATTGCTGGCCAAAGCCCTTGACGGTGTCGCCGAAGAGGCCACCTTGTAATATGGAGCATTGAAAAAGCGTTCGTTGACATTGTAAAGACTCAAGGGTGGATCTAATCAGTGGGGGGATTTGCATATCATAATTAATAATTGGTCATAAATAATTATTCATACATGTTTGGATTAGATCAGTCTTACATGTTAATAAATCTCCTGATAAGGGATGATATGTCATTTTACCTGCATGCATGCATGTGTATCCTTGCAATTAACCACAAGTTGATCGTAATTAATTACACGGACCACGTCCTACAAAACAGGCAAAATTAATTAGCTCAATTGTCAGAATAATATTTGTGGGGATCCACAATATCATCCTACTTTATAGGATTTCAGGAAAAGCAATTCTGTGGCCACAAGAATTGGGTTTCCTGCCCTATAAGCAAATACTCTGTAAAGTATCTTTAATTTGTAAGCTTTTGACACTTAAGGGACTTGAAAGTGAGCTAAAAGCAGTACATCAATCAAATGAATATAATGAATTTAATAAAGCAGAACTACTTATGTATTTACTACGGTTACATGGGATATATGTATTTACAAACATAATAAACAACAAGACACGATAAGGCATCGATGAACGAGAAATGCATAGAGACAGAGAGAGAGAGGAAATGTAGAGAGTTGCAGTTATGCAAGAGGGAGTTTAGGAAGACCCGAGGATCTTTCTAAATAGCAAATTCACATAGAGAACAGAATTTTGAGAGACAACGAGACTTCAACAAATCTTAAAAGCGTGATCAAATACGGATACTTGCACAGGTAATTCTTTGCATGGCTTGTGAAGAAGCGTGTGTGTCTCTCGGTCCGGCGCGTCACGTGGTCACGTGCGCGTGTTTCTCCTTCAAAGAGAGCGCGCGCTCGTTTAAAGGTCCCTTGTAGATGGATTTGCTGAAGAGATATGTCACGCGGTGTTCTTTTCACTCGTCGATTGGAATTAAACACAGAGACTTATCTAAGACTGAAAAAACACAAACTAAACTAGAAACAAATAAAAGAAAGGCGAAGAGCTCGCCCGGAGGCGAGACGTTACATTATGACACGAGGACAAGAGAAGTAAGAGGAGGATAAACTGGTATTCAGTCCTTTTGAAGACCTGACGTTTCCGCCTTCTTTTGGAAGAGGGTCCAATCAGGAGCTGTCCCTTTGGAGGGAATTTTTATGATCCTTTGTGTTCTAAACAGGCATTTAAATCTCTAGTTTCATTGGGTGTTTAAGAGAAGCATCTTCACAATTCTTATAATACTAATGTGTAACAAAGTTTAGCAAACTGTAATGTCAATTAACAAATGGGGAATGAAAATTGGAGTTTATCGAGACCAAACTTGCCACAAATGGATTTGGTTAAACATTAGTTGGCAAAGTTTGAAACATTATCCCATTAGAGTTGTCGAGAAACATGGACCAAACCACAAAAAGGCAACTCATGAAATAGGGAACTTAGATACATTGTTCATACAATTCTCAAATGGATATATAATAGCATATATATATATATGAATACAGGATTCATTTCTCCTCCTTGGTTAGAATTCAGAGAGAGCCACAGTTCTGTGAACATTCCTTTGGGTCGTAAACGCTGTTATCTAAGAACTCCAGTGATGTTAGTTTTGGTCTCTTTTCACTCCAAAGATGGAAAACATAGTAAACTATATTTTACTGGATATTACTGTACATATTCTGATTGATCACACCGAAAGCATTCTGGAGGTGTCCAGAACTATGTGTACAAGTTATGTACAGTTATATTTAAAATGCATAATGAAGGTATTTGTAATTCACTTTAAGCTACGATAAAATCATAGTCATTCCAATGTGACATGGGCAAATGGACACACATAAAAACACATTGAATATATCTGGTTAAATGTCTTTTAAAAAAAGAATTTTCTTTCTCTTTAGAATCCTTCTTTGGGACATTCCAGTCAGTCATAAAAATGTCTCGTAACTGGACACCACACTCTGTCCTGAGCGGGCTTCACTTGTGGGGGATGCGGGTGTGGTTGTGTGTGGGTTAATTTACATTCAAAGATTTTTGGTCTTTAGCAGGATGTATTTAGTTATTCAGATTCACCCTCTTAGCCCAGTCCCTACAGTCCCCCTTTTTGTCTGATGAAGTCCCTGTGTGGACTTAATCGGACAACAATCATCACAATGGACGGATGAAAGGTGAATCATGATGATCGGGTAGCAGGTGCTGTTAGGGCCGAGGGCTCAGCTTGATGAGGTTCAGCGCGGCCTCTGGCGTGGTGCCCTCTTGCGGAGGGTGCCGTGAGCTTGGCTGTGGATGTTCGCATCTCGTTGAGTCTCCTGTATAGGATGAAGGCCAAGCCCAGTGTCAGGGTGTGGCTGAGTACCTTAGAGCTACACAGCGAAGTGTCCACTGTGGTCCAGGCCTGGACAACAGGTGGGGTAGTCAAGTAGGGCAGTTGAGACAAAGCTCGGAGGGCTGTGTTGATAGAAGCAATGTCAATTTGCTGGGACCCCCCTTTCGCAAACCACAACTCCCGTTCTGGAGTTAGGGTGGAAGTGTGGTACCTGGAGAAGGATGGGATTTCCAGTTTTAATTTGTACTCTTTGCTTGGAAGATGGTACCATGCCAGGTCGTCAAGGTGAAGGATGGCGCCTTTTGGTACTTGGATGACATGCTCTGGTTGAGCAAGGTGACACAGGTGTCAGTGTCATTCTGGTCATAATTGAGTGCAGCTGTGCGCACAGGAGTGTTAACGAGCCCTGTCACCTACAATCTCTGCTTGGGTCTCGATGACTTGAGTGCGAGGCTTAGCTTCGGCAGGGCAGCGGGTGTCGCTGATCTGCAGCCTGCAGATTCCGTCAGTGTTGTCTCTGAGGAAGGGTTTGTTAGGGCAGAGATAGTGAGTGTCTTTGGTCAATGTGCACACGTACGGGTTCGGAGCTAAGGACAGCTTTGTGCAGCTGTCGTTGACGTCAACCACGTCCGGCGTGCGGATCTTTGATGTGAGTGTTACTTTTCAAAATCTGACATGAACAATGTCCTTGAGCCGGTAGATTCGGCTTGGCTTTATGATGGGCAAGTTCCGGAGCAAAACCCACTTCTCTCTGCTTGGGGTCGACGCAGAGTGGGCTGGCACTACCCAGCGAGTAGGCAAGGTGTATTTGTAGAGAGTCAGCTGGCGTGGTGATGGCGGAAGCCAGCACGGTTTGCACAAGGCTTAAGGGTATCAGGTGCGGTGGAATTCTACCCATAGCTAGGCTGTCAATGGAGTTCATCTCCGGCCGCGTGTCTGTCATCAGGGCTGTTACCAGCTGAGTTTGAGCAAAGTCTTTCTGGAAGACCGTAAACAGCTGTTTCATGGAGTTCACTGTCTGGGTCAGCAGAACGCTGTGAGTGTTGAAAATTACCACAATTCCCTTTAGTGTCTTGTCGATGGTCTGCAGGGGTGCACTCTGTGTTGTGAGTTGCTCTTTTATCTGTGGAATCTCAGTCTGAATTTCGGCTGCATGCCGCCTCACGGTGGCTAGGTTCACTGTATTCGCACTGGACATACAAGTGTTAAACAGAGTGGCGGCGGCTCCGGGCAAAGCTCCCCGGAACTGTTTGGAGCGGTGGTTGTGTCCACCTAACTCCGCTTGTGTGATAGTCATTTTCTCAAGTTGGCTGAGCATGTGCATCGGCCCCGGCGTGAGTGAGGGAGTCTGTCCATCGGGCACCTGCCCAGCGGTATTGGGCTACTGCGCTGGGGTAGGGTGCCCTGTAAACATTGCAGGGGTCGAGACGAACATGAACTTTCTGGGTGTGGGTCCTGAAGTTGGTAGTCAGGAGTCCCGGTTGTTCCCTCAGGATGGTGAACCACAGCAGCATCCTGGTAAAGTGAGAGAGAGAGAGAGAGAGAAAGAGGGGAAAATTTCAGCAGGTGTTGTCCTTGGTTGGCTTGGACAGTCTTTTTCACGCCGGTATGCCACTCGCTTCGGTGTCTTGCAAGTGTCTCTGGTGCTGCGGTGTGCAGCACATGGTGCATCATGTGCATTCATTGGCATGACCCCCCTTTTGCACTGTGGCATTACAAGCTGTGGCGCAGTGATGGCATCAGGTGCAGAACGCTGAATGTTGTCTTGTGCACGCAGCATGTGCAAGGTGTATTGCAGGTGTCTGCGGCACCGGTCGTCGGTGGGTTCAGACGGCGTGCTAGGGTGGTTGGAGGGGTCTGAGAGGTGGTTTCTCATAATGTCCATTGGTAAGCTGGAAGGTTAAGGTCAGGTTAAGCAGAGGCTCTGTGACATTTTGTCACACTTGTGGTGAGAGACTAATGCATGACCCTAAAAGTTCAGAATCACGGTTTAACGGGTTCGCTAGGTATGTAGCATAAAGCTAGGTGTTTCATGTGTATCTAGCTAGTGATGTGTGTCTTGTATCCTTATCATCTTAGCTGTGGATGTTAGGAGGCTAAGACTCATGTGGTTCAGAGAGTATTTCCTGGAAAGGGCATAGCCGAGATGAAATAAATGACTCAAGATGGTTCTTATGACTAAATTATTTCTCTGGACTGAACTAGTGGTTCACTACGGCTTGACGAAGTGAATGATAGGGGGAAAAAGGACAGCTTTCATATTCAAATTATGCTTATTATCAATCCTCAGGACCTATAGTTATGCCCTAGTAATTGTTGAAATTACTTGTGTTGCAGGGTCACAAAAATGAGTGCACTTGTTGAAAATAAACAAAATCACGAATAAAGGTGCATCTGTTTCCTTTCTGGGCCCTATGGGAAATGGAACCACATTTGAACAGGAGAGGAAATGAAATTAAATCATATAGATGACCGAATAGCCAAGGGAATAGCTGACTGCTATTATTATCAAAGTCAAAGAAATGAAAGAATTAACGAAGAGCAAAAAAAAAATTTAAAATTAAAAGCAAAAAGCAATAAAGTGATCAAAACAACGGGAATGATCTGAATGTGAGAATAATCAGTGGCATTAGTAAATAAACTTTGGATTTGCCTGGACCACCACTCCATAGTGGGTTGCAGCGGTTACGTGTTCAAGACCACTCTGTGTATGTCCCTCCAAAGGTTTAGTCAACATGCTGATGAAGATTCTCATTACTATACGGATACTTCTCTAGCTACACATTTTACATGTAATTAAACTTAAGTGTAAATGGCGGGGCATCTGCAAATTTAGCCTACAGTGCTCAGCAAGGACTATGCCTAAATTAGTGAAGGTGAACTTTAGCTGAGAAGAATTAAAAGTACGGAAAGTGAAGAATTACAAACCCTAACTGGGTTAAAGAAAGTATTCTAGAATACTTTGCACTGTATAAACAAAAGCTGTAATTACGGCTTCAAGTAAATGACGCTAGCTGCTAACTGTAGAAGTTATTATTTAGCTTAGCCTAAGCTGGATGGATGCTAGGTTAGCTTAGCGTAATCTGGATGGATGCTAGGTTAGCTTAGCTTAGCGTAAGCTGGATGGATGCTAGGCTAGGATAGCTTAGCCACCTAGGCTGGTTTGTTTACAAAGTGACATCACGAGTTAGCGCTTCCTGTGACAAGTCGTTGTCATGGGAACCAGAGCATGTCAGAACAATTCGACAGTACCTGAAGAATGTCTCCACCTTTTAAATGAGTTATGGATGTTTAAACAGGTTAAAAATGGGCGCATATATTTTAAGTTTTTCGAGAACTTGATGTTACATTAAGTAAAATGCGACTGTTTTGGCATTTGCTAATTTTACTCATGTAACTCTTCTCTTTTAGTTTACACAACTTATTCTATTTGTTTATCGAGTAAGGAAATTTGGATTTGCTGTAAGTCAAAGGTTGTCTAAGCATCTATAGTTACGTCCCTCTCATGCACAAATGCTGACTTTTCAGCGAGTAAACAGTTTTGATCGCTAGGTTGCTCTCTGCTTGTAGATGCAGCTAAAATTTAGGTGAATTACATCAATCTAACAATAATTTGTAAGGCCTTTACATTGTAGAAAGGGGAGCATCACCCAGGTCTACATATATATAACTCTGTCCTGAGCTTTCTTTGTCAGACACAGGTTTAGTCATACTGCAATTTGGATTTCTTTTTAATCAAAGCAGAATAGATATCGGTACCGATTAGAGGCTGCTGAAATGAGATTCCTTTGTCACACAGACTTACGCTTTACGGCTGAACTTACTGATATTAGTTGGAAATCTAAGACTCTTTCACTTAAAGTAGAGATGTCAATTCCAGCTATCTTTTTATCTGCATTTAGACAAGCCAGCGATCAAAAATGCGTATTGCACGTTGTGTTCTAGTTGGATCGCAAAGATCAAATGCACGCCTGTAGGTTAACAGTAGTTTAAGGCTCAGGTGGTTTTACTACACTCTGACGCCAGGGTGACGTATGCCCTATTTGGAGCTAGTGTTTGCTGTAACCCTTCATTGTCAGGAAGCCTAATGTTTAGCAGTGCCAATTCAACCAGCATCTAGAAACTGTTTGTTTCAAAAGAGTCGTGCATAGTCTGTTGGCCGTTGAGATATACACGTCCATGTAAGATTCTTTTAAATCAGTAAAATTCTAATTTTACGCATGCAGAGTCTTGCAACTCTTTGAGCACACCTTTTCATCTACTTTTACAAGTTCTATGTTTTATGCTGACCAGGGACCTCTTTACAGAGTCTTGCATTGTGTTCATGCTGTGTGCCTTCTGGTTTTGCAGTTCGGAATTAATGGGGTCTTAGGGACCCTTTCTGAGGAGGCCTTCTGTATCAGGTCACGCATCATTGAGCAGCATTTCTTGGTCTTTGGCGAGCTCGAAGGTGCAGGGTAGCGAACTTGAATCTTGACTTGGTGTTGAGGCTGTGTACCCATGGATGGCTGCTGGAGTTCCAGGGAACTCTGTGACCTTGGAGTCTGGCTTTGGTGACCTGTGTGACTGGAAGGGGAGGGGTTCTTGAACTTGGGCCCAGACTGTCAGGTGACTGGGAGCTACCTGTTCGAGCCGGATGTTGTTCTGGCTGTACGACTGCACGTTCAGCTCACACGTTTGGGGTATAAGAGTTCGATCTTTGCTCTTAGCTTTAGCGCTGAGTCTTTCAAAGAGCTGAGCTGACATTAAAGTGAGGTCTGAGCCGGTGTCTACCTGGGCTTCCAGGCTCACCTCATTTTCCAAAGTGATGGCTAGGTAGAGTTTCCGGGCCACCCCCTTTTCGATCAGGTTCCCCAGGAGTCTTAGCGTAGGGGCTAGTGTGGTGATCGATGGGCGGTTAGGGCCGGTCTCATGTGGTTTGCTGCGGAGGCAGGTAGCTAAAACATGGGAACTTGTGCCGTCTGGCTCAGACTGGGCAGCTGTCAGCTGTGGTGGCTGGGTGATGCTGTCATTTTGTGATGTGACAGTTAGTTCTGTGCTCTGAGGCTGACGAGCAGTGTTCTGGTGGCCTGGTTCAGGTCTTACGCTTAGACATAGGATGTCTGTCTCGTCCCTCTTGTCTCCTTCGGAAAGTCTTTTGTGAAGAAGCTCTTTCAGCGACTTCAGGGTCTCGGCTGTCTCAGATGTGGCGGCACTGTTTTTTTCTGATGGGGGTTCAGACTTGTGCTTACCAGTGGCATGTCGAGAGTAGTTCTGCTCTGGGCTGTCTGGGCTTGCTGGTCTGGTCGATGGGGCTCGGCTCTTTCTGGACCATTGGTCGGTTTCCCGTGTGGCTCCACCTTCTGGGTGATCGGGTGGTTGTTGCAGGTCCCAGAATCTGTCAAAGCGTTCGCTTTGGTGTCTTGGACGAACACCATCGCAGTAGTGCTGCCCTCTGTTGGCCTGGAACGGTCTTGACTCTCTGTAAACAGGGCTATGGTGTTGTGGGGCGCCCTCTAGTGGCAGCTCTGCATAGGGTTCAGAGACAGAGTAGATTGTGGGGTTTTTTAAAGTCTTTTCGGACACAGTCTTTTGCTTGGTGTAAGCTTCTCTTAGCTGTTGAGTAGTCATGCTATGTGGGCTGGCTGGTGATGTTTTGAACAGTGGGCTTTCACCCCCCTGTACAGCTCTGGGTTCTTGGCTGAAAGGTGCGGACCGGTCAGGGGAAACTTGTGGTGTGTGTTTCCCCTTTTCCGGTCATGCTGCAGTTTATAAGAGTGTTGCAACTCTGTGTGAACGTTGTCAAGTTCGTGTTCGAGATCTTGTCTCTGCTGAACGAGCTTGTGGATGGTAGCACGGGCCTCTTGCGAGTTTCTTTCGCAGGCCGTGGCTTTCGAGTCTCTTTAAGTTCAGTCTCTGCTCTTTGCAAGGGGCTTCACTTTGTCGGAGTTTCTCGTTGAGTTCCTCTCTGGTTCTTTTCTCTGACTGCTCTCTTCGGTCTATGTGCAGATGAGGATCGGACAGGGCAGTTTGAAGTCTTTCCACTTCCTTCTGTAGCTCGGGGTCGTTGTCATCCTCGGCTTGCATCCTTAGCGTTGCAACTTCGTGCTCCAGGGCGATGCGGCTCCTCTCGTGAAGGCGTGCTTCTGCGATGAGCTGGCAAGCGAGGTTTTGACGTGTCTGACTGGTCTTTGTCGTGGGAGCTTTGGCTTGGTTTGTGCGCCATCAGCTTGTCCACGTCTGCGATGCTCTGGGCTCGGGGCTCTGAGTCACTGGCGACCTTGGGCAGGAATGGAGGTGTCATGATTCTCAGCCATGTCTCCAGATTGTCCCAGCGGGTTGTGGGACTGTAGGACCGGAACATACTGGCTTCACTGTGGGCGAGAGGAACACAACACACGCAGAGAGACCAATGCAAGTTCGTTCTACGTTTAACGAGCTATAATACGGGCTATGCCGTGTATGAAAATTTTGGTTAACTGATGCAGACAGTTAAATCATTCGGTGGGACAATTTGGGTAGGTCAGCATGGGCCTGAATAAAGATTTTTAACGGGGCGGTAGCTTAGGGGTCACCTGTTGATGCTAACGGCTTGGTTGTCAAACTATTATTCAGCGTTCCTTGTTGTCTCAGAAAGGTTCTGTCTCTAGGTGAACTGAAAGGAACAGAGCACAACAGAAAAGAGCAATGGCAAGATAGCAAAGTTTGAAGTAACATGCAACCATCCAAGATGGAAAGGTCTGTAATGAAATGGCGTTAATAGTACACAGGAAGTGTTACAGGGGAAGAGGAGGCCTAAGCCTGCGGTTTGTGGCTCGGAGAGGAGGAGGGAGCCAAACACTTCAATGACCGGGGGAATTTCTAGATCCTGTGGCCAATACTAAGTGGATGGATTTAATACCTTTCCTAGTTTCCCTGGGGTGAAATGAGGTCATTCAGGTTGGAGTCAGCATCGTGGTTGGTCTTTGTCGTCCCCAAACACTTAACAGCAGTGTCTCGGGCCCTTCCGTACATCTGTACCGATGTGTGCCCTCACGCAACTTGACCTTGAACACAACCGGCAGTGCCAAATTGGTGATGTCGTGTTGCGGGCCGCACCAACGGAGAAATACAGGAAAGTCCGAGACTCGTGGTCAGTCAGCGCTGGTGACGCAGGTCAGACGAACCAGCTTGCTGGACCCCAAGCAGAGATGACTGTCAAATCACCACAGCACGAGAGAAATTTCTACCTACAAACACAAAACAGGATGAAGGACAAGTGAACCTCAACGTGAATTAAAGCTCTCTCTATCTAAATCAAATTGAGTGTCTATTTTTTGTAGAAAAATCATCAAAGGCAACGGCTTTACAAAAATTATGGTACAAACAAAAAGGGAATTATGACAATGTTAATTATCAGAGCAACCTAGCCTCCATTCAGAGAAGAGATTAAGTGCAGCAGGAAGAGCACAGGAGGAAGCAAGCTGTAGTGGCGCGTTTGGGCCACAAAGGGTTTGGGCCACTTCCTCTTAGTGGTCAACCTGGCTGACAGAGAACTTGATTTAAATTGCATTCAAACTGGTTTAAATACAATTCAAATCAAGCGTATGCATAGATGTTAAGTAACTTCTAGAATAGTAAGGATACCGTTGTCATAACGTATCAAATCAAAATTATTAAAAATAATTTGAAAAAGGAAATATAGAAATAAAGCCATAAAACCATTCTCAACAGGAAAGGAGACTTAATTCAAATTGATCTTGAAATTTGTTTGTTTCAAACCAAATTTGAATAAGTGTAGGAAATTAAAGGTTGGCATTATATTTGATGATGATCACGACTACGGTGAGGTATCAATGATAATAACCAAAATAAAACCAACTGGGAGAAAGCCACTTCAGAAAAGAATGAGGTTAGGAACTAAGTGATGAGCTGACGTAGAGGGGGGAAGAGGCCACAAGGGGCGCATTCCTCCTAAGTGGTCATCAAAAACTGCTCATACTTACTTTCAAATTTTAAGTTCAAATGTGGTTTGAACCAAATTCAAAATAAGTGTACACAGTCAGGAGTGAAATCATGTTAGTAAAACTGGAACTTGCACATGCATTGAAAGTTAGGAACACAATTTCAGAAATTCACTGGAAAAAATCTGAAATTGTGACGAGAGAAATTGTTTAGGAAAGGATGACCTTCTTACTAGTGTCCACACGATGGCGGCATTTCGTTCATGCAGGATGAAGTCAGGGGGCGGTGCGTAATTCGAGAACTGTCAAGCACTTAGGCCTAAGGGCTGCCCTCTAGTGTTTGTCAGCGGAATAACAACCAGCCTGCTTCCATGTGTGATTCAAATTTGAGCGTGCAGACGCTTTGATAATCACATTTATCCAAAATTAAATCGGGCGGATTTTTGGTGCTATATTTCACAAAACGGCGTGGCAGGATTCTTTTTTCTCTACACACACACATAGGGACAACAGGAATTAGGCATCTGTTTTTCGATTCCCACATACAACAATTAGCGCTATGATTCACACGTGTTCGCTTATGAATTTTAAACCTTGGCGGGTTTTCCTATTCGACACACGTGTGCACGGAAGGATTTCTTCGCTTCCACACACTTATATGGACAACAGGAATTATACGTCTGTCGTTCGGATCCAAATAACATTTATCAAATAGCACTTATGATTAAAAATGTTTTTAGGTTTTGGATTTTTTATTTTATTATTTTTTTGGTGCTATATTTTAACAAACACGTCTGGCGGGATTGCGTCGTGCAAAAGAAAACAGGAAATATTCGTCTGTTTTTTCGACTCCCATGACATATTATCAAATAGCACTTATGATTAAATATGCTTTAGTTTTTTTTACAATTGAGTAGCTACGTCAATGTTTAACCAGGAGTTTATCGTTAATCTAACGATTATAATATCAGGCCTTTCTTAAGAGTAGTGAAAGAGCGTCGTTTCACTAAATCTTGTCTTCACCCTGACGAATCTCGTTCGGACAGGGGAGTTTAACATTAAAAATGTCGTAATTCAAAAGTGGTTTCTTCGTCTTTTGTAGGACAAATTTAATACTATGAAACTGCAGTTTACTTTTTAGTTTTGCTGAACTGAGACGGCTTTTTGCCTTTAATCAGTCAGCCAGTGAGTTCGCATTGCGTTCGCTCACTCGAGGCGCACGTACAATATTAAATCACAATATAGACATAGATTGAAACTGAATTGCTCAAAAACAAGTTTAAAGTGTGCCAAGCATATTCTCCACCAATTATGTAAAGACTCAAGGGCGGATCTAATCCGTGGGGGGATTTGCATATCATAATTAATAATTGGTCATTAATAATTATTCATACATGTTTGGATTAGATCAGTCTTACATGTTAATAAATCTCCTGATAAGGGATGATATGTCATTTTACCTGCATGCATGCATGTGTATCCTTGCAATTAACCACAAGTTGATTGTAATTAATTACACGGACCACGTCCTACAAAACAGGCAAAATTAATTAGCTCAATTGTCAGAATAATATTTGTGGGGATCCACAATATCATCCTACTTTATAGGATTTCAGGAAAAGCAATTCTGTGGCCACAAGAATTGGGTTTCCTGCCCTATAAGCAAATACTCTGTAAAGTATCTTTAATTTGTAAGCTTGTAAGATCTTTTGACACTTAAGGGACTTGAAAGTGAGCTAAAAGCAGTACATCAATCAAATGAATATAATGAATTTAATAAGGCAGAACTACTTATGTATTTACTATGGTTACATGGGATATATGTATTTACAAACATAATAAACAACAAGACACGATAAGGCATCGATGAACGAGAAATGCATAGAGACAGAGAGAGAGAGGAAATGTAGAGAGTTGCAGTTATGCAAGAGGGAGTTTAGGAAGACCCGAGGATCTTTCTAAATAGCAAATTCACATAGAGAACAGAATTTTGAGAGACAATGAGACTTCAACAAATCTTAAAAGCGTGATCAAATACGGATACTTGCACAGGTAATTCTTTGCATGGCTTGTGAAGAAGCGTGTGTGTCTCTCGGTCCGGCGCGTCACGTGGTCACGTGCGCGTGTTTCTCCTTCAAAGTGAGCGCGCGCTCGTTTAAAGGTCCCTTGTAGAAGGATTTGCTGAAGAGATATGTCACGCGGTGTTCTTTTCACTCGTCGATTGGAATTAAACACGGAGACTTATCTAAGACTGAAAAAACACAAACTAAACTAGAAACAAATAAAAGAAAGGCGAAGAGCTCGCCCGGAGGCGAGACGTTACATTATGACACGAGGACAAGAGAAGTAAGAGGAGGATAAACTGGTATTCAGTCCTTTTGAAGACCTGACGTTTCCGCCTTCTTTTGGAAGAGGGTCCAATCAGGAGCTGTCCCTTTGGAGGGAATTTTTATGATCCTTTGTGTTCTAATCAGGCATTTAAATCTCTAGTTTCATTGGGTGTTTAAGAGAAGCATCTTCACAATTCTTATAATACTAATGTGTCACAAAGTTTAGCAATCTGTAATGTCAATTAACAAATGGGGAATGAAAATTGGAGTTTATCGAGACCAAACTTGCCACAAATGGATTTGGTTAAACATTAGTTGGCAAAGTTTGAAACATTATCCCATTAGAGTTGTCGAGAAACATGGACCAAACCACAAAAAGGCAACTCATGAAATAGGGAACTTAGATACATTGTTCATACAATTCTCAAATGGATATATAATAGCATATATATATATATGAATACAGGATTCATTTCTCCTCCTTGGTTAGAATTCAGAGAGAGCCACAGTTCTGTGAACATTCCTTTGGGTCGTAAACGCTGTTATCTAAGAACTCCAGTGATGTTAGTTTTGGTCTCTTTTCACTCCAAAGATGGAAAACATAGTAAACTATATTTTACTGGATATTACTGTACATATTCTGATTGATCACACTGAAAGCATTCTGGAGGTGTCCAGAACTATGTGTACAAGTTATGGGAATAGACAGTTATATTTAAAATGCATAATGAAGGTATTTGTAATTCACTTTAAGCTACGATAAAATCATAGTCATTCCAATGTGACATGGGCAAATGGACACACATAAAAACACATCGAATATATCTGATTAAATGTCTTTTAAAAAAAGAATTTTCTTTCTCTTTAGAATCCTTCTTTGGGACATTCCAGTCAGTCATAAAAATGTCTCGTAACTGGACACCACGCTCTGTCCTGAGCGGGCTTCACTTGTGGGGGATGCGTGTGTGGTTGTGTGTGGGTTAATTTACATTCAAAGATTTTTGGTCTTTAGCAGGATGTATTTAGTTATTCAGATTCACCCTCTTAGCCCAGTCCCTACAACATCCTGCACCTCTGCAAGTTTAAGCCAGAGATGACAATTCTGGACCACCCAGGTGGACATCGTTTGGCCGAGGGCCTGGAAGGCAGGTTCAGTCACTGTGCGCAGTTCCTGCATCCGATGCAGCTATCGACATCTGATCCTCATTCAGAGCACCAAATGACGCGCTGGGTTGTCGTGACAACCCGCGCTGTCACCTGGCAGTTCGACAGCACACGACACACTAGAGGAGCGAGAGCTCCCACTCTAATCCTCGGTCTCCCAAAGTGTTAAGCAGACTCGAGGCTGTGCTTTAACACACAAGCGGCGGGCTGGGCAACAGCAGAGGGGATTTTACTAGAAAGGCGAGTCATGACCAGCGTGCCGACATGGTCATGTTCTCATGGTGAGAACATGAACCATCCACAAACGCTGTCTCCGCATGCTTCTGCCCAGGCATGTGAGACCGTCACGGACGGAGAGGTGTCTTTAAAAAGGGGCTCGTTGTCCGATTGCTCTTTTAGGGATAACAGCTCTTCTAATAGTCGAAGCGACCAGGGGTGACATCACTGCACTGTCTGTGCAATTTGCTCTTTGAATGTGACTATCGCTGGAATGCGCTATATCTCCAACTCAAAACTGCTTCCCCTATTTGTCAGCTGACATGATAAGATGATTGTCAGAGGGCTGAGTGTATCAACCTTCTCAGCTCCAAAGTGAAAGCTTAACTATGTGTGGCGCAGTGGATAAGACACATGCCTTTGGTGTGAGAGACCCGGGTTCGAATCCACTGTGAGACACCAATGTGTCCCTGAGCAAGACACTTAACCCCTAATTGCTCCAGAGGCGTGCGACCTCTGACATACATAGCAATTGTAAGTCGCTTTGGATAAAAGCGTCAGCTAAATGAATGAATAAATGTAAATAAATTAATAAATGTGTGTGTTGCACTCTGCCTTATATACCTGTATAAACGGGGAGTGGCTTGCAATCGAAATCTCACTCGCCAATGCCAATGGTTTTGTTACCACTCGAAGGTGATTGGGTTCTCAGGCGAGATCCCAATTCGTCATTCTGTTCTGACGTAGCGTTGAACGTGACTGAATGATAGGGAACAGATTTATTCTTACATGTTCTACAGATATATCGGCCGATATTTGGCTTTTTTAAAATATCGGCATTGGCCGATAAGTTTTTCTGATTGGCCGATGTGTTGGAAGCGGGACTTTTATTTTGACGGCGCTGCAGACTTTTATTTTGACGGGCAGCGCTGAGAACACCAGCACCTGAGAAGAGAACACAGCGCTCACTCACATTCTCCGTCTTCATTAGTTTACGATCTCTGTCAGTCAGATCTAATACTTTGTTAGACAGAACCGGTGGCTACAGAACCGGTCAAAGAAAGTAAATGGTATGCGAAAAAGTAATACGTTTGCTTTTATATTATTTGTAACCGAAAAGGCAAACAATCAGCCTAAAATACTTTCTCATTTACCGTCAACATTCAGCAAATGCGCATCTACATAATTTAAACAAATCTCTGAATATCTAATAAACATTTAATTTCACAAACCTTGCAGATTTAATCGAATCCACCTGTGATATCTTGTGAAGTGTGCGTTTGTAGCCTGCATAAACGTGTTCCTGCGAGTGACGGTCCGTGCGCAGTGAGTGAATGCGAACAGAAGATCAGCTTCACAGGAGACTCGATCGAAACACTTTAAATCCTTCATTTTAAAATATGCTGTGCTATATCCAGTGGCCCACTGTCATATTCATGTCGTTTTCACTGTGTGCTGTATGTAAAATTAGCGTTACCTTGTCAAAAGTCAAAGTAAAAAAAACAGTTTTTATTTGAAAAAATATGATTATCAGTGATTACTGATTAATTACCAGATTACTGAGTGCCCTGTTACAGTGTTTACTTCCTTTTTATTCACATATTCATATATTTTTAAACAATTACTTCATTTGTGAAAAATTCTGTAATAGGATTGCAGATTCAAGAAGTTGCCATCTAAAGTATTTAGGGCCTAAGCATGTTTATTTTAAAGATTTTTAAATATGTATTAAATTTATCAAATTTATTAAATATTGATTTATATAAATATAAAGTGTGTGAGAGTGTATGTGCATATATATATATATATATATATATATGTATATGTGTGTGTGTGTGTGTGTGTATATATATATATATATATATATATATATATATATATATATATATATCGGCTTTATATCGGCCATCGGCCACCCTGCTCTCTAAGATATCGGCATCGGCCATCAAAAAACCCATATCGGTCGACCACTACAGATTACTGAATTATGTGATCTTAATTATGAAAATTGTTTCAAGAGCTTGAAATTGAGTCCGTGTCTGTAATGAGTCAGAGAGCTTGTTCGCTCTTGAGCTGTCAATCATATTATAACTCCTGCCCTTCCGAATGATGACGTTGTGTTTCCTTGTGACATTTCCTCATTCTGAGTTCCGCACATAAACAGCTGAGAGAACTGTTTCTACAGATGAAACATGAAGCCAAATAAATATGATTACGATGATATGTGTTCTTTGTGTGTTTTTAATGCAGCTTGGGGTATTTTTATAACAATAAAGTATAAGAAATGCTTACATGAGAAATGCTAAGCAGGTGTAGCATTCAGTTTAATATAAAACACTACAAATAATGCACATCTGCCCATTATTTAATCAAAATTCAGTCAAATTTAAATTGCAGTTAGAAGTTATAACATGCACTCGGTGATGGTTTCTGTGTAGAACCAAACTTAATATTAATTTACTGTTGTATGTTGAGCAGCGGACTAGGTTAAAGCCAAATTGGAAAACCTACGAGATAGATACAAGAGGAAAAATGTATTCTTGATATTCAGACAAAAAAAATGTAGTTGTAATATGTGTCATTGCATACTGCATGCTGTTTCACATAATGTATTGACTATGTATTGCACTACATTAAGAAAGGACTTCTGCAAAGTCACACTGCTAAATGAGTGATTGCTAATGCTAATCATAATAAATTGCAATTCTTTGCTGAAACGGTTAGAAATATGCAACTTGATATGAGCTGTTGTGAAGGAAGTTTAGTGTAGTTTGGCTCACTTTATTTCATGTTCATATATGCACTCCATAACAAGGATAATGGTAAACATATGGCGCAACAGCATTTAAACTTCAATGGGGTGTTAGAAAATATATGGAATTTATTAGCAAAGGCTCAAATAACTGTTGCAATTAGCAGAACAATAGTACACAAAGGGGTTTTAAAATATGACCTGTTATGCATGTTTTTATTGAAAACCTAACCATTTTGTTTTCTCTCTTGCACTGAAATTTCAATGGTTATATGTAATACGTTTTTTTAGGTCCCTAAATAAACCCTTAATGTTTTTTTTTTTTTTACTTTTATTCATGCCCTTTGTGGTAAATGATGAATTATGTGTGTGTAAATGATGTCCTTAGTGGTTATATAAGCCACTTAAAAAGCTAGATTCACTGCAATAAAGCAACAATGCTTTATTTTGTAACGAGTTAACTCAAAGGGGAAATATTAATAATAACTCATAACTTGTTATGATTAATTATGAATATTTGGGTCAGTTAATTGGATTAACTTGATGTAGCTAAATTAATAGTACAATCAATTAATCAGTTCGTCCAACAAACTCTTTTGATTATTCATTTATTCTAAGAAAAGGGTATCTTTCATGGCCACAGAAAAATAATTATTTATTAGCATGTACAGTGCTTAGAGCATGTAACAGGATCAAGATCTGAAAATAAACTTTGTTACAAGCAGAGGATCAGAACCAAATACATATTGTGCACAAGTTTTATTAACAAAATCATGAACACATAACTGACATACAAACAATTACACATACATGGGTAGATGGTAAATAACTGAATGGAACCGGAAATGAAATGAAGCAAAGGAAAAGATTTATTGAACATGAAAAGAACCATCAGCTTATTATTTTAAGAGCACCTCATTAACCCTCGGGGGTCTAAGGGGTTTTTGGGGTCCTTGAGATGTTCTGACATGCCCTGACATTTGTGCTTTTTTCAGTTGCTTATAAACGTATTATTGGCAAAGGTGTAATTACACTCTATTTAGCACAAACAGGGCTACCATAATATGTGAGCAACATGTATGTACATGTCTGTATTTTTGAGGGAATATTGTTTATGCATGGTTATTGAAAAAAATAAAAAATAAAGTTTCTGAAATAAGGCCACAAAACACATTCTAAATATGTGTCCACAAGACTTTTGACTAATGGATGTCGTTGCCTAGAGTTTTTTCTTCAAAATGATGTGAAAATCATCCTGCCTAATCATTCACATGAAACAATACATTGATTTAAATTTTGTAAGACACTTTTTGTTTGGAAAGGCAATATGCGCAAGGGGCGTCAACGATTTCAACACCATCATGCATATTTAGCGGTTCACACCTGAGGAGACAATGGGGCCCGCATACTTAATGAGCCATTCATTCAGGTGTGTCATTGAGCCACAAGAAAGGATGCAAGAGCAATATATATATGTGTGTATATATATATATATATATATATATATATATATATATTCTACCAAATTGGTTCACAGTTGGAAGCATCTCATTTTTTAAAATATTTTTCCATGTCTAGTAATTGTGCAGTTAATTCTCATACTGTATTTTCAGTTTTGGAATATGTATCCTCTCCCCAAATTTGTCACTAATAAAACTCAATAAAAATTATTTAAAGAGAAGGCTTATATTTACATTTTAATAGTTTGTTTACATCTACCTTGTAAATATATTTTTTTATTAAAAACGTTACAATTACATACATACATTATCATACATATTTCAAAGTTAAGGATTCATTACTTTGGATATAGCCTAGGCTACATTGGAACAAACACATAATAACATATTATTTGATTACTTTATTTTTGACAAAACATACTATAGGCTATTTAACATATGAGCAAAAATTGGCAAACAAAAGCTTATTTGAGGTGGCAAATATTTTAGAGTAAAAATGTATAATCTATCCAAAACTAGTCAACGAAATGTTGTCTTTCATATGTCTGTAACATAAGTCTTTCGTTTATATAAGAAATATAAATGTTAATTTGCAGTTTAATACGTTGCTTATACAAATACATTTTATTTCAACATATTTCAGTCGATTTTTACTCATCTCAGTATAGCAATATGGTTTGCTAAAAGCGGATCATTCATTCACACACAGAAATGCGATTCAAATTTAAACTGTCTTTTTGCGAGTTGTGGTAAACAGCGCATCTCTGCCGTTCATTCATTCACACACAGAAACGCGATTCACTTGAGAATGAAAAAAACTTACTACAGTATTCCTCAGTATTATCCTACAGTATTATCATACATATTTTAAAGTTAAGGATTCATTAGTTTTTATATAGCTTACATTGGAACAAACACTATAATAACATCGTAGTTGATGAGTTTATTTTTGACAGAACATAGCCTACTATACTGTATATTTAAAATATGAGCAGAAACTGGATGACAAAAGCTTATTTGATATTTTAGAATAAAAACTTTATAATCTATCCAAAACTACGAAATGTTGTCTTTCATATTTCATCTGTAACATAGTAGGCTAAACATAAACAACAGCGCCCATCTGTGCCATTAATTCATTCACACACAGAAACGTGATTCAAATTTAAACAGTCTTTTTGCATTTACAGACATTAGAACAAAGCACAAGAATAAAAAACTTAGGCTACTCACAATTCTCGGCTAGATCGGTCGCTCCTCAAAATGAAAATAAACCAGCACATGTTCTGAGGTAAATGTCCCAGGATTACTCCTCACACAGTCACAGCCTCGCAAGACGAAAAGGTACATTAATCTGATGATTAAATTTGTTGTGTTATCGCGTTTATGAGGGGCGTTGACACGTTTGCATGTGTCGCTTCAGATCATTTGCGTCTGAAAAGCGCGCGCTGTCCGTGGGCGTGTCACATTAGCAGAATAATGAGCTGAGAGAACGATAATGAGATCGGCTGACACCCCTCTCTTTTTTATAGATTACATAAACAGAGAATATTTATTTTAGTTTTGAATTAGATATTTTAAAAGTACAAACTTAAATGATTATAAAGATGTATTGCTCGTGCTTGGGTGAATAGTATTCGCTAAGTTTTGTTTAAGTTTAGAGACGTGCTCCAGAAAAAAGGTTAATGGAGATGGAGAGACAGAAAGCACACCCTGTTTATTTTCTTTATTTTACAAAAGCACAATGTTTTATTTCGATTGTAAGTGGGCACATACAAAAATAGACATTCAACAGTTTATTTTTTTATATTTCTTAAGTGTGTATGACCAAAAATGACAGAGTATTTTAAGTCTATTTTCCTGCTATGTGAAAAAAATCGAGCAAAACGCGCCGGCGCGTTTGTCGATCCCAGAGGGTTAAATGTATACTTGCATGGCCTTTGCAGTGAAAGCATTCCTTGTTCCAGAAAGAGGGTCTTGATGGTTCCGTGAGTGTCAAACCTTGAAGTTGCAATTGTTTTCTTCTCCGTTGGATGAAGAAGATATGATGAACTTGCCTGGTTAGTTCGACTCTGTTCTGGTTGAAAGTTCTCTCTCTCTCACATGGCTGGTTGTGAGTCAAGGCCTGCTGCCCTGGGGCCTGCCTAGGCCATGCAGGACAGCACAGCACCCCGAACGTACCGAAAAGGCCAAGAGAGGGAAGGGCTTGTGTAGATGCAATTTAAAGCCTGAGAAAGGTCCCACCTCTCAGGTTTAGCTCGACCAATAATTTCCAAACGGGAGAATTTGATTTATGGATCTTTTGTTTCAAGCGTGCTCATTTGCATGTGCAGCTGGATTGGTTGCTGATGAAGAAACTATGAAAGATTCTTGTAATACTAATATGTTGCACAGCTATCAACATATCATATACATGATCACTTCAATCTTCAAAGTACCAATTTATAAAGACCAAACATGGTTTTGGTGAGGTTACATTGACCGCTGGTTCTATTATAAAATACACAGTATAAGGCAGCACACAGTTAAGTATATAAAAAAATAGTATTAAAATACACTACACAAGACAATTATAACACACAATGTCTTGAGATGAATGTTCATTTATAGATAAGTTTGTCTATAAATAAATGCAGGAAGGTCTGTAGGTCTTTCCTATGGCTTCAGTCTTGACCACATGACCAGATTTTTCACAGCAATAAAGCCAACTTATCTGATCGTAGTCATGGTAACCATGACCCTTCTTGCCCTTGTTGGGGGGATGGGACCATATATCCTAGATTGAGTTTTAGAGATTATTGTCTGATTTGTCTCAGTCGTTAAAATGTATTCCCATGTGTTAAATAATTAATCAATTTGTTTATAGAATAACTCTTTGTCATATTAACTGATTATCCACTATGTTTAGTAAGTTGTTTCCTTAATAGGATAACATAAAAGAGATTGCATGTATCACACAATTATGAAACTACTTTCTTTGTTTTTTTTTTACATGAACGTTTTTTCTTTACAATTTTACACATACAGATGACACCATTGTCAAAATGATTCCTGTTCACACCGACCCGCAAAAACGACTAAAATCACTGTATAATGCATGCCAGGCCAGAAGTTGGCTATGTCTATAGACTGAGTATGTAATATCAAAGTCCTTTTAGGCAAGTCATGCCACTCGGCCGCCATCTTGGCAACGCCTCCGGGCAGCTATTTCGGACTAACAAGACCAAGCTCCTATCTAAATGAATGGGCAAAGAGTCAGAACTGCACTTTCACTGCTCACCGGGACATAAAAACTGAATGTATAGAAACAGCAGTAAAATATGATAAAAATCGCTGAAAAAAGTTTGATGACTTTGCCCCAAAATAAGGTTTAAAACACCTTTTTCCCCACAGGTTATACTTTACTACCAGAGTCTTACTTGTCTACTTAAGTAAAAGTACTGAAGTACTTGTTTTTAAAAGTACTTGAGTATCAAGAGTACAAGAGTAAATTTTCTAAATATTGCATTACTACTGCCACAGTGTCAAGTCAAGTCATCTTCATTTATATAGCGCTTTTAACAATGTAGATTGTTTCAAAGCGGCTTTACAGAGATAAACATATAATTTAAGGTAACAGAGATTGTTTTGGTTTTATAGCGGTTCTTGAATAATGTTATTTTCCAGCTAAAGTTAGTTTTGATTGATTCACTTCCGGCGAAATGATCATTTGTTATTAAATTAGGGGCCACTAAGACGACACCGTTCTCTCTAAACAGACTTTAAACTGAACCTTTGATAAACGCTGATGGCGTTCACATGCGCATTAAGAATTGATTCTATAGTTATGTGTGTTCGAATATATGTGTGCAGGTTTGTAATTCCCTACAAACCATGCCTAAACAAACTACTTGCTTACATTTATGTACAGAAACGTCCTACATGGAGTTATGAAAAATGTTAATGTTAATACCTTTGATAATCTAAAAGGAATTGAAAGTTAATTCAAGTCATTTTCATCTTTTTACCATGTTGCTTTATTTAACATTTCTCACTTGCCCACAAGGCAATGCACAATGGCAACGCTCTGACAAACCTCTGCTAGAGTTTTAATGGATTTTTTGCACCCACATTTGAACCCACATAAATCTGACCATGGAGTTTACTTTGGCGTCAGTTCACAGCTGAAGGTGAAGGTGATTTGCTGATAGGCTGTCCCAATCAGTGGCGCCTGCACAATCCAATCACGTTTGAGAGGGAAACAACAAATTGAGGGTTTCCGAGTTTTTTTTTTTCCTTTTTTTTTTTTTTTTTTTGAAGTAACGGGTACTCACGGTTATGGCTAGAAATGTAGTGGAGTAAAGAGTACAATATTTGCCTCTCAAATGTACTTGAGTAAAGTCATGAGTAATCCCCAAAAATGATACTCGAGTAAAGTACAGATCCCTCAAAATTGTACTCAAGTACTGTACTCAAGAAAATGTACTCCGTTACTGTCCGGCTCTGTTTACTACGCATGCGCAAGGGTTCTCTCCCTCTCTGACGTGCGCGCGCTGCACGGTTTGAAGCACAGTATGTGTGAGCTCTCACTCGCTCGCTCTAGATTCTGGGAGATTTGAACTAATTTGCGGGCATCAGGGAGCCGCTATAAATATGCGGTAGACACTTGGGATGTCTGATATTTACACAACGCACACATACACTGCATATCAAATCTGCCGCCTTTTCAAACAGTAACGTATTTTCCACTGTCGCAAACCTCAACTGTGCGCATGAGTCAGTGGAACCAGACGATAGGCTTAAATGTTTCCCGGCTTGACTGTTAAAAGCAGACGATTGGCTTTCCAGTGGGAGGGGCGGGACATGTGCATACAACCGCCATCTTTGGCGTTACGGGTTTTCCCTATATAGTTGTATTGAGGATTGAGTAAGTGGCATGCCTCTATATAAATAGTCTCTGGTAATATGCATGCGTATATGACATCACTGTTTTCACAAATTTGCATTGTAGTTTACACATAGACAAATAGTTTTCAAAAACTTGTGTTTTTGTGTTGTGTAAACGGCTTCTTAGAAATCACTTGCTAAAACAAAGCCAAGAAGAACCACAGAAAGGACTCAATCTGATATCTGTTCAAGAGCTGAAGTGCTACATTTTAAAGGAATAGTTCACTGAAAAAATTATATTCATGAAATATATTATTTACTCACCTTCAAACCTGTATGGTCTTTTGATGAATACAAAAGGTTAAATCAGAGTATCAACTCCAAATATAAAAAAGTGCCATTAAGATAGCATCAAGTTGTCCATTCCTTCATCTCTCTGAAGAAAAAAATAAAATATATTTGGAACATAAAAGTTTTCATTTTTTGGAATATTAGCTGTTTTACTTTGGTTCATATATTGGTGTAGGTGTATATTACAAAATTATAGGTGTACATTCTTAATTGATTTTCATAGATATTTTAAAGCAATCAAAGCATCTGTCCATTTTGTTACATGACATTGAAGTTTTATTCAACAGGTTTACAATAGGAGAGACTTTAATACAGTGCAACTTTATAGAGCTTTGTAACATCACAAATAAGAGAGCAAACAACTTAAAAACACAGTACAGAAAACAGAAAGTGCTCGGCTGAGTATCTTGATGCTTTGTATTGATTTCTTGAGAAATAAGTGTGCTTCTATTCTCTTTTCTCAGGCTGTTTATAAACATCCACAGACCATGAATATCCTAGGGTCATTGTGGGATTTGGATCCGGGTGGGTTGTCCTGTCCATGTTCCCCTAACACCTAATTAAACGTGCACCCAGCGGCGCAAGGGGCAGGAACCAGAACAGAGCTGGGGTGAGCTGGTCAGGGGCTGAGACAGTAAACAGTGGGCTGCGTGAGCTAGAGGATGCGGGCCATAAATCCTCCCCCTCCTCATCTCTGCTGGATCTACATGCATGAGCTGGGCACTTTCTGGGGTTTGCAGTGCAAAACAAGCTTACAGACAAGTTCATCCCTCACTGTGGGAAGATTTGCCCAACTAGCCACCAGACTCTGGGGGCTGTCCACTGTGATCGTAATGAAAACCCCACTGAGTTTGGTTGGTCTCTCTGAACTTTTTTTTTTTTTTTTTGATGAAACCAGATAATCAAAATGAATAACTATAATAATAATATTATTTGTATGAATTGAATTTAATATTTAAAAAAATATACATCTGTCTGTCCATCTGGGGTTTACAGTTATTTACTTGATTATTCATCTTGATGGGAATTGCTCAACTGGTTACTCAAGGCTTTTGACTATTGACTATTTGGAATGTCAAGTCAGCAGAAAGGACAAATTTAAAGTATTTGTCACAAGAGTCCTCCAAAAAAAAATCATTGGCAAAACATCTACTGTATTATAATTAAGTATTAGCAAAAATCAATGTTTCTTGCAAAAAGGTCAGATTTTTGCAGAATACATGTCTGCTTATGAATAGTTTACAATGGAGAAAGATGCATTTGAGAGCTATTAACATTTTTAGTAATATTTATATTGGTGAAAAAGACAGATTAATGGTGTTCTTGGTTGTTGTGGTGCTTACAGAGTTTGCATGGGTTCGATCTGACTTGCAACATGTACCGATCATTTCACCTCATTACATCACCGTCAGTCTCACCTGCATTTGTTTAATACATCCAAAGATAAAATACAAGGTTTATTTTTATTCGTCAGTAAATCTAAAAGTAGACTGTTCTGTATGTTGTTCACTGTTTATTGACATTTCAAAATCCCAAATGGTGAATTCTGAAGTTTTTCCTCTATTAAAAAAAAGTTAGCTTAAAAATGCACTCAAGAAAAGTATTGTTTTATTGTTCGAGATTAAAGGCTGAATTTAACTTGCTGTTTTAAAGGCACACTATGCAGGAATTCCGTTTTTGTCAAACAGCGACCCCTAGAGTCGCTGTAGAGTACTTGTATTTAACTTTACTGTCAGAAATACCACTCACGCAGAGCGTCTCTGCACTCACGGTCTCTGCACTTTATAATAATAAAGTAGCCTACCGTGTTTGATGGCTTATAACGTTTTTACATGATTGCAGCTAAATTACAAGTAAATAGCCAATAGCCTAGGCCTACTGTATAATTTAATTTTTGTTTTTTGAGTGTAATGTAAACATTACAAAATGCCAGATGACATCGATAAAGTTACATGTACGTCACATTATTTCGTAACAATTTCGTAACGCGAGACGGCCACCATTCAACCCGAAAAAAGTCATATAACTATTCCAATAACTCAGAAGCTGTTCAGTTAAGCCAGAGAATGTCTAATAAGGGGAGAACTTTCACTCTCAGTAAACTTCCGGCTTCTGAACTGGTTGCAGTTCCACTCTGGTTCCATATGAGGGCGCTCACAGGATGAGTGCAGAATTAATTGAGGTCTATGGAGCTATACCCCTCAAAATCCACTTTTCTCAAGATATAATTTTTTGTCTAGTAATTTGAATGTTGTATTCGAAAGGAGATGCAAAGAAATTACTCATTGCTGGGTGTTAGATTTTTTAGAGTCACTTATTTGCTTTAAATAGTCTTTTAAAATGTCAATGACGTCATACACATTGTATGTCCAGAGATACTGCTTTACGGCAATCCTTCAGTCACTTTGGTGCTTTTGCGCTCTGCACCAGAGAATGTCTAATAAGGGACATTAGACGGGCTCTGTCTGCACTTTCTTTTCTCTCAAGGCATCGACAACACAGCTGACACAGGTAAATACACGTGCTACAAGAGTTTTTGTTTTGCAGTTTTAAAAGACCACGCCGAAAATACACACACACACACACACACACACACACACACACACACACACACACACACACTCCAGTGGCGATTTTTTTAAGACTGCAAGGGAAGCTCGGCTTCCCCTATAATGTCAAAAAATTAATGGTCAAATGTGTACTATTGTGTTAACATTTTATTGACTAAAAATGCGTTAGAACACGTTCATCTCGAAGACGAGTTGGTTCAAAATCAGCTACATATAGCAGGTTGGCTGACTCGATTTCCTTTTCATTCATTCCCGGAGCGTCACAGTGCATTTCCCTGTTGAAGCCGAGCTTCCATTGACTTCAATGGGGCTGCTTTGAACAGTTTTTTTCAGTGCTTCGAAACTAGACGGTCATTGGATAAATGCTGCGATTATGTCCCGCCCACGGACGCTCAGCTTCTCTGGGGAGAATGGAGGAGTGGGCTGGACGCTGGGCTTCTGCGTGATGATTGGAGGGTCTTTCGAAAGACTGCATCTCCTTTTGATTGACTGCGATTTTGTACAATAAAAAAAGTCGCTGACGCGGAAGCTATTCGAGCCCAGTCCCATTTTGTGTACTCGAAAGACAAACTGTTGTCACCTATTTCTTGGTATTTGCTTGGTGAAATTGCTAGCCAATTTTCATCATACATTTCACAGTTTAACCTAATTCCCACATTTCCTCCGTCGATGTCAGGTGCCTTTGTTACATGTGCGGGGGCGTTGGTGTTTGGATCACGGCACATCTGTCTAGTTTGGTTTCGGTTTTGTGTCGGGATTCGGACATTTATGCTCCACATGTTTGTTTTCTATTGTGAGTGCACAGGATGAGCTTACACTCGTTCTCGTGCATAACGTTCTGTCTTGTCGTGTGAACGTGCGGTTTCGTGTTCGCTCTGTTCACGTGTGTTTTGTGTAGCACGCAGTTCGTGTTTACATCGGCCTCGTGCTTTCATGTCATGTTTTGTCTTGTGCTGTGTAGCACACAGCTTGTGTTTTACACTAGCTGTGTGTTTTCATGTCATGTTTTGTGTGAACACGTGGCTTATGAGTGTTCTCATTGTTCTTCATGTCTCAATTTGTGTGAGCATTTTGCTTGTGATTTGTTTTACTGGCCATGTGCTTGTATTTTTTGTCATGTTTGGAGTGAGCACATGGCTTGTCATGTGTTTTATTGTGCCATGTGCTCTCCAGTAGATTGTGTCGACTCTCATCTTGTTTCCTGATTATTGGTTCATTTGCCCCACTTGTCCTCCCTCGTTACCTGCCTTGTTTGCTCCCTCTTTATTCTCCTTGCGTTTGCAGTCTTGTGCTGGTTTTTAATGCACATTAAAAAGTTGTTTGCCAACCACCATTAAAAAAAAAAAATCAGAAGATGAATTTTGTAGAATTTTTGTATTTTGTTTTATTTTATTATTAAAATAAAGCCCATCAACTCTGCACCTAAGTCCTCTCTCATTTCTCCATCCCCAAACCTGACATTCGAGTTAAAAAACAAATGAGTTTCCCCTCTTTGAAAGACCAGCAGCTGCCACTGACACACACATATATTTGACAATTAACACAGGAGCACATACGTTACCTTTTTTCGTCCTTGGGAAATGAGAAATAGGACAACCCTTGCCCACTATTAGAACAATTTATCATTGCACACCTGCGAGGCATTTTTCTCCTTTTTCAATTTTTATTGATATTTAGCACTATTGAGCGGGACATTGGTTGTTGTTGTTGTTCTTTTAAGGTGGCAATACTATACCATATGTATCCTGTATTTCCTAACACAAGAATAACACAACTAGTACTCAAATTCAATTTATTTTCCATGTGCATTTTCTGGTCCCGCTTCGAATGCCATGATGCCATCAAGCGGTATCTATGGTCATAATCAGTTCTTCACTGACCAATCAGCGTTCATTAGCAGAATGCTAGTGTCTAATGGGCAACAACATCTCAACCTGTAAGAAATCGAAAGGACATAAGTACTCGTTCATTCAACTTTCGACCTATAACCCATGTTGAACTTGCAAAACCTACAATCAAATCTGAGATTTCTCAATGGCAATCAGGTGAAAGAGACAAATTTAGCTGTCTAGCTCCATAGACTCCCATTCATTTTGCACTCTTGGGCGATCGCCCCCAGTGGAACTCTGGTGGAACTACAACCAAAATTCGGTACAATAGGACTTAATAGGGAGTGACCAGGCTCTCCGTAGACGGGCTCTGGTTAAGCTAAAAAAACTGCATAGTTCCCCAATAAAGTCTCCACTCCTGTCATCTTAAACAGAATTATGACATCATTAATGAGTAATGGATGGAGTAGAGAGAGAGCACGTATCCCATTGTCTCCTGGGAAGATTGAAATTTCTTAGAATGGACCCTTTTTCTTTGTAGTCTTCAAGTTAAATTAAAATGTGTGTATGTGTATGTGTAAAGTGTTATATATATATATATACATACATACATACATATATACAGGTCCTTCTCATAAAATTAGCATATTGTGATAAAGTTAATTATTTTCCATAATGTAATGATAAAAATTCAACTTTCATATATTTTAGATTCATTGCACACCAACTGAAATATTTCAGGTCTTTTATTGTTTTAATACTGATGATTTTGGCATACAGCTCATGAAAACCCCAAATTCCTATCTAAAAAAATTAGCATATCATGAAAAGGGTCTCTAAACGAGCTATTAACCTAATCATCTGAATCAACTAATTAACTCTAAACACCTGCAAAAGATTCCTGAGGCTTTTAAAAACTCCCAGCCTGTTTCATTACTCAAAACCGCAATCATGGGTAAGACTGCCGACCTGACTGCTGTCCAGAAGGCCATCATTGACACCCTCAAGCTAGAGGGTAAGACACAGAAAGAAATTTCTGAACAAATAGGCTGTTCCCAGAGTTCTGTATCAAGGCACCTCAGTGGGAAGTCTGTGGGAAGGAAAAAGTGTGGCAAAAAACGCTTTCAGACCTCGGAAGGACCGATTCCAGACCTTGGGGGACCTGCAGAAGCAGTGGACTGAGTCTGGAGTAGAAACATCCAGAGCCACCGTGCACAGGCGTGTGCAGGAAATGGGCTACAGGTGCCGCATTCCCCAGGTCAAGCCACTTTTGAACCAGAAACAGCGGCAGAAGCGCCTGACCTGGGCTACAGAGAAGCAGCACTGGACTGTTGCTCAGTGGTCCAAAGTACTTTTTTCGGATGAAAGCAAATTTTGCATGTCATTCAGAAATCAAGGTGCCAGAGTCTGGAGGAAAACTGGGGAGAAGGAAATGCCAAAATGCCTGAAGTCCAGTGTCAAGTACCCACAGTCAGTGATGGTCTGGGGTGCCATGTCTGCTGCTGGTGTTTGTCCACTGTGTTTTATCAAGGGCAGGGTCAATGCAGCTAGCTATCAGGAGATTTTGGAGCACTTCATGCTTCTATCTGCTGAAAAGCTTTATGGAGATGAAGATTTCATTTTTCAGCACGACCTGGCACCTGCTCACAGTGCCAAAACCACTGGTAAATGGTTTACTGACCATGGTATTACTGTGCTCAATTGGCCTGCCAACTCTCCTGACCTGAACCCCATAGATAATCTGTGGGATATTGTGAAGAGAAAGTTGAGAGACGCAAGACCCAACACTCTGGATAAGCTTAAGGCTGCTATCGAAGCATCCTCCATAACACCTCAGCAGTGCCACAGGCTGATTGCCTCCATGCCACGCCGCATTGAAGCAGTCATTTCTGCAAAAGGATTCCCGACCAAGTATTGAGTGCATAACTGAACATAATTATTTGAAGGTTGACTTTTTTTTGTATTAAAAACACTTCTTTTATTGGTCGGATGAAATATGCTAATTTTTTTAGATGAGAATTTTGGGTTTTCATGAGCTGTATGCCAAAATCATCAGTATTAAAACAATAAAAGACCTGAAATATTTCAGTTGGTGTGCAATGAATCTAAAATATATGAAAGTTTATTTTTTATCATTACATTATGGAAAATAATGAACTTTATCACAATATGCTAATTTTTTGAGAAGGACCTGTATATATATAATACACTTTACACGTACACATTTTGATATATATATAGTGATTTTATATAACACTGCGAATGATTAATCATTTACAAATATTTGAAAGGCTATTGGGTCATTCATTATACATATGCATGATTATTTGAATTTGTAATAGATGTACAGTAACTCACTTCTGTCTTCTTCATATGGACCTTACCTATATTATTCTATGCGATCAGTTTCTCATGTTTATCTCATGTTCCTTTGAAGTATTTGTTCTGACAGGACGCAAGAATCTAACTTTTCATAAGAAAATGCCCAAAATTAAATGTTCATTTGTTTGTAACCTGAACAAGAAATTCAATGTTATGTGGTTTGAAATCCAGTTTGGTACAAAGAGTGCAAAATTGTGTCCAAATACTCAAATTTTTGCTCACTCTGAGCTGTGACATTTATAATGTAGTACATTTGCTGCAAAATACCATAGAGTTTGACTGAACATACAACCTTTGAAATTCACAACATAAGAAGCGTTTTTTCCCTTTCAAAAGTTGATTCTTTCTGTCTTAACTCTGCACCATTATATGGTATATTGCATTTTATTATTTGCATTCCTCCTGATTTCTGCGACCCTATTACGTTTTGAATCACTGCAGCAGATCTGTCTGTAATGGATGTCTCTGCTGTTAGAAGGTAAATATATATCTACATTGTTTTATAGGTAAGAAGTGTCTTTCTGTCACGGATAGTGAAGAGTCAGACAGGTGAGTAGCAATAAAACAGGATCTTATTATGAACAGAAGCACGGAGGCCAGCAGATGTAAGTTGTGAGTTAGTAAGCAATGATGATATGGCGAATGGAACTTAGCTGATGAGTAATTAGAATTGTCTCTTGCAGATGGTGGTTGGAACAGGCTGGATGGAAGGCTGAGGCGAGTGTCTCTGGTGATGGCAGATGGAGTACAGGAACGGAATCGGAGAATGGACATCGAGGGTAAGTAGGTCAGGTAAGTGGAGAGGTAGAGTCTGTGTGTCTAGCAATAGACAAGACCAGACGAGAATGTAAAGGGGAAGTGAATGTTTTATAGGAATTAGGATATGAGGTGCAGGTGTGGTGAATCAGTACTCAGGGGAGTGAACGAGTGGGCAGAGCGTGCAGGTCTGGTGGAGCCGTGACAGTACCCCCTCCTCCATGGGCGGATCCTGACGACTGGGTAGAAGGACGATGACGACGACGACGACAAGGTCTACCACGACCTCTGGGAGCTGGACGATTTGGGTGCTCATGGTGGAATTGAGCGAGGAGTGTAGGATCAAGGATATCATCCCGTGGGACCCATGAGTGTTCCTCTGGACCATAGTCCTCCCAGTCGAAGAGGTATTCGATTTGGGCACCTCGTCGTCGTGAGTCTAGGATGGTACGAACCCGGTAGATAGGCTCTTCTTCGGCAAGGTTGGAAGGAGGAGGTACTTCGGTCTCAGTGGGATCTGTGGGAGGAGATGGGACAGGTTCAGTGTGAGGTTTCAGGAGGGATACATAGAAGGAAGGTGAGATTCTATAGTGTGGTGGTAAATTGAGCCTGTACGTGACCTCGTTGAGCTGCCTCTGCACGGTGAAAGGTCCAATGTATTGAGGACTCAGCTTACAGCAGGGCAGGCGGAGACGTATGTCCCGTGTAGAGAGCCATACCTTCTGTCCGGGTTGATACTGGGGAGGAAAGGTCCGACAGCGGTCCGCCTGGGTCTTGTGTCTCCGCACTGCCTGTTGGAGATGCACATGAGCTGAGTCCCATACCCTCTCGCTCTCCTGGAACCAGTGGATGACAGCTGGAACCTCCGAGGGCTCACCCGACCAGGGAAACAACGGCGGCTGATATCCAAGGAAACACTGGAACGGGGTGAGCCCTGTGGTGGATTGACGAAGGGAATTCTGCGCATATTCAGCCTAGGGGATGAATTGGCTCAAGCTGTCCTGGTTCTGGTGGCAGTAGGTCCTCAGGTATATCCCAATCTCCTGGATCTTGCGCTCAGTCTGGCCGTTGGTTTGAGGGTGGTATCCGGAGGAAAGACTGACGGTTACTCCTATGAGTTTGAAGAAGGCTCGCCATACTCTGGAGATAAACTGGGGACCACGGTCAGACACGATATCTTCTGGAATGCCGAAGTTTCGGAACACCTGTGGAACAGGGCCTCGGCAGATTCGAAAGCTGTAGACAGATCTGGAAGTGGGATTAATTAGCAGGCCTTGGAGAAACGATCTACAACGACGAAGATGCAAGTGTAATACTTAGACTTGGGAAGATCGGTCATGAAATCTATGCCAATGTGTGACCAGGGTCGGTGTGGAATTGGAAGAGGAACCAGTTTACCTTCCGGAAGTTTTCTTTGGGTGTTGACCACTGCGCAGACTGAGCAACCCTTGACGTACCGGGAGACATCCTGAGGCATGGAGGGCCACCAATAGCGCTGACGTAGGAACGAGAGGGTACGCCGGCTACAAGGGGTGTCCAGAGCCCAGTGAGATGTGAACTGAGTCCAGAAGGGTCAAGCGATGAGAAGGTGGAACATAGGTGAGCCCTTCTGGACCTCCCGGCAGAGCAGGGTTGACTTGATTCTTGAGGGAGATTTGTTCGTCCAGCTTCCACGTAATGGGACTGACGATCATGGCTGGAGGGAGAATAGGTTCAGGGTGAGTTTCTTCTGGAGTCATTTGGTGGAGACGAGAAAGGGCGTCCGCCTTACAGTTCTTAGTTCCAGGGCAATAGGTCACAGTGAAAGTCGAATCAGGTGAAGAATCATGCCCACCGGGTCTGGCGTGGATTCAGTCGCCTAGCCTCTCTAAGATACTCCAGATTGCGGTGGTCGGTGATTACCTCAAATTTGTGAACAGCTCCCTCCAGCGAGCAGTTCTCTATTACCAATGTCGTAATTCTGCTCCACCGGGGATATCTTTTTAGAGTAGAAGGCACATGGATGGAGTTTTGGAGGGTCACCCTGCCGCTGGGAAAGGACCGCTCCGACCTCAGTAGACGAGGCATGTACTTCGACGAGGAAGGGAAGATCAGGGTTCGGATGAACCAGGATCGGAGCGGTCTGAAAGGCTTCTTTAAGGCGCTGGAAGGATACCGAGGCTTCAGGGGTGAAGGAGAGAGACTTGGGCCGGCCTTTTAGGGTAGAAGTGAGTGGTGAACTGATGAGGCTGTAGTTGTGGATGAACCTTCGGTAGAAGTTAGCAAATCCAAGGAAATGTTGAAGTTCCTTTACGGTCGTGGGTGGAGGCCAGTTCCGGATGGTGTCCACCTTCCTCTGATCCATCTGTATGCCCTGTTGGTCGATTACATATCCCAGGAATTGGACGGAGTTGGTGTGGAACTCGCATTTCTCAAGCTTGAGGTACAGTTGGTGAAGGCGGAGTTTCTCTAGGACCTGCGTCACATGGCGTTGGTATTTCGCGAGGTTATGGGAGAAGATGAGGATGTCATCGATATAGACTACCACAAATCGATTGAGGAATTCTTGAAAAACTTTGTTCATGTAGCCCTGAAATACAGCCAGTGAGTTGGACAGGCCATACGGCATAACCCAGTATTCATAGTGACCTGTGGGCGTGATGAAGGCCGTTTTCCACTCGTCACCTCGACGGATGCGGATTAAGTTATAGGCGCTACGCAGGTCCAGCTTCAAGAATATGCGAGCACCCCTCAGTTTTTCGAGAGCAGCGGGGACCAGAGGAAGGGGATAACTGAACTTAACTGTCTGGGAGTTGAGATGTCGGTAGTCAATGCACGGCCTCAAGCCTTGTCCTTCTTGGATACGAAGAAGAAGCTTGAAGTGGCAGGGGACGTGGAAGGTCGGATAAACTGTTGTTGCAAGGCCTCCTCGATATACTCCTCCATGGCCTTCTGCTCTGGGATGGACAAAGGATATACTCTACCCTTAGGTAAGGTGGCTCCAGGTAGCAGGTCGATAGCACAGTCCCATGGCCGGTGAGGTGGTAACTGGGTAGCGAGCTGCTTGCTGAAAACATCCTGGAACGCCCAGTACTCGGAAGGAATCTCTACCTTGTGATTAATAACCGGACTCTCAACGGTGGTGGAGTTGATGGTAAGGTTTTGACCATTCCGGTTTGGTGAAGAGGGGAGAACATTCTTCAGGATTTTCTGAACAGAAGAGAGACAGGTATCTGAACATTATTCACTCCATTGGAGTATCTCACCCGAGTTCCAGTCGATGAGTGGTTGGTGTTGGATTAACCACGGGCGTCACAGGATGAGATCGGCGGTGGATTCTTCCAGCACCATAAAAGTGATCTCCTCGGTGTGTAGACATCCAATGCGGAGCGTCAGAGTGGGAGAGAAGTGTCGAATGCGGCTCCAACCCAGCGGTTTTCCTTGGATGGTGTGGATATGAAGATCTTGATTACATCGTTTCTTCGGAGCGTTTAGTTTCTGTAGGAGGTGGGTTGAGATGAAGTTCCCCGCTGAACCGGAGTCGATGAGGGCTTGCGCTGAGACACATACACTGGAGGTTAAGACATGCACTGCAGTACGAGACAAAGTTTGAATTTTTGGAGGAATCTGGATAGTACTCACCGCCGGGCGTTGGGGACGCACAGGACAGAGTTTGATGACATGACCTTCTCCTCCACAGTACAGGCACAGATGGTGTTGAATCCGGCGCTGACACTCCGCATGGGTTAGATGGTAGGCGTCGAGTTGCATGGGTTCAGGTGCTGGAAGAACGGTAGGCGGTGCTGTGGGCGGAGGACATGCAGCAGTGGGAGAGTGGACGCAGGCAGTGAGGCGTTGTGAGACATGGATGGTCTTTTGTATGAAACTTTCCAATCCCATCGAGTCATCATACACCACCACTAGTTGGCGAATGTTGGCATTGAGACCGTGGCGAAAGGTGGTGAGTAGGGCGGTTTCGTTCCAACCGCTAGATGCCGCCAGGGTACGAAATTGTAGGGCATAAACACTTACAGATTGGTTACCTTGACGGAGATTAAACAGTTGATCGTGGATGGAGAGTTCAGACGCCGTTTGACCGAAAACCTCTTTGAAATGATTAATGAAGTTGGTGAGTGATTTGGTGACTGGGTTATTAGAATTCCACAACGATTGTGCCCACTGGAGTGCACGGCCGGATAGGAGAGAAATGACGAAGGCAACTCTGGCTGAATCGTTGGGGAACTGATGAGCTTGCATTACGAACGAAAGGGAACATTGCAGGAGAAATCCGCTGCAGTCCTCCGCCTCACCGGTGAATGTCGCTGGACGGGCCATGGGACTGGCAGAGGCAGCGGAAGTGACAACAGAAGATGGTGAGAGCATTTTGAACGGTAGTTTGTGGAGACTCCGATTCAAAACTCGCAGGTCCAAGATCGGTCGTAACCCACCGCCTTTCTTGGGTACAGTGAAGTGAAGTAGGGCCTGTAGTACCCTGACCTCATATCGGCTGGAGGGACCGGCTCTGTCGCGTCTTTCGCCAGTAGGACTGCAATCTCCGCCCGCAAGACATGGGCATCAACTGCTCTCATTGTAGTGGAGTGGATGGCCCGAAACTTGGGGGGACAACGGGCGAACTGAATCACATAGCCGAGCCTGATGGTCCGAATGAGCCAGCAAGATGGACTGGGGAGTGCTAACCAGGCTCACAGAGACCGTACAAGCGTGACCAAAGGGACCGTAGGCGTACCCACAGTGGGGCAGCGAGATGGAATGCAGGGACGTTGCTCGGGAGGCTCTCTCTGGGAGGTGGCCCGTAGCGGGTTCTGAGTGTGCTGTGCAACACCTACCTGGTTTAACCCTCTGGGGTCGGCTATCGCGCCGGCGCGATAGTCTCTCTTTTTTTCTTATCAGTGCAAAAGAGACTTAAAATACTCTGTTGATTTTGATCTTACATATAAGTGTTATACATCATTCGATCCTGTTAAGTGTCTATTTTTTTGTTTATACTCACAATAAAAACAAAGTATTGTGCTTTTTGTCAAATAAAGAAAAATAAACATGATGCGAGTTTTGCCTTCTCTCTGTCAGTGAAGTCCATTCTGAAACGCGTCCGAAAATTAACTGTAACTCCGAGAATACTTGTCATACATGCACGAGTGTTTTTCCATAATGAAGCTTGAACTCTCTTCTTTTAAATGAAGTAATTTATATAAAAAAAAATATTCTCAGTTTATGTAATCTGTATGAAAAGAGAGAGATGTCTTTTTTCTTTTCAGCTCATTATACCTGATTACGTGTTAATGTGCCACGCCCACGGAGAGCGCGCGCTATTCAAACGCAAATGATCTGAGGCAAGCCATGCAAACATGCCAACGCCCACATCAGCTGGATAAAACTCATCAAGTTTAATAAGAATCTTGCACTTTACCTCGTCTTGCTACGCTATTTGTGCTAAATAGAGTGTAATGACACCTTTGCCATTAATATGTTTATAAGCATCTGAAAAAACCACAAATGTCATGGCATGTCAAAACATCTCAAGGACCCCAAAAACACCTTAGACCCCAGAGGGTTAACTGGGCAGGAGGCGGCTTGTATGCGTTCTCAAACTGCACGCTGCTGCCCGCTGGCGATAGAAGAGGCGGATGAGAGTGGTGAGGATTCTCTCCTCCCACAGCTCTCCGGGCCCTCTTCGGACCCAGAGATGGAAGAAACTGCTCTTTTATTGAAAATGTGGGTACTGCTGGTTTTAAGGCCAGCAGCGGAACACAAATAAAAGGGAACAAAGGATTTTCCACCCGGCCCTTCCACCCGGGGGAGGGAGTGGTGCGGTCACCATCTCCTGGAGAGCAGTCCCATCCATCTCCGGGTCGCCCGTCCTAGGGCCACCTGGCAAGCCGGCCTGCCTGCGACTGGCTCCTCTGCACCGCTTAGGTGGAGGCTGCTGCTGCGGCGCGGGAGCAGGAGCAGGGCCAGGAGGATGGCCCCGGCGATGAGCAGACTGAGGGGCCGTAGGCGGTGAGGGGGAGGCAGCAGCTGATCGTCGCGGCAGGATGTGTCTGATCGCCTCAGTCGGCTTTTGTACAGCCAAGAACTGCTGGGCGAAGTTCTCGATTGTGTTGCCGAAGAGGCTGGTCTGGGACACGGGGGAGTTAACCCTCTGGGGTCTAAGGTGTTTTCTGGGACCTGGAGGTGTTCTGACATGCTCTGACATTTGTGTCATGCACTATAACCTTTTAAGATTTTGTTTACATCTACCTTGTAAATATATTCTTTGCTATTTTATTAAAAAGGTTACAATTACAGCAACAATTAAAATAACAATATTTCAAGTGTAAAATTTCTTTGTAAAAACTAAAGTATACATTTTATCACACGTATTTCAAAGTTAAGGATTCATTAGTTTGAATAAAGCCTACATTGGAACAAACACTATAATGACATCTAAGTTGATGACTTTATTTTTGACAAAACAAACATAGCCTAATATATTTAACATTTGAGCAAAAATTGGTGAACAAATGCTTATTTGACGTGGCAGTAGTCTATTTTACAGTAAACACTTTATAATCTATATCCAAAACTAGTCAACGAAATGTTGTCTTTCATATTTCGTCTGTAATATCGTTTGTTGTTTTTATGATAGACTATATTAGGGCATATAAATATTAATTTGCAATTTAATACGTTGCTTATACAAAGACATTTTATCTCAACATATTTCAGTCAATTTTTACTCATCTCAGTATAGCAATATAGTTTGGTAAAAGCTGTTCAGTTCATTCATTCACACACAGACGCGATTCATATTTAAACAGTCTTTTTGCGGTTTACATAGGCTACACTAGGATATCGCGATTAGAACAATAATAAAAAAAACGTACTTCTCGGTTGGATCCGTTGCTCCTCGAAATTAATTTAAACCAGCACTTCTGAGGTAAATTTCCCAGGATTATTCCTCACAGCCTTGCAAGTAAGTACTGTAATCTGATAAAATTTGGTGTGCTGATCTTCTCTCATCTGATGGGCGTTTACACCTTTGCATGTGTGTTGCCTCAGATCATTTGCGTTTGAATAGCGTGCGCTCTCCGTGGGCGTGTCAAATTAAAAGATAATGAGATTAAATGAGAGCGACTGACATCTCTCTCTTTTCATATAGATTACATAAACAGAGAATATTTGTTTTTGTTATGAATTAGATCATTTAAAAGGACAAACTTAAACGATTATAAAGATATATTGCACATGCCTGTGTGAATAGTAGTCACTGAGTTTTGTTTAAGTTTAAAGACGTGCTCAAAAAAAAAAGCTCACTGTGACGGAGAGCCAGAAAGCACACCCTGTTTATTTTCTTTATTTTACAAAATCACAATATTTTATTTCGATTGCAATTGGACACATAAAAAAGTAGACATTTAACAGTTATTTTTTTCATATTTCTTAAGTCTGTATGACCAAAAATGACGGAGTATTTTAGGTCTATTTTGCTGCTATGTGAAAAAAATTGAGCAAAAATGCGCCGGCGCGTTTTCAGACCCCAGAGGGTTAAGGAACCTGACTTTGTCAGTCTCCCTCATGTCAGCCAGACACAGCCAGAGATGGCATTCTTGGACCACCATAGTGGACATCGCATGACCCACTGACGTCGCGGTGACCTTCGTCACAGGTCTTGTGGATCTCCGCCTCTTTGCAGGAACGAGTCTCGACCTTAGCTCCGAGATGGTCATCTTCCCACAATGGGTACATGACTGCTGCCTCAGCGTGTTCAACGCCCAGGCACGCGATACATACCGCATCCAGAAACACACAGGTAGAGTGACATTTTAAAAAAGACGTGCTCTACCCGTATAGAGCTCTTTTAGGGACTGCTCTCCTTGGTGCTGAAGCATGCAGGGGAACGATCACAGCGAACACAGACAGGAATGTGCACCTCGTGTGATGTCTCTCTTGCTGGCGATCTTACCAGCCATGAAATCAACCTTTCAGTGCTCTCACGGCGCACCTTACCAGCTGTAAAAACAGCTTTTTTGTTTTCGATTTGATTCGATTCAATTCAGGGGTATATATCGACTTTATGATATTATGTGCGTATTTTACACAACCAGTTATATTTTGATTAACTCACAAATGAAACAAAAATATGTAACATGAACATTTATCTAAAAAGTTCCACATCCTGTACCCCAGTCGGGACACCCACAACAAAAAATATACTTTTTTTTTTTAGGAAATAACTGTCTTACTATACAGTACTACTCAGAGCATGTAGCCAACATCTGCATGATTGGGGACTCCAGTATATGAGCATGAACCACAATCAACTTTACATGTGACACGAACAAAAATTATTAAGTAGACTAAACACTTCTCTCATCTAACATACACACATGCATACAGTTTATCAATGGAAAGTTGTTGTTTCGTTCAAACATTATGGACCATGGCAAGCAGACTTTGGGACAAAAGGAGAACTAAAACGAGGATCAATATCAGCGTGGCATTTTCGAGATGCCGAGACCTCCACGTCCATGTCTAACTTGGAATTGACAGAGCTTCACAAGTCACGACTTGACAGGGATGACTCTTGCATGTACTTTATTAGACAGGTGAGCAAATGTGCATAAAACAAATCAATGTTATATAGCTCAACATGATGAAATGTTAAAATATGATCAGTATGTTATTCTAATGTTGATCTAGCTTACTGCTTTAGTCTCATTTAGCAAACAAACTAACACATAGAATAACATTATAACTTTCATTATAACTTATGCTGTTTAGTATGATAGTGTAACGTTAGACCAAATTAAACAGCCCTGCGTTACATCACAAGTTTAATTCGTCTAATAAACTGATCTGTGTGAGTAGTACACAATTTTGTGGTTAATTGCATTTTATTATTTGCATTTAGCATAGTTGTTTTTTTTCTTTTTATGGTTTGTGATCCATTTTAAGGACACAAACAATTAGTTGAGAAATGTGGCTTTTGCTTACACATACATTTTATGGTGCTTTTTTGAGTCCCTTTTAAAGCCTGAATGTTCCTGTTCATTGTACTTGCATGGAAAAGTATATGGATCACTCTTTAGATTTGCTCCTTTTATGTTTTGCGTAGGAAAGAAAGTCATAGAGTGAGTAATGAAAATTTCATTTTCATTCAGATTTTAAATGATTTTCTGTGGTAATCAGTGTAACACAACAGTTGCTGTCGATTTTTAACTTGTATTGAATATATTCTTGTATTGAATAATCTTGTCCTCGACTTTCCTTGTTTTAAAGTTATTTTGCCTTCAATTTTCCTGTTGCTTTCAGTGGTGTGATTCATGGGTGCTGACCTTTTCATGCTTTTCCAGAGCTCCGAAGCATGTCTGCAATAGAGACGAATGTTTATCTTGAGATAAATAATCGAATTGACAACTCATGAGCTCAATGCTGTTCTGTTGCTGACAAATACAGGGATTTATGTGCATGCACTGTGGGTCCTTTACAAACTATTCATGCAACAACAGAAAAATTGGGAGAGAAACACAAGAGACAGAAATAAACTCCTAATCTGTGTAACATCTCTCCTCTGCCCTTCTCTAAACATCACCATAAACATTCCTCCTGCTAACTGTAACAGTGTGTCTCTGTGTTTTCCCCCCCTTTTTCTAGTTTTTTGGTTTAGTCCTATTCAGTTTTCCCGCTCCTCGCATCCATGCCTTCAGTTGTCTCACCTGTGTTTAGTTAATTATCTTCATCCATATCACCTGTCTCCTATTCATTATGATCATCAGTCTCTGTATTTAGTTTCCCTCAGGTCATTCAGTTTTTGTCCGTTCTCGTTTACGTTTGATGTATGACTTTCATATTATGACATGTGTTGTGACTCCAGAGTTTTGCTCTTTGAATAAATTTTTGTTCTCCTGTTCCTCATCGTCGTCCTCGTGACTCCTCAACAACGTCCCGTAACAGAAGAACGGACCACACAAAATATGGATATCCCCACTGTTCTTCTTTTGTGTTTGGAGCAGGGGGAACAAACATTGGAGGACCACATGCGGACATTTCTCGAGACTGCCTATCAAACTCACTACCCAGACTTCTGCCTCTGCACGTTCTACAGGGTGAGCTTGAATGGCTCATGCAGAGAGCAGTTGATTGGAGAAGGTCCGCGAGAGAATTTTGCTGCCTTTGTGGAGTGGGTGCTGGCGAGCTGTAACTCTCCCTTCACCGTCAGCCTAGGAGAAAAGAATCTCACCAGCACCCCTCCACGCATTCCAGAGTGTCGTCCCACCGAGACCGCTCAACCAAAGCCTTCACCGCTGGTCCCGTCCAGCCCAGAGCCTTCGCCGCTGGTCCCGTCCAGCCCAGAGTCTTCCCCGCTGGTCCCGTCCAGCCCCGAGTCTTCCCCGCTGGTCCCGTCCAGCCCCGAGCCTTCACCGCTGGTCCCGTCCAGCCCCGAGCCTTCACCGCTGGTCCCGTCCAGCCCCGAGCCTTCACCGCTGGTCCCGTCCAGCCCCGAGCCTTCGCCACTGAATCCGTCCAGCCCAGAGCCCTCGCCGCTGGTCCCATCTAGCCCAGGGCCCTCTCACTCTCAGAGACAGAGGAGGAGGAAGAGGACTTCCTGTGTCCCACAGTACCCGGAGGTCATTCCTGAGCCTCCTGTCAGCCCAGAGGCCGTCTCCATATTCCTTGCCCTGCCGGCGCCCCCTAAGCTCCTTGCATTGCCGGCGCCTCCCATACTCCTTGCCCTGCTGGCGCCGCCCAAGCTCCTGGCCCTGCCGGCACCGCCCAAGCTCCTGGCCCTGCCTGCGTTGCCCAAGCTCCTTGCCCTGCAGGCGCCGCCCATTCCACCCATCAAGGCCGAATCTGTCCACGTCCCGTCTGCCCAGTCTGGGACTGTTTACGGCCAGTCGGTCCAGCCACAGACTGTTCACGCCCCAACTGCCCACCCTGAGACTGCCCAGCCAAGGCCTGTTCCTGAGCCTGTTACTCTCCCCAAGAAAATTTTGGGGGGGGCTACTCCTCTCTGCCATGGCCGCCTGAAGGGTCTTCTCCGCCGTGGCCACCCAAAGGGTCTTCTCCGCCGTGGCCGCCTGTACAGCCAGCTCCACCCTGGTCCCCTGAACTGCCAGCTCCACCCTTGTGATATTATATAAATATTAATAAAAAAACAGAACTGTGTATTCCAATAATTAGTACTTATTACTTTTGGATGGATTATCACAAAGTGTATACATATTTTCTGTTAGTTCCTCTATTTTCTGTATAATCTATCTAAGTCGGTAGTTCATGGCCAGAGTAATTATGAGGTCTTTATTTGTATTTGTATTTGTTTTTATTTCTATAGCTTTGTATATAAATAAATGGAATGTTCTCGATCATTAGCATATATTATACTTTGTTAAACTGAAACATAATTTATGTTTTATTTCCCCTTATTTACCTTGCAAACAGGGTTGAACTGTTGCTTAAAAATGGCATAATGAAGAGGAAGTGACATTGTTTGACTCATCAGAGTAGCCATGATGAGAATTGGTAAGTTCTACAATCTTTTAGCATTCACATTTTTTATCTGCTGTTTAGAAAAGTCAAATAGTTGACTCTTTAAATGTGAGTTTATTCCAAAATATTTTTTTATAATGACATTTCATATTATCATGATTCTATTTTAAATTGTAGTTTATGTATCTTCACATCATTATAATTGTTTGAGCTGGTGTGTGTTTATTGCTCTTTTTAATATCTAGGCCTTTGTCTTGATATTTCAAGGATTTTCTCAGTATTCATCTCTGATTTCATTACAAAGCTGATCCCCAAAAAGCATGAAGCAACACACCAAACCAAAATACAAGAAGTACATTTGGTCATTCGGTTTGCACCGATCTGTTTTCATGAACCTGAAGGATTCCTGCCTACATTACATTAGAAACCAATCTGCTTCACAATCTGTGCTTGGACTTCAAGCAATGTTGAGTTCTGTAACGCAATCAAGCTCCCTCTGAAGGGCCCAACTGACATATGAACTGTCATAGCCTTGTCATTTTAATTTTCACTGTACGCCTCTTCGACTGTTGGAATGGCCCTACTGTGCAGTGAAAGGAGGTTGGGGAACGTTAGCATTCTTTACGCTTTGTCTAATACCTGTTACGGTACATAGAAAGAGCCATCGTGCTGTCAATCATATGGCTGGGAATTTATGCCGCATTATGTAACTAATGACACAAACAGAGTTGAGGTGTAACTATGTGTGTTTGTCAGTAAGTATATGGTAAAGAATACATTGGAAGAATCAGAGCTGGAATGTCCCATATTGCAGATACAATACATTATCTGATCCAAACTCCAGGTAAGCTGCCTCGCAGTCTATACGCGTATAACATCTTGAGCATGGAAGTTTAGAAATGGTCTTCATGTGTAGTACCCAAGTTAAGTAATTCACAAATTATTTGACTTCCAAATACTGTATTGGAGAACAGTAATTAATTTACTAGTGGCTATACTAGTAACAAGGTTGTCCAAAATGCCTGGAAAAAGCTGTCTGTTAGCATTTGCATTCCACTCAATGGTAGTTGCTGAATGCCAAGATTAAGTTTCTCTTCTTTAACTCAAATAATGCGAAAGATTGCCTCGTTTTAACTTAGGTGGCACTTACTTTTTCTCCAAGTCACTTGTATACAAACAATCTCTTATTCCCATATTGTCTCTCCTAGCACTACGAAACATAACAAACTGTTCCAGCCAATAACCGACAAGAAGGATTTGGGGGTGGGGTTTGGGGGGTTAGTGCGCGCATGAGGAGGAGGGAGGGTCTAGCTAGCCTCCGTTTTGTTTGACAATACTTTAAACATCAACAAGAAGTGACGTCACCCGACATCGCTTAGAGCACCAACTCTTATTTTATCCCTGGTACTAGATCACTAATACAATGTGGAATGAACATTATCACACACACATGTGCGCCCACACAGACACATACACACACAGATAGAGAGAGGTGTGACTGCAATAGAGAGCATTTTTATAGAAAACGGGAAATAAAATCAATAATTTCTGCATAAATCTAAACATACACAAATGAAGGTATGGTATGAGAGCACAAATGCAATATGGAAAGAACATGACTACACACAGATCAATAATTCCTGCATGAATCTAAAAATGTTCACACATAAATGCAGACCTGGCATTAGAGAAAAAAACAATGTGGAATGAGCATGATTACACACACACATGCACGTGCGCGCACACAAACACACAGACACACAGGTGTTTACTCTTCACTCCTGTTCATATCCACCTATAGCTGTTTGATTTTTGTTTTTATTTACTTTTTAAAAATTAATTTCTTATTCTAAAGTTAATCATTATATACATTTCGATTATTGAAATAATATGAAATTGCAATCAAGTATTTTCTTTTAGTGGCAACTTATGTGGCATTATTGCAAATTTATTTGGCATTACTGCAAATTTATATAGCATTATTGCAATAACAAGATACTTCAAAAGACCTCAAACAACAACAAAAATAATTCTAAACTTTGACAAAATACTGATTTAATGTATTTTAAAATGTTTAAATATATATATTCATAACAAAAGCTGTTATAAGAGCAGTAAGTCACATCCAGAAAAATGAATTGATCTCTATGGGGCCTCTGCTGGAAGCATATGGTAATTACACTTTCTGGCTAAAACTATATTATCTACAAAAAAACATCTAACCAGCAGATGGCAGAATTATGCATCTAACACCTATATCAATATCCAGAAACAATTCCTATTTAAAGGGGTGGTTTACTGCTTTTTTTCTTTGCATGATTGTGTTTATGGGGTGCAATATAACATGTCCAAGTGTGTTTTTTTTTTTTTTTAAAGCCTTATTTTTCATAAATTTCACCTTTATTGTAAGCCACTTTCTCCTCTGTCATTTGAACGACCGGTTGACTTCCTGATTCTATGAAACCACTCCCTCAGAAACAGGCAATGGGCTCAGATTGGTTAGTTGGGCCGGTGTGTTGTAATTGGCTAAACTGCGTAGTGCTACAGAAGTCAGCAGACTCTCACAGGACAGCAACAGCAGAATGCAGCGACAGACTCTCTGTTCACAGAACCGCAATGGTGAGTACAGAATCCAACAGTTAATAACTGAGTCTTCGCTTACCACAGGACAATGATAGCAGGATGCAGGGGCAGACTCTCCATTCACAGAACAGCAATGGTGAGTGCAGAATCCAACAGTTAATAACTGAGTCTTCGCTTACCACAGGACAACGATAGCAAAATGCAGCGGCAGACTCTCCGTTCACAGAACAGCAATAGCAGAATGCAGCGGCAGACTCTCCTTTCACAGAACAGCAATGGTGAGCACAGCACCCAACAGTTAATAACTGAGCCTTCGCTTACCACAGGACAACGATAGCAGAATGCAGCGGCAGACTCTCCGTTCACAGAAGGGACAGATCAATTTGAACGAATCTTCAAAGTTATGGGTCAATTTCATCCATCAGAGACTCAGAAAACACAGTTGTTTGATCTCACCACACTTGTGCATAAATCACTCCTGTAAATCTCCACACGTGTTCGTTCCACCCTTTCAGACACTGCAAACTCACTCTACCTTCACAGCGATTAATCAACTCGTTTCTCTCCTCTTCATAGGGTGGATGATCCAAGGAATAGTGGTCTCAGAAGATGAACATGGATTCAGCGATCTTCCCAGCCGTTACTGTTACTGTCATCAGGATAACACACACTGCCCACAAACACAGGTTAATCGTACACTGGTGATGGCAATCTTTACATGTGTCTTTCTCCAAAAAGGTGAATCATAGAAAAGGTGCACTTATCTTTTCCTCTGTGAATCACGGGAATCCTGCAGCAGGTTTCCACTCTCTTTTCTGCCAGTCACTCTCCTTCTTCCTCTGTGAAGTTTTCCCACTTACTTCATTGCGTTGCTGTTCGTGGTTTCTTTCAAAAGACTCACTTAATGAGCATGTCTCAAGGGACTCAACATAGAACACCGGATAGGTCTTAAACCTCTGCTTCCTGCACTTGTTACCGCTCACTGCCACTGCTACATTCCACTCGAGCACTCATGTCGAGCTTTTCTACTGCCAGAGCATTAGTCCCTACTGTGCTTCGAGCCCCTCTCTTTATACTCCTTTCTTCTCTGGCACATGCTTCAATGAAGCGCTACTTACTGGCTTCAGCTGGCGCTTGTTATTGTCGGCGGCCATGACAGGTAAGAACAGAGCCAGCCCGGTGTTACACCGGCATTTCTTCCCCCTGGAAACGAGTCAACCATTTTTTTGGTTCCTGGTTTGTTCACCCGGTGACATACACGTTTGTCTTACACACACAAAATAGCATCGAACTAACTGGCTACTATAAACAAACAGCGTTGGCATTGGTTTACGTTCTTGATCAAATCGAAAAATTACGTCATAAAGTATACATGGAAAATACATTTAAAAAATTAGTACATAATTACAAATTCATTTCCAAAATGTTTGTACGCGTTTGTCATAGACACACGAAATAGCATAACTAAGTGGCTACTAAAGCCAGCGCTGGCATTTGTTTACGTCCTTGATAAAACTAAAACATTACGTCTGAAATTATACATGCAAATACATTTAAAATTATTAAGTCTTACTTACAGGTTGTGGCCCAACAACTGCTGCCTCTGGTTTTAAAGTTGGAACTGCTTCATGTTTTAGTAACAGTTGAATCCAGTGTTGCACCGGCATTGAATTTGTGGAGTTTCTGGAAGCTGTCTTCCGTAAAATGCGCAGCACAGAGAGCTAAATTATGATTGTAATTTTCTGGAACATAATCAAACATAAATTGTAGCCATTGTTGACGAACTACAGCGTCCGTAGGAAGCCCGAACACAGAAGACCTGACCGCTGGGTGAAAATAACACACTTTCGACGGCATGGCTACTGCTCTCCACTAGCTATAACTCTTCCTCTTCGACAAAGCACAGAAATATGGCCATGCTCCCTTTTTTGCATATTCCGGAGGGAGGGTTGATTATGGGTTAGTTACGTATAAAACCCAGGAGTATCTCGTTGTAGTCCCATTCGATTAGTTTTTGTAGACATTAAACTTCCTGATTTTTAAAAGACGATATCTCTGCTTACGTTGAACTTTCAGCGCAGCAACTTTGCAGATACTGTTCATGCACCAACAGCAACATTACACACTATTTAAAATGAAAAAGGTGAAATCGCAATCAACCACCCCTTTAAATTTGATCATCATTAATGTGTTTTATTCTAAATGTAATACTTCATATGTTCACTTCAGAGGAATTGAACATATGAATTCAGAGGAATTCTGCAGTAAATAGGTAAAAAAGTACTTCATATTCCGTTAAGTAATTCCATTCAGAATGATTTTTTTCCCCAGCTAATGAATGATAAAAACATTGACAGCCAACCAGATTCCATCCTTATTTAAAGAGCTCGAGCATTTAAAGCAACATACAACAAAATAATAGACTAAATCTTAGAATAAACAAAAAATTATTGTCTGCTGATATGGACATAATATAGTTATAGTTATCTATAACTATATTATATAACTATATCCTGAAGCCTGAACAGGCTTTTAATTGTGTTGAAAGTGGACTGGCTCACGTGCAGCCATGCAGAGTCATGCCATCACATAAACAGCTCAAACACTGCTTAAAAACGTTCTTATCCATATAATCCATGTCGGATTATGCTTGTATGCGCGCTGTAATCAGTGAACAGAGTGATGAGAGGCTGGTTTATAGCCAGAGTCTGTGACAGTGTTTTATGTCTCATTACTTGAGACAGGGACCTTCTTGTCTTCAAAGAGTGTCTGGAATCTACCCTTTGAAGCAATCTTACAATACATTAGAAGAGAAATTATAAAAATGGCATGCATTACTGCAAAGTATTAATAACATATACTATAGTATTCATGAGTATTAAAAGTAGTTGAGTGTAATTAGAAATGAACTATTTAACCCAGTATTTGTGTTTGTCATGTAAATGTTATGCTTTTTAGAGCATCAAGCCATTAGCTTAGCGATATGCTAACTTCAAACTCTTTTGAAATCAATTGTCAGTGGAGTATCATCAAAGAGTATAGAAGTACCAAGAGGCGAAACTCAATAGAACGTTCCATTGCAACAAACGCGCCCATGCGCAGAGCTGCATCTCCGCCATTTTGGACTGAACGCAACACAGCTGTCATAGAATTGAACTATACCGGTTCCAATTCAAAAGCGGTTAATGGAACTAAATAGTAGTTTCTAGTTTTTAATATCTCTATAGCCTAAACTAAAACGGCATGTTGAATAATGTACAACAAAATAATGCTTATGGATCGGTTTATAATTAAACAATTTTGTCATAGCTAGAGCATGAAGCTGTCAAATAGGCTATTTATTTACCCCAATAACTTTTAGGGATAACTCCCGTTTTCATACACAGCACAATTTTACAACACCAGTAACAACAGCCCATGTTATTAGCTGTTCTATATGTTTTAGTCTTTAGTCAAGTCAAGTCAAATATATTTATATAGCGCTTTTCACAATACAGATTGTATCAAAGCTGCTTCACAGTATCAATCAAAACAACTTAACAATGTTTGTTTATTACTGGAAAAAAAGACATCCAAGTTTGGTAGAGCTGATCAATGGTATGATTGGTTAATTAATTTGAATATCCCCTTTAGTTTTATTATAATTTAATTCATCTTGACTGATAAAAACTTTGTACAACATGTTACATTTGATACAGAAAGAGAGAGTTAATGTACAGATGACGTAGCTTTAAAAAAAAGTCAGTTGCGCTTCTGTTTTGGGCTGTGAGAGTTGTCGATTTTGGGCTCTATTGAATAGTTTCACCATGTATACAAGAGTGTTTTTGCACTTTTCCTTGTCACACACAACGTCTCGGGTTACGACTGTAACCCTTGTTCCCCGAGAAGGGAACGAGACACTACGTCGTCGTCGTGACGACACTATGGGGAACGCCCTTAGCGTAACGCATCTGAAGTATGAAGGAAATCTGTCCAATCCTGATTGGTGCTGCGTCATGACGTAGTAGATGACAGCACAACCGGAATATACAAAGGGACGCCGGCACACACACACATTAGCTCCTTTGCGATGAAGCAAGCGCTCTGCCCGTGATAGGTGTGGCGACGAGACGCAGTGTCTCGTTCCCTTCTCGGGGAACAAGGGTTGCAGTCGTAACCCGAGACGTTCCCCTTCGAGGGAACTTGCACTGTGTCGTCGTCGTGACGACACTATGGGGAACGTAATACCCACTATGCCACACCATAATGACGCCCTCCCAGGTGTGAAGCTGGGAGACCAGGCACACTTAGGACGCGAGCACTCTGGCGCCAGGCGTCAAGGGGAGTTGCAGACTGTAAAAACGTATGTAGGTTTGCAAGGTGACCCACCCGGCCGCCTCGCAGATCTCCTGAAGCGAGACGCCAGAAAGGAGGGCCACCGAGGAGGCCATGCTCCTGGTGGAATGCGCCCTCACGGCCATAGGTGAAGGCAAATTGCGCACCTGATAAGCCGTGGCTATAGCCTGGACAATCCAATTACGTATTGTCTGTTTAGATGCAGGCAGCCCTTTCTTGGGTGAACCAAAGCACACCAAAAACTGGTCTGACTTCCTCCACTGAGAAGACTTCTCCAAATAAACTCTTAGGGCTCTGACTGGGCAGAGCAGGTGAAGTCTCCCCTCTTCCGCCGTCCCATGAGGTGGAGGATGGAAGGCCTGAAGAACCACTGACCGTGCCGTACTAGACGGCACCTTGGGCACATAGCCCGGCCTAGGATTTAAGATGGCCTTAACACCGCCAGGGGCAAACTCCAGGCAAGTTGGCGTTATAGCCAAGGCCTGGAGATCCCCCACTTTCCTCAGAGAGGTGATGGCAAGGAGAGAGGCTACCTTGAAGGTCAGGTTCTTTGCCTCAGCCGACTCCAGTGGTTCAAAGGGGGCCTCAGCCAACCCTTCAAGAACCACCACCAGGTCCCAAGTTGGGACTCTGGAGTGAGCCGCAGGCCTAATCCTCCGAGCCCCACGGAGGAAACGTACAACCACATGGTGCTTTCCCAAAGGCCCAGCACCTATAGGCGAGTGGAAAGCCGCAATGGCAGCCACATACACCTTAAGTGTGGATGGGGTAAGACCGGCGGAGAAACGATCTTGGAGGAATTCCAGCACTGAAGCCACTGGGCAGGTAACTGGGTCCACCTCACGCTCTCTACACCAAGTGGAAAACACATTCCACTTTAGGCTGTACAGTCTCCTGGTGGAAGGAGCCCTGGAGCTGAGTAGGGTCTCGACAACATCTGCTGACAGGCCAGCCTCTAGGTACTGAGCCCCCTCAGGGGCCAGACCCAGAGGTTCCACAGCTCTGGCCGGGGGTGAAATATTGTGCCCCCTGCCTGAGACAGCAGATCCCTCCTCAGAGGGACCTGCCACGGGAGGCCGTCTAGCAGTGCTACAATGTCCGAGAACCATATCCGGGTCGGCCAGCGGGGTGCTACTAAAAGTAGGCTGATCCCTTCCCGGCGGACCCACTCCAAGACTCCCGGGAGCAGAGCGATCGGGGGAAATGCGTACAGACGCAGCCTCGGCCATGTCTGTGTCATAGCGTCCAGCCCCAGCGGAGCTGGATACCTGAGAGAGAACCACAGTGGACAGTGGGACGTCTCTTGAGACGCGAACAGATCCACTTCCACTGGGTCGAATCTCACGCACATGGCCTCCACCACCTCGGGGTGGAGTCGCCACTCCCCGGGCCTCAGCCCCTGCCTCGACAGGACGTCTGCTCCCTGATTTTGGATCCCGGGGACATACATCGCTCTGAGAAACGACAGTTTCCTCTGGGACCACAGAAGGATCTGGTGTGCCAGTCTGCATAGAGGGCGCGACCTCAGACCCCCCTGATGATTCAGATACGCGACTACAGAAGTGTTGTCCGAGCGTATCAGGACATGGTGGCCGCGGAGGTCTGGGAAAAAAAACTCCTCAGAGCTTTGTAGACCGCCAGCATTTCCAGGCAATTGATGTGCCAGGAAAAATGCCGGGTCTCCCACAGACCTCTCGCAAAGCGGCCGTCCATGACCGCGCCCCAACCAGTGAGAGAGGTATTTGTTGAAATGATTTTCCGGCAACATGATGCTCCCAGCACCGGTCCCTGGGACAGGAACCAAGGTTTCCTCCATATGACAAGGAAACAAAGGCATCTGCGCGTTACCCTGATCATACGGAACGGATTTCCCCTCGGGGAAAACCCCTTGGCTCTCAACCACCACTGTAGGGGTCTCATTTTTTTGCTCGATTGCTTTTGACCACCTCTGTAGGGGTCTCTTTTTTTGCTCGATTGCTTTTGTCCGCCTCGCTGCCTGCTGTGAGCTGTGAGTTTGTTTGCGTCGTGGCTGTCTAAGCCTCGTATTAGCTTCGTATTTCCTTCTGTTTTTCTGTATTTCTCTCCTTATTCTGTTCTGAACCATCATTTAACTCATAATTACAACCCGGACTGTTGGCCAGACGCGTCTCAAGCCATTATACGGCTGGAACCGCAAATACGGTTGGAACATTGGTTGTTGGTCGTAGAGCGAGACACCGCTTCACTGCTGTTCGCTCTGCGATCGACTGCTTTTGTCAGCCTCGTTGCCGGCTGTGAGTTTGTTTGTTTGCGTTTGTTTGTTTGCGCAAATACGGTTTGAACATTGGTTGTTGGTCATAGAGTGAGACACCGCTTCACTGCTGTTCGCCCTGCGATCGACTGCTTTTGTCAGCCTCGTTGCCCGCTGTGAGTTTGTTTGTTTGCGTTTGTTTGTTTGCGCAAATACGGTTTGAACATTGGTTGTTGGACGTAGAGCGAGACACCGCTTCACTGCTGTTCGCCCTGCGATCGACTGCTTTTGTCAGCCTCGTTGCCTGCTGTGAGTTTGTTTGTTTTCTCGTCTATCGTGCGTCTACATTACACCCATACCACTAAAAAGACGGTTTTTACCCAAGACTTGAGTCATAAATTAGTATAAATATTAATAGCATCACTGGTTGCATCATTGCTAACTTACTGTCCATCTGTTAAAATGGCGAATATATCAGGTGTATGTTATCTACCTTTTGGTGCAGATGAGAAAAAATCTGAATTGCTCGCGGTGCAGTCTGAATTAGAAGCTGTAGAAAAGCAGATCCGTGACCTTCTAGAGAGACAAGCTGAGCTGAGAGACCGGCGTTTAGCTCTTGAAACATCACGCGCTGATGCACACGGATCAGTGATTAACGTTAGTAACCCGCTGACGCTGACCTCGTCTACTCCGTGCGTTTCTCAGCATTGGTCCCGAGCGTCCAGGTCACGATCAGCCATGATTTCATTCACTCCGGCTCCAACACACCACCACGAAGCCTGGGTGGTTCCGCGGAAGCCGCGAGCCAGGACAAGAATCTTTTCGCCCCTCCCGGTTTTCGAGATCTCCACTCAGAACCGCTTCTCCCCTCTTCACGAAACGGAACGCGATGCTGTGATCATCAGCGATTCCACCGTCCGACACGTCCACGCTACGTTAGGTAAAAGTAAGGTGCACAGTCACTGCTTTCCTGGTGCTCGTGTTCTCGATATCACTGCGCGGGTAACTGAGATCTTGAACGGTGACGAGCGCGTCGGAGCTGTTGTGCTGCACGCGGGAGCTAACGACATTAGGCTGCGACAGACGGAGGTTCTGAAGAAAGACTTCAGGAGCCTTATCGATACGGTATGCAGCACATCGCCTGAAACATCGATTATTGTGTCTGGACCGCTTCCTACGTACCGACGAGGGCATGAAAAGTTCAGTAGATTATTCGCGCTAAATAAATGGTTATTGTCATGGTGCAATGAGCAGGAACTTATTTTTGTACATAATTGGAATCTGTTTTGGGAGCGACCAAGGCTCTTCCGCGCTGATGGCTTACACCCAAGTAGAATCGGGGCAGATCTTCTGTCGGATAACATCTCCAAGATGTTAAATACCATTTGACTAGTAACCAAAAATCCAAATCACAGTCTCTACTGCACCAATTTAATTGATATTAATACTAGTGTAGAACATTGCATAGAAACTGTGTCTATTCCTCGTTTACTAAGATCAAATAATAAATCTACTGCGGGATCTAGAAAAAATCGAATTGTTATTAAAACAAAAAATCTCGCTATTAGTGAACAAAAACTATTTCTAAAGCTAAGTCTTCTAAACATTAGATCGCTCACACCTAAGGCGGTTATTGTAAATGAAATGGTCACAGATAATAATTTCAATGTTCTGTGCCTTACTGAAACCTGGCTTAAACCAAATGATTATTTCGGTCTAAATGAGTCTACTCCGCCAGGATACTGTTATAAGCATGAGCCCCGTCTGATCGGTCGTGGCGGCGGTGTTGCAACAATCTACAGAGATGTCCTTAATGTTACTCAGAAAACTCGTCATAGGTTTAATTCGTTTGAAGTGCTAAATGTTACGCTCTTAGATGTAAGAAAAAAATCCCTATTATCTCTAGCATTGGCTACCGTATATAGACCTCCAGGGCCTTACGCCAATTTCCTAAAAGAGTTTTCTGACTTTCTATCAGATCTTTTGGTCAACGTCGATAAAGCATTAATTGTTGGAGATTTTAACATACACGTAGATAATTTAAATGATGCGTTAGGGGCTGCGTTTACAGATTTATTAAACTCCTTCGGGGTCAAGCAAAACGTCACCGGACCAACTCATCGTCTTAATCATACACTCGATTTAATTATATCATATGGAACCGATCCAACCGATATAGATATCATTCCACAAAGTGATGATGTCACTGACCACTACTTGGTAACTTGCATATTACGCACTGCTGTAATATGTCAGGCTGCGCCACGTTATCGACCAGGTAGAACAATTCGTCCATCCACCATAGATCATTTCTCAAATAGCTTATCTGATCTGTCTCAGCTGCTGCCTGAACCCAAACAAACAGATGAATTAGACGAACTAACTAGCACTATGAGCACCATTCTCTCTAGAACATTGGATATTGTTGCACCCATTAGATTAAAAAAGGTCAGAGAAAAAAGTATAGCACCATGGTACAATAATACTACGTATGTTTTAAAGAGAGAAACCCGTAATTTAGAGTGTAAATGGAAAAAAAAATAATTTAGAGGTCTTTAGAATCGCGTGGAAAGACAGTATGTCACTTTATAAAAAGGCACTTAAAACGGCCAGGGCTGAGCACCTCAGCAAATTAATAGAAAACAACCGAAATAATCCAAGGTTTTTATTTAATACCGTGGCTAGACTAACAAATAAACAAACGTCGTCTGAACAAAATACCTCGTTACAGTTTAGTAGTAATGATTTCATGAACTTCTTCACAGAGAAAATTGAAAGCATCAGAATCAAAATCGTAAACGTTCGATCTTTGCTCGCGTCTTATAATTCGGCCGCAATTATCACCCCGCAAGAACAATTACAATGCTTTACAACCATAGAACAAAAAGAGTTAAATAAACTTATCACTTCATCTAAAACAACAACATGTTTATTAGTGTCACATGTCTTTCCTGTCTTGTGTTGCACATGGGTGTTTGTTATGTTGTGCCATGTGCTGTTGATTGTTGTTCCCTCCCCCTCGTTATCTGATTAGTGTTTGAGTTTCTCCACCTGTTCCCTTTTGATTTGTTCCCTTTATAAGCCTCCTCATGTTTGCAGTCTGTGTCGGTTCGTTGTATTGTCAGATGTTTCTCTGTTCCTGGTTGGTGTTCCCTGTATTTCGTTACCCAGTGTTTGTTTCATGTTCATTTATTATGTTTTCCCCCTCGTGGGTTTTTGATTTGTGTTTGTTCTATTTTTTGTAAATAAACCTTCCTTGTTTTTGCACTTGAGTTCTCCCTCTCCTTTTCCTGTTGCCCCGTGACAGAACGAACCGACCAATTTTGAACTCAGCAGCAGGAAGGTTTATTTATTTATTTATTTTTCTCTCTCTGTTCCTGCATGGATGACATGTATATGGACGACGATTATCTGGATTGCCCGGACTACGTCATCTCCACATTTGGAGCAACCCAGTTCCGTCCTATCGGCGAGGACCTAAGGACTCGGCCCGGTAGGAAATCCGAAGGAATGAACATCTTCCAAGCGTTCGCTTTAGTGGCTCATCAAAGGGAGGAGTCGGAGCGCTTGGCCAGGGTTGCTGAGTCCCGTGGAGGTCACAGGAGAGATTTTCGGGGGACCCGCCAGGCAATCTTTCGTGGGACCCGGGGAGGTTGTAAAGGAGGAGGAGGTGGTCGAGAGGAGGGTCAACATCACTCTCCATCCTGGCCTCCGTACAATCCCACACCAGTGGTGGGCAGTTCAGAGCCGGCTCATCACCGTCATAGACGGAGGAGAGGAAAACCATCTGCCCAGCGAGAGACTGCTCACGTCCCGTCTGCCCAGCGAGAGACTGCTCACGTCCCGTCTGCCCAGCGAGAGACTGCTCACGTCCCGTCTGCCCAGCGAGAGACTGCTCACGTCCCGTCTGCCCAGCGAGAGACTGCTCACGTCCCGTCTGCCCAGCGAGAGACTGCTCACGTCCCGTCTGCCCAGCGAGAGACTGCTCACGTCCCGTCTGCCCAGCGAGAGACTGCTCACGTCCCGTCTGCCCAGCGAGAGACTGCCCACGTCCCGTCTGCCCAGCGAGAGACTGCCCACGTCCCGTCTGCCCAGCGAGAGACTGCCCACGTCCCGTCTGCCCAGCGAGAGACTGCCCACGTCCCGTCTGCCCAGCGAGAGACTGTCCACGTCCCGTCTGCCTTCCTGAGCCAGGGCTATCTGGAGCGGCTGGCTCGGATATTGGAGAAGCCGGTATCCGGCGTTTCGGAGCTGAACCCAGTGTCTGTCCCCAAGCCGGTGCCTGTTCCTGAGCCGGAGGCAGAGCCGGTACCTGTTCCTGAGCCGGAGGCAGAGCCAGTGCCCGTTCCAGAGCTGGAGGCAGAACCATTGCCGGTTCCAGAGCTGGATGCAGAGCCATTGCCGGCTCCAGAGCCGAAGGCAGAGCCAATGCCGGTTCCAGAGCCGGAGGCAGAGCCAGTACCCGTTCCAGAGCCGGAGGCAGAGCCAGTGCTGTCTGCCTTTTTGGATCTGGAATATCTGGAGCGTCTGGTTCGGATCCTAGACAGGCCCATGTCTGCTGTTCCAGAGCCGGAGCTAGTGTCTGCTGTTCCAGAGCCGGAGGCAGAGCCAATGCCTGTTCCAGAGCCGGAGGCAGAGCCAATGCCTGTTCCAGAGCCTGTTCCAGAGCCAGTGCCTGTTCCAGAGCCAGAGCCTGTGTTTGTGTCTGTGTTTGTGTCTGTCCTTGTGACTGTTTTTGTTCTAGTGTCTGTCCCTGAGCCGGTGCCTGTCCCTGAGCCGGTGCCTGTCCCTGAGCCGGTGCCTGTCCCTGAGCCGGTGCCTGTCCCTGAGCCGGTGCCTGTCCCTGAGCCGGTGCCTGTCCCTGAGCCGGTGCCTGTCCCTGAGCCGGTGCCTGTCCCTGAGCCGGTACCTGTCCCCGAGCCGGTACCTGTCCCCGAACCGGTGGTTGTCCCTGAGCCGGTATCTGTCCCTGAACCGGTGCCTGTCCCTGAACCGGTATCTGTCCCTGAGCCGGTGCCTGTCTCAGAGCCTGTGTTCGGCCCTGAACTGGAAGATATGTTTGTGTCTGTATTTGTTTCTGTTATGTTGACTGTTTCTGTTTTAGTATCTGTCCCTGAGCCAGTGTCTGTCCCTGTCCCTGAGCCTGTGTTGATCCCAGAGACTGTGTTTGCCCCTGAGCCGGGGTCGGTCCCAAAGCCTGAGCCTGTGTCTGTCCCAGAGTCTGAGCCTGTGCCTGTCCCAGAGCCTGAACCGAGGTCTACTGTCCCAGAGCCTCAACCGAGGCCTACACCGCCCTGGCCGCCTGAAAGGTCTGAACCACCCTGGCCACCTGAAAGGCCTGCTCCGCCCTGGCCACCCGAAGGGTCTTCACCGCCCTGGCCACCCGAAGGGTCTTCACCGCCCTGGCCACCTGAAAGGTCTTCACCGCCCTGGCCACCTGAAGGGTCTGATCCGCCCTGGCCACTTGAAAGGTCTTCACCGCCCTGGCCACCTGAAGGGGCTGATCCGCCCAGACCGCCTGAAAGGTCTTCACCGCCCTGGCCACCTGAAGGGTCTGATCCGCCCTGGCCACTTGAAAGGTCTTCACCGCCCTGGCCACCTGAAGGGGCTGATCCGCCCAGACCGCCCGAAGGTTCTTCACCACCATGGCCGCCCGAGGCTTCTTCGCCGCCCTGGCCGCCCGATGAACTCTGTGTTTCTCCCTCACCACCCTATGGACTCTGTGTTTCTCCCTCACCACCCTTTGGACTCTGTGTTTTTCCCTCACCGGCCTATGGACTCTCTGTTTCGCCCTGGCCGCCCGATGTCCCTGTCCCACCCTGGTCTGTCCCTCCCGTTCCGCCTGATGTTTCCTTCCTGCCCCGCCCTAGGCTCATGGAGCGTCTGGTAGCCGCTCCGTAGGGAGGGGGTTATGTCACATGTCTGTCCTGTCTTGTGTTGCACATGGGTGTTTGTTATGTTGTGCCATGTGCTGTTGATTGTTGTTCCCTCCCCCTCGTTATCTGATTAGTGTTTGAGTTTCTCCACCTGTTCCCTTTTGATTTGTTCCCTTTATAAGCCTCCTCATGTTTGCAGTCTGTGTCGGTTCGTTGTATTGTCAGATGTTTCTCTGTTCCTGGTTGGTGTTCCCTGTATTTCGTTACCCAGTGTTTGTTTCATGTTCATTTATTATGTTTTCCCCTTCGTGGGTTTTTGATTTGTGTTTGTTCTATTTTTTGTAAATAAACCTTCCTTGTTTTTGCACTTGAGTTCTCCCTCTCCTTTTCCTGTTGCCCCGTGACAATTAGATCCTATACCAACTGAACTACTGAAAGAAGTGTTACCTATAGTGGAAGAGCCTCTTCTCAATATTATTAACTCATCTTTATCTTTAGGTCATGTTCCAAGAACGTTCAAGCTGGCAGTTATAAAACCTCTTAAGAAACCACAATTAGATCCAAATAACCTAGCAAATTACAGACCCATTTCGAATCTTCCATTTATGTCAAAAATATTAGAAAAAGTTGTGTCCGCTCAACTCGTTTCTTTCTTGCAAGAAAATGACGTCTATGAAAAATTTCAGTCTGGATTCAGGCCACATCATAGCACTGAAACTGCGCTTGTTAGAATCACAAATTATTTAATTTTAGCTTCGGACCAAGGCTGTATCTCAGTACTAGTTTTACTTGATCTTAGTGCTGCGTTCGATACTATAGATCACACAATACTCTTAGATCGACTACAAAATTACACTGGTGTTCAAGGACAAGCATTAAGCTGGTTCAGGTCATACTTATCTGACCGCTACCATTTCGTCTACTTAAATGGAGAAAAATCGATTATAACTTCTGCAAACTATGGAGTGCCGCAGGGATCTGTGTTAGGCCCTTTATTATTCTCAATATATATGCTGCCACTTGGTAATATTCTAAGGAAACATGGAATTAGTTTCCATTGTTATGCTGATGACACTCAAATATATATTTCATCACGGCCAGATGAATACGCTAAATTATCCAAATTGACAGACTGTGTTAAAGATATAAAAGATTGGATGACGCGTAATTTTCTTTTATTAAATCCAGACAAGACAGAGGTAATACTTATCGGTTCTAAAAACCGTCCACAAAACCTTTCACAGCACGACTTTAACATAGTAGGATGCCCTGTTACTTTATCCGCTACAGTAAAAGACCTGGGTGTTACATTAGACTGCAACCTGTCTTTTGAAAAGAATATTTCATATGTTACAAAAACTGCCTTTTTCCACCTTAGAAACATTGCTAAGCTACGTAATATGCTATCAGTCTCTGATGCAGAAAAGTTAGTTCATGCATTCATGACCTTGAGACTAGATTACTGTAATGCTTTATTAGCTGGTTGTCCTGCATCTTCAATAAACAGGCTACAGTTAGTCCAAAATGCAGCCGCTAGAGTTCTTACTAGATCAAGAAAATATGATCATATAACACCGATTTTATCATCACTTCATTGGTTACCTATAAAGTTCCGTATTAAATACAAGGTATTGCTTTTGACTTATAAAGCTCTAAATGGTTTAGCTCCAGTCTATTTAACGGATCTTCTATCGCCTTACAATCCATCGCACTCTTTAAGATCACTAAATTCGAGGCTTCTGGTCATTCCTAGGATATCCAGATCCACCAAAGGAGGCAGAGCATTTTCACATTTAGCTCCGAAGCTCTGGAATAGCCTTCCTGATATTGTTTGTAGCTCAGACTCGCTCTCCCAGTTTAAAACTAGACTGAAGACGCATCTATTTAGCCAGGCATTCATATAAATGTTTTATCTTACAGTTACTGTAAATTCGGCCTCTAGTTCATAAACGCCAGAGGAGAACTGGCCCCCGACTGAGCCTGGGTTCTCCCAAGGTTTTTTTTTTTTCTCTCCATTGGGTCATCTGATGGGGTGTTAGGACACCATTAGGTCACTGGATGGAGTTTTTCGGTTCCTTGCCACTGTTGCCTTTGGCTTGCTCAGTTGGGGATATTCAAATTAATTAACCAATCATACCATTGATCAGCTCTACCAAACTTGGATGTCTTTTTTCCAGTAATAAACAAACATTGTTAAGTTGTTTTGATTGATACTGTGAAGCAGCTTTGATACAATCTGTATTGTGAAAAGCGCTATATAAATATATTTGACTTGACTTGACTTGACTCATGTGTAGCAGGCCAAAAGGTATGATGTTGGACACTGCTGCCATGAGCCCCAGCAGTCTCTGAAACTGCTTCACAGTGAGGTTGTGGCCTAGCTTCACTCTGGAGACCATCGCCAGTATGGACTCCACGCGCGCAGGAGACATCTGTGCCCGCATCGTCGTGGAATCCCACACAAATCCCAGGAACGTAGTCCTCTGGGAGGGCGTCAACACACTCTTTTTTGTGTTGAGTCTCAACCCCAGACTCTGGATGTGGGCGAGGACGACATCTCGATGCCGAATCGCCAGCTCTCGCGACTGGGCCAGAATCAGCCAGTCGTCGATCTAATTGAGCACCCTGATGCCCTCGAGCCTCAGGGGTGCTAGAGCTGCATCCATGCATTTTGTAAAAGTGCGAGGGGAGAGAGCTAGGCCGAACGGAAGAACCCGATATTGGAACGCTTCGCCCCCGAAAGCGAACCTCAGGAACTTCCTGTGACATGGAAGGATGGATATATGGAAGTATGCGTCCTTCAGATCTAACGTGACAAACCAGTCCTCGAACTGGATCTGACTCACGATGTCTGGAATTGTGAGCATATTGAACCTGAACCTCCTCAGAGAACGATTCAAGTGCCTGAGGTCTTTTATTGGACGCAACCCCCCATCCTTCTTGGGAACTATGAAGTACCGGCTGTAGAACCCGGACTCCCTGTCTGGCAGAGGAACACATTCTATGGCCTCCTTGACCAACAGGGATTGAACTTCCTGTTCCATTACCCGAATCTGCTCTGGGCCGACCACAGTCCAGACCACCCCGTTGAACTTTGGGGGAGGGGAGCTGAACTGCAGCCTGTAACCCAGCTCTACAGTACGCAGGGCCCACGCAGATATATTCGGAAGGCATGACCATGCGCCGAGATAATCTACTAAGGGAACCAGCCTCTCGAGGCTGGCCTCGGGTGTTACCCATGACTCGTTCCTAACCCCCTGAAGCGGCTGGCCGGCAGGGAGCGGTCGACAACGATTTTGGGTGGGCTGACGCGTTCGCTGCCCAGCCGCAGGTCTTACTAGAGGGACAGCTCTCAGCGGTCCGGCTGGTCGAGCCTGGCCTCGGGTATCAATCGGGATTCATTCTCGACCCCCTGAAGCGGATCTCCGGCAGGGTTCGACCGAAAACGATTCTCGATGGGCGGACGCAATTGCTGCCTGGCCGCAAGCCTGTGGGGCAGACAGAGCAGCGTGCGTTCGCTGGAAACCGGTGTGTCCCGAAGCGCACTTAACGGCGGGATACAGACATCGACTTCCTGAGGGCTTCCCTGAGGGGAGGCTCTTTCGGTTTCGCTCTCGACACCCTGAAGCGGAGGACCGGCAGGGAATAATCGAAAACCGTTTCCGATGGGCAAACACGAGCACTGCCTGGCCGCAAGCCCTTGGGGCGGCAGACAGAGCAGCGTGCGTTAGCTGCTCATCATTTTAATTCCTCAGAATTAAATGCAGTCATAAACACTGTATAAGTGAAACACGGTCTGAATGGTAGGCTGAATTAAAATATCTAACTTAATATAATATTCATTTATAATATTATCAGACATATTCCATCATTTTAATTTCTTAAAATTAAATGCAGCCATAATACCAGACAATACTGTTTGTGTTATACGGTCTCTAATCTACACGCTGCTTCGGCAGACGTGAGATTCGAGTCATTACAATATATTTGGCTTTCATCCCTCAAGAAGAAAGTCAACAGGTGCGAGGCTGAAATATCCGACAGCGCACGGATATACACGTTGAGATATTTCTCAATGAACAGCTGCCAGCACCCTCAGGAGCTGACTGTGAATACCTCGCACCCAAACAGTATTATTTCACAGATCGCATGTGTCCCTTTCATTGCAGACCCGTACTCTACGCGCTGCCTCGGCAAACGCGAGATTTGAGTCGTTCACAATATATTTGGTTTTTATCTCTCGAGAAGAAAATCAACGAGCGCGAGGCTGAAACACCCGAAAACGCACGGCTGTGCGCGTCGAGATGTTTCTCAATGAACACAGCCAGCACCCTCAGGAGCTGACTGTTCGTGCCTCGCACACACACAGAATCTTTATTGCAAAGCAGACCCGTAATCTACGCGCTGCCTCGGCAAGCGCGAGATCCGAGCCACTAGATTCTGTATTGTAATGCAGACCTCTAATCTACGCGCTGCCTCGACAACGCGAGATCCTAGTCACAGAATCTTTATTGCAGAGTAGACCCGTAATCAACGCGCTGCCTCGGCAAACGCGAGATCCGAGCTACTATAGATTCTATATTGCAATGCAGCTTATTTAGGACAATTCTTATGGGACAAACAACACCAAATAGGACAGACAGTTTGACACAGAGCGCTTTCTGAAGAGCAAAAAGCTAATGTGTGTGTGTGCCGGCGTCCCTTTGTATCTTCCGGTTGTGCCGTCATCTACTACGTCATGACGCAGCACGAATCAGGATTGGACTTCAGGATTGGAAGATTTCATTCATACTTCAGATGCGTTACTCTAAGGGCGTTCCCCATAGTGTCGTCACGACGACGACACAGTGCGAGTTCCCTCGAAGGGGAACTTCCCTGCACTCACTGTTGTACATCCATGCCGCTATTTACGTATGGAGACGTACGTACGCTGCGCACTTTAACGGGAATAAAAACCTTTTCTACTTTACCTCTCTGGATCTTTGAGGAATCAATGAAATGCTAGTTGATTGGTTGTACGCTGGTAGTTGTTGCAGTTGATGGCAGAACACTGTTTTCTTTGTTTCCAGACATAATGCTGTACAGTTGTGCTAACAGTAAAACCGTTGGTTCAGTCCAAAATGGAGATCCTAGTCACAGAATCTTTATTGCAGAGTAGACCCGTAATCAACGCGCTGCCTCGGCAAACGCGAGATCCGAGCTACTATAGATTCTATATTGCAATGCAGCTTATTTAGGACAATTCTTATGGGACAAACAACACCAAATAGGACAGACAGTTTGACACAGAGCGCTTGCTGAAGAGCAAAAAGCTAATGTGTGTGTGTGCCGGCGTCCCTTTGTATCTTCCGGTTGTGCCGTCATCTACTACGTCATGACGCAGCACGAATCAGGATTGGACTTCAGGATTGGAAGATTTCATTCATACTTCAGATGCGTTACTCTAAGGGCGTTCCCCATAGTGTCGTCACGACGACGACGCAGTGCGAGTTCCCTCGAAGGGGAACTTCCCTGCACTCACTGTTGTACATCCATGCCGCTATTTACGTATGGAGACGTACGTACGCTGCGCACTTTAACGTTAATAAAAACCTTTTCTACTTTACCTCTCTGGATCTTTGAGGAATCAATGAAATGCTAGTTGATTGGTTGTACGCTGGTAGTTGTTGCAGTTGATGGCAGAACACTGTTTTCTTTGTTTCCAGACATAATGCTGTACAGTTGTGCTAACAGTAAAACCGTTGGTTCAGTCCAAAATGGCGTCAGCGCGACAGCAGCGCCATCTAGCGATTGTTACCAAAACTGCAACGGAGTTTTGCCTCTTGGTACTTCTATACTCTTTGGTATCATGCAGAGTGTGGTGTGTAGAGTTGCTATCTATGTAGAGCACTACAAATCACTTGCTTATGATATTCCATCTCTGTTATGATGCTCCCTATGTAGGAAGTAGACAGCAAGGTAGCTTACTGAGGTTATTGATAGAACTAATTGGATTAAATAAACACTTTGTATTGTTTTTTTTAATAAACAACCTGTGTGTGTGTGTGTGCAGATTTATATCCTTGTGGGGACCAAATGTCCCCACAAGGATAGTAAAACCTGAGATCACCTACATTGTGGGGACCAGCCATAGGAGGAATGGATTAATACACGTTTTCACATTTTTCTGTGATGGGTAGGTTTAGGAGTAGGGTTAGTGTGTAAGGGGATAGACTATACCGTTTGTACAGTACAAAAACCATTACACCTATGGAGAGTCCCCACAAAGATAGCGAAACCAAGTATGTGTGTGTGAGTGTGAGTGTGAGTGTGTGTGTGTGTGTGTGTGTGTGTGTGTGTGTGTGTGTGTGTGTGTGTGTGAGTGTGAGTGTGAGTGTGTGTGTGTGTGTGTGTGTGTGTGTGTGTGTGTGTGTCAACATTAATTGACTGTATGCTAAATAACTGCACAGTTCCAGGTGCTCAGCCTCGGGTGTGTTTGCTGAAGCGAGCTCTGATCTGACACTCCTGCATTGGGAAATTATCCAGGCTGGTTATGACACACTCCACTGAGCCAGGGTCATTTGGAAGCTCATGAAATAACCTTGACCACCTCCAAGTCTTTCAGCATATGGCCTGTTTGACCCACAAGGGCACAGATTCTCAGAAAATCCTCAATTTGTTCAAGGATCTACTGTTGAATTTTAGATCCCTCAGCTCATTTGTTAAGCTTGTCACTCAAAGCGGAGCAGCGTTTGGGCTTACAGAGGCTCATAAAGTTGCTTCAAAATTCCTTGGCTTTTGAGAAGGTATGTTAGGTTTTTTTGAGTGTTTTTTTTTTTTTTTAAACCAATGTCTGTACCAGGATTCTGATTGATCAGTGCAGCATTCCAACCACTCTGTGTTGTGGCTAAGAATGCCTCTAAGTCCTTATTGCCCATAATAGAATCATCTATTTTTAAGAAAAAGTTATTATATCCCATATCCCATCAGATTTATTGCTAAAAGCATTGTTATGACTGATTGCATTGCACAAAGTTTGAACTACACTACATTTAAATGTTTGGGTCAGTAAGATTTTTTTTTTCAATTAATTATTACTTGTATTCAACAAGGATGTATTAAATTGATAAAGACATTTATAATGTTACAAATAATATTATAATGATATATATTTTATTTCAAATAAATGCTGTTTTTTTTTCTATTCATCAAAGAATGCTGGGTGAAAAATATATCACAGATTCCACATAAATATTAAGCGTGTCTTCTGATGACTTGAATATAACGCAGGAGACATATTTACCTCTTTTTTTCCCATAGACCTTTACAGCAGCAACCTTCTTCAAAACAACTCTATTTGTGTTTTGCTGAAGAAAGTCATATGGATTTGGAACCATAGGGTGAGTAAATTATATTTCTTTTTAACTCCGTTTGAGATCCAATACCCCTTGTGAACACTAGACTTTTTAGTTGAGATAAGATTACAAATTTTGTAAAGCACAGGGCAAGAGTGGTTAAAGAAAATATTAAAGCGGCTGAACGATACTCTAAACCTTCTGATGCTCCGAAAGTTTGACATTTATGTTCACATGAAGAAGCTGGTGGGAGCAAACCATTGTGGTGATGAGGTGCTATTTTGCACTGACAAAAATATGTGCTTTATTTTCATACAAGCATATAATTATAAACTCTTCTGGCTTGGCCCTTAATGAATAAGGGAGGAAAGGTGAAAAGCTCAGAGAGAAACATCAAAAGCTTTCAACACAGCACTCTTTGGCCCAGAGCTGCCCACACACAGGCATTTCCATCTCTGTGCTCAGCGCATCACACCCCTTTACTCATCCACCCAGATCAGCCACCTCAGCCAATCACAGATCAGCGCTGTGACCTGCTGTTGTCCTTATCCTGCCTACAGCCAATGATCTCATCCCCCTCGGTGGATCCCGCCCACTTCTGGTGCCTCTGCTGTGTTTGCCTGAGGTCACTGGGATTTCTAGCAATTATACCTCTTTCTTTTGTGCTGTTCTGCATTTCATTCAAGCTTTTTATATCACAATGTGCGCATGGAGATGAGAGGGTGTTCTTGGGGTGCTTGTTCTGGCAATTTCTTCAGATAAACTACCCTACAAGGCAAGTCGGTTAACTTGTCGACCAACAACATCAAGCATTCTTTTTTTAGTCATGCAAGTATCTTGAGTGGGGAAAGTCTGAAACCTCCAAAACCTCCAAGATTTAGGACTGGTTTCACAGACAAGGCTTAGATTAAGCCAGTAGGCCTTAGTTAGTATATTTAGGTAGCTTTTATAAACATTCATTCCTTGGAAGAAAACATTGCTGGTGTACATCTTAAGACAAAACAATAACACTGACAAATTTTAAGAAATGTTGGTGCAAGTTGCTTTCAGTTAAAACAGCTCAAACATGCATTTTAGTCATGGATAGGTTTAAGCCTTGTCTGTGAAACCGGGGATCAAATACAGATGTCAATGATTAAAAACACCTTCTTTTTTTTGTCTGATGTAGTAAAATCAAAAAACAATTATATGATATGACGGTTTCCACAAAAAAGAGAAATAAAATAAGCAGCACAAATGTTTCCAACACTGAAAACAATAAGAAATGTTTCTTGAGAATTAAATCAGCATGATTTCTGAGGGATCACTTGACTCTGAAGACTGGAGTAATGATGCTGAAAATTCAGCTTTGTAATCACAGGAATAAATTACATTTTGAAAATTACATTTGAATGTTAAAGTATAAAACAGGTATTTTAAATTGTAATAATAATTTCACAATTATTAAGCCTATAGTCCCATACTAAAATCCATGTTTGAGCAGTTTTAAAGGGATAGTTCACCCAAAATTGAAAATTACCCCTTCATTTGCTCAAGCCTTCCTAGGTGTATATGACTTTCTTCTTTCAGATTAATACAATCAGAGTTCTATTAAACACTGTCCTGGCTCTTCCAAGATTTATAATGGCAGTGAATGGAAGATGATATTTTGAAGACCCCAATAAAGTTCATCCATCCTTGATAATAGTAATTAATTCGGTTCCACGTGTTTAATAAAATCCTTCTGAAGCAAAGTGATTCGTTTGTGTAAGAAAAATATCCATAATCTAAAACTTTATCAACAAAATAACTATCTTCTGACAGACGGCTGTACCCATCGATTTACGGTGAAAGAGTATCATCCTCCATTCACTGCCATTATAAATCTTGGAAGAGCCAGGACATGTTTTAATATAACTCCGATTGTATTCGTCTGAAAGAAGAAAGTCATACTGTATACACCTAGGAAGGCTTGAGGGTGAGAAAATCATGGGGTAATTTTAATTTTTGGGTGAACTATCCCTTTAACTGAAAGCAACTTGCACTGGTATATCTTAAAATATGTCCATTGTTTTGCCTCAAGATCCACACCAGTAATGTGTTTTTTCTAAGGCACATTTATAAAAGCTGCTTAGATGTCCTAATTAAACTAAGGCCTAATCCTTACTTAATCTAAGCCGTGTAACCAGGCCTGAACAATCTTAAACTCCAAACTTTTAAATAAACATTTATTTATTTATTTATTTATTTATTTATTCATTCATTCATTCATTCATTCATTCATTCATTCATTTACTTTTGAATGAACGCTTCAAAAACCCTTAAAATGGTTATATTTGACATGTTTTTAATTTTATTATTATTTTGTTATGGTTTACACTGTAATTCTTGACCTCATGTTTGTCCTCCAGTGCAAGTTTGCAGGGACACAGGGAGATGGTTTATTGTCTTATTGGGGTGCTGAGCTTTCGGTGCTGTGCCTTTTCCTGTTGGATGGAGCCCTGCAGGGAAATAAGGAAGGAATCAGTTTAATCCAATGAGCCTGCTGTACCTCTCAACACTTTGTGCCAATGAACAGAGCGAACACACACACACACACACACACACACACACACACACACACACACACACACACACACACACACACACACACACACACACACACACACACACACACTTTATAGCAATCCTCCATCAATCCCTCTGTGTCCCTCAGCTACTCTATCTTCCTCCATCTCCTTGATTCTCTCACAGTACACCTGTTTATTCTCTTACCATCTTCACTTTTTTCTTCTTCTTCTTCTTCAGGCTAAACTCAAACACCATAGCTGAAAACAAACCACTGTCTGACTGCAGTGTGTTCTCAAATGAAGTGGACTTGGTGTCTTGTGGCCTTTGCTCGGCTGTGTCCATAAATATCATGAGACCACAAGGTATTGCTTGTGTCATTTTAGGTTTCAGAATGGTGGACTATTACCCAGCAGTCCATGCAAAAAAAAATGTGCAGAAAAGTACTATTTGGAACAAGGTATTTAGTGGTAAGGTTTCCAAATTCATGAGGTTTATTGGCACTGGTGACATCAGACACATCGGGACATATAAACCCTCACTCCTGATAGTTTAAGCTTTTGCTCAGCAGGGAAAAACACGACTGAAGGTTCATTCATGTCAATCACAGATGGCTAAGCACCCATTGGCATGAATTCCCCTGTGCTTTGTACCTAATCCCCTCCTGGCAAGGGCATCGTATGTAACGGATGACAGTTGGATGATAACCTGTCAATCAAGTATATATAGAGGGGCGGAGCTAGGAGACAGTGGGAAGAGAAACTTAACTTTATGTGGGACATTGATGGGTTGGTTACTACTCAATCATTTATTCATTGCCAGTTTGACGTTTGAAAGTTTAAGGCTTTACAATTTTCTTTCAGTCATTATTTGCTCACACCTTTCCAGTTAAAATATGTAAACATTTTTAAGAAAATAGCTTTTAATTTGTTAGCACATTTGTCAAATAGAAAATGTTTTTGAATGTCAAAAAAATATAAAATGCATCGCAAAGGAGGAAGAAGCTATCGGTAGGTTTGGTATATAGAATCATTAGAAATAAGACAAAAATATGCAGAACATTACAAAGCAATACTAGATTTTGGTTTTAATTTAGGTCAAGTAAAAAGAGCCACATCAACCCTCAAGTTTCTGTGATATTATGGTCTTTAGATTTGGGCTCAAATCCCAATTGATTGTAAATCTATAGTAATTGTTTGCCCATTTTATCAGCCACCAAAATCAGAAGTAATAGCACATCTCTTTTCAATAGGCTGCGTTGCAAACTGTATTGTGTTAGGCTTTTGCAGTGACCAGGTGACCATAAAACCCTTTTGGGTTTGGATTTGCTAAAGCGTGAAAGTGAACTAAATAGGCTTGATGGCGTTTGGAGGCAAACAGTGGTTCAGCCAGGTTTAGTATCAATTTGGATGATTTAGGTGATTTATGATGTTTGTGTAGAGCTGATTATGCAGTATGTAATTTAATGGTATTATTATTTTTTTTTTTTAAATATATGTTCCAGCCATTGTGAATAATTCTATTTAGATGTTTTTGATCTTTTGGTAAGACAAATTACATTTTCTTTTTACAAGTAATATTGGTGAGAGTTTCTTCCTAATAGAGATGTATATGAAGCAAAAGAGATGTGTTAGAGGCTTATTCCTGCATTGAAAAATTATAGTAAGAAAACAACAGCAAGAAAGAAAATAAATTAAGTATCTGTGGTATTTTGCTATAATGTTCATGTTCATGTTCATTAAATATTTTTTTTTTTTTTATTGAAAATGAATTTATTTTCATTTCAAATGTAGCAGTTTTAATTATAGCCTATTTTTAAATCTGTTAGGGTGTAGTTTTTTGTAACACATACCAAAGTATGTTTATTAGGAAAAACTATCTACAATGACACCAGAGTAATACAGTAATGAGTATTTTCTTAATATTTCAAAAGCCATATTATTTACTATGAAGAATTTTATTACATTTTCATAAGGGCAAGTACGAAGTAGAATCAAGGACTTAAAAGTATGTACCTCCATGAATTATGGACCAAGCTTTCAGTTTGCCTTCTCTGTTTTGTTGTAATGGTCTTTGATCATAGGGAAAAATCTGGCCTTGCTTGGCCTTCAGATAATCTAAGAGATGACTTGAATCATTAAGTGTCTGATAAAATAATAGCAATACCTGTTAAACAAAATGTTAATTGGGTTAGTTTGCCTTCCCAAAGCAATTAGAAGAAAAAACATTTGTAATTGTATATTTTTGTATAAGTATTGTTTATTGGAGAAAAACATTTTTATTTATATATTCAAATATGTATTTATTGAAAAATATTTTTTTTTAAAGGGAAGTGATATGTTTTTTATAGAAAAAAATGGGTATTCATTTGGACTTTCTCATTTGGAAATAATACATAAATATAGATAATATATACAGTATCTATATACATGCATACATATACTTTTTACCCACTAAATTATTGCAGTTATAAATAGATGATTAACTAATATTGGTTAATTTTGTCATGTGTTACTTCTGTTGCTTTTAAATGAGGTTTGAGATTAAATCCTTCTGATAACATTGGGGAAATATTTATACCAAGGTAAGGTAAGTATATCATTGTCTATATTGATAATGGCTTTCAAGGTTCATCTCAGTAATTCAGCTTTACCAGTGTCTCCATATAACAGCAAAATGGTGGATTTGTTCCACATTAGAGTCATCTGATATTTTGGAGAATATGTCAATACGTGTAAAAACTCAATTGATATTGCATGTAAACATCTTATGGATTGTCTAAATATTTGTCACTTTGTTCTTTTTTTAATATTTATTTTATTTTTAATTTTTTTTTGTACTCAGGGATGAACTTAGTGATTTGGAGGACCTAAGCAAATTTCAGGTATGTGGACCCATTTTGCTGTCTCTTTCTCTCTAGTAGTTTGTATTTTATTTTTATTTTTTATTTTTTTCACCTTTATTTAACCAGGTTAATCGGTTGAGAAAAAGTTCTCATTTGCAACCGCGACCTGATCTTTATTAACCCTTCACAACTTGTCTATGGAATGGGCACATTTAGTTTGACATAATTATATTTTTATCCCATTCATTGGAATTTCGAGAGTGAATCCCGCATTTATATGCGGATGTCATTCCTCACACTTTGCAGAGTGTACGTCACCGTTGGTCCTCTTAGCAGCATGAAAAGCAATGCTTTTATTCAAATTTTTAATGGATTATATATAAAGCTCTTCCTTTGCACTAAAAAGCTGTCACTCACTTCAGTTCATCTCACGGAGTTCTGTTATAATCAATGATGCTGTCTACACTTCACAATAAATTTCTTATTTACCTCATGTCTACACTTTGTTTGTTACAATGAGAGGATTCGCTGGAGTACAGAACTCGTCACTAAACAAAAACTCCAGCATTTTTCAAATGGTTCAAATGATTCTAAACATCTCTGATTGGCCATTGCGTTCAAGAAATCAACAGATATATATGTGATTGGCTACATTGCTCAACAATGCAAAACACATTGTAAATAGAAACCTTTGACAGTCTCTAAAGCACACACAAAAACACACTGGACCATTTGCCATATATATTTTTTGATAGGGCCACCTGATTCCCCATGGTCCTAAGCGGCAGCTTATCTCGCTTATTGGTTAAGTCCGCCCCTGGCTGCATTGCAGCTTATAAACCGGGAATAGAGTAATGGAGATAGTGAAGTATTGTCTTGTTTCTCGGTAAAACGTAAATTGTTTTGATATAATTCCATTAGTAACGACTGTAGCCCTAGGCGAGTACTAAAAAGCATTGATCCACTGCTTAAATGACTCCCCAAAGCCAAACTTTCTATATGTCACAAACAGAAGAGTCCAGTTTACTCCTTCAAAAGCTTTTTCTGTCTAAATCTATGAAAATTGTGTTTATTGATTTTAGAAATATGTAGTGAAATAGATACTGTATTAGGGTGACCAGATGAGATTGGCTGAAATTCGGGACAGGGGGACGGGGGGAGGGGGGGGGGGCGGTTGGGTTAGTCCTACTATGATATTAGACTACATAGCCTTAAAAGATAATGAATTTCAAACCTGAACCAAACATATTTTTTTTATTTCAAAGATCAACAGTCTGTCATTAGTCTTTAGTCTGCCACAAAAACAAACAAAAAAACAACAACATTAAAATCATGAACTCAAATGTCATTGTGAAAAAAAATGTGTTACTGTTGTAACAGTGTGTAGGCTTAAATCAGACCTTTTAGGCTATAGCCTTACGCTAATAAGCCTTATGCCAAAATTATTATTAAAACTAAATTGTTGGTCATTACATAGGAAAACTAAATAATTTTGTAGATGATTTGCTTTGTGTAACCCGACATCAGACATTAAGGCCCGGACGAAGTTTTTTTTTTTTGCACACAGTGACGCGACCAATCACTCCTTTAATGCTGCGTTCACACCAGACGCGAATAGCGCGTCAAATTCGCGCCTACCGCGTCTAGTTATACGCGTGAACACTTTGAATCCATTCGCGCGTCAAGAGCGAATGACGCGCGTAAAAAACAAAAGTTTAGACTGGCTGCCTGCACATTCACTGTCCTCGCGGGAGTCGCGGCTGCGGCTGGTGCAATTTGAAGGGTCTGGCTGCAGGACGACTCAACTTCCACGGACAGTTTTGAATATTTTATATCAAGATTTTGCTTTAGTATAATTTTCGGGACAATTAAGGCCGGATTCGGGACAACAGCTTAGATTTCGGGACTGTCCCAAATTTTTCGGGACTTCTGGTCACCCTGTACTGTATGTATTAGGACATGAGGCTGTATTTAAAAACGATATCTGTTTTATGATACGTTTTGTTATGATCTGAATGTGTGATATTTCTGAAGATGTTTTTATTGTCAGTTTATTTGTTGAATCCTTTAATGAGTCCTATTATGATTTTTCACTTTTTTAATTTAAGTTAGTGTGTAATGTTGCTGTTTGAGCATAAAAAAAGATTAGCAAGGTTAAGAAGCTCAAAGTCCACTTCAAAGGGAGATATTTTATTTAACATAATTCACTTTCCAAGAACTACAACGAACGACGGCTTTGTGAAGTCATAATGTTACTAATTTAAATAATCCCACCCATGGATACCCCAAAAACGAGGACGACACCTAAATGAGCTGCATTAGAGAAGACAGTGTTGTCGCTATGTCAAAGAGACACTGTTTTTTCCACCCCATTTCCAAAATAATTGTTTTGACCTTCCTAAGCTGAGGAACTTAGAGTGGTTAAATGTATTTTAAACACTGTTCCTGAACATTATAACCCGAACGTTTATCTGTGTGCAGATTTCTCCTGAAATGGAGCAGTTCCTACTTTGTCAGGACAATCTGTTGTTTGTGGATCACAACTGTGGATATTATTTATAGTTGCGTGTTCTATTAACAGTTCAAATTATACGTTGTATGCTGTTGCCACGATGTAAACAAAGGGCAAAGCTTTGTCTCCGCTCGCCTGCTAGCCAACATTTCTGCCCTACAAAGGCAAAAGACCTTAACTCGCTAGAGTGTGGAACTGAGAAAAATGACTTTAAAGATTTTTAGTTGTCCCGCCAAATTAATTATAGGTAGGACACTGAAAATCGGGCAATTAGATGTTTAAGTAATGAAAATTATCTACATAAAAAAATCTTGAACTCAAACTTGACTTTTGACCACTATTTTAAAGTTACTGTACTCTGCCTTTGTATTGTCAGCAAAAAGTGAGAAGTCATGCCAAGGCAAAAGGCAGTAACTTCCACATTATCAATATTTGGTTGCTGATCACCATTAACAAAATCATTATAGCAACACCTGTATAAAATCTAGTGATCATGTCATTTATTTTGTATGATTTACAATTATAGCCATCTACTTTTTGCTATCCTATGCTTTGGTTGCATTCTGGTGGCCCTATATTAATAGCCTACATTAAACATGACAAAATACCTCCATGGGATAAAGAGTGTTTTTAAGTGGTACCGCGTGGCATAAGACTTGCTAAACATGCGTTCAAAATGATAACAATAAAACAGATCCTCGCGCGCATTCGACCCGGAGACTGGTTTATAGCGGTGGATCTGAAAGACGCATACTTTCACAGGCGCTTACCGAGATTCGTGTTCAAGGTGTCACGCTCCTCGTCCGTTCACGAAAAGTAGCCTACGCAGTGCTTTCCCCCTTGAGACTAGGGAGCGCGTTCTGGACTACCTTGACGACTAATGCATTTATAGCACAACCTTCTGTGTTCCGCGTCTTTTCAGTATGCGGTGGTTTCAGCTGTCTGCCCTATTATTGTGCTTGTGCACTTCGCTCGTCCCGCGGATTTATTCCGGACGCTGTGATTGTATTTGTAACCTGCTTGTAAAAGCTGGTCTGATGTTGTATGCACCATTATTATCACTCCCTGTGATATATTAGTCCCGCGTCGGCTCGACCGTGTTCAGGGCGATACTGAAGGCGCCCGCGAAGTTTTGGCACTCTGCCAGCTAGGTGCATGATTGTTTCAACCAGGTCCGGTATCCGAACTGGGTGAGGCGGGGCTTTAGTTCTTTGTTGTATTTACCTGATATGGCATGTGTAACATTTTTCTGTCATCTCTGCATGCTTCGCTATCGTTATCGCACGTTTGTCGATGGAGCGGTTTCAGACCATACTAAATGTTCTGACCGCATTAGTGCAGGACAAAGCTCTGAGGACATCAGAAGACAGGAACTGATGGCAGCTGTACACAGCCCTACACAGGCTACATCGTAATTTAAATTTTAATGGAGAGTAAAACAAAGGGAGACCACCGTATAATCTGGTAAGTAGCATTATTTGATAGAACACCGGCACCGTAACTTCATATTGACGCGCGGCTAAACAAAGGCAGAGTACCGTAACTCAAGCGTGAGCGTTCCAAAACAAAGCCAAAGAGCCGTAACTTGTGTTACGGTGTTCTGCCTTGGTTTCTCATGGGCTTTTGGATGTTACGGTTAAGACAACCCATTATTTTCTCGAAAAAACAACGGATTTGACTCAAGTTACTTATCCACATGATAAAGGAGGTCTTGAATGTGCCAAAAATATAAATAACTCATTTTCGACCAAAAACGATGTTACGGTCTTTTGCCTTTGCACGGCAGATTAGTGTAGATAGAGTCCCCTGTAGCTTTTGTAAGCTCTCGCTTTTGTAAGACTGTTCCCTTTAGGAAAATTAACCTTGGTTTTGTGATCGATTACTGTTTGTATTACCATAGTTTTCCGACAAATATCATGATTAAATGGTGCATAACTTTGTATCTAAAATGCATAAGAGAAAACCCAAAAACAAAATTAAGACTTCGTAAAAGGACTTCGACCCTTTTAATTGTTGATTAATGATTGATTTTAATTTGTTTGTTTTCAACTGATTTGATTCTATGATTTGTGTATTGGTCACCAAAATTGTATTCTTTAGCCAATGGTTTTTGTGTTGCACCTTTTGGTGGAATCAAATGCTTAGAAGTTGTTTCTGCATATTAAGATTAAAAATATTTTGACATTAAGAAAATGACTCATTACGTTTAAGGCTATTTTCTCACTTGGTTTGATCACTTGGTCCGAACCCAAGTTTGATTCCACCCCCTCCGCCCTCTATATTATTTTGATCTGAACTGCATGACATTTGCAGTACTGTATATCAAAAAAGTTGCACACTTCAGCTTTAAGTATTCAGACATCTCCAAAACCAAGTTCTCATATTTGTGTCGGCCATGCCTTCCTTTGTCACAAGAAAAAAAATGTCCTTTTGGTTTTGTCGCTTTCTGTTGAACCCCAAAAACAGCGTTATTGAGAAAAAACAACAACATCACAATGAAAACTTCCCAAACCTTTGAAAAAAGAAATCATCCATGGAATACAAAAGCAGATGGATGAGAAGATTGTAACTGTCAAGCTCCAAAAAGCACATACAAGTTTCATAAACGGAGTCAACTCGTGCTATCTTCTGAAGTTATTTAATCGATTTGAATGAGAGAAAGACTGGAATTTAAAGTCGGCATGAAACAGAAGTTGCAATAGTCTTTTCTTCCCTATTGTGACGCAGATCCATGTGAAACGGCTTTTTCGAACAATTAATGTAGGGCGGGACTTGATTTTGTCCATGGGAAATTGATTGGATGCTTGAATGGTTGTGGTTTGCTATTGGTCGATCTCATGCAAATGACACGCTGTCCCACCCTCGTTCCAGTAAACACGTCATCAAAGATAAGTAGATATGTCACTGCAAAAGGAAGGGGAAATTTGAAAAAAGATTATGGGGAAAAAATGTATGCTAACTTTAAGCCACTTTGTTCCCCGCTGTCATTTAAATATTATGCATTAATGATACATGCAAGCACTCGACACATGTGTGAAGAACTGTGTGCAAAGTTCATTGGTTCCCATGTGTTTTGTCAGTGCGGTAGATTTAAATTTGAGAAAGTAAATGAGATTTTAAAACTAGAAAATTCTCCCACACACCACACAGTTTGAGAACCACTGCTTTAAGGGATCAGGGTAAAGGTGGTACCTCAATAGACCTTCTCTGCGGCTGTGTATTAGTGTGAAAATGTGTTGAGCTGAGCTGAATATCCAGAGGATTTGTTTGTAAAAGCATAGAATACATTATAGTGCCTAAAAATCATATAAGATCAAGATCCACTTTAGGTGTTTTAACCCCATTTATTGCTCCATGCCTGAAACACCTTATTGTGTCAGTCAGTTGCTTGCACGCTTAAAAAAAAGCATATTGAACACGGCAGGTATTAACAGCTGGAAGTATAATGACAAGGTAGTATTTTTGGGGCGGGAAGCACAATGACAAATATACAGGCCCTTCAATTCTCCATCTCGCTGCGCTTGATGTCAACAAATCCTATTCTGTGATGACTCACAAAATGGAAGGCGTGTTTACAGGTGTCGAGTTGACAGACTGAAAACGTGCGATCAAAACACACCCTTCAAAACAAGCCGCTCACACGGGACGTGCTCTTGCACTCAGTGATTTGATCTGAAACGCAACAGAATAGATGGGTCGCAGGGGTCTTTAACTACTGTTAACTTCGACATGGTGTCCTAAAAATGTGGCACTTGTGCAAGGTGACCATCTGATGCATTTGTACAACAATTAAAAAATAACCACAATAATGTAATATCTTTGAAATATATTATTCAGTCACTATTATATGAAATGTATTATTCAACATTTAATGCAATTGTTTTGATTGCTTCTTTTTATCTATTTTTATTCTTTAAAAATGTAACTAGTAGTTCTGATTTGGATGTTATGTTTATCCTAATAGAAAGCAGATTGCCTCATCCGACAGGAAAATAGCTTGATTTGCAGACAAATTGTGGTACTTCAATAAACAATCATATTCTCTATCATCCGCGTTACTGTCGTCATTACCATAATTGCCGTCATTTCAAACTCATTTGCACTAACACCAAGCGTTTTGTGCTCTTCCCATAAGGTTGCAATTCCCACAATAGTAATTTAAAGAAAATTTCCTCTCATTTGAAAAAAAAAAACAAAAAAAACCTCAGTCTCAGTCTGCTTTCGTTATTGTCAAGATGACAAATTAAAATAACGTAGTTTAATTTGATTGAATATTTCACAAAAGAGAGGTTTGTATATGCTACTCAGCTCAGCTTTACATACTACATTTAAATATAAGAAATGTTTGAATGTGCTAATTTGATACCTCCAGTTCTGTGTTCCACCTCTGATGTTTGGCACATCATTAACTCTTCGCTTCGTTCACTTCACATTACGTTTTAATTGGAGCAATAATTATTGTAAATTACAGTAATTACCCCCCCCCCCCACACACACACACACATACACACACTCCCACCCCCCAACGATTCTTCACCATCACTATACAATCACTGTCTCGTATTTGTTATGTGGTTGGCGGGGGCAGTGTGGCCAATTTTCTGTCTTGATGTTTGCTCAGGTGAGTTAATGAAGATAATTACAATAATTAATGTGTCCACAGAGTCTCTAGTTGACCTTTGGTGTGTGTGTGTGGGTGGGGGGGTTCTGCCCCCAAAGTGTGTCAAACCGATTTCAGATTAAGATATGAAAAATTGAGATGGGGAAATTATTAAAATTCCTTTGACCATGCAGGTTTCTTTCTCAAATTCAACAGCAATATACAAATGCAAGCTGTAGTTTACCCTAGCTAAGTAATTTTTACATTGTACCCTACTGTTCAGAAGTACCTTACAGACTGCATTGTTTTTCAGTAAACTATTGTTATTATTGTGAAGTATTATCACAAATAAAATAATTATATTTAAAATATGTTGTTTTTTCCCCTGCAAAGCTCACTTTTCAGCATTATAACTCCAGTATTCAGTGTCACATGATCATTCAGAATCATTCTAATATGCTGATTTGATGCACACGAAACATTTCTTATTATGATCAGTGATGAAAAGTTGTCAAAACTTAAGGACACACACACATAGCCTCTGACTGACCCCAAACTTTTGAACTGTAGTTTATGAGGTAAATGTAGTTCCTATACTTCATTGTCCTGTGTTTCCTTCCTCTTTTCATTCTCTGCCTTCCTGTTTGTCCTTCTCAGGGCAATACAGAATGTGTTGATCATTTTACAGGGTCACCACACACTGCGTCAACACTACCATGGCCTAATTACTCAGCTGTGGCCCAAAGACAGGGAACGTTGTGATGTGCAAGCCAAACAGAGGAGCTGTAAAGTAGGCCAGTCCTATTTCTATGTTTGGAAAAGCAAGCACAGGGGCTTGTTTTGAGTGCTGTTTGCTATTGCTCATACCTTGAACAAACTCCTGACCCCAGTTGTTTGTGCTACAGATATTAATAATACCTCAAATCATGTGCTATTTATTTTCTTTTATGTTCACATTTGGGATTGGACATTACACAGCATAAAACTGATGTAAAAAAAAAAAATAAAGATCCTTGAAGCATTGAATAAGCCACATAAGTCATTTCTAGACATCAGACCATAATGAATAGGAGTGGACTCCCAAGTTGACTTTGGCCAACCTCAAGTAGCACTCATTTCCTTCAGAAAAGGTAAAAATCTAGTTGTTTACTGTTGAAATGGCTGCATAGCTGGTAGCTGTTGGTCATAATGTGATATAAATGCATTATTGACTTTTTTTTTAACCCATTTGTGTCTGATTAATTGTGTCCTGCTTCTCTTGCAGTCTCACATTGTCAAAGAAGAAAAGGTGTTTATACAGGTGTGGGCATTGAGGGTGATGGGGCTGTTAACATTTTAGCTTACTATGCAATATTACGGCCTATTACTACTTCCTCTGCAGGATTTTATCCTTCATTCTCTCCATTTTTCTCTCGCTCTTCACATTTTGAGTAAATTAGTATACCTCTGAGATATTATGCTTGCAAAATGGGACAGTTTTAGGCCATAGCAAACTGCTCCTGGTAACAGAGACAAAGCTGATTTACTTTACCCCATTATAGGGAGATTGACATCTGCCCCATGCTAAACATTATTTGCGGTCTAAGAACTAATTTTCTAAGAGGAAGAAAATAGTTAATTTCCTAAAATAGCATTATGTATTTTTTTTAATCTAAACAGCTGCATGTGAAAATCATGCATGTTAAAATAACTTTTCAATTAATTTTTAATTAATTAATTCTATTTTCCTGAGAAATCCTGTCTCTAATTCCTATGATGCCTTATTATTATTTTGAGGTATGTTTAGTTCCCTTTCGAAGGGAACTCAACAATACGTCAACGACGTTATGGGGAAACGCCTCAGGCGTGACAGGTGTCTGAAATCACTATCAAATCACGTCAATCATATTGACCGGCGACAGCCCGTGAATCATTAGCGTGAATGATTAACGTGCGACCTGGAAGTATAAAAGGGAGCCTTGCGAACATGACAAATCATCTCATCGTCTTTAGGGACTGTTTGTGTGAAACGCTATTCAAGTTACGAAAGAGTAAGGTAAGAGAATGAAACGCGCAGCAAAAACAGATTGTTTTCGTAAGTGTGTCGACCTGTGTCCGAGGTTTCTGACACCGGCTGACAAACACGAGCTGTGCGTTTTTTGCCTGGGAGAAGAGCATGCACGGGAGGTTCTCGATGGAACCCTCTGTGCAAACTGCAAGCGTTTTTCTCTTAAAACGCTCCGTTCTCGTCTGGCCCTCTTTTCAAGGGAAGGGGACTCAGCGTCTGGTCCTCGTGGTGCAGGTCCCGCTCGTGCCGAGGCTGAGCGGCGACTTACATCATGGGGTTCCCAGATGGAGCTCGTCGATCGCCTCGAGAGGGCTGTAAACCTCTCAGGTGATTCGACGGCTGACGAGGGCGAACTGCAGGTCGATGGGGAAGATTACTCACCGACTGTACCTGCAGTTGATGCTCTTCAGGACGCACAGGAGATGGCTGAGGAGGTCTATGATCAGGTAGATCCTGAACCCCCTCAGCCATCCTGCCCCGTGTATGCAGAGCTGTTGGATGTTATGGAGCGCGCTGCTGACAGGCTGCAGTTGCCTTGGCAGCGCGCTAGAGGAGAGACCGCTCGTGGGAGGCTCGATGATCGGTTTCTCCCCGGCCATACACCACCAGCTCAGGTGAGCCTTCCATTCCTTCCCGATCTTCACATGCAGATCGAGAAGGCATGGAAGAACCCATACTCTGCTCGTATTCACCAACATCAGCAGGCCAGTTTCGCTGATGTTGAGGGGATCGGAGAGCATGGGTATGTGTCAATGCCGCCCATTGACGAGACGTTCGCGAACTATCTCGTGTCCGCGCGGGCAGCGACACTGAAAGCTCCAACCCTGCCATCCAAACCACTGAAAACAATGGCTCGTTTGAATGGCAGAGCATACACGGCAGTAAGTCAGGCCGCTGCCTTACTGCACACCATGGCGGTGTTACAGGCATACCAGGCCGACCTACTGGGGGATCTCGACCAGTGGGCAGGGATGTCCCCTGAAGCGGTGGCTGAGCTGCGCCGCACCACAGATTTGGCTCTCCGGGCTACCAAGCACACCGCTGCCGCGATCGGTCGGTCGATGGCGGCGATGGTGGCCACGGAGAGGCATCTGTGGCTAAATCTAGCTGGCATCGGGGAGAAGGAAAAAGCCTTTCTCCTCGATTCACCAGTTTCGCCTTCCAAACTCTTTGGCACCTCCGTAGAGGCGGTGGTGGGGAAGTTCAGGGAGGCGAAGGCGCGCTCAGCAGCATTTAAGTCCTGTATACCGCTGAGATCCGCGTCCGCACCCGGGCAGACGGGAGAGCCTGGTCCCTCACGGTCCGAGGACCGTAGGCAGGGCCAGCGAGCCAGTGTCGCCTCTCGTGCGCCCCCTCCCTCAGGGAGCAGGTCGCAGAGGAGGCGTGACTCCCGCAACAGAAGAGATTTGAGGGAGGTTATCCTGCACAAACGCACACAGCGTCAGTAATGGATAACCTCCCCGGAGGGTCACGAAATCTGCCCTCTCTCTTCTGACCCCCAGGCGTTCACTACATCAGGCCTGGGGATGGGCCTATGATGAGAACTATGTTCTGATGGCCCGCCTAGGCTTGGTTAGTGGAAATGCCCCTTTCAGGCATGTAAAGTGGCGGATCCCAGGTTCGTAAAGAACTATCTGGCAAGTCTTCACTTCGCACGCCACAGGTGAGCTGCTGGTCTTTTCAAAGAGTATTTTTTTGTGATAAAAAATAACATATTTCTCTTTACAGACCTCGTTCCCTGTATAGAGTTATGGGGTCATGTCAAGGTAATAAGGTAAGAGAACTTTATTGGATTATCAGGGCCCTGAAGTTCCCCGTGAGGTGGCCAGAACGATAACTATGCTGGCCTTCGGGCTGTTAGCCACCTCAGGGTAGAGAAGTTGGTCTTTCTCTCTTAGAATGTTTTACTTAGAGTGTTGACTGACGCTAGAGCTTCAGATAGATCTTATGTCAGGCCCATTGGACCGTTTTGACTTCTCTGAGTATTTCGCCCCTTGAGCTCTGTTTGAGTTTTCATTAGGCTTAGCAATTCTGCAGCCCTTTGTATGGAATAATACAGACTATATTCTTTAGTAAGGCTGTGGCTCCTCCGAGCCCTCAGATAGATCTATGCCTGCAGGCTGGCCCTCACCAGGGCCGCCGCTGTAGCTGGCCTAGGCTGTGCCAGGGATAATAGAGGCGCTCTGCTAAAAAATTAGCATTTCTTCCTCTGACCCTTCACTTTTTGAATGTAGGTTTCTAGCATCCCTGTATAAACAGCCTCCTCCCATGGGAGTCGTTAGGCCAAGGCCCGCCCCCTTCTCTGCATTCGGGGGTGACTAGATTTATGCAGCATGGTGCAGAGGATGGTTTATAAGGACATGGTAGGCCTCAAACAGGCCTCCATGATATATATGTCTTTATTGAGCAGGGCTAGGCCGTCTTTCGCTTCACGAAGAAGACTGGGTTTCCTGCCTGACCCTGCCATGCAGAACCGGCCTACGGATTTAGGCCGCCAGTTTAGGCTTCACTCACCTCGCTGAGCTACTGCTCGAGCGTAGGTTGTAGGTGGTTGGCTTTCATTCAAGCCCCACTCCCCTAGGTTGGGCACAGATACATTTCTGTCACCCCTAGAGCCGCTGGCAGGCCCGCACCCTGGTAACCTCAGGGTGAGGTGTGAGTATTCCCCTGTGATAAAGGGTAGGTCTGAGCACTTCACTCCCAGTTCTGTTTTATCCTACCTCGCACCACTATGGCTCGGGTCGAGTATGAAGTAAGCTTCACTTCTTCTTTGGTCGAAGTACGCTCCCCTGAAGCCATAGCATTGCCCTGAGCTGACGCCCATGCATATATGGTAGGCCCCTGACTAACTAGGGCCTCCGTTGAGGCAGAGTGGCGTATGTTGTACTCCCCTTGTTTTAAGGGTGCTAGCTTTCTTGCGGAGTACACTGCCATGGGCAATGTGATTAGGCACCAGGATGCTGTAGGCGCTGTGTAAACAGTTTTTCTGCCAACGAAGGCTGCGCCATTAGGTAGTAGGCCTCAGCAGGCCTCCTTGATTGGACAGCCCCCTAGAGGGCACTGTAGACCAGCTCACTTTACGTGGTTGGCCTTGGTGGTTCGGGCAGTTGACTCACTGATGGGTAGTAGGCTGTAAACAGGCCTCCTCGGAGGTGAGTCCCAACATTGTGGCAACAATGTATGTTATAGCAGAATATGACTTGCTATCAGCTAGTAGGCCCGACCAGGCCTCCCTGATAGGCGGCGAGTCCCCAGCTGGCTGGCCTTAGCGGGCCACCTTGTACTGTCACCCAGACTCAGGGCTCATAGCTACCAGTGGTTATCAGGTAGTAGGCCACTCAGGCCTCCCTGAAGGTGAGTTCCCCACATACTGTGGTTATCAGGTTGTAGGCCTCACCCGGCCGCCCTGAAGGCGAATTCCCACTTACGTTGGCTATCAGGTGGTAGGCCTCTCTGGGCCTCCCTGAATGTGAGCTTCCAAATACTTTGGCTGTCAGGAAGTAGGCCTCACCAGGCCTCCCTGAAGGTGAGTTCCCACATGCTGTGATTATCAGGTAGTAGGCTCCTCCAGGCCTCCTTGAATGAGAACGGTCAGGTAGTAGGCCTCACCAGGTCTCCCTGAAGGTGAGTTCCCACAGATTGTGGTTACCAGGTAGTAGGCCTCACCAGGCCTCCCTGAAGGTGAGTTCCCACAGATTGTGGTTACCAGGTAGTAGGCCTCACCAGGCCTCCCTGAAGGTGAGCTCCCCACATACTGTGGTTATCAGGTAGTAGGCCTCTCCAGGCCTCCCTGTGAATGGTTCCCTATGGTGCTGGGTTTATGAAGCTAGTGGCCTCTTGCTATCAGTCTCAGCTAGCCTTAGTAGGCAGCTGCTGCAGGCAAGCTTGCGCCCTGGCTCGCTAAAGTGTTTATTCTCTGCTACTGGTTCCCTCCCGGAACCTTTCCTGCCTATAGCCTGGTTTGCCTACCAGGCGGACCTTGTGCTCCCCTCACCGAGGGTCACTATGAGCATGCGGCCTCCTGAGTCTGGTCAGACGGTCGTAGGCCTCTCGTGAGGCCTCCAAGTTAGATCAGCCCTTAGGCCTTCACAGGCCTCCTCAGTGTCTTGAAACACAGACACTGGGTAGATCCGTGGATCGAGTAGAGAAATTCCCCTCGCTAGCAAGGGTTGGAAAGCACTATGCTGAGTCATACCCTCCGGGATATCCCATCTCTGAGATCCGGGCCGAGTGGTTCACTGCCAGCTTCGCAGTCCCTGGGGTTGGATGCCTTACTTAAGGCAATTGTCCAGAGGCTCTGTCTTCGGACAGACAGGATGTGGCCAGACTAAGTGTCTATGTACTGACGCCAGGTCAGGCCGTCCTGGTGGCATTTCGGGGTGAGTATGTTCCCCTGAATAGTGATTGGCTGGGGTTCCTTCGGGTTCCCTAGCCACATTCCCTAGAAGGGACCCCTTCTAATTGGAAGCTGTGGTTCCAGGCCCGGAGCCGGCCCAGGTAGGCCTTTTAATTTAACCATGTTTATGAAGGTTTTTCCTGTGAGACTGTAGCTTGGGCTATGACCGTAGGGAATGCTGTCACTGACAGCCCAGTGTGACCTGAGGGTGAGTGGTTCTAGCGTTTCATTTGAAGTTGCTGGTTCTGACAGTTGTCACTGACACTTGGCATGCACTCCCCTTAGCATGGCGGCGTTGGTATATCGTTCCCCATAACGTCGTTGACGTATTGTTGAGTTCCCTTCGAAAGGGAACATCTCAGGTTACGACTGTAACCTATGTTCCCTGAGAACAGGGAATGAGACAATACGTCTCCCTGCCATGCCTCGGGGCTTGCCTGCCGTACAGTCCCTTCAGACGATAAGGTGATTTGTCATGTTTGCAAGGCTCCCTTTTATACTTCCAGGTCGCACGTTAATCATTCACGCTAATGATTCATGGGCTGTCGCCGGTCAATATGATTGACGTGATTTGATAGTGATTTCAGACACCTGTCACGCCTGAGGCGTTTCCCCATAACGTCGTTGACGTATTGTCTCGTTCCCTGTTCTCAGGGAACATAGGTTACAGTCGTAACCTGAGACGATTTGGTTCGCCATCCTGCTAGCTTCTGGAAAATTATCTGGAAAATGTCTTGTGACCCCATTGAAGAGGAGCAGGTTTGTTTGACCCAGAGACAGGGAGAAAAGCAGACTCAATGCTAAAACATTGAATCAAAGAGAATTTTTAAAAAAGCCCTGTCATGCTTGATATTTTGGAGTGCTTTTGATGTTCTGGGTCAGCCTTGGAGAAACCTCAGCAAAATATCTAGAAAACTGTAGTGCCAGTCAAGAATGCATGGTATTTTTCCAGCTTCCTGCTAAGAGGAAATTTGAATCAAATTTCACTTTCAAAGCGAGGAAATAATGAACAAGGTGGTAATTCCAGGCACTAGTCAAAAATGAAGGATATAATGACAGAGAAAGATAGAGTGAAAGGTGGTTGATAAACAATTTAAGCAACCTCTGCGTATATCGATGCAAAGACAAGGCAAAGCCCAGATGAAATTCACACTGAAATTTCACACTGAGTGCTTCAGTCCTCTTTTTTATACATGATAGTATTAAGATTACATACTCAAAATAAAATGTTTGCAGCTCATGATTCCTTTGTACTACAGGCACAAATATGGTCTAAATAAGTAGACAACTGGAAGTTTTATTCAATTAATTATTCAAGTTATAAAGAAAAAAACTACACTGCCGTTCAAAAGTTTGAGGTCAGTACGTGTTGTTGTTGTTGTTTTTTTTTTAAGGAAATTATACTTTTTTCAGCAATGATGATATTATGAGTGCATTATATAGCCTGTCATATTTGAGTACTGTTAAAACGAGCCAATGCACATTGGCGTGCGAGATCTGCATCTCACACTCCGCCCCGCGGCGCGGGTATAAATACGGAAGTGGATGCACGCACCAGTTGTCTTTCGCTTCGGAGCTGATCCGTGTCGATGTCTCTGAAGAGTGTTGAAGTTTTCAACGAGTGAGTTTGTTGGTGTTCTTCTGGAAGACTCTCCCAGTGCTGGCGGTTCTACAGCGCGAGTGCAGCGGTGATTGCAACTGTGCTCCGGCAGTAGTGACGGATCCCATTTCCTGAAAGAGCAACACGGGTGTGCGTTTGCATCTTTTTCAAGATGTTATTCCATCCGTTTGTTTCTGCATGCTGTCATTCCTTGTCCCCCTCTGACGGTCACAATGGTTGCATCACGTGTTTCAAAAAAATAAAAAAATAAATAAAAAACAGAGGACAGGATGCCGATTGCAGCATCGGAGGGTGAGCTGACCTCTGGAAATGATGACTCGGCTGCGTTATCTCCCTCTGGGAGTGTAACGTTGCCAGAGCCAGATCCAGAAATGTCAGCTATGCTGAAACGGGCCGCCGAGGCTATTCTCAGTTCTCTGCCGCCCAAGCGCAGACGGAGGCCATTCGGCACATCCTGCCCCGGCGGCCTGCTGCCACCTTCGGGCCTTCCGAGCTGGGTCCATGTCCTCCACGTCGCTGCGCCACCCCGTGTACGTCTGTGGTACCTCTGGTTCCCTGGCCCGGTTCATAGAAGCCTGGAAAGTGCTTCCCAATTGGTCTAGTCGCCTCCTCCATACCATCAGACTCGGCTGTACGATTCAGTTTGCCCGGCGTCCGCCCAAGTTCAGCATTGTTCGTTACACTTCGGTGTAGAGCGAATGTGCCCTGTCAAGCGCGTGGACATCGCACTCCTACTGGCGAAGGATGGGATTGAATCGGTTAAATCCAGCTGATATGAAGACCAGCTTCTATAACTCGTATTTTGTTGTACCCAAGAAAGGTGGGGGGTTATGGCCAATCTCACCATTCCCCTCCTATGGACTGGATACGTGCACCATTCTTGCTCCAGTAGAGTTCCTCTTTAGCAGAACCCTGTTGAGTTCCTCCACCCCCTATGGCAACGGACGTGGCAGAGCATCCGATGCCAAGCCTGTCACTCGTATGCACTGGTGGAACGTATGCACTGGTGGAACCTGTGTTAGGCTGGTTGTGATCCCTACGGTGATCCCATATGTGTATTCTTCCACGGTACGGCTCGCCCGTGTCTTCCGTTGGCAGAGACTGCTCTGCCGTCACTATCCGGTGTGTCTCCCCCCTGATATAGGCTGGAGGCCACCTCAGTGACATTCCATATGTTGTACTGCCCGGTAACGCCCAGTCCATATGTGTATCCTCCACATGTTACTTCCCTTTGGGCAGGATGTGGCTTCCACTGCGTATTCCTTTCCAAAGAAAGGGAACGCTTTCCCAGTGGTCTTGTGGAACAGTACTCTTGTGGACTTCCCTGGCCTAAGCCTTTTCCCGTCTCCTCCTCAATAATGCGGGGGGATCAAAAGGCTTTTGTCTAGGCACTGGAAGGTGGCAGCACTAGTTGAAAGTTGACACATCGACTACGTCGAACATGAGCGACTGAAAGGGAACTTCTCATATCTAACCCTCGTTAGAGACGTAGTCCAGTCGCCACTATTGCTGGACCACCACTGACTCCGGGCTCCGCTTGGCTCCTCACCGAAGAACAACTGGTGCGTGCATCCACTTCTGTATTTATACCCGTGCCACGGGGCGGAGTGTGAGATGCAGATCTAGCACGCCAATGTGCATTGGCTCGTTTTAAGAGTAGAAGATGATCGGCTCCCTAAGCGTGATCCCAATCAGTCGACATGTCGACTACGTCTCCGTTCCCTCCTTCAGGGAACGAGGGTTACATACGTAACCGAGATGTTATTGCTGCTGCTGCAGATCTATTGCCAAAACATACAGTATGATCTGCTGATGCTCCGAAGCGCCATATGAATTGTATGTATGCTAGCTACGTGTAACTGGCCCTTTAGTTTTGAGTATGAGAAATGAGACATATGCTTGGTCTCGGTGGACTAAATCTGCCTGTGCCGCTGGTGCTAAATGCTTGTATTTTACTGCTACTATGAATGCAAGACGGTAAATACCCTTCTTAAAACAAATAAAGAAATCGTTTTGTAGATAAAAAAAAAAGGTTTATGTTTAGACTTGAATGCCCATATATAATTCTGATACCAGGAATCAAAAATACCAGGAATTGCTGTAGCTCCATGTGATATGAAGATACAAAAGTGAAAGACTATTTTACTTCAGTTCAGCAAAGCTTTGTCTCTGTGTCCTCATGGCAACTACATTGTCTGCTTGCTGCTGCATAAATGCAAAATTAGCTAGCTGCTAATTTTCTTAGTAATTCTCTCTAAGCATTAAAACAGGACTATTAACATGATACAATAATTAAACCTCGTTCATGGTTACTTCATAAGGAATTGATAAAGCAGACCACGCAAAAACGCATAGTGATATAGCATAAGAAAGACTGTTCACTTATCTCATTTGATTTTTGAAAGCGCGATGCACTGCTATGGCAAATGCTAACCAGGGCTGAATCAGAAATTGCCCCCTATACCCTCAAATAGGGCACTATTTGAAGGGACATCCATTTGTAGTGGTGTCCGAAACCATAGTGGACGTTATTGAGTGCACTCATTCAATCCCACATTGCACTGCAATAACGAGTGTACAGCAGATGTACGTTCAACGGCTGTCCGAATTCGCTCACTCGTTTTCATTCACTCCTTCAAGTGAACAGTATTTGTGGACTAACGTAGGCAATAGTTAATGAGGGTTTAGGGGACAATTTCAGATTCAGCCCAAGTATTTTAAGGCTGAGCACGCAAGATCATTGGCTACTGATACAGCAGGAACCAATCAGCTGTGCCCTATAGATAACGATAATCACACAGCGATAACATCTAGAGAGAGATCGGTTAAATCTTACCGACCCCAAACTTTGGAACATGTGATTTTTGGAACACTATGATTTTTATATTTTAAGAAGAAATTGTGAGGGGTGCTTGCAGGCATAATGCCAGTGTGATGACATTGGTTGCCAGGGCATTGCTATACAGTTAAGGAGTTTTGTGTGTTTTTAGCTCATTGCTATGCATATGCATATGCATAGTGTTTTGTGCTGAAGGTTAATACTTAGGGTTAGGGATTTGAACAAACCCCTAAATGAACATTTGAGCAAAAATGAAATTGATCACACTATGCTGGATGAATTTTCATAGTTGCATATCTGAGAGGAATGCAGTTATTTCTGTGGTGGAAATGAGTTTTACTGGGGTTTTATTGTGGACAGGGGGATTTACCCTGTGTTCTAGTAATCCTGGTGGTCTTTCATGTCTCTTTGGCACAAGCGTGGCATGCTCACAGCGGTGGCTGTGCCCGGGCTTTCTGCCACTGTGAAACATGGCTCCACCAACTGCCTCATGCTCCCGGTGTTATTTTTGGGTGCTGCTTGTCCAAAGATTCATGTGCATGTACATCAAAGGGAGCTGAAGCATAACATGATACCTGCCTCAGATCAGGAGATCTATTAAATCTGTTGACCATGACTGCACTTAGCTGGGTGAAAAGTTATAAAATGAACTGGTCTGTCAACATTTCTTTAAAAAAAAAAAAAAAATGCTGACACAAACTGACTTAAATCTTGTAGAGATCCAACATATGTAGAGGCATGAGAGACATAATAAGCATGCCACTTTCATCAAAGTGCGATACTTTAAATAACCTTTCCAATGTCAAGTGATTTTACTGTCACTGTGAGTAATGGCTGCTGCATTTAAGACTGGACATGACAACTACTGTACTTTAGTGATGGAAGAAGAGTCTGTGTGTGATTGACATTGCCATATTTTTTGATGGAGCGATTCAAGAGTGGCTGATGAACTATGACAGAAGCACATAAGAGAAATGTTGTTTAAGGCCACTTTGAACATTTATTATTTAAAGGGATAATTCACCCAAAAATGAAAATTCTGTCATTAGTTACTCACCCTTATGTTGTTCCAAACCCATATGTTGTTCCATAATTCCAAACTTTCGTTCATCTTCGGAACACAAATGAAGATATTTTTTGATGAAATCTGAGAGCTTTCTGTACTCTCCATTGACAGCAATACAACTACCACTTTGAAACTTCAATAAGTTCATAAAGAGATCGTAAAACTAATCCATTTCAATTGAGCGATTTAGTTCAAATTTTCTGAAGAGATTTGGTCACTTTATAAGATGAACAGATTCAATTTAGGCTTTTATTCACATTTAGACATTGATCAACAGACATCAACAGAAGCTCAACTGAACCTGCTTGACACGCAAGAACCAACCTGATTGGTTCTTGCGGAAGCTCAAACGTGCTGTGTAACACACGAGAATGAACCTGATTAGTTCTTGCAGAAGCTCAAATGTGCTGTGTAACACAATAATGAACCTGATTGGTTCTTGCGGAAGCTCAAACGTGCTGTGTAACACACAAGAATGAACCTGATTAGTTCTTGCAGAAGCTCAAATGTGCTGTGTAACACAATAATGAACCTGATTGGTTCTTGCGGAAGCTCAAATGTGCTGTGTAACACACGAGAATGAACCTGATTAGTTCTTGCAGAAGCTCAAATGTGCTGTGTAACACAATAATGAACCTGATTGGTTCTTGCAGAAGCTCAAACGTGCTGCATAACACACAAGAATGTGCCTCAATGGTTCTCGCACGTCAAGGGAAAATGCTTGGGCTTCCGTTTAGTTACCACAACTGATGTTGGAGTTGATGAATGTTTATATGTGAATTAAATGCTAAATTCAATCTGTTCATTACATAAAGCGATCGTGTCTCTTCAGATAATTTTTGACTAAACCACTCAATTCATATGGATTAGTTTTACGATCTCTGTATGCACTTTTTGAAGCGTCAAAGTGTCAGTTGCGTAGGTGTCTATAGAGGGACAGAAAGCTCTCAGATTTCTTAAAAAATATATTTTTGTGTTCTGAAGATGAACGAAAGTCTTGAAACGACATTAAGCTAATTAAGAGAGTAATTAATGACAGATTTTTTTTTTTTTGGGTGAACCATCCCTTTAATGATATAAAGATATTTCAATGATAATAAGACATTTCTTTCATTCCTATGTTGCATTGTGAATGACGTGGATGCCATTATTTTATATAAATATCTTGATTTTTACTTGTTGCAATAGACTATAGATTGCAACAGTGCCCGTCCACTTTTTCCGTGGTGTTGGTTCCAAAAAAAAATTTCCATCGAGATTTTTAAAGCATTATAATCCATGAATAAAACCAACCAGCTATGTTGTGAAACACAACATTACAAACTTACAGGGAATTACAAATCCATGAAACGTTGCTAATGACATAAATTGAATATATGGAGAAATAAAAAATAATAATAATTTAGTTACCTCTTTCACAGCATCATGGGTAATGTAGTTTTTATCAGGAATGCTGCTGTTAAACACGATTCTTAAAAAGAAAAAAGTTAAAATGATGAAAACTGATTGCTTCAACATAAGCATATACCATTGATCAACCTGAGAGCTCACAACAGGTCTGTCTTTAAAGGTTTATAATTTATCATTTAAGATATATTTCCCTTTGGAGAAAATGCATGCACTCTATTGTTGACCACTCAAAATGTAGGAGACAGCAGCATTGCTCAGAGCAAACCTGTCATAACTGGATGCTGGATGTGAGAATTTGCATTTGCCCAAACTACAACATGCATGTTTTGAAATTAATTAAATATGAGACGTGACATCAGAGGTAATTATAAATTGGCAAATTGTGATTAGAGAATTGCATACTAATGGTAAAAAATACAAATTAAGCAAGAGAAAAATAGCAACACATGTTATAGGCTTAGTAGACTGGGATTTATAAGAGAAAAACAGCAGAACAAAAAAGGAATAAGGGGGATTTAAGAGTGACTGGCAGAGGCAAAAATGAAAGATGGCTTCCACACAAGATGATTGAGTGGCAGTTTTACACACTGCTGCACACCAACCAGAATGCTGCTCTTAAACCTTCTCTTAACTCATTCCTTCTTTCTCTCTCTTCTCTTCTTTCTCTTGCAGACGTTAATCCGCCTTGTGTCATCATGACCAATACTAACCAGTTAATCAGAAAAGGCCTTTAGGTGAGGCTTAATGTTACATACATTAGTGTATTGTTAAATGTGAGCAATTATAATAACTATACACATAACGACAAGGTCATTTGGAAATATTTGTGCTTGCGTTACATTTAAATTTAGGTCCTGCAAAATCTAACAAACACTTAAAAATTGCAATGTGTAAAAAGAATTTCTAAATTCTCAAGTTATAAAATAATAGTGATGTGTGTATTTTTTTTTCTATGAGCCAAACTGTAGGTGTATTAAGAAAAATATCTTCTGTTTATTCACACATGATAAAACTAACTAGAAATATGTGTCACAGTTGAGTCAAAAATGGAGACCTCCGTAATAAATCCTTCTATTTGTATCACATTTTTCTTATTCACTGTCCAGCTGAACAGCTGTCCAGGTAACAGCTGCTTGTTTAGATTTTCCCCGTTGTAGGTGTATGTGCAATAGGCTCTATGCTTCCGCGTTTTGTCTCAGCCCGCCCAGTTACATTCGGTGCTGCGTCAGAAGCCGGTTCTGCATTAGGTGGAGATAATGGCAAATTACACTTGCTGTTTACAAAAACTTCCTGCGGTTAACGTGAATGATGTTAACAACACTGTGAGGCAGTTAGCTGTCACACATAAGAGTAAGAAAGAGAAGGGCTTTAAATTATATATTTCGACCTACATCGACAACTTTGAGGGTGAGTATTCTCTCATATCGTGCAAAATCTGACTAGCGAATCAGTTTCTAAAATCATTGTCTCCGTTTCTGAGAAAATTAATTTTATTTTAAGTTTTGGCGCTATACACTTCGCTATAGAACGCGCTATGCGGAAGTAAAGACGCTGGCTGAGATCCTACCGGAAATACGTCAGCAGCGTTCATGCATAGAGCATATTGAACACCACTCTGTGTCACCATAACATGGTGACTATCACAACTATTCACAGAAACTATACACAGGGATGATGAAGTTGACATGTTAAAGCTGTCACGAACTGCTCCGAGACAAGAAGGTTGAGGATCCAAATGCAGTATTTTTTGAACAGGGTAATCCAAAGTACAGAAAAGGTCAAATACAGGCAGGCAGTCCATACAAGCAAACACAACAAGGCAAACAGAGTTATCACGGAACAGGTAAGAAATCCAAATCCAAGAGACCTGAAACCAGGGAAAATGTTTGGAATTGCAGTGTAACACTAAACAAGACTTTGCAAATAATGAATGAGAAAACCAAGCTTATATGGGGTGAGCTAAACAAGATAATGAGACACATGTGAATGTGATAATGGATGAAGAGTCCGGACAGTGAGTCATGGGAGATGTAGTTTGTGAGGGAATAGTCTGATGTGGAGTGCCCTCTGGTGGCTCTCAAGGGCATTCCAGCTGGTGACTGTTACAGTGTGACTGCAGGGACTTCAACATTGTTTGTATAATAAAAAAAAAGATAAAACTTTCAGGAGTATGTGTCTTACTGTGAGATACTCAATATGGCTCCATGGTAAAGATGTCCATGGCATTGCCTGATTTATTCAGAATTATAAAAACTCCTAACGGAGTTGACGCAAAGTGAGGACACAACTTTGAAAGGCATTTTTTTTTCATGGAAAATATCATTAAGGATTTACTTATTGTATTGTTTGATATATGACAGATCTCTGCCTTTCAATTTAAATGTATATTTTTTTAATTTGTTGCATTTTTAAACACTTTGTTTGGCAGTTGTACATTGTGACCTCTTTCTGAGGACAGGTTAAATTACATGTATTTTCCAAGTAGAGCATGTATTTAAAATATTAATAAATACATGATCTAAAAATAAGTATCCTGAGTATCCAGATTTCCTTTAGATGTAACTATTAATGCATTTTGATGAATTTCTTTATTTTTAACATAAAGAATGCTTTTTGTGTAGGACATATTTTGTCACTTATATCAAGAATCAAGATTGCATTTAAACAAAGTATAATTTTGGCTATATCAAACAGGCAAATCTTTGGTCTTAGAAATCTATTACTTGTTCCAGAGCAAATTGATTTGGCTAATGGTAAAGGTAAGTTTCATAACTTTATATTTCTATTTAACTGAAATCCTGTACTATAACCAGTGCTGCTTTTGTACTTTTGACTGGACTGTTTGCTTGTTTATTTCCTAATGTACAAACTTCTTATACTTTTATAATGGTGAATATTGTTTATTTAAATATATTTTTTAAAATATTATTTTATAAAAATAATATGCCATATTTGGTATTGAGAAAGGGTCTGTTAATATTGGGATTTCCATTAGATGGCAGCAAAATCTGTCTTTATGAGTAAGTCAGTACCAAAGACTTTTATATTGAAAGGGACTGAAACAAGGTTGTAAGAAATAAGATGTAACTTACAAATGCATTGACTAGCACTGTTATTACAAATCAAAGGCAAAAGGACAAAGACAAAGATATCGCTTTCCTCAGCGGACATTCAAACTGGTTTTGTGATTATGAATATAAGATTGACTTGAAGAATGTCAGCTAGATGCAGGTAATGCACTCGCTTAATCGATCTCTCTCTCATAATACTCTATATAATGCAATAAGCTGCAATGAAGCAACTCAGCATTCCTTTGTTACTAGCTCTAAGCCTTGGGCTCAACTGTTAAACTGTCAATTTGAGATTTTAATCCGTGGCGGAAGTAAGTAGTTCAGCTCAAAAGAGGGGTTTTAAAGACACTCCATTGTTGTTTCTTATTCATTTAGACACTTGTGCTGTTGAACTGTTGTATAAACTCATTATCACACTGCGATAATAGCTCTTTATCAGTATGGCTGTGACAGCCATGCTGATATAGAGTGACATCGCATGGCAACTTTATATATATATATATATATATATATATATATAAATAAAGGAAGTGACGCATGTGGATGCCAGACCTCATGTCTCTGGATTGACTGAGCAGTACAGAGCACTTAGGCTGCTACAGCTAATACGCTCTATGCACGAACGCTGCTGACGTATTTCCGGTAGGATCTCAGCCAGCGTCTTTACTTCCGCATACCGCGTTCTATAGCGAAGTGTATAGCGGCAAAACTTTAATAAAATTCATTTTCTCAGAAACGGAGACAACGATTTTAGAAACTGATTCGCTAGTCGGATTTTGCACGATATGAGAGAATACTCACCCTCAAAGTTGTCGATGTAGGTTGAAATGTATAATTTGAAGCCCTTCTCTTTCTTACTCTTATGTGTGACAGCTAACTGCCTCACAGTGTTGTTAACATCATTCACGTTAACCACAGGAAGTTTTTGTAAACAGCAAGTGTAATTTGCCATTATCTCCACCTAATGCAAAACCGGCTTCTGACGCAGCACCGAATGTAACTGGGCGGGCTGAGACAAAACGCGGAAGCGATCGTGCATAGAGCCTATTACCTTTGAGTAATTGAGGCCTTGGACAGGGGGTGGAGTTACCGAAGAACAGAGAAATGCACATCACAACCTAAAGTACTTCATGTGAAACATCTATGGGCAACACATGAAATAGCACAATAATTCTGAATGATTATGCAATATATATATATATATATATATATATATATATATATAATGTTCACTGGTGGCTGTGCTCTGAGTAAACAGCAATGTCGTAACCTGAAAATTGGATGCTCTTCTTCTTTTTTTTTCTTTTTTTTTACAATCCATTTCATATCATTATTTCAAATATTATAATTAATATTTTATATAATGGAACAGATTACATGAGTTGATTTCAAGTTATAATCCTGATCAAACAGGAACACAAATATTAGCGAAAGGGGATGGAAACCCGGTGTCCATCAATTTCTGTAAAATGCAGTGAATGTGTGTTGAACAATTATACCTAAATCTCAGCCCAGTTCTATTTCAATCATTATATAAATGATGTTGATTATTTGTTCTTGTGTATCATTTTGTTGGTTTAAAGGATTTAGGGATTACCATTTGGGGAAATGATCTATTCAGAAGGACAGATGTGAGTGAGAACACTATAGGGGAATGAAACTGAAAAACACAATCTCAGAGTTGCCAGCCTTATGTCTGCATCATAAAGCTTTTTTGATTAGCATCACAGATTTTATCTGTAATAACCAAAAATGATTGTCATGATAATTATAGTTATCATCATAACCATCACCCTCACTACCATCAACATATATATTTTTTCATCTTCCTTGAACAATCTAATTAAGCTTACTCATGAACAATACAGAAACATCTCATTATACAATGTATTTAATCCGCTTCTAACAATTTATAATAACTTACATTAAGTACCTGTTAGATTAGAATATACAGACCAGTAGTTCAAGTGCATACATAAGTGGAAAATATAAGGGAGGCCCGGGCCATATTTGCACAGGAAAGTTGTCACTACTCTATATCAGTAACTATAAGTCAAAAAGCAAATTACACAAATGCCTGGTTTCTTTTTGTTTCCAGGTCAAAGTTTTCCATAAATATCATGTGGGGTAAGTTGGGCTATAATTGTCCTTAACTGTATAGGCTGTCTATCTATAGATACTGAATTTCAGAAATAAATATATCCTTTGAAATATTCACAGTAAAAGTGCAACAACTAGCTCCGGGTTCCCCTAAACACCAAAGTTTGATAGCATATTTGAATCTAAAGTAGGTCAATTACATATTTACCATTATTTAAAGTAATAATGATTTTATAATATTAATAAATCACATTACAGCGTATTACCCCATAACCTCTCCTTCATTTCCATGTAAATTTGCAGAATAAAGGCATCCTGTCATCGCCACTGCCCACGTGCAGAGCTAGATTGCCCGCTGCAGGCAGAGCGCGGGAAGACAGGGCGCGGGAAGCGCGCGGAGATTCACACAGTTGGACGCTATGGAAGAATTTACCTCAGCTGCCTTCACTGCATATGAAGCCAAACTAAATGTATCAAGAGGGGGTAAAAAATACTTATTGCTTAGTTTTCTTTCGTAATTGTTTTCTGTTAAATAGGAAACCTTGACACTTATTCCAACGAATGAAGTAACATTTTCCAAGAAAAAAATATGAGAAATTGTGCAAAACGGAATGGACGCTCAAAGCCTCAGAAGATTTAACCGATGAAGCTCGGTGCTAAATAAGCTGTGCTTTTATCTCAGAACACGAATCGGAGATGAGATCGCCCTTAAACATAATGTTACATCGCTGACGATGAAAAGAGAGAGAGCGAGAGAGAGAGAGAACACACTGATGCGCGCGCGCTCCCGGTGCGGCACTCAGCGCGCTCAACAGCTCGTGCCTCCTCCATCCCAACCCCTCTCCGCCAACGCCGTCTCTCCAATCTCTGCCCTCTCCCTCCCTGTTCGCTTTTCTTAAAGCTCATTTCCGTGACGATCCGAAGCTTTTCACCGACACGATGAGAGACGCGAGCAGCGCAGCAGTGGGACAAATCGAACCGAGCCGCTTCAAACGGAACTGAGCTCCAGAACTGAACGAACCGGCATCACAAAACAGAACCAAAAAAAGGAGATTTCATTCAAATCACGTCTTCATCTTCTCTCTTCTTGGTCTTAGAGAGAAAACGAGAGAGATAGAGGAAAAGCACAGGAAATCTTTAAACTCGCCGTTGTCGGATTCTCCGTTAAAAAAGGTGAATTTTAAGCGTTTCGGATGTTCACATACTTTTGGAGACGAGAGAATGACCTGGGCGATCCACAGCAATAATTTATGTATTTAATAAAATGATGCATTGACTTGTTTCTGATGTAACTGCGCAGACTGCTTTACAAATCACCCAGCTTCAAATGGTACTTTAGCAAACGAATAATAGTAAAAAAATAAAATAAATACAATTAAAAAAACTGAAATACTAGTAAAAAAAAATCTAAATTTAGTTAAACATTGGAATTTATTTATTTAAGCCTAAAATAGGGAGATTTTCAACTGTTTCATTCCATTGCATGATTTTTTTTTTTTTTTCTTTTTTTAGCCACCCATCAAAGGCAACCTGGGACCACCCGTCTCCAAACCCTGGAGATGTAAAGTTGGACACCGCTGAAACCGAGTAGGTATCTGCTGTTATCACTTGGGAATGGAAGCACATTAGAATTAATTGCTAAAGCCAGGACACCCGAGAAGGGTGGGAAGAAAATACAAAGTGCGCTATTCATGGAAAATTGCAGTCTTTTCTGGACGGAAAACAAGGATCTTTCGAGAGTTTTTTTTTTTTTTTTTTCGAGAGCCAAGAGATCCGCAGAGTGTGGCACTCTCAGCAGCATTTGGCTCTGAGTTTCTTCACTGATCTTCTGATAACATCTGCGCTAATTAAGTGCGTTCAGACTGTGGAAAGCAAATACCTCCGTAATGCATTGAAGGTCTAATTGGTGTTTTGGCGACCGTCTTAGGATGCACCTGTCATTGTTTTTTTTTTTAATGTGTGGAAGTGGATGCAGTGGTTGATTTAATTTAAGTATGCATTTATTTTTATTGCATGTTTTTATTGATCTAATGTACTTGAGCTTTGCATGAACATGGAAAAGACAGATTTTTCAGAAGTAACAAAAGTAATATTTTGCCAAATGTTTCCTGTTCTGCACTGTTTGTATGCGTGTGAAAGCTGTAGTGAGACTCAAAATAGACTGTTTTTTGAAGTGCATTGAACAGGTTAAATGTGCTTTATTTCATGCAGTGCTTGAAAACATGGTGATTATGCCCTTGAGTCCTGCTTTTGGGTGTAGTGTAAGCTATCATCGAGTGAGAGATGTCCAGTCCGTAAACATGCAATGATGTGGAAAGAGGAGGTTTTTTATTGTGCAGAATGCTCAAAGCATTGCTACTGTCA